>CM071575.1:25957211-25980280 GCA_036426205.1 Ascaphus truei | reverse complement strand
TATATACAGTGCTTTCTTTCATTGAAAAAAGGTGGGGATACTGAGCTCACGCACGCGCAGGGTGCTACGGTGTTAATAGCTTACACAGTAGCCGTATAAAAAAAAGTGAGGATACAGCTATATATATATATATATATCCCGGGCGAGTAAATATTGGCCCAAGCAGCACACGTTTGGTACTAGATGGCGAGTAGATTTTTTTGTGTGGCGAGTAGATTTTTTGGTGATTTGTCAACCACTGTATATATATATATATATATGTGTGTGTGTATATACACACACGTGTTCAACAAATGTGTCGAGTCTGCAAAAATCTAAATAAGTGAAATACAACCAGAAGACGTTGAAGACTGTCTACCTAGTCTGGCAAATAGCAATGGATGATGAGATCCTTTTAAATGAAATCAATAGGAGAATGGAGATGGGATGGAGCGAATTTGGAAGAAACAAGACAATGTTTCAAGGGAACCTTCCACTGTGCCTCAAGAGGAAAGATTTCAACCAGTGTACTCTGCCCATGTTCACGTTTGGATGTGAAACGTAGACCTTTAATGTGAATATAATTTAGAAGCTTCAGACAATGGAAAGAAGTATGAAGAGATGTATTATGGGTATACCCAAAGACATTGGAAAAAGAAGGAATGGGTTTAAAACCAAATAAAAGTCTATGACATCACAAGGGTGAAGAAATTAAACTGTCAGTGGGCCGGACATATCACAAGACCTCAAGATGAGAAAGGTCCTTGTATAGGACCGAAACGTAGGTCTATGTAATAAAACCCCATTTTTCTTTATTCAGAGTTTCTAAGAGCGCCTGTCCTTTTCTTAAAATTGTATTTATTTATGTATATATATTAGCTGTATACATCTCCATCCGTATGGGAATTTATAATATAATAGAAATATCAGTCGGCCAGACAAATCGCAAGAAGAAATTACCATTGTTGGATAAAGATGGTACTCGACTGGATTCCAAGGGAAATTCAAAGACCAACATGACGACAAAAGTTAGATGGGAGGATGAAATAAGAAATATTGTTGGAGCAACATGGAGAAGAGGCTGCAACCGCAGTACCTGGAAGTTTATTGGGGAGGCCTTCATTTAGAGTGGATCGACAAGGAATGAAGAGGATATATGCAAGTAGGTGAGCAGCCATTCAAATGAAGGCTAATAATTAATTTGTAGCTCACTTACGTGAATCTTCCTTGATCTTCTCCTCAATGTCTAAGCCGGGAGAACGGAGTTTGTTGTTGCACTAGGAATAAGCTGCTCTTGGCTCCTAGATCTAACGGCAGCCAAGTCTCCAGATAAAGAGCTTAGCGTTGCCTTTACTGAAAAGGAGAGCAGAGCAACGGCATTCTCCAGCTAAACATTGTATTGCTTTTCAGGCTTCTTGGTCAGATTTCTGAGACCTGCAATTGTTATCTCGGCACCCAGCTTGTGTGCAGCCACAACTGTGCAATCATGTAGTGGAGGAGCCCAAGACTGACATGGTTGTTCTGGGTTTGTTTGCAATGTAGAGTTCTGGTTATTAAACCAGTTCTGTAGGAAATACAATGTATTAACCCTTACGCTGCCTGACAGGCTTTTGCCTTTAAACTGATGTACAATAAATATCTTTTAGCATCCATAAACACAGTGAATGAGCTTCTATGCTCTTGCATTATCGAGCAATACTGGAGTAGTTATATGGAGGTAGAGGATACAATGGCTGATTCGTTAATGGAATGTATCTGTCTCAGTTTTTTGCAGTTGTGCATTAACAAAATCTGGAGCTTTTATCTTTACCTAGCTGCTCACATCTTTCAAATTGGTTAAGTTGCTGCTTTGCTATATAAAGAGATGCTGTTTGTAGGATTTAATGGTGTGCCCGCTTCCATTTATAGCTGCTGACCCCTGATGCTAGCATCTGATGCTCTTTAAACTCCACTGCACAGATTCACTACGACACTTTGCTATACATACAGATACCCTGATGTACACACAGTACACACGAATTACAGACAATTGCACTGACATACACAATCTACCTCTAAACACAGACGCTGATATATATGATATACACCGATTGAGACATACACAGACGCACATATGTTTGTATACAGCTATATGCTGCTAACATGCTGAGCCTGGGGCTCGTTCCCTGGTAAATATGCAAGTGAATTTATTCAGTGATCTAAATTTAATCATCATTAGTAATACAGAATCCACTGTTCATCACAGAATTTTCATTGCTGTACTTATACTTTGACTCCTTTTATTTCAAGGTACTGTATTTATTACTCTCTGACAATCCAGCTTCCTTTTTATTTCTCTCTTTTCCAACCAAAAGTGATTTCATATGTAAAGCCACAGTCTATCTTGTTTGTTTTTTTACGTTTGTTTTAGGGGTGTAGGGTGTATTTTTTATTCTTGTACAGTATTACCTGAACTGGTGTTTTTGCGATCCCCAGTGCTCAGACCTCTGGGACCACCTGACCCTCGCAGTCTTCTTCATCACAAAGTAGACCGTACTTGCCCAGTGGACACAATACACCAGCCCTGGTAACTTTTTCATAGTGACCCTGTGGCCATATTTGTAGTTTTTGTGTTCAACAGCAACACCAAACAAATTAGAAATATCTCATGAACTCCACTCCGGGGAACTTTTTGGAGGGTTGTGTGCTTTACTGCAACCATTTTAATAGCACTGACACGGTTTATGCTTCAGCATTGTTGCACACGACACTGACGTGTGTTGTTTTCCTCCATCAGAACATCGCGGTCCTCCGTCTGGGTCAAACTCAGCCAGACAGAGCCCAGCTTCGCAGCACAGAGCCATGGGGCAAGCCCAGCCAAATTATGGGACTCTGGACAGGTGAGAATTCCCCTGCCCTGGGAGAGGTGCATATGTGTATGTTTATACCCTGCTGGCCATGTTCATGGTAGTTTAGAGATGTAAACGTACATCAAGCCTGAAACAACTCACAGTCTAAGAGGCTTATTCTTTAATTAGCGAAGCAGCCGATTGAACAGTTTATGGCTGACATTCTCCATTGACGTTAATGCATGAGGAAATAGCCCGATCGGCCGCTTCAGCACATATAGATTAAACCCCTAAGTATTATATTGTGTGATATAGATCCATATTTATAATGCAGGGCTACTCCCATAAGACCCCTTCCAGTATGGCTTTGTAAATATGGCCCCTTTCAGGTGACTGAAAGGTGTATTACTGGTATGAAGTTCAAGCCCAAAATAAAAATGTTAGGTGGCTATGACCTTCACCTACCACTGAACCACTTCAAGTACTGGAAGCCAGCTACTAACCGCATTACACATTTTCGGTGTGTCATAAAAACACCACCGTTTCCTGTTAGTGATAACACTAACCAACTGTTCTCCTTGTGCAGAAGCTCTTTAGAGGGAGATAAAGACCTCACAGCGGCTTACAGGTTTTCATGGTCTGATCACAAGCAACTCCCACAGTCTGATGCCGGACTCTCCTTGCCTGCAGGAAGCCGACACTCCCAGGTAAGCCTTGAGAGCCCTTTTGGGCTATTCAAGTCAATGGACTGTAAGGTGTTCCCCAGTGCTGAATGATTTCTTTTTCTTTTATGCTTTTGATTGTAAAACACGCACATATTTGACAGATCATACATTACATTAATATTATCATTGCTTTTAGTCTTCTAGAAGGATCACATCAATATTGTCAACCATGTAGATCATAGCTTAATTTCTACATTTTGTATAACATAATACAAAGGTTTCATATTAGAAAATGTTAACAATATTCTAGAAGTATTGGTCCACTGAGATATAGGGCCTACTACTTGATCGGCCCACGCCTCGGTGCCTATCCTGTTTGATCCACCATTCGCCATGATTCAGTCCCCGCTATTAGACTAAAAAACGGGGGAGTGACCTACAGTACAATCCTTCAAGGATCGCAGTGGAATTTGCTAAATTTGTACGGATCTTTACGATCGAGACAATTCAACCCCGAATGCTAATGTCCCGGGCCTGACCCAGATTGAGGATTATTTGAGAGATTGTGCCCTCCCGAAATTGACGGAGGAAGATTTTAAATGCAGAAATAACTCAGGTAGAACTTGGAAAAACGGTCGGTTCTCTGAAACCATCAAAAGCACCGGGACCAGATGGTTTCTCAAATATCTACTATAAAAATGTTATAGGAATTTTAGAACCTTGTCTGCTGGATCTATTTAATGATTTTCTCAGTGGAAAACAAATCCCTCCACAGGTGACGAGGGCCAATATAGTGGTGATCCCTATAGAGGGAAAGGACCCTCTATGTTGTGGTAGCTACTGGCCAAT
Source organism: Ascaphus truei (assembly GCA_036426205.1). NCBI lineage: Eukaryota > Metazoa > Chordata > Amphibia > Anura > Ascaphidae > Ascaphus > Ascaphus truei. The sequence goes on along the minus strand of CM071575.1, from coordinate 25,975,959 downwards.
CTCACTGCTTAACATGGATTTGAAAATCTATAGCAAAATTCTAGCCAACAGACTGAATCCAATACTCCCAAGATGAATTCACTATGACCAGGTGGTCAAAGGAAAATTATTCATGTTATTGCTCAAATATTCAAATCCAAATTGAAAGCGATTTTGGTTTCTCCGGAGTCTTGCTACATGGAGTCCGTGCCCTCAATCAATCGCCAACAGCCACTCTGAAGATCCCAGGAGGGGAATCTAATACCATTTAAGAATGGGACTAGGGGTGCCCCCTTTCCCCCCTTCTTTTTCGCTCTAACAAACGACCCGCTAGCGGCCACCATCAGAGCCCCCCCAAATATACAAGTGATCAAAATAAAAGATGAGTGCTATAAAATATCGTTGTTTGCAGTTGATGTTATTCTTAATATATCTAACCCATTGACATCTCTTCCGAACTTGCTGTCCACCCTTCGGGAGTTTGGTTAGCTCTCCGGGTATAAAGTAAATATGGGAAAAACAGAAGGTCTAAATTTGACGCTAACGGAAAAGGAGGTCGAGGTGCTTAAACGACACTGACTATAAATGGAAAAAGAACCATTTAAAATATTTACGAATTTATCTTACCAGAGATTATAATTTATTGTATAAATATAACTACCCTGACCTATTCTCCAAAATTAAAAAAGATCTACAAGTCTGGAATTCTTATTGTATAACCGCAGTTAAGATGAATTTTCTCTCTAGACTTTTATATTATTTTCAGACATTACCGGTAGCTGTCCCGCATTCAAATATAAAAGAAATTCAGAATCGAATTATGCCGTTTATCTGGAAACACAAAACAACCGAGGATAGCTAGGTCAATTATGCTGGCCGCCAAGGAAGGAGGTGGTATGGCTGTTCCAAATATCCTAAAATATTATATAGTCTCCCATATTAAAAAAATTGTTTACTGGCACTCCTCAAGAGGTGGCTATGCCTGGGTGGACCTGGAGAGCTCGCTAAAAAACCCGATTGGCCTGTCTTCTTTGTTGTGGTCTGGTTCTGGGACGGGGATCGGGAGACAGTCAGAACCGACAGTAATTGGATTTACTTTGATAGTCTGGCAGATGGCAAAAAAGAAATATAAGGTTATGTCGACCCCTTCTAGGCTTGCGCCCCTGTTCGGTAATCCGGGGTTTATCCCGGATTTTCAGCGTCAGGGCTTTGAAATTTGGAAACATAGAGTAATTCTGGAGGCGGGAGATCTATTAGAAAAGGACAAACTAATGTCTTTTGAGGATTTGATGAGAAAATATGGTCTGCCCCAAATTGGGTTATTTAGATATATTTATTTATGGAGAGCGATAAGCACTTTTCTGTGCTCCTCAGCATCTGGGATACCTGTGGTGGGCCTTAGAGGAGCCCTATTTACCCTCTTTACACCGTGTCACCCTCACCCAATTTTAACACACCTGTATATACCCTACACTTAAGATTATACTATATTTTGTTCCCTAATAAAACTTTTTTTGTTTTGCGTCGTTGGGCACTTAGACTACTAGCTAGGGATTATACATTGTCCCATCCTGTGTTGCCCCCATAGAGTGCAATTGTGGGTTTCTTTTCTGGCTTGGATTGCTATCCAACTAGATTTTTGTGCTCCTATACCTTGTATTCCCTATGCACCATGGGATTTTATGATTTTTCTGTATTTATGGAGAGCGATAAGCACTTTTCTGTTATTTAGATATATGCAGGTTTGACACTTTGTGTCAGGGCCTCCATGATGATGAATTTCCTAGATATACACGATTTGAAGATTTATGTAAAACAAAAAAATACCAAAGAGGTATGATATCTCTGTACCAGGGGCTAACTCTTAAAAAAGATACCCCAAACCATAAATATATGGACCAGTGGGCCTGGACTTCCAGACTGAAATAACAAGGGAGGACTGGGAAGATATCTGGGACAATGCGGGTTAAACCTCTGTATGTATGGTAACAAAAGAGAATATATATAACATTTTGTTACGTTGGTGCTACACCCCAAAAGAGACTAAAACAGATGTTCCCGGGACATCGGATAAATGCTGGAGGGGTTGTGGACAATTAAGAGATTTGGCACATATCTGGTGGTATTGTCCAGTAATGCAGGTGTATTGGAGGACAGTTTTGAAACTAATAAAAGATATGACTGAGATCAAAATCCCGTTAGATCCAACGCTGATTATTCCAGCTAAACCCATGGAAGATTTAAATCATCATACACAAAGATTAATTCTGCATATTCTAACAGCAGCTAGATAAAGAAAAAGACACTCCCGCCCTCCAGACGAGAGGTTATTAGAAGGGTCAATGATGTTCAATTAATGGTGAAACTCACCTCATTTCTGAACCACACCACTAGGAAGTGTGATAGGGTCTGGGAGCCCTGGGATGCTGGATAGGGGCGCGCTCCCGGATGGAGAGAGGATAGGGGAGTGCTGAATGTAAAATATGGTGTTTACCAAATGTTGTTTGATTTGTAATGTAACTGTTGTTGTTTGTAAGAAATGGTTGTTCCCCCCCTCCTCTTTTTTTTAAATTTAATTTTTGTATCTTCCCCTCCCCATTTATGTATGAAAAATAAAAGTTTAATTTTTTTTTTGTAACAATTTAAACCATTATAAACTTAAAATACATGTACAATAAATGTCAAATGTTACTTTAGCTATCTATCCCAATCTTTTAAACCATTGCCTTACATATTTGTGCATATTAATATACTATCATTTGCTTTAATTTATTGAGACCGCTGTTTATTCTGTCACTGTTTTTTACCATCTGGTAAGCGACACAATTCCCATTAGGTTCCTGTATACATAACTGGGATTCAAGCTGTCCTGTCAATATATACATCTGCTGAAAAGGTCTCCCTAGAAAAGGTCCTAAGGTTATAAGTATGAGCCATGTGTATCTCATAATGTTTACATTTAATGGTTTGCCTTGCATCTTAATAATAATAATTCTTATTATTAATAATTGCATGTTCTTGTATAGCGCTGCTAGTTTTACGTAGCAAGACATTTTGCAGTCACAGTCCCTGCCCCATAGAACTTACAATCTATGTTTTTGGTGCTTGAGGCACTGGGATTTGCCCAAGGTCACAAGGAGCTGACACCAAGAATTGAACCAGGTTCCCCTGCTTCAAACTCAGTGTCTTTACTCGCTGAGCTGCTCCTTCTCCACAAGGATTTCAACCCAGTAGTCGTGTCGAGAACCAAGCTGTACATTGGAAATTGTTGTCTATCAGTTATTGGAGGTCTTGAGACGTGTTAATAAAGCTTTCCCAAACTTAAAGAAAAAGAAGTAGGCAAATTTTTTTCATCGTTGGTTGCTTCTACCCAATCCAAATTAAATAAAACAAACATTTTCTCTTTCTTGTTTGAGTTTGTTATTAGTGTTTTGTATCCACTCTTGGGACGTGGACTCCATCTCCGTGGTCAAAGGAGTTAAAAATGGCGTATTCTGGGTTTAAAGGGACATTCTTATTGAGCGAGTCATTACAGAATTCCCTTATTGTTGTCCAGAAAGTTTGAATCAGAGGGCAGTTTCATAAACAGTGCAGTAAGTCCGCTTCTAGCACCATGCATTTTTGGCATTTGCTATCTGGATAGAGCTTTGCATTGAACTTAAGTTTAGGAGTTGTAGAAGTTCAATGCAAGAGATTATAGCGCATTTCCTGATACATTCTTGAAGGGACGTGTGTAAGAGAATCATTCACGTGATGTAAGATGTCTTCTATGGTCATATCTGGACAATCTTTTAGCCCGTTTCCTATTCCTGCTGTGTATCTATCGGATTGATGTGTTTTCCTCAAGCAATTGTAAAGGTTAGATATAGATGCTTTCCCAAGACGTGTCATATGAAAAAGGGAGTCTGGCGCGTTGTCTTTGTTATCTGGTGATAAGATGGTGCGGAGGGTCAGGAGTCGGTTCACCATTTTATTATGTTTCATTAAATTTGCCAGGATCCGGCCCGACATATTGCACCATCAAAAATATTTGTTTGTGATATACCTGCTGTGTCTGTGCTCTCGGAGAGCAGAGCATCATACATTGCCTTTGTTTCTAAATATAGCTTTTTGTTTTCCGCTGTATCATTAATCTGATACGTTTGATAAGCCTGGTAAGGTTTGCATTTAGATTGTTTATTTTGGTGTTAGAATTGCATGACTTTTAGCAGTGTATGCGATTGTAGCCCCTGAGCGCTGCTTTTGAGTGTCAGAGTATAGCATGTGTTTCTCTGATATGTTTTGTCTGTTTCAAAATTCTTCAGATAATCCCTAAAATCCTTGGACTGCGCCATATATGTAGGCATACCTCAGTTCTGTGATGTCGTTTAGGTGTATTAGCTTTAGATTGATCCAGATCGGCGCATGATTTGATATTATAGTTTCTATTTTTGTCGTGTTAATTGATTGGAGACGGAAGTCAGTGGTGACGGAAGTTACATCACTCCTGGCAAAAGAGGCCGTCGATGTTGCCAGCTTCCACCTGGATTAGGCAGCGCTGGACGGACGGGGACGGACGGGGACGGACACATTCTCTCACTCTTGATAAAAACGACTCGCCCAAAATCCAGCCGCAGCTCTGCTGAGGGGGAGGTAGTGGGAGCTGCTCCAGGACTCAGAAGTGGCGGGGATATGGAGCTCGCCTGCACCTGCTTGGTGGCTGTATCCCATGTACACTCCTTCACCTCCAGAGGAGCCGGCAAAACATCAATCTGAATTTGATCACACCCGAGCGGCCCCTCTCCCCCCCCAGTGAGCCGCCGGCACACCCTCCCCCTCCAGTGAGCCGCTGAGGCTCCGCATGGTTGCAGCCTGCCCCTCTGCCCATCTTTTTAACTGTACTTGCCACTATCTGGATATGCAGGGGGAGTGAGAAGCAAGGGGGCTGCCAGCTGTTCTCGGAGTTCACCGTGCTCGTCGGCGCCTTGTCTACGAGTGGCTTTATTTTATTTCACAGAACCCATCACCGCCGCTGCCCACGTGGCTGCAGCCCATTTCTTCATGGGGCTTGGCTGATGTCCTCGGCGTCACCCACTTCTGTTTGATCACACTAGTCATTGGAAGAATGGGGAGTCTTACAGGTTCTGCTCAGCCGCTATTGCAGTTCTCTGCGCCGTGTTTGGTATGTTTATGCCTGCGTGTGTTATCTCGCTTGCACTGCCGTCATCTTGCTTTCCTGGCAGCCTCGCCTTCCGTCTTAATGCTTGTAGAGAGCCGCTTGGGCTCTATATTTTGCCTAATCTTGTCTGCCAGTTTATCCCGAGCTCCACTGTTCGTTTAGAGCCTGTTTAGCCCTCGGCGTCAGTTAAAATGTGACCGCTTTCATGGCCGGAAGTCGTTGCCGAGTGGATTCTAATGGCAGCAGACTTGTTACCCTTTGGTTGTCTTGTTTAGCTATTAACAGCAGTATAATTAGTTTAAAGAGATAATAAGAAAGAACGTTAACTACCCTATATTTGAATTAAATTTGAAGAAGCTAAGATTCATACCCTACGTGTGGACTGCAAGGATTTTACAGCTGGCGTAGAAAGCCACAAGTGTGATGGTTAATGTTACAGGAGGACAATATTTCTCTTTAACTGGTCATCAGCTTCACAGTTAAATGGTGTAAAGAAGATTACAGTTTAAACAATTATCCCGGAATTCGTTCTTTATTACGCCTCTAATGGATTCAAGCAAAGCACTGATCCTCTTTTTTTGTAATTTTCCATTACATCCGTAAAAAAAAAAGCAAACTAATTCAAGAGCTAGAAAAGAGCTTGGAAAGTAAAATCTTTCCAAACATCCTTCATTTTATTGACTCCAGGACATGCCCGGGACCAAAGGGCCCCAGGAAATGCAAACGCTTGAGGTTTTTCCTTTCGTGCGTGCAACTGTACTGTTGATTACATTTGATTTCTTTTTAATTTCTCGGAAAATAGCAGAATATTGAAAGAAGACTCAAAATGAATGCAGTATTTTATGTTGTATTTTGTTTGTTTGTTTTTTAATGATTATTCCAGACAAAGCAAGAGAGATAATGTAGGAAAGGTGTTTGTGGTCAGCGCAAGTAATCCAAGATGAATTGGGAGATGTAAATAAATGGAAATATACAAGAATGAATTAATAGATGTCAGGAAAAAACACTCATACATGTGCTGTAAAAGCAATGGTATACAATGATGGGAAAGTGGCAGTATATAAATATATGATTTGTACTCTCACGGCAGTGTGTGAGCCCCTTCACATCAACAGGATCTTTGTGGTCAGAAAGCCCTCCTCTCATTCGATCCACCCAAATTAGACCAAGACCTGGGGTGGTAGGTTGATAGCGTCTCTCCCGGGCTCCCAAACAAGGAAAATGGGCAGAGCCGCAAGTCCGATATAGATGCAGTTTATTAATAATAAAACAGATATTAAAAGCACTCGCACTTTAAAAAGCACAAATAGTCTCCGGATCCCAAAGCGAGTCCTCCGTTTCACGGTGGATCCCTGCATACGCGTCCGGCAGCAGGACCGACAGTAGAGATCTCGTCTGGAGTACAGTGGCTGATAGTGGCCAAACTTCCAGCACCGGCAGGGAACTACGCGTTTCCAAGCAAGAGAGGTTCCAAGCAAGAGCGATAATGTTGTGAATGCTCATTACCCTCAACAATTTTAAGGATAACAGCCTCCTGTCTTATCCTCTTGTCCCTCCCCCTCCCTCTCTTTTAAGGACAGGGTGGGCTATTGTAAAGAAAACTCTTGGTTGGCAAACACTTCCCCATTTGAAGCCCCTAAGACGTGCAACTTGTAGATGATTTCCAGAAAAATTTGCCGCGCTCAGTTGAAGTGCCAGTGCCATTGCCATACCTTAAATATGCACAGATATTTTCTCTCTCATTTTTCCTCTGTTTCTTTTTCTAGAGCGTTGGCTGCTACCCAGTGGAACTGGAAAGAGGGCCGAGGGGATTCGGATTCAGCCTGCGGGGAGGAAAAGAATACAACATGGGCCTGTTCATCCTTCGTCTGGCAGAAGATGGGCCGGCCATCAAAGATGGGCGTATCCACGTACGTTGTACTTTAACCCTCTCACTGCAAGTGGGACCAGAAATACATTATTATTAGATGCTCTACATAGAGTGATGGTACTATAGGCGATACGGAGTACCCTGCTCTTATTTTTATATACCCTCCCAGAGGGCGTTCTGGTATGTGCTTCTGTATTGGCCAAGATTGATGTATGAGGTGTGTAGTATCAGCCTTGGAGCTACTCATATGCTTCGTTAAGCAGGTGTGTTTTAATGTGGGTCTTATTGTGGATAGAGAGGGTGCTAGTCAGGTGTTGAGGGGAAGGGCATTCCAGAGGTGTGGGGCAGTCAATGAGAACGGTTTAAGGTGGGAGAGGGCTTTAGATACAATGGGGGTAGAGAGAAGACATTTGAGTGGAACGCAAGTCGGGATGGTGCATAGCGAGAAATTAGGGCTGAGATGTAAAGAGGGGTAGAAAAGTGTAAAGCTTTAAAAGTGAGGAGGAGAATGGAGTGTGTGATACAGGATTTGGTAGGGAGCCAGGAGAGGAATTTCGGGAGGGGAGACGCGGAGACAGATTTAGGACAGTGTAGAGTGATTCTGGCAGCAGTGTTTAGGATAAATTGTAGGGGAGGCAGGTGAGGGGCAGGAAGGCCGGACAGCAGGAGGTTACAGTAATCGATAAAAAACTAAAATAAAGCAGCAGTCTGTAAATCAGGGCCGATCAGCAGACCCCAGAAAAACCCCAAATGCCCCCTCCTTATTCTCGAGATATTTGCAGCTGGTGGTGACAAAATAGCCAACCAAATAGTGTGACACATCGTCACCAGGGGATAACTCAAGGCCGTCTGGGAGTTTGGCAAGGCCTCTTACCTCCTCCGGACATCTCCTCCTGCTATATAACGCGTCGCCTTCACAACGCAGTGTCACATAATGACGTCATGTGATGCGTGGGTCCTCTTGCCCCTCCCCCCCCCCCCGTGTCATGTAACATCACATTGTCATGATGACACATCGTCACATGGTAGCAGGACAACATGCTGGCAGTTGCCGAGGTCCTGCACTCTCCCTCGACAATTACAGTTTAAATGTTGTGGTGGTTAATTTAACCACCACAACATTAAACTGGGATTACTAAAGTAGGGCCGGTGAAGAGCGCTTTGCCAAGTGCAGTCACACCATCAAGCCGGCCATGGGATGAAGTTACCGACTTCTATTGGTTACCCGATTTAAGAACACTTTCTCTGCCAGCAAAAGGGTTAAAACCTTCAACCACTGCACCATTGTGATCTTATTCACAGGTTCATCATTAAATTATTTTCCCCTCTCCACATAACCTCTCAATTGCAGAATGGCATCTCCATTCTGTTCCTATTCATCCTTTCCCTTCCATCTGGAAGTTGCCCGTGACCCGCATGATTAACACAAAGACGGTGGGAGATTTGATTTACCCTGGTCTTTTTATCTAGTCAAGCAAGAGGTATTGAGTCGGCAAGAGCAGAGATCACATCCATTAACTGAGCAGGATCCATGCACTTTTTATACATGAAATGTGAACGGCAGCCGTGCACAGAATACTACGTGCGACATTGCACATGGTCTTTACAGCGTGTGATGTGTGCTGCTCTGCATTTACTCTCAAGTTCCTTCAACCACTCTATTAACATGTTGAAGTCGCATCTGAAAAGGCAATGTGTTGCAGGCCGCTCTGGCAGCGCTGGGGTTAATTGGTCATGGACCGAAGCTAAACACGCCTTGTCATATGTACTAGCTACAGCCATGATCTCAATGAAATGCTAGTATGAGAAACATTTTTCAAATGTTTCCATGACTCAGAAGTGTCAATATAATGTATAGTTTTCTTTTATTATTGTCTACATAGTGATCACAGTGTCTTGAAAAAATGGAATATTGTGAAAAGATGTATGTGTGTGTGTGTGTGTGTGTGTGTGTGTGTATACATACACACTTGTGTGTTTGTGTGTATGTACATGTGCGTATTTATACAGATGTTGCAGACGTTATTGCACCTGTTAGAACAATGCTTTGCGTTAACTCTGGCACATTATTTAACAGTAGTGCTATTGAAAACAATTGTTAAGGAAATAACACGTGTTATTTAACATTTTATTGTGCGTAAAACTTGCGTTAACGAGGATATAACATTGTGTATATGTATGTAAACATATATATATACACACACATATTTTGTTTGTATATACATATAGTTATAGTGTTTACACTTGCAGAGAACATTGCTTGATATTGCATATATATTTGTGCGTGTATATACATGTATTTGTGTGTTTGTCTTTGTATATACATATAGTTATAGATAATGGGGTGTGTGTGTGTATTATTTATTTATATGGTTTTTATGTTTTTTGTGTATATTATTTATTTACGACATGTACCCGGCCAAATGTTCCCTACCCGGAAATGACCCGGCCCAGGGTGCTGGAACACGGTGCCGGGTCATTTCGTCCTGCTCTGCTCCCTAGGTTCTCCTCTTGGGGAACAGCACGAGCTGAGCAGCAGCAGAGACTTACCTGCAGCCGACGATGGAGGGTAAGGAGGACGACGGCGACATCCTGGTGGCGGTGAGGAAGACGAAGGCGGGAGTACAGGAACATGTGAGCAGGAGCAGATTGGCACTATAGGACAGCCGGGGAGGAGCGCGCCCCAGCGGTCTGACTACAGCGGCAGATACCGGCATCCTGAAGACTTCCGGGTCAGACCGCTGGGGCGCCCTCCTTCCCGGCTGTCCTATAGTGCCACTCTGCTCCTGCTCACATTCCTGTGCTCCCACCGCCAGCAGGATGTCGCCATCGTCTTCCTCACCGCCACCAGGATGTTGCTGTCGTCCTCACCCCATGCCGCTAGCTGCAGGTAATACCAACCTACCCAGCTGGGTATCCAGTTACCCGGCCGGGTAATTTTTTTTCCTGGGTTCCCGTTACCTGGTCATTTTTTGGACCCGATACATCACTATTATGTATGTATGTATGTATGTATTTATGTATTTGTGTGTCTTTGTATATACATATAGTTATAGATAGTGGTGTGTGTGTGTGTTTACACTTGCAGGGAACATTGCTTGATAGTCAAATGAAATCGTACGCTGTTTGAACAGTGGGGTGAGTCACTGCATTTCTGCTCACAGTTCAGTAAACAAAAGCCGGCTAAATCTACTTCAGAGTTTTTATTGAAGCTTCAGGCCTTTCCTGCCTGTTCGAGAAGAAAAAGAAAAATGACAGGGGTGGACACACAGGAATTGCATAGCTCAGCAGTATGTCTGCGGCTCTTTGTGAGAGCAGAAGAATCCTATGTACTGTCTTTTATGGGTCCTTTGCATGTAACGGGAGCTTGGGTTTTCTAGCACTGACAAGAAGTATCGTAAAGGTCGAGAATTCTTATGAGAACATTCGTGTTTCAAGCAGGTCCTCAAACCTGCCTTACCATATAATCACACAGTCAGTATACAGTGCTTACTCTGAAGCAAGGGATTCTGGGTAATGACATGTAAACCGGGATTCACCAAGTACCGACACAGGGTTTTGCACCCCGATGTGGCGTTACCTGCCATTGACTTAAATGAATGTCAACATCGGCGCTTGGTAAATCTCCCAGGTAGCGCATCATTTTTTGGCGCTTATATAGCTTTATAAGTGCAAAGCCAGCACACCTACTCGCAGACAGCAGTTTTGACATTTAGGTCTCATCAGTGTGAGGATGGTTGCTGGCCTTGCGTTGTGAAGCTGTTACTGGCTACAAACTAGGTACACAAATAAGTTATGGTAAGTAAAAATGTAACACAAATCCTTCCCTGTACAGCAATGGTAAAGAACACTTCTAAACGCAATCTGCTGTAATCTCTGCGGCTCTAGGGCCAGCATAACAAATGTAACCAGGAGCGTAGCACCAATATAGTTATAAAAAAGAAAAAAAAGAACAGGCTTCCAATGTCACCAGTATATAACAGTGTATGTGTGTGTGTTTGTATCTTTGTAGATGTTTGAGTGTGTACTGCACCGACACACTTTATTCGAGCAAATACCCAGTATGTACCTGGCAGATACCTGGAATGCGCCGCTCCTCACCTCTGACAAGCCCCGTTGCGTTTGCCTTCCCAGCCTGGGTTCATGCCTGGCTGATGGTTGGCTGATCTGTTAAATGATAATGATTAGGATTTAATAGGCTGCAATGCTTCGCGTGTCTACCAGATGGCATAAATTCATGAATTGTAATGCAGTATATATATATATACTGTGCAGTATTGCAGCCAGCGGGAATAAAATGCTTCAATCCCTGCCTGGAAAATACCTCAATGCACTCGGGCAGAAAACAGTCACAAACCTCAATACACCCGGGTATACCCGAATTCGTGGGACTAGCCGAGCTCGAATAAAGTGTGTCGCCAGTGTATGTGCAAGCCTGTGTAGGTCATATATATGTATATATCCGTATGTCTATTTTAACACACAAAGGTCCTGTTACATGCAGTGCAAATGTGTGCTGTGTGTGTGTGTTTATCCATGTGTTGTGTGTATCACTGTGTGTTAGTGAGTTAGTGCAATGGTAAAAGCGCACCAGGCTATGCCATTAGAGGTCAACCGCTATAAATGGCAAAGGACACTATTAACCATTTGCTGCCAGCGACACATTGCTCTGCATGCACAAGATTTGTCTGAGTCATCTACTAACATCCATATCATGTTGCGTTGTCAGGTGGGGGACCAGATCGTGGAAATCAATGGAGAACCAACGCAGGGGATCACACACACTCGGGCCATTGAGCTGATTCAAGCCGGGGGAACTAAAGTTCTCCTCCTGCTGAGAGGAGGAACAGGGCTAATACCAGACCACAGTGAGTAACATCCGTGCTGCTCAGGTTCTATTCTATGAGCTGATAGAGGTTCCTCATAGGATGACAGCAGATTGCAATTATTACCAGGCATGTATAAAAGAGATGAATAGAAGGCACTAGATACACTTGTATTCTGGCCATGTATGGAGCGTCTTTAATGTGAAACCATATCAATGGTAATTGACCTCCGTAAAATGCGAACATTTGGCTCATCTTTAAACATTAACAATGAATATTTATTTTCACAATTCTGCGCTGTTCTAACCTTCTCAGATAATTGTTGTCCTCCCCTCTCCATCTGTTTGGCGGATCGTGGCAGCATAATTACACCACACAACCGAGAAGACAAGTGTGGATTAAGAATCCTGTTCATAAATGGCTCCCATGCCTGGGACATTGCAACAGATTATATTCCAGCCTGTTTACAATCACTACTGTACTCTCCCGCCGTTGCTGATGAATGTCGGGAGTGATCTATTGCTACCTGCGCTTTGGTGATGTCGGTATTCTGTTCCAGGCTTTTTTCTCCTTCTCCTCAGGTTTGGCTCCTACCAGCCTCTGCTCCTACGTGAAAGCTGATCAGCAATAAGCCTTTTTCGTGCTTTTCTTGGTCTTTCCCTTAAAGACTTGGTAAATGTGCATGTCTTGTGATTCAGCTTTGACATCCTGCATTCTCTGCTCTCTTTTTTTCACTGCGTCTCTGTCCACCGTAACCGCAGCTCACCAATATATTGCATGTACATGCACTAAGCACAATCATATTTTATCATAGGCCGGCGCGTTCACTGTAGACCGCGTTTCTGTCCTGTAGAGCAACAAACAGGTTAATCGGCTTGGTAGAAGCAGTAAAGAATATGCTGCCCATATATGGCTGACATTTTCGTGGTGGTAATCCTGTTTTTAGATTTTTCCACTATATATTTTGAACAGGTATTTCCCAGGGAACATTATTTTTTTTATGTAAATTCTATTTTACTAAATTTATACACACATACACATAAATGACTGTTTTAACCCGTGTGCCTTTCTGGCAGAGAACGGGTATAAAAGTTTAGACTTCTTTTCTACACGAGAACAACGTATCCATACTGTATGTATACAATTACTTTTTTTTTTCTTCACAACTTTACATTCCCTTTGAAATCTTAACAGGCATTTAAGAAAAACATAAAATATGATTGTGCTGTCAACTGTGTTGCTTAACTAGCCTGCACTCGTCTGATGATAGTATAGTAATGAGAATGGACACGCATTCACTGTAAAACTGTCACATTATACCACTGCATGATGTACTTTCAAACTAAACCATGAAAAGATCTGCATAACTCTGCACTTGCAATATTTTGCACTCATGTTAACACATTGGCTGTACGGCTCTTTGACACGACCCAGTGTTTTTTCCATAAAAAAGTTTTTGTTGCAGAATGTGAGGTCCATTTGTAGCTCATTATAAAAATCTTAAACTAATTAATAAACCTAATGAAAAAAAAGGATAGAGTTCAGTTTTTCTCTTGAATAGAGTGGAAATCTTCCCAAGCAATCTTCAAAGCATAATAAAAAAAAGGGGCTCTAAGATCAAAAGCAATTCATTTTAATCCTAGAAAATCCCCAAATCTCACCCATTTACATCTTCAGTTTCCCTAGGGTAGAGAAAATGTCCACTTCTAGACTAGACGCTACCTACTCTTCCTAGTATAATAAGCATGCAAGAATGTTTCATGAACACACAATAACCTATAGCAAAAAAATAAGCTCTTTCTCTACTTACACAGGTGTATGTTTTTCTGAGCACACTATTATTTTTAAGCGAAAATGTAAATGTAGTGAATGTGACTGTATTTGCTGGTGTGATATCAACCATTGAGATGCACTGTTGTGTAATTAGCCTCATTTCTAGAACATTTGTCATCTTCAAATACTCCATACATGCTTTAGTTTATCTTCGTTTCATTATTTACAGGTGATCTGGATAGCCCTCATTCTCCATCTACAAGTGTAATATATGATGACCTCCCGCCATCTGCATCGTCGTACACGGCTCCCACCTCTGGAGTTTCTCATTTGCCAACACCCGATGAGGATTCAGTGAGAGTTCAGGAAACTGAGAAGATGACCGAGCAAAAAGATAACACACTGCACAGCAAAGAAGCCACAGCCTTGCCCAGCATTAGCACCCAAGAGAAGGAAAACATGGAGCAGGAGAAGCCAACGTTTGCTGTCCAGAACAAGATTCGGCATAGAGATGGGTCTCTTAGCCCTAGGAACTCTAATCAAAAGAACCACTTGGAGGTCATGAAGGAGAGCAGTTCAAGAAGAGGTCGATCTGTAAGTCCAAGGAAGTTGGAAAGCAAAAGTTCAAAGGAACATCTTGAAAGATTCCAGAGTCCTAGAAAAACGGACACAAAAAGAAACCCTAAAGAAATCAGGAACAGATCTGTGAGCCCAAGGAAAGCACACCATAAAAGCACTGAGGGTGTTACTGATGCTGTGACTCATACTAAAGAGCAGACTAGGGGACACAGAGGGAGGTCTGCCAGCCCAAAAAAGGCATACAAGAAAGAGGAGAGAGACAAAGTAAGCACAGAAGAGAGAGAGAGGGTGCAAAAATCCCAGAGCAGAACCCATAAGGCTTTTACCAAGCCTGAAAATGGTGAACCAACAAGAGAGAGAAATGAAAAGCACGAGAAATCAAAAAGAGAAGAAAGGATTGAGAAACCTAACGTAAAGCCTGAGAAATCAAGAAGAGAAGAAAGGGGTGAAAAAGCAAAGGCAGATGAAAAGCATGAGAAATCAAGAAGAGAAGAAAGGCCGAACCGCCAAAGAGCAGATGAGAAAAGGTCTCCAGAGCGGAAGAGCAAGAAGTCAGATGAAAAAGATGCTTTACCAAAAAAGATTACAGCGCGTGAGCAGAAAAATCGTGAGGACGAACTGCCCAAGAAAGAACCAGCTCCATCAAGACCCAGCAAACAGCAGACACAGGAAGCTGTCCAGAAAACCGAAAACCAATCGGAGAAGAACAAATCCGGAGACCCCGCTGCGTCAATCCGTGAATCACACAACAAGAAAGTAGCAGCGGAGACTGCAGAGAAAACCAAAGATGAAGGAGTGTCAAATGCAGGAGCTAAGAAGGCTCAGATTTCTCCAGGACCATGGAAAGTGCCCGGTGCACAGAAAGTCCCAGATACGGACACTGGGAAGAGACTGTAAATACTAACTCAACGTGCAGCTCGTTTAATACAGTTATCGTTCTTGTCACTTTCAGAAGGCTTCATTGGATGGCGAACAGCCATCAATAGCTTTTCCTGCATGAAGGAACATTTGGGATTTGCCTGCTATGAACAGTCTTCCATAAGTTCATGCTTTGTGAGACCCTGTGAAAGTGCCCTGCTGGTTTGCTGACTTTGCGCTGCTAAACACGGTGGGGACATTGTTAGAAGGATCCTGAACACCATTATTTAACTTTGCCAATGTGATCATAACTTCACTTCTTGTTCTTGTGCCAATTTATCTACCTGCTCATTTGTTTCCCTTTGTCTGTTCAACGTGTAACTTTGTTCTTCACACAGACCACAAAAAAAAAAAACACAAGTCCCGTTTCTATCGAACATGAGATGTATGACTAGCATGCTGCATGTTTACATACTGAAACAAAATAATATACAGGTTTGCACCGGTCATGGGAAAGAAAGGACAATAAAGTGTGTGACGGATGTTATGAGTGAATAACCGCTGAAGTTTTATATGTTGCCGCCTCTTGTATAAAATATTAGCATCCCAGTACAAAGACTTATCTGAAGCATTACACGGAAGCATGACAGTTGTATTGTATGAAGAACAAATGAAATGTTAGCTGCAGAACGTGTGTAGCTTCCCATAAAACTGCTTTGACAAGTAGTACTGGGTGTGTCTACATATACATATATATGTACACACACACATTGCTGCGCATATTACAGATATGTTGCAGATGTACACATTGCTCTGAATGTTGGATTCAAATTGTTCTGACATGTTGCAGATCCCAGCAGCATATTGTGGGTTAAACTCCTTCCTATTAGGATGTATAATGCTTCGCCACTGCACAAGCCAGCAAAGTGGTGGGTGTTCTAGAAGAAGGAGCATCCACCTTCTGCAATGTAATAAACCTACACACATCTTGGCAGGGAAGGGATTAAAAGATTTACGGGTGGCAGATTTTAAAAGGAAGACGTGCCTGCTTTCAGTTCCTTTTTGTTTCGTAGAGGGCTAGCATCTCCACAGTCGCTGAACCCTCTAGCACGGCAGGGGTTACACGCAGAAAGAGACTATGCTGAAAACGTTCCCGGCCAGAGGTGCTGGCAATGCATTGCTGACA
Source organism: Ascaphus truei (assembly GCA_036426205.1). Taxonomy (NCBI): domain Eukaryota; kingdom Metazoa; phylum Chordata; class Amphibia; order Anura; family Ascaphidae; genus Ascaphus; species Ascaphus truei. The sequence goes on along the minus strand of CM071575.1, from coordinate 25,959,730 downwards.
CCTCTGACAGGAAACCTTTGCGCCCCTCTCCCGGAACCAAACCTGCCTACGTCACGTGACCATTTCTTTCTAACTTATGAGATTAATCTCGGGAGAACAAAATAAATAATAATTGCAGCAAAATAAATGTATTTGATCAGCTTTCTTACAATATTAATTTTGCATATCTTGATCACAAAGATTTGGAGGCACACCGCTTTACACTCCACTGGCAAGAAAAAGGTGATTTTGTGTGATTAAAGTGAAATACGCTATTAACGTGTCTATACTGTGCAACCGTAAAGTTCTAGAGTTGCAAAACGATTACACGCAGAATAGACCCCTTTATACGTTGCACCCTTGGCAATGCACACACCCCTAAGTATCTTGAATGAAATACAAGGTTAGTGATTGAAATCTCTTTACGTGGCCCGCTGGGATTTAAAGAAAGCTGTCCTGGACAATGGTATCACAAATCAGGCACAAATGATAACTTATATTCAATGGCGGCATGAACAAAACTATTAACGTAATAAGATGCCTGCTCTCGCCCCGTTATATTTGATAACAATTATTGGAGTTTATGCCAAGTCAGAATTGGCAGAGAAATTGATGCATGGGAATAAAGTAGTGATTCGCCCAGATGTAAAATTTTATACATCTGTGTGTGTGTGTGTGTGTGTGTGTGTGTGTGTGTGTGTGTGTGTGTGTGTGTGTGTGTGTGTGTGTGTGTACACCAACTCGTTCTACAACCATTCCACAAAGATTCACACCAGGGCAAAGGGTTGAAGTCCCTCTGCTAATCTGTTTCGAATGACATTTTGGAAATGCGTCTTAAGTGTCAATTTTCCTGCCAAATAGGTCAATTGTGTTTGCATTAAGATTCCATTTTTTTTATGACTATGAATATACAAAGTGATAATTTGGGGGAAATTCACATATTTCACCAATATTCTACTTTGACACCTTTTTTTTGCTCTTTCAGAGAAAACAGCTAAGGGGTGGACCTACAAAAACATTTAACAAGTGGGGTAAAAAAAACAACTATAATTTAACAAAGAAATGTTAAACACACAACACCGCATATCTAATCTTGTCTACTTCATATGCTCCGTGGTTAAGCTGCATACCTCTGCTCTGTAAGTTGTAATTGTGAATGTTGCTTGGTCAAGTTTAACCTCATCTAATTACTGTGATATCATTTAATGTTACCTATCAGATATAAATCTTTAAACTCTCCCGGTAACTGGTATTTCCAAACCCTAAGAAAATGTTGCCTTGAAATAAGGGAATTGAGATTTACTGGTTGTAAATGTTTATATAATGTACAGCACCTATAAATATATATATAAATACATATCTTTCCAAAGTATAGAATAGATCTGTAAAGCAGTTATTATTTTTTATATAGATATATATATATATATGACCAATCCAGTCAATGGCCTTCAGTTCTTGCACTGTAAAATAAAAAAAAGCTGTATAATTTTGTTTTATTTTCCAATAATGCATTGTATATTGTATGTGTTAAACAAGCATCCTCCAGAATAATAAAATTTTTGCATTAAAATGAATACACTCAATTGCTTTTGTCTTTGGGTTATTAAGAAGCTAAGCAGGTTTCATAAAGATTAACGTGACTACACATTATATCGGTCTTTGTTTTTCCTACTAAAAATCCAACCACTGTGTATTAATCAAATCCTATGCAACTGGAAATGCAATATACAATTACTGCTACATTTTATACAATTGCATTTACAATCACTGTTATGTTGACAATGTGTATAAATGTCATTGTAAATAAGATGATTGCTATTTTTCTATTTTAAATAGGATGCTGTCAACAGTGCCCCGGTTGGAGAAAATCAAACTATGACCATTATTTAGAATTACCACTGCTTGTGGTGAAGTCCTTCCTAGTACTAAAATGAGCCATGGCAGTGACATGTTGCAATAGATGCATCTAAGGCTGGGGCCATGGTACTGCAGACCGTGCGGAGGCGTGTGTACGCTGAGCGAACAGACTGCCTTAATGCAGTGTTCGCGTCCATGCGGCGTGCGTGCGGAAGCAGGAGGGGCGCGCGTTGCGTGAGAAATCGGTTACACTGATTTCTCAGTGCGACAGACAGCTCACGTGAGCGTTCGCCCAATGAGGGCGAACCAGCTAAGTGACGTCACTAGAAACCCCTCCAGGAACGTCTAGCATGGCCAGGGAAAGCACCCGCTTTCCCACAGCCTCCGCGCACCTCAGCACAGGAGAAGGCACCATGGCCCCAGCCTAAGTTATTGACACTGTTTCACATTAGAGACGCCTACAAGCATGTTAAAATAATTAGTATGTTAACATGGTGAGCTAGGACATACTGTAGTGCCGACTGTTTTTCTAACACAAACCAGTGGCAATTGCCAAAAAGACCCAGGTACATGCTGGGTCGTGTTTAAGGCAAGTTTAAGGCATTTCTGCATTGACTAATGGCCCATCAGATTAACAGCGGGGGTCCCTGACAGTCCCATTCAAACTGAATGGGACTGCCAGG
>CM071575.1:25833963-25957182 GCA_036426205.1 Ascaphus truei | reverse complement strand
GGACCCCTGTGTGTTAATTCGATGGGTCATTAGTCAATGCAGAAATGCCTTAAACTTGCCTAAACTAGCCAGGTTCACCCAGCATGTAAACGCTAGTTTAAGGCAAGCCTTAGGCCTCGGACATGGTCAAAAAGACCGTGATGAGGCGCGCTGAGCCGAAAAATTATCCCTATCCAGCCGCAGTTTAGACGGCGTCTACAAGCGTGCGGAGGCGTGTGGACTTTCAGCCGCAAATTTTAGATTTCCCGTGAGGGAAGCGCAGGGCCGGTCACGTGACTGCCAGAAGCCAATGGCAGTCCGTGACGTCGGTGCCGTGATGTGGCGCGCTAGCCCCGCCTCCAGAAAGCCTCCCACCCGGCACACAAGCGCGGAAACATAAGAGGACGGGGGATAAGAAGGTTGCTGTGTTCGGAAGCTGCATCTTAAGTGAAGAAATGGGGTTGTGCGGAGGAAGAGCAGAGGTAATGTGTGAAGATTAAATGCTTCAATATACATCTGAAATTGTTTCCCAAGGCCAATAGCAGAGCAGCTGCAACATCAGCACACGGCTGCGCCTTTGCTGCAACACTGGGTGTGTCTAAGAGATCTGAGGTGAAGTGAACACAGCTGAGTAGCAAACACCCACAGCACAGATGCACGGGGGAGGTGCAGACAATATCCATGTCTGAAGTATTTCCTCATGGTGTTTTAACCTGCCCACTGCTTAGTAGACAGGAGCAGTGAAGGTGAAGCATATTGGGGGGACTCTTATGGGGCCGCCTTTGCTGCGAAGGGGTTGCTTCGAAGAGGTCATCAGTGGTGATGAAAAAAATTCACCACTTATGGGCACTTACCGTGGGGCCACCTCCGTGCAGCACCGCCCTCCAACTTTGTAGCATGACACCGCATTTCCATGACAATGTGACATCACGCTGCCATGGCAATTGTGTCGCTACGTGACGTTGCATCATCCCCTATACGAGGAGAGCGGCGACCGAAGGAAAGGTAAGAACTATACAAGGGCCCCATGCTCTCCCCCAGAAATCGGTGGGGAAAGAGAGCAGCAGCCTCTGTATATGGGTGGGAGGAGGGGGGGTGAGGGGGAGAAATGGAAAATATGCCGCCCGGTTCTAATGTGAAATCCGCCACTGGTATTATGTTACACAACAGAGTTTGCAAAGGCAACCCTCCTCATATCTTTATGGCTGAAATGGACAGGTGGGCTAGTGGTTGAGTAAGACCTTGATTTACAAGCACTTCCCACATTCAGCAGCCTCAATGGAAGAGAATTCTTAAAGCAAACATTCGTCTATTTTGCCTTCTTGGAAATTAATGCAGAGAGAGACAGTCTGTTCACTCCAGGATAACCCCACGTGGCTGTGCAGCCTATATAAGGAAGTGGAGCAGGAAAAATAGCCTTGTGGAGTGCGGGGTAAGAGCTGCATGCAGACCCGGTTCCAATGGAGGGCAAGCGGGCGAGATACAGCAGCCCACGGATGGAGTACTACTCACTCACGATAGTCCATCCCCTCTTACTCCCGGCTGTGCGTTCCCGTCCAGGGGTGAGTGACGCACTTCTGCGCGACCATGATCAGAGTATAAGCAGAAGAATAAAGATCGATGTCAGCGCGGCTCTGTAGATATCAGACTCACCAGGTTGGGGTAAAAACAATTTATAATAAGCTACATAAAACGGGATATAGGGAACATGACTGGAAGGCCTCAACGCGTTCGGGCGAGTTCGCCTTTCTCAAGGTGAGTGATAATCTACAGGAGCCGCGCTGACATCGATCTTCTATTCTTCTTTTCCTTGGAAATTAAGTCTAATTAATTATTTTAAATAAGACAAACGACCTTTTAAACAAGATTTTTTTGTTTTTTATTCTTTCATCACAAATAACAAATTGCACCTTGCAATAATACTGGTTTGACCATGTCATAGCCCATCAGTGCTGGAATGCAGTGCCTTGCTGTCCCTCTTGCAGGGGTTAAGAAATGTCTTCATGCGCTTAATATTCTGCAGTGCTCATTACTGGAAGAATAAAAACCTGTAGGGTTTTTTTCAATGAAGAGCCATTCACTTCACTTTTTTTTTTTTTTTAAATGACTAATTAAATTAATGAGTCACGTAATGATGTGCCATATTGTGTATCAAACTACACAAAATTAACAAAGGCACATGGCGATCTCATTTCCCCGTTAGCAATGTTAAGCACACACTTGGCAAGACAAGTCTAAAATTCTGAAGGTGTTTCGGGGCCGGACTTGGCAGTGCATCCCATAGAAAATGAGACGAACATGCACACTCCAGTCACTTTTAGTTAAACCCCTAGAGGGTGACCTGCCACAAAACAACGTGATGCAACATTACGGTTATCAGGGGGGGGGAGGGGGCTTTTAACCAGAGTGCCTGAAGGGCTGCAGCATTTGCTCCATCACCGATGACCGTGTTCTGGAGAAGTCCTCTGCTCCACTTCTTGATTAGATCACCTTTCTGCGCCAATGCATCTCCCCTACAAAATGAGCAATAGGATTAGGAAGTAGCCACTGTTGTTGTTGTGGGACCCTTGGAGTGCCAGACTCCAGGACATGTACCTAAGGTGAGTCCATGGTGTAGAGGAGACCTGCACGGGGCACAATCAGAGACGTAAGGCAGGTGATCGCGCCCCATAGATCGTGCGGGTGGAAGGTAGAATGGGGCACGCGTTGTTGCGCAGGAAATCGGTTGAAATTGATTCTTGGTGGGTCACGGTGACCGGTTCGCCAGCTCCGTGTTCGATCCATTTTTACACAAGGGGGGAACCAGAGGGTCACGACCTTCCCCTATTTTCTACTCGTTAGTATCCCTGGTTTCTGAGATACTTAACGGGTGAAGTTACCAGATTTAATTGTCATTAGGTTGGTGCCTTAGGCTTATGATGAATTTATATTATAGACAAAGTAATAGACAGCACTCACACAAAATAGTAAAATATACACAAAGCGGGGTTGGGGTGCCACGGACTAGAGAGGACCCAATCCTCTCAAACACAATAAAGTACTGAGAAAATCCAGCCAACCCTAGTAATAGATAACAAGTCACAGGTTATAACCAATTTGAAAATGTAATCAGTGCACAAATAAGTCAAACAACTGACAACGGCACACTAGGAGAACAGATAACATATAGATAGGGCCATACGTGGTGATGTCGAAGGAGGGATAAGGGATAAGGAAAAATTTGAGTAATTTATAATATTACTCAGAATTTGTGGAGGGTCTCTTATGAATTTTTATTTAGGGTCAGTTCTGTTGGTGGGTTCTGGGGCTAGGGAAGTACCCTTTGTCTCCCGGGATGAGGGGAAAGGCCTGACGAAGGAACAAGTCCGAAATGCTGCCACCCCTATACTCCCCCGTTTGGACCCACTTTTTGTTTTCTTTGTTCTCACAGTACCTACCTTCACTTCGTTGTCCCACTTCCAATTTCCTTATCACCTTATCATCTGGACAATCCCAGTATGGCCCTCCTATCATAGTTATCTGTTTCCTAGTGTGGCGTTGTCAGTGGTTGACTTTGTGCACTGATTACATTTCAAATGGTTATATACCTGTGACTTTGTATCTATTACTAGGGTTGTGCTGGATTTCTTCAGGACTTTGATGAACTTTTTATAGTTAGTATGGAAATCCTTTTAGGAAGGACGGGACTCTTTTAATATACTTTGCATAGCCATTAGCATATCGCACGTGTGCTAATTCAGCCACAGGCATGTCTCCCTAAGTTATTTGGAGGGACGTTGGGACATGTACAAACTGGTGCTGCTAATAAAAATTAGAAAGGTCCCCACTGTGATTTGGGGGCGCCACAGACGTGCCAGAAAGGGAATATATAAAGATATTACTTTATGACATTCCCACGGTTTGTACAATAATAAGGAACCACATATGTAAACCTCCATATTCATTGGTATATAAATACATCCCCCCCTTTCCACAAATTCTGAAGAGAATGGCGAGCATGTGCGGAACATGTCAAATTGCTCTAGCACCGGGGTCCCTTACGTCTCCCACCAATCCCGCTGTCCACAATTCTCAGGGAGGAGTTATAGGAAAAAAACACAAATGTCACCCTATTTACAGTATACCACCGCGGAAAAAAGCGAAGAAAAAAAAAAAAAAATCACCATTGTGATTTTGCATTCTCAGGTACTTGTCAAAATATTTAAAATTGCAGCAATGGGATAGTTAAAATAAGAAAGTGCTACTGGGAGTCTACTTTCAAGTATGTCCTGGGCACAGAGTTATGTTGACAATACATGGTTAAATGAAATGTATAGAGGTTATACATTCAATTTACAGAAATCTCCTGGACAGTTAGAGATAATATGATTATGGGAATATGTAACAGTTACAGACACGTTTAAAATGAGAGACAGCTGAAGGCAAATATGGAAATAGAAAACATATGTGTTGTCTCATCTAGAGTTTTGTTTTACTCTTGTATTACTAGAGCTAATTATATATGCTAATATAGTTGTTATGGTTTTATTGAGATTAGTGCCCTAATACCATACCTAATACAGCATGAGCTGTGGCATGCCAGAGGTCTTTATAACACACCTTATGGGCACTTGCTAGTTATTTAGGGGCTAAGTAGGCTGACCTTTTCAATGGTGCAGCCAGCTTCCTCCACTTCTGTATCCGGCACCCGGGACCTAGTCGCATCATGTAATTGCTCCTGAAGCGATCACATAATGCAGAAGTGACAGAGGACTGGTGACACTCCGGTGCCGCCACATCTTTGGAACTAAAGGATAATGCTAAAGATGCAGTGTGGATACACCAGTATAATGTAACTTACTTTCCATTTCTGAGCCATGCAGTTTTCAATTTGAAAGTAACATGTTTCTGCATAGTATTTAGGCCTCGGACATGGTCAAAAAGACCGTGATGAGGCGCGCTGAGCCGAAACATTATCCCTATCAGCGCAGCTTTAGACGGCGCTTCTACAAGCGTGCGGAGGCGTGTGGACTTTCAGCCGACAAATTTTAGATTTCCCGCTGAGGGAAGCGCAGGGCCGGTCACGTGACTGCCAGAAGCCAATGGCAGTCCGTGACGTCGGTGCCGTGATGTGGCGCGCTAGCCCCGCCTCCAGAAAGCCTCCCACCCGGCACACAAGCGCGGAAACATAAGAGGACAGGGGGATAAGAAGGTTGCTGTGTTTCGGATAGCTGCATCTTAAGTGAAGAAGTGGGGTTGTGCGGAGGAAGAGCAGGGTAATGTGTGAAGATTTAAATGCTTCAATATACATCTGAAATATGTTTCCCAAGGCCAATAGCAGAGCAGCTGCAACATCAGCACACGGCTGCCGCCTTTGCTGCAACACTGGTGTGTCTAAGAGCATCTGAGGTGAAGTGAACACAGCTGAGTAGCAAACACCCCACAGCACAGATGCACGGGGGAGGTGCAGACAATATCCATGTCTGAAGTATTTTCCTCATGGTGTTTAACCTGCCCACTCTGGCTTAGTAGACAGGAGCAGTGAAGGTGAAGCATATTGGGGGGACTCTTATGGGGCCGCCTTTGCTGCGAAGGGTGTTGCTTCGAAGAGTGTCATCAGTGGTGATGAAAAAATTCACCACTTATGGGCACTTACCGTGGGGCCACCTCCTCGTGCAGCACCGCCCTCCAACTTCTGTAGCATGACACCGCATTTCCATGACAATGTGACATCACGCTGCCATGGCAATGTGTCGCTACGTGACGTTGCATCATCCCCTATACGAGGAGAGCGGCCCGAAGGAGAAGGTAAGAACTATACAAGGGCCCCATGCTCTCCCCCAGAAATCGGTGGGGAAAGAGAGCAGCGCCTCTGTATATGGGTGGGAGGAGGGGGGTGTGAGGGGAGAAATGGAAATATGCCGCCCTGGTTCTAATGTGAAATCCGCCACTGGTCATTATGTACACAACAGGAGTTTGCAAAGGCAACCCTCCTCCATATCTTTATTGGCTGAAATGGACAGGGTGGGCTAGTGGTTGAGTAAGCACTTGATTTACAAGCACTTCCCACATTCAGCAGCCTCAATGAAGAGAATTCTTAAAGCAAACATTCGTCTATTTTGCCTTCCTTGGAAATTAATGCAGAGAGAGACAGTCTGTTCACTCCAGGATAACCCCCCGTGGCTGTGCAGCCTATATAAGGAAGTGGAGCAGGAAAAATAGCCTTGTGGAGATGCGGGGTAAGAGCTGCATGCAGACCCGTTTCCAATGTAGGGCAAGCGGCTGCAGATACAGCAGCCCACGGATGGAGTACTACTCACTCACGATAGTCCATCCCCTCTTACTCCCGGCTGTGCGTTCCCGTCCAGGGGTGAGTGACGCACTTCCTGCGCGACCATGATCAGAGTATAAGCAGAAGAATAGAAGATCGATGTCAGCGCGGCTCCTGTAGATATCAGACTCACCAGGTTGGGGTAAAAACAATTTATTAAAGCTACATAAAACGGATACTAGGGAACATGACTGGAAGGCCTCACACGCGTTTCGGGCGAGTTCGCCCTTTCTCAAGGTGAGTGATATCTACAGGAGCCGCGCTGACATCGATCTTCTATTCTTCTTTTCCTTGGAAATTAAGTCTAATTACATTTATTTTAAATAAGACAACGACCTTTTTAAACAGATTTTTTTATTTTTTATTCTTTCATCACAAATAACAAATTGCACCTTTGCAATAATACTGGTTTGACCATGTCATAGCCCATCAGTGCTGGAATGCAGTGCCTTGCTGTCCCCTCTTGCAGGGGTTAAGAAATGTCTTCATGCGCTTAATATTCTGCAGTGCTCATGTACTGGAAGAATAAAAACCCTGTAGGGTTTTTTCAACTGAAGAGCCATTCACTTCACTTTTTTTTTTTTTTAAATGACTTAATTAAATTAATGAGTCACGTAATGATGTGCCATATCTGTGTATCAAACTACACAAATTAACAAAGGCACATCGGGCTGCATCTCATTTCCCCGTTTAGCAATGTTAAGCACACACTTAGGGCAAGCTAGTCTAAATTCTGACGAGTGTTTCGGGGCCGGACTTGCAGCTGCATCCCTATAGAAAATGAGACAGAACTGCACACTCCAGTCACTTTTAGTTAACCCCTAGAGTGTGACCTGCCACAATAACAACGTGATGCAACATTACGGTTATCAGGGGGGGGGAGGGGGGCTTTTTAACCCAGAGTGCCTGAAGGGCTGCAGCATTTGCTCCATCACCGATGACCGTGTTCTGGAGAAGTCCTCCTGCTCCACTTCTTGATAGATCACCTTCTGCGCCAATGCAATCTCCCCTACAAAAATGAGCAATAGGATTAGGAAGTAGCCACTGTGTTGTGGGACCTCTGGAGTGCCAGACTCCAGGACATAGTACCTAAGGCTGAGTCCATGGTGTAGGAGACTGCACGGGGCACAATCAGACTGCCTTAAGGCAGTGATCGCGCCCATAGATCGTGCGGGTGGAGGTAGAATGGGGCACGCGTTGCGCAAGAAATCGGTTGAAATTGATTTCTTGGTGGGTCACGTGACCGGTTCGCCAGCTCCGTGATGCCCCATTTTTAACACAAGGGGGGAACCAGAGGGTCAGACCTTCCCCTATTTTCTACTCGTAGTATTCCCCTGGTTTCTGAGATACTTAACGGTGAAGTTACCAGATTTAATTGTCATTAGGTTGGTGCCTTAGGCTTATGATGAACTTTATATTATAGACAAAAGTAATAGACAGCACTCACACAAAATAGATAAATATACACAAAGCGGGGTGCCACGGACTAGAGAGGACCCAATCCCTCTCAAACACAATAAAGTACTGAAGAAAATCCAGCACACCCTAGTAATAGATACAAAGTCACAGGTATATAACCAATTTGAAAATGTAATCAGTGCACAAATAAGTCAAACAACTGACAACGGCACACTAGGAGAACAGATAACATATAGATAGGGCCATACGTGGGATGTCCAGGAGGATAAGGGATAAAGGAAAAATTCTGAGTAATATTATAATATTACTCAGAATTTGTGGAGGGTCTTCTATTGTTTTTATTTAGGGTCAGTTCTGTTGTTGTGGGTTCTGGGGCTAGGGAAGTACCCTCTTGTCCCCCTGGGACTGAGGGGAACAGGCCTGACGAAGGAACAAGTCCCGAAATGTTGCCCCCCTATACTCCCCCGTTGTGACCCACTTTTTTTGTTTTCTTTGTTCCCCTTCCACCATTCACCTCACCTTCCCTTCGTTGTCCCATCCTACTTTTCCTTTATCCCTTATCCTCCTGGACATCCCACGTATGGCCCTATCTATATGTTATCTGTTTTCCTAGTGTGGCGTTGTCAGTTGTTTGACTTATTTGTGCACTGATTACATTTTCAAATTGGTTATATACCTGTGACTTTGTATCTATTACTAGGGTGTGCTGGATTTTCTTCAGGACTTTGATGAACTTTATATAGTTAGTATGGAAATCCTTTTAGGAAGGACGGGACTCTTTTAAATATACTTTGCATAGCCATTAGCATATCGCACGTGTGCTAATTCAGCACAGGCATGTCTCCCTAATTTATTTGGAGGGACGTTTGAGGACATGTACAACTGGTGACTGCTAATAAAATTAGAAAGGTCCCCACTGTGATTTGGGGGCGCCCACAGACCGTCGCCAGAAAGGGATATATAATAAAGATATTACTTTATGACATTCTCCAGGTTTGTACAATAATAGGAACCAAATTGTAAACCTCCATATTCATTGGTATATAAATACAATCTCTTCCACAACTTCCTGAAGAGAATGGCGCATGTGCGGAACATGTCAACTGCCTAGCACCGGGTCCCTACGTCTCCCAGCCAATCCGCGCTGTCCACAATTCTCCAGGGAGGAGTATATAGGAAAAAACACACAATTGTCCCCTATTTACAAGTATACAGCGAAAAAAGGAAGAAAAAAAAAAAATCACCATTTGATTTGCATTCTCAGGTATTTCAAAATAATTAAATTGCAGCAATGGGATAAAATTAAGAAAGTGCTACTGGGAGCATACGGTTGCACGGAGCATTTGGGGCTTCCGTGGCATTGACCCCACCCCTTCCCTACCAGCGTGGCCTGCATCACCTCTGACAGTAAATGGGTTAAAGGTATCATCCCACAGTGAAGCCCAACTAAGGACAGTGACGTGTGCACAGGTACAATACAGTAAGAGAATATCCCATTTAATAAGACAAACATTTCACATCGTTTCAGTTGTTGGCATGTAGCAATTTTTTTTGTACCCTTTTACCATACAAAGCAATGAGAAAATTGCCATTCTTTACCAGTTTTTATATATTATAATAATATTTTAATATGGTGCTAGGTCGGAGTATCGCACTGAGCTTAACCCTCTGGCTGCCAGAGCAATGCATTGTAGGACCCTCTAGCAACCAATGAGTTCATTAATGACGTGTTCAAGTTTTTGTTCCTTCACCAAAGAGCTTACAACCTAATGTTGGCATATAATGGTCTTTGACAGTGTCACTTAGAACTAGCATTGGTCTAATGAGCGGGCCTGCAAAATGTATCATCTTCCAGTCTAACAAAGGGTCCCTTGTCCCAATGCAAATGACACCGACTCTGCCTTTCGAAGATTTTAATAGCGCCCCTTTGTTAGAAAATATAGACCCTTTGGCTTCAAGTAACTACATTTTACACTTGACTTATGATTTCCTATGTAAAATAAGCCAAACTAATCGGTCTACCATAAAACAGCCGGCCGCTAATGTCATCCAAGAAGTCCGTTTTGTATATCCGACCAATATGCGTTTTTCATCAACGCTAATACCCGAGCTTTGCAAGGCCTGCAAAATGAAGGTTTAAACCGCGTAGGTACGGATTGCATTTATGAACAAACATTCAGAGGCATCACGGTCTGCAGAACGGTCCTTCAGTTATCAATCCAGTGTGAACGCTGGTGAATCTTCCTGCAGTGGGGTCACGATTTAATCTTCCATAACTGGGAAACAAGAAACATATAAAGCAATTTTATTCAATGATGTGAAGGCTGCACTGGGTGATTGATGATGAAGCTGCACAGATACATTATATAATGGAGTCTGCTGGATGAAAAGGGGTGCACAGATTTGTAGGGCTCTCATTAATCTTTTTGTCTCAAAGGGTAGCAATTAAAGCAGCAGTGAGCAACTCCAGTCCTCAAGGACCATCAACAGCATAGGTGGCTCAATCAGTGGCTCAGTCTCTGACTGTCTCTGACTGAGCCACCTGTGCTGAAGCAGGGATATTGTTCAGCTGGTCTCAGCTGTTTTGGAGGTCACTGGCTCCTCCCTCTCAGGGTTTAAGCTCGCCCCTCCCCACTTTCCAAGTAAGCAGGTTTTCTTTTCATGCAGCTGGTTGTGACAGGTTCAATGCTAGGACCATTCTTCCTCTGATTATAGAGGTAAATAAGAATTGTAATCAGTTAGTGTTAGGACCTGCGAATTGGTCATGCCTTGAAGTGGCTCGCAGGCTTATACGCTTTGGCCAAAGGGTTAACTAAATTATCCTTTTTCAAGAGATCTATAGGTATATCACTGTGTATTTTTGTCACATTGGATGTTACTCTGGACTTCTTTGTTTCTTATTTTATACAATTCGCCACGCACAGTAGCACTCCTTTTGACAACCAAACACACACGTGTTCCCCCCCCATCCCCGCCCTCCTTCTCTTCTATATCTCTCTCTCGTCTCTCTCTTACGTCTGCTCTCTCTCTCGCTCTCTCCTACTCTCTCTCTCAATCTCTCTCTCTCTCAATCTCTCTCTCTCTCTCCTCTCTCTCTCTCTCTCTCTCTCTATATATCTCATAGCTCTTTCTCTCCGTGGTTGACACTCACCAAACAAACTCTACTCGCCACACAAAAAAAATCTAACTCGCCACTAGTACCAAACACGGTGTGTGCTGCTTGGGCCTATTTACTCGCCGGGGTTAAATCCACTCGCCTGGGGCGAGCAAATGTAATAGGTTTGTCCTGAAACCTGTATATATATTTGCATATATATATATATACTATATAGTATATATATATAGATATATATATAGTATTATTATCTATGATATTATATATATATATATTAACTCATATCTAGCTATCTCGTCCCTGCTCTATCGTGTTTCCATCTCTAATATTACTTCATCTCTTCTCTCTCGTCTCTCTTCTCCTCTCTCTCTTTCTCGTCTCTCTCTCCTCTCTTCTCTTTTTGTGGTTTTATTTGTTTTCTTTTTGGGGGTTCTGAAGTAGCTTTCTTTGGGTGTCCTGAACAGGGTTATCCTGAAAACCTGACCTGTTGGTGGCCCTTGAGGACTGGAGTTGCCCACCCCTGGATGAAATGGTTAGTTCCATGTGGAAATATCAGTAAAAGCCATCAGCAATAGAACATTTTCCACCAGCAGATATGTTAACTCTGTGGGGCATTTATATCAAGTAAAAGTGTTGGAATTCTGTGGCAAAAAAACATATACCATACGTGTAAGAGAAAAATGTCCATTTAAATAGGATGCTTCATTTGATACATCTGGTGCACTTTCTGTTACTCCACAATTGCATCACTTTGGCCTTGATATATAACTAAGGTGACCAGATTTTCAGAAGTACAAACCAGAGCACTGATTTTTTTAAAAAATAATTATAAAACAAATGACATCATTTAAAAATAAATATTAAAATGGTATTGGTCTAATAGCGTCCCCATTTATGCTGTATTATTGGTTTCTTTCAGTTTCCTAACATAACACAAACTCTCGAGTGTAGCGAAATGACGTTTGGTCTATATTAATATATCGTGTAATTAGAGTTTCCCAATATTTCAACTGTATTTCAAACACTTTGATATGATCGAAAACCGTAAAAATAGACAACCATGTTTTTAATTGTTTTAACTGAGTCCAAAAAGGGAAACAGCTAAAAACCGAGACATTTGAACCATTAATATTGTCGAGATGCTGAGACATTTAATTCAAACCCGGGACTCTCCCGGCTTAATCGAGACGTACGGTCACCCGACTGTATATGTAACCCCTGTGACCTTGAGTCAGTCTCGCTGATTTAAGCATTAGCAGGCCCCATAGACTTAAACACTTATAAATGTCATAAAAAGCTATATAAACGAGTGGCGCTAACAACCTTTAAACATCATAAAGCGATAATATCCTTAAATAAGTATAATATAAGTGAATGTCAATATATTAAAAATTCAGTACGTCTATATACAAATGTTTATATTAATACCAGAAAATATATTAATATATAAGTTGCAGTTAAAAAAAAAAATAATCCCTGCTGCGTAACCGGGTGCCCTCCCCTAGGGTCCTGTATAACATAAAAAAATAAAGCTAAATAATGCTTTGGCGCATGGGGAAGAAGTAAAAAAGTGGGGCAAAAAATATTGTGTAGTATGTTAAAACAGCAATCCAAGCGGGAAAATCGTTCCACGTTTTTGTTGGGTTTTTTTATACATAGAATTGAAGCAGGGTGTCTCTGTGGCTGAACCCCAGTAATTTCAGCTCCAGGGACCCACTGCTTCCAGGGGTACAGACCTCCATAAGGGGTGCAGGTAGCCGCTCTGGCTCATTAGCAGGGATCACGTAATGGCCATGACGTAATCAGGTACGGCTTACTATTGGCCCACTTGACGCACCCCCTACCAGCACCCCCGACGTAGGTGAGTATGTCTGGAAGCAGGGGGTCCCCAGAGCTGAAATTAATGGGGTTCAGCTCCGGAGACCCGCGGCTTCAATCCTATGTAAAGAAAAAAAGAAAAAAAAATATGCCCGCTTGGATTGCTCCTTTAAGTGAAAAATATAACGAATGAAAATATCAGAACAATGCTGCTTGCTCTAGAGGACGCGCATGCGGTGGGGACAGGGTTCAACACGAGAGTGGCGTCCTCGTGGTCCACAGCCTTCGTTATGCTCATGCAGACTCTGAGGCAATATTGTTTATACGAATTACCCAAGTAGAGTTGTGTGAGTGCATTCCCTTGGATAAAAATAATATATATATATATATATATATATATATATATATATATATATATAATGTTAATAAAACAATGTTGCACTATTTTACATTCTCTTCTCTCCCTCATGCATCTCTGGATACACATTCTAAGGAACCAGATGACCGGGAGACAGAAATGATTTCACCTTGAAAGGCTGTTGACAAGGATCTACCTTGTGAGTCTGTGTATCTCACCATTGTTCAGATATTATCATTTTCTACTTAACATACTACACTGCAGTATATTCTTTCTATCTTTTTCTTCTTTCCGAAAAGCCAAAGCTCTTTTTAGCTCTAGCTTTATTTTTTGAACGTATAAAATGTCAGCACTTTTCCAGTAATATGCAATTTTGTGGTCCAATCTATTAAAATGAGGAGTCCACAATATTACAACTGTCTGGGTGGGTCCCCTGATTCTGTACTTTCTTGTCCGAGGTTTAGTTAAGGTTCTAGGGAATCCACATATAGTGGACAGGAAGCTAAACATGACATGTCCACTGGGTTCTCATTTGCATGCTGCTACCCAGAATCCTCGTCTGAATTTTAACAACCATGTGGCACTTGGTTGAATGAAGCAGGTTTGGAAATCTATTAAACCCCTGGGTATTGTATGTTTGCTAATACCATCATAGGCACTTCCTTCTTTTCTAGGGACTGATTGGGCTGACCGCTCAGCGGAAGGGCCTGGTCAATCGAAACGGAACTGGAGCCCGCTCCACATCAATTTCCTCCATCCACGCGCCAGTCACGGTCATGTGATTGCTCCTGGACCGATCACATGACCAGAAGTGCCGAAGGTCCGATGAAGATCTTGTCCTGATGACCAGTGTCTGCTTTATTTATCTACAGGCTGAAAGAACCCGGTTTGAGTCCCAGTGTGAGCTCCTTCTGACCATGGGCAAGTCACTATCTCCCTGTGCTTTAGGCACCGACGTAATAGAGCTTACACTATGTACCTGTAACATTTGAAGTATAGCACTAATTACACTGTCACTGCAATATAAGAAAGAAAAGAATGTTCATATTTATCAATCTTCCAATGTATTCACTGTCCCCTTGTGATACTCTGCAGCTGTTTGGCACTGCATTACTGTAGACCTACCCTGATATTGAAACCCAGCAGATCGCTCACAACTCCAGACACGGCAGACAAGATCACAACCCGTGTTATGTTGCAAATTAACGGGTTCATTGTGAGTCCGTACAGACGAAAGGGGGTGTCTATTTCCTACAAAATAATAATAATACTATTATTAACAACAATAATGCAGTCCGAGGGTTACAGTACATGTGGCAGAGGGCTTTTGAAATATATAAGCAATCTTCCGAAAATGCGTGTACATGGCTAAAGATACAATGTCCTTACCGGTAGGGTCTGTTCTCTTTTGCTAATATGGGTGTTACCAGTAGTCAAAGGAGGTAATTCTCCATTATTCAAAGTGGCAGTTCAGGATGTTTTCGGACAATAATCTCCATTGAAGTCAATGGGAATTTTCGACATAAAACCGACACTTAGACGGACAATATAGAATAAGGCCCATAGTGTGATGTGTGTGATGTTACTAGGGGGTGCAGACGTTACATACTTTGATGAGCTTGGAGGACAATTTCAGCACGTTATTCACTATATTGAGCTGTTCTTTCTTGTTCGGCTTCTTTTCCATTTTAAGATATAAATTAATCTGCAGAGAAAGCAGAAGACAGAGTTAATCTAAAGAACAATCTGCTGCTTATTTAAAATGTGTCAAAACAAGACAGGACATCACTTCGCCAAGATCCACGAAAGGGTGGCACGCCTGTACTGAAACCGTGGCACGCCTGCACTGAAACCGCGGCTCAGTGAGTTAAGACACTGACTCTGAAAACAACGACAGAATCTTTGAAGCAGGGGAGCCTGGTTCAAATCCATTCATTGTGACCATGGTCAAGTTACTTATCTCCCTGTGTCCCAAGTATCAAAATTAGATTTTAAACTCTACTTGGCAGGGACCCATTGTGCCTGCAAAATTCTATGTACAGTGCTGTACACACTATAAAATATATATATATTTTTTTTAATATTTAACCTTATTACAAGGCTACTTTTGCTCAGCAAAGGCAGCCGCTCGGTCACTGCTATCTTTCCTGTCCCTCCTTCTGTCCGTGCCAGAAGTGGCGTTCAACTTCCGTCAGACAGGAGGAGGGAGCTATGGATCGGCGTGCTACCCCCTCGTGGTACTCAAAGCTGTGTGTGCGTGTGTTGTAAGAGTGTAGATGGGAAGAGAGGGGGGGAGGGGGAAAGAGTGTAAGGGTAGAAGACAAGGGAGAGTAAGGGGGGAGGAGAGTGTAAGGGGAGAAAAAAGGGGGGAAAGTGTAAACGGGCAAGAGAGAGCGAAAGAGTGCAAGGGGGCGAAGAGTGTAAGGGGGGGATGAGAGAGGGGCAAAGTAAGGGGACAAAAATGGGGGATAGTGTAAGCGGTAAACAGAGAGGGGGAGAGGGTAATGGAACAAGAGATAGGAGGAGGTTGTAAGGGGGGGAGAGAGTGTGAGGAGAGAGTGTAAAGGGGGGAACAGAGAGAGAGGGGGGAGTGTGAGAATGGAAAGAGAGGGATGGACAAACGGGGAGAGAGGAGAGGGACGAGAAGAGAGCGGAGGGGAGGGGTGAGAGGGATGGGAGGAGAGAGTGTAAGGAGGGACAGAGGGAGGGGGGAGTGTGAGAATGGAAAGAGAGAGAGATGGCCCGAGAGAGGGGAGGGGAGAAGGACGAAGAGAGAGAGCGGGGGGGGGGAGAGGGAAAGAGAGAGGGACAAGAAGAGACAGTGGGGGGAGAGAGGGACGGGGTAGATATGTTTGTTATGTTACAGACATAAGACTTTGCGAGAGAGCCCCCACACCCCCCTTACTTCTTCAGTCAGTAATATTGAAACGTTGCTGTATTTTTTGTTGGTTTCAGAGCCTAGGGAAGTCAGACGTAGAAGGAAGATCAGCAGAGCCGTCTCCCAGATCAATAACTCCCAGTTATACACATAGTTTAAGAAGGTAGTGTGTCTATGAAGAACCTGTGGGGAGAGAAGGGGAGGAAAGAAGGACCTGGCTGTAAACAGCAAAATGATAGAGATATAGATATCTCTAGATATAGATATATCTATACCGAGAGAGAGAGAATTAGAGCTATTTGGGGTATTGTTTGGGGGGGGGGGGGTTACCATACACATATACAAAGTGTGTGTGAGGAGAGAGGAGAGTGGAGAGAAAGTTTACTAGGAAAACATCTCAAACCCACACAAGTGTGTATATAATTACACACACAGCAGTGAATGAGTTACGTAATACATATTACGGCCTTAGATGAGTTACCTGAGCGCAGCATATAAAGGCAATTGAAAGGGTTAATAAGAAGACTGAAGAAACGACCACATCCACAGATCTCTGGGGCCCCCGTCTCTGGCAGGGACAGAGAGAAGGTATTAGGCACTTGGAAGGGGTGCACAGCTTTGGTCAGTGCTGGGCGCCACGTCCCGGCTCACCTTCAGATAGGAGCGCAAGGACAGCCACATTTTGATGTTCTGCACCTTCTTCAGTCTAAAGTGGGGGATTTCAGACTTCAGAGCTTTCCTGGCTGAGGTCAGGTGACTAAACAGCTTTGCTATCAGGAATCTCTGCGGGAGACGAGGAGGAAACATTTTACAAAGAAAAAGAAGATAATGGTCCTTTTCGTAGCTATGGGGGTCTGCAGAACATTGTGGACCTCTACAGATGAATAAAGATTAAAGCTTCAGTCTCATGTTATAGCTCATTGCCATGAAACAGACACATGAACGCACACATCTCATACAAATGCACACACACACATATATATATATATATATATATATATATATATATATAAATATTACTGTATGCTCATTTGCATGTCTTAGACAGAACTGCAATCCTGCCTTTCACCATTATTATAGAAAAATGAAAATGTGTGGTGCTCTAAAAGAAACCTCAAAAAATTCTTGCAAAAAACTATAATGTTCAATATGCCATATAATATTCCTGAGATGATGACCCCCAGTGATCAATGAATAAATGGAAAACAGTCCAACATGAGTCACTTCTCCATTGTAATCTGACTAGTGGGCTAAGACCCCCACAAACACTGCAGTAAGGGGCCACACTATGGATTCAAGTGTCCCAACATAGAATATCAGAATGGAGTATGTGCTAGTGTTGAAAATAACTCACTTTTAGAGTGGATGTTGTCCTTATGAATGTAAAATCTTCTTCCGATTGGGGGTGTGCATCTGATTTTTCTGATGAGATAAACGTGAAAACAAAGAAAAAGCAGGCACTGTTTCTCAGGAAAAAAGCAAAAAATACTTTATTTATTTTTTTGCTTTTTTCCTGAGAAACGGTGCCTGCTTTTTCTTTGTTTTCACGTTTCACCATTATCATTTCACCATTATCATTTCACCATTATCACCCAGCACACAGTGCTTCCACTGCAAGGGATTCTGGGAAATGACATGCAAATGAGCACACAGTGATACCTTTTGCTTCAAAACCATATAACATGGTCCCCTATAAGCTTATGCTTGCTGCATATCACAGCTTTTGAGCAAAGCCTGGGTTAATATGCATATCACAGCTTTTGAGCACAGCCTGGGTTAAGATGAATAGCCAGTAACCACCCCCCACCGCTGGCTTGTTTTTTCCCTCTCCTCTTCTCTCCCCCCTCTGCTCCCTGTTCCCTCTTTCTGCCATGGATATAGATGCTAAATACTCTGTCTAGATTGCAATGCATTTTTGGGGATCTACTGCGCATGTGCATATTTGTACAGTGTTGACGGTTACCAGGGAGACAGGGGGCTTGGGATCTGGACGCACTGCGCATGCGCGATTAAAGTAACCACACGGGCAATGCTTCTGAAGGTGCAGCATGCGATCGTGCAAGTAATGAGGTAAGGGGGACACCGCGGGGGCTTGGGGGCTATATTTATTAGAACATCGTTGTGAAATATGGATACATGTATGTTTTATGACAAGTTTATTACTTCAGCCGGGAACAAGTGCAGTTTACTCGCCTGCTTGGGTGATTACACAGCAGGTGATGGGTGTTTCTGTATGTGTACTAGCCATGAGGACTGACTGCTCTGGGGTACCGTAGAAATTTTAAATTAGCAGGGGCTTGGTGCCAATATAGACTGATTAGTTCACTATATGTATACCCAGTGTGATGTGCACTGGTGTAGGAGCTTGATAAAGGACCGGGAGGTCCGAAACGTCGCTCCGTCTTGTATGTACAGTACCCCTGGTGCTTGTGATACAAATTAAAGTGTTCTACTTTTGATACTAACCAGTGAGTGCTGCGGATCTTTTGGATTGTTGTTTTATCTATTTTTGTTGCTGGCTGATCCTGGCTGCACTGCAAGCGCCCTGACTACCAAGATAAGATAACTGACTTGACCTATTTTTACCAATTTGAGTGCCCTGAACATTCTTGTTTTGTATATATCAGTGCTAATCATGAAGCTACTGCATGCATTCCGTGTGTACTTATTCCAGGGTAGAGAGTGTGTTCTTCTTACCATAGGGTGACACAGTGACACAGAGGGGAGCTATGTGACATGGAGTCTGTCTAGACACCTAACAAGCTCCTATTGAACCCCCAAATAACCACAACATGGATGGTTGTGACAACTCTAATACAGAGTGCTTTTCCTGGTAATGTTGGATGGTTGTGACAACTCTAATACAGAGTGCTTTTCCTGGTAATGTACAGGTTAATAAAGGCTTCAATCAGACTTAGAACTTTGCAACTAATATTGACAGATTTACTATAAATCATTCTTCCTGTTATTACACAGGTTATTAAGAATTTATATTAGCGTTAGGGACCCCTGAATTGTGATCTGCCGTGAAGTTGGCTCAAGGGCTTACAACAATTTTGGCCAAAAATGTCAAACTAAAAGACAATTTTACTTAATAGATATTTATACATATATATTTAGGCACTGTACCGTGTATGAGTTTCACTAGATGTGCTAAAACTGAGCTTTGTCTGTGTTTTATGTTCTGTCTCTGGTTTTAAAATGTTGTGGTTATTTGGGGGTTCAATAGGAGCTTGTTAGGTGTCTAGTATATTTCACAATTGTGTTTCAGCTAGTCCTGGCTGATTGGAGGTTGGCAACCTCCTACTTAATTTAAGCTCACCCCCTCCCACATTTAAATGGTTAAGGGCTCACTCCATAGCATCTTCCACACAAGGGAACTTGTTTGCTTGCTGGATGGTTGTGACAACTCTAATACAGAGTGCTTTTCCTGGTAATGTCAATGTATTACAAAGCATCTCATTTTACAAGTTAAAGGTGCAGTCCCATCTAAAACCAAAATCAATCAATGGCAGTGATGTGTTTAGGGGGTACTTTTGGGTGAGTGATATATATATTTTTTTAAATTTGACATCTACAAGTATAATAATTAGATAAAGTTCATTTGTAAACACAATGAGCTGAGACTTAGGAGAGGTTTGATTTTCTCTGGTTCCTCATATTTGACGATATCACTGTGTGTTCAACCAGAGTTTGCACAGGCAGCACCCCCTGCTATCTATTTCTTCATGACTTTTTCAGCGCTTTTGTTGTGTTTTCACATTCATAATTGATTATATGTTCACGATATTTGTATTTTATTAATTTTGAGGCACTCACTTAGTATTGTTAGCGCTTTAATACCCAATTTTGATCCTTGTATACCTGAATGGGTTATCTTTCATAAAAAAAAAAACCTCACCTGTTTCATGATGATCCCACTGATATCCAGCACGGACATATCCGCCTTCTTACACTCGTCCCCCTCCCAGATTATAGCACTCACTCGCTCCGATGTGGGGCTGGTGCTCTGCAGCCAATACAGATGGTTCTGCAAAACAAGAATACAGGGTGTTAAACAAACCTCACCACTCACAGCAAACTGACATTTAATGTAGCTAGATATAAATATATACAGATTTTGTATTTATTTCTATATAGATAGATATAGATCATTCTCTCTAAACATATAAATAAATATTCTATACAAACGTGTGTGGTGGGGGGGGTGGGGGGGGGTTTGTTGGTAAGGACGAGAGATCTAGAGAGTATAGAGATAGATATCAGCTATAGATATATAGATATATATATATATATATACATGTAGAGGTATCAGTACCGTGTTAGCCGAGCTTCAATAATCAAAAAATAAATAGATGATACCGTTCTGTGGCTAACGAAATGCTTTTATTTGTGCGAGCTTTCGAGATACACTGATCTCTTCTTCCGGCGATGTTACAATGAATATATACACAAATGTAAATACAACTGTATGCTCATCTGCATGTCTTAGGCAGGTCTGCAACCCCGCCTTTCACCATTATCACCCAGCACACAGCACTTCCACTGCAGCAAGGGATTCTGGGAAATGACATGCAAATGAGCACACAGTGCCACTTTTTGCTTCAAAAACCATTTTTAATATGGTTCCCTATAGGCTTAAGCTTGCTGCATGGTCACAGCTTTGAGCACAGCCAGGGTTAAGGTGCATAGCCAGAAAACCCACCCACAGACAGCTGTTTCGACCTTAATGGGTCTCATCAGTGTGGGGTTGGTTAACTGGGTATGCAAAGAAGCTAAAGGATGGGGTTTACCATACTGAGTTAAGTTATGGTGAGTAAAAAAATATCTCTGACTATATATATATATATATATTTATATTTATATATTTATATTATATCCTCAAGTACCCCCATCCTAGTGTAAAGTCCAGGCAGTTTAGCAAATGGTGGCTAGCCAAGGGAGAGGGGCTGGGTCTCATATGCTAAGGAGCAAAGGTGCTAAGTTGGTATATACACACACACAAACACACACACACACACACACAAAGATATCTATATAAATTGGGTAAGGAGGATTGTGGATTTCAGAAGCATATACAGCCAGCACTGGATTGAGAGTCGGCAGCCAATACAGGAACAAGAGTTAAAATTGTATGCATTACTTTGTGATAACCCTCCAATGAATGTGCTTAGTCCATGAAGAGAGGCGCCAGCCCGGGATCTACTCACCTGCTGAAAGACGTCTTTGGTTGCGTCCTTCCTGCTCTCCCCCAGGTAGCTCTGGGTGAGGGCTTCCTCGCTGTCACTCTCACAAGATGATCGGCACTCAGGGCCATGCAGCAGGTCGTCCAACAGCATGTCCTCTGTCTCTGACCCCTGCCGAGTACTCTCCGAGTCCTGGCGAGAGACGCTGTAACTGCGGGAGCTGCAGCTGACCCCAGATCTGGAGCCCTCTCAACAGCAAGGTGAGGAAGAATCAGATTGGTTACAATGTAAGACAGCTGGCTATAGGCTTACCAGGTAACAATCCAGGATGGTATTTCCTCAGGTTCGCACTCTGACAAAGTTCCCAACATGCCAGAAAATGGGAATACAAAACCAGGACTGGTACATTATTATACTGGGAATTAGTTAGAGTATTAATAGCATGTGTGTCATACAAGTTATATCTGTATCATATATGCACATAAAATAAATAAATAAATAAAAATATATATATATACACAAAGAAAAACGTGCATGCTATATAGTGTGAAAACGTAATTATATTTAATAGTTTCTCCATTTTGCCTTTATTTTTCTTAAAGAAATCATGAGACGGTGTAATATGTCGTGTTGTTGTTCATCTGAGGTTGTATTTAAATAATTTTAAGACCTGCTTAGGAACAGATGATTGTTATTATGTCCTGATATGTAAAACCATAGAATTAAAAGAGGGTGTACTTTCTTTTTCACACCACTGTATATCTTTATATATATCGCCATTGTACATAGCGCGTCACAGCAGTAATACTCGTGACATAATAATATAACACAGTGGGAATAAGCGCTTCAGACATAAAAGTAACATTAGGAAAAGGCGTTCCCGCCCCAGATCTTACAATCTAAGTGGTGAGTAAGAAGAACGCACAGAGACAGTAGGTAGGTATTCTGGTAAGTGTACCTGCCAGGGCCCACGCTGATGTATGAGGTGTATAGTATCAGCCACAGGTCTACCCATATACTGTAGCTGTGTGATATTGAGGGGAAGGGCATTCCAGAGGTGTGGGACTGTGAGTGAGAAAGGTCTTAACGCGGGAGAGAGCTTTAGATATGAAAGGGATAGAGAGCAGACATCCTAGAGCAGAACGCAAGAGTCGGGATGGTGTATAGCGAGAAATTAGGGCTGAGATGGAAGGAGGGGCAGAAGAGTGTACAGTATAGCCTGAAATGTGACGAGGAGAATTTTCTGTGTAATACGGGATTTGTTAGGAAGCCAGGAGAGAGATTTCAGATGGAGAAACGCTGAGACAGATTTAGGAGAGAGTAAAGTGATTCTGGCAGCAGCGTTTAGGATCGATTGAAGGGGAGACGGGTGAGAGGCAGGAAGGCGGGACAGCAGGAGGTTACAGTAATCAAGACGGGAGAAAATGAGGCTCTGTGTTAGTGCAGTAGAGCGACAGAGGCAAGGACGTATCTTTGCAATATTGCGGAGGAAAAAAACGACAGGTTTTAGCCACATTTTGAATGCGAGCGGAGAATGTGAGGGAAGAATCAAATGTGACACCCAGGCAGTGTGCTTGTGATAGGGTATACGATAGTGCAACCAACAATAATGTAGAAGGGGGCAGTAGGGCCAGGCTCGGGAGGAAGTATAGATCTACAAAAGCTGAAGATGATGATATATAAAGTGGTCACATTAGAAGCAGATGCTAGATAGTTGGAAGGTACTCATTGGACGTTATACAAAAATGTGACTTTATTCATAGATCAACATTTTTGTAATACATTCTCCCTCTCAATGTCGTAGCTATTTGCCGGTGTTAGATACTTGGATCCCATGTCCAATGCTTTTAGTCCCCATGTGGGGCGTGACTGTGGTCATAGTGATTTCTCAGACAAGATAATGTACCTGGCTAAAGACAGATTCTTCTTCTGTATCTTGCGGGCTGTCGGACTCCCGAGAGGGTGGTCTGTTCTTTACTCTTCTGAGCTTCACCTGTAGCCAACAGACATGGAACCCATAATAAGAGAACATCTGGCTTTAGAGGTCAAATAAGGAGTGGTACAGTGGCTGATTTCAAGAAATAATAAACCTGTTATGGGGGTAAAGCTCTCCCTTTAGAACGATTTCTCCAATATTTATGTTCTAAAAAAAAATATATATTTATATAAATATTTATATTGTGTTGCTTCTGGTTTTCTTACCCAAACATTAACTCTGTTAAAGGGGCAGTCCCTCCTACCACCCAAGTGAGATTAGGACAGTGACATGTTTAATAGGTCAAGAGGAGTCTGCTTTAAAAAAAAAAAAACACAAGTATTTTAAAAATAAATATATTTTTCTGTTTTAACATGTCAATGGTAAACAAAAAGTATGCAAAGTTTTTACAACATTGATCTATTGTCATTTGGTGATAAGTCCTTAAAGCCAGCAATACAAAATAATTATGAAGCCATCATTAGTCAGATACACATTAGTAGCTGATAAACTTAAATCTGCTTTTCCCAGGGGGAAAAAAACAACCCATTAATTTTTCATAACATACAAATAAGTAAGAGTAACTTTTAAGGAGCAATCCAAGTACTGTTTTTTTTTTTTTTTTTTTAACATGTATTTTTATTTTTTACACAGGATCCAAGCCGGGGGTCTTCAGCGCTGTAATAAACCCCATTCATTTCAGCTCCGGGGACACCCTGCTTCCCAAGATACAGACCTCCCAAGGGGGTGTCGTTATCTCAGCAAAGTTAAAAGCTCTTGCTTCACGTGGGCTAATAGGAAGCTGAACCTGATGATGTCACGGTTCCCAATTGTCCCGCAGGGCACGGGAGCTCTGATACGCTGCCATTACATGACCCCATATGTGGTCTGTATCTTCGGAAGCAAGGGGTCCCCGGAGTTGAAAGTAATTGTGTTCAGTTCGGGAGAACCCCTACTTCTATCCTATGTTAAAAAAGAACGTACAAATATATTTCGTTAAACCAACATCGGATTCTTTCAAATCTGAGAATCCGAGGCCCGTGGGGGGATATTAAAGGCTAAAGTTGCTGAAATCCGACTCCGGATTATAGCGTGTAGATCGGATTTGGTCTGAAAAGTTCGGGAAAACCCACGGATCGGATTCAGACAGCTTTGCCCATCTCTACTCAGAGCCTTTTCAAGTAAATGCCTCTAAGGCAGAGGTTACCAACTCTTGTCCTCAAGGGCAACTAACCGTGCAGGTTTATTGCTATCCTCTCATTAGTACAGATGGCCCAATTATTTTGACTGAACCACCTGTGCTCAGACAGGGGTATACTTAAAACCTGCACTGTTAGTGGTCCTTGATGACAACCTCTGCCCTAAGGTATCTTCCAGCGCTGGAAGGTGTCTCGTGGCAGATGACTGCTTAGTAAATATGGGCCTAAACAGGCTATTTTTACTAGCTTAGCAAAAAAGGAAGCAATTAACCCAGTGGTTTCCAACCTTTTTTTTTTTTGTTAAGGCAGAGGCACGCAAACTTTTTTTGCTGCGCCCCCTCTGCCTCTTCACCTCCGGTGGTGCGCCCCGCCCCCCTTACCTCGCGCAGCGTCAAAAGATGCCGCAGGGTCATGTGACGTCACATGACCCGCGACATAATTTGACGCAGCGTTGCCATGGGCATGAGTCCTGACGCCGACAGAGACGAGGTAAGTTTAAAGTTGCAGGGGGCTCACGCGATCCCCCAGCATTTAATTTAAATAAAACACAGAACTCCAGTAAGCTCTTTTTGGGAACCCCTGAGCCCCCACAAAATATATATATGTATATGTGTCAAAATGGAGTGCTATTGAGCGTGGCATATGTATACAACAGACGACAGAGAAGCCCAATGCTACATCCAACATGACAGAAATACACAGTAAAATACTTATATATTCTCTTGAAATAGGGTCATTTAGTTTAACCCTTTGGCCAAAGGGTTAAACTAAATGACCCTATTTCAAGAGAATATATAAGTATTTTACTGTGTATTTCTGTCATGTTGGATGTAGCATTGGGCTTCTCTGTCGTCTATTTAATTTAAATGCCTTGAGGGAAGAGCGCAGGGCCCATGCAACACTGCTCCCCCCCAGAAAAAGCCCCCCACTTTGCGCACCGCTGGGTTATGGAAACCTAAGTGAAATTCTGAGGAACCCCCAACCATCTCTAATAGCAACTCTGTGATCAGATGCATTGTAAATTCTTCTGTATTTGATACAATTTACAATTAACCAGAAATTTGCGGGGAACCCTTTAGGGATGCCCGGGGAACCCAAGGGTAGGAGCCCTGGTTGAAAAACACTGAACCTACCAGCTTGTTCTTAATAACAGATGAATGCAGGGCCCGGTTGATCAGGATGTTATCACTGGACGCTCCCTCTATGCTTCTCCGCAGGGTTAGCATTTCATTCTTTGCTTCTATGTCCTCCTCGCTTGTCAAGTCATCTGACATCCCGTTACCTGCCCGTCTTGATCCAGTCTTGCAATGATATCACCAAGAAATGCTTAGGCACCAACCCCCCCATGAGACACCCTTTTGTATCCTAAAGTCAAGCGGCACCCCAAGATATTTAAAAAAAATGTTTCGTAATACCGGTGTGTGTTTAATATATAAAAAAGGTCTAAATATCAATAAAATAACTAGGCTATACCCTTCCAAGTAGTAGGTGTCATGGT
The DNA here is from genome assembly GCA_036426205.1 of Ascaphus truei. Classification (NCBI taxonomy): domain Eukaryota; kingdom Metazoa; phylum Chordata; class Amphibia; order Anura; family Ascaphidae; genus Ascaphus; species Ascaphus truei. The sequence goes on along the minus strand of CM071575.1, from coordinate 25,931,447 downwards.
TCCCTCTTAGTGCTGCCATGTGTTCTGCATCTCCCTGCTGTCCAATGATTACCTCCTGTGTTGCTATTTAAGGAGTGGATTATTGAGAAGAGTGTAATACATTTTAATCTAAAGTTTTAATTTCAGTCTGAGGAGAGCTGAAGGTTTTGAGAAGTTACATTGATGTCTGTGATACCTGTAACTACAACTTCCTGTAATATAAATTATATCACCAAAGTAGCAACATGGAGACTTCCTATTCTCCTCTTTTTTAATATTCATAACGTTAATATGGGGATGTACAGTAGCCTGTATTTAGGAATCTACACCGAAAGACACCCCCTTGCCCCCACCAACCTTGTAACAAATGTAATATTTTTTAAGGACTTGCCCTTTTCCAAGATGGCAGCTGGGCAGCTTCCTGTCTGCCATTTTTTTCTATTCTGGGATAGCCGAAGTTTAAAGAGAAATAGCTCTGGAATTGGGTGGGGGAAGGGGTTCCCCCGGTTTAAATAATGTAAAAATAAAATGCCAGAAAAAGGTAAGAGAAAACAAGTGGGAAGCCAGACTGTCAAACCAAAGTCCCGCATTGTCTGTAGGTTTATTTTTGAAGGGGATGTTTTTCCCTTGTCCAGGCTATAACCCCACAGGGTCCCTCAGGTCCATAGGGTTTGGATTGTTCTTCAACCCCCCATACTCCTCTTGGGAAGTTCTCCCCTTCCCTGCCAGAGGAATCAGACAATGCGTTGCCTTATTGCTGGTGGTCTCCTTTATGGCAACATGAAGTTGGTGCTAACCCCTGTAGTGCCTCACTGCTGTTCTAGGATTGCCATGCAGCTCCTCTGAGGCTTGCTCAGAATAAAAGATGGGGTTTTACCTGTGCGTTTGCCTGTATGCATGTGTAAGCCCCTTGTGTGTCAGTGTGCGTAGCACGCACAAGTATGCTCTAATCTACCCTGGAAACCTCTTCTCAAAGTGGGCAGATTGGGAAATATATTAAACACAGACAGATTTCTAAGCCCTCAGCAGCCATACCTCCATCATTTTGCCATCACTTATATGCGTTGAACTGGGGGATCCGGGTTTGCAAGAACCTCTCTCTCTCCTTCCAGTATCTGCATGGCACGGGTCACTGTCCTTCCCACGCTCTTGTTTTGGAAGACCGTCCTTTTGTACCCTGAAAGAAGCAGATAGAACAGAAATTGCGAAGTAAACTGAGTACGGTCCTAAAAAAAAAGCGGTTTATTTTTTAGACTATTTTGACCTCCCTAGTTTTTAACCTGTCCACTGATTTTTAAACGAAACCCAGATGAAAGTGGCTGCTAACCCCTTTTAACCTGTCATGCTCATGTCCTTTACTACTGCAGATCATGATCCCGTGATCTAAATGGAGGAGGAGGCCCCTCCCCATCAGTTTACGTTATAGGTTGTGTTTTATGAACGTAGGCATGGCATTCAATTAGTGACATAATCTCAAGCAATTAGTGACATAATTATGTTTGATAGACTATTATCTGAGAATCTCAGGCTGACAGCTCCTCTGATAAGTCTCTTGGAGGTCTGCAGGGAAACAGCTCGCTGATCGGGTGGAGAAAGCGATAAGAAACAGCAGGACACTCTGCTGCAGTGTTTGGGCCTTTTAAAATAAAAAAAGAGAGAATACAAAATAAAAAGAAGATTGGTAATCTGCTTTAAAGAGCCCCATGGAGATCACTGTCAAGATAGGAAGGAAACGGCATCTTTACTTTGCTTTAAACAGATCGCTCCAAACAGATCACTCCTAGTGCCTCCATTTCTAATGCTCCTATTCGCAAATGAGTTTCATTACATTGCATCCACATTAAAAGTCACGTGTACGGCAGCGTTTTGCTTTTACGTGAATACGATTCAAACTGAGGCAACGTTTGCACGATTGCAGTCCTCATGTGTATGAATGTTTAGAAATGCTACATTACGAAACAAAGAAAGAAAATAAAAAAAGTAATAAGCACAGCATACCCGGCTGGTAGCGAAGGCGTTAAATGACCATGATATGTACACGATAGCTATATTTGTACAAATTGATGTTTACAAACAGGTATATTAAATAAGTTATGGAGGGTTAAAAAAAAGTTACAGAAACCCTCCACCATACAGTAAATAAAAATCTCACTTGCAAGCACAGACTGCAGCCCTGCTTTTCACCATCATGTCTAAGGCTGAGTCCCCAGTGGCCACGGCTGTACCCGCGTCAGAGCGCCTGGCGGCGCGTGCACAGGTGAAAGCCGCGATCTGGGTCTAGGGGTAGCGATGGGATGTGTGGTGGGGGGTGCAGCCATGACGGGGAGGAGGGCGCGTGCATGACGGTCTACACTAGCTGCACTTCCAGTGGTTGCCCGCCAATCATGTGATCGCGTCGCCGCACGGGAAGACAAAATTATTGTCTTCCCTTCCAGCGGTCGCGCCATCGTGCTTTGTGCGCAATCGCACACACGTCTACTGGGACCTGCCCCATGTGGCCTGTACTTTGTGTGCCGCGCACACCGCGTCCGCACGCAGCCGCGGTCACTCAGCCTTAGCATACAGTGCTTCCACTGCAGCCAGGGATTCTGGGTAATGACAAACAAATGAGCTCTCAGTGTCACCTTTTGCATCTTACTGGCTATGCAATTCTTTAACCCAGGCTGTGCTGAAAAGCTGTGTAATAAGGCAGGCATATGCTTATAGGGGGTCCATGTTAAAATGGACATGAAGTAAAAGTTGACACTGTGTGCTCATTTGCATGTCATTACCCAGAATCCCTGGCTGCAGTGAAAGCATTGTATGCTAAGGCTAGATCCCCGCTGCAACCGGCGGCACGCGCGCCTCTCACCAGCCACACATGCAGCCCTTGAAGTAAATACCATGTTGCCAGTCACCGATACACAGGGTCTGCACACTGAGAATGAGAAAAGCCTCGCACCTTCTGCAGAAGAATGATCGGAGTAAGTTACAGGAAGCCGACGGCTTGGAGCTTTTGCTGAAGTCCCTCCTCTCGTCGCTGCTCACCGATTTCCGTAACTTTCTGCGCACAAGCAGAAATAAAGCATTACGAGTGTCTTTCTACAGTATATGAACAATTAAAAGCAGTGACATGTCTTTCCCCTCCCCCTCCACCCCCCCATAACCCTGGCTGGTCCCTTCACCACTGAAGGGGTTAATCAACGCCCTTACATATACACCTACTGCGTCTGTATGTTCTCCCTAAATATCACTTAGATTGTAAGCTCTTCAGGGCAGACTTTCTTTTCTCTCAGTGTTTACTTTTATCTGATAACTTCTCCCCATTGTATACGAATTTCTCTGCATTGTATCTGTTATGCTACATCTATAAATCGGTTTTCATGATTTGCATTATATTATCCTTTATGCTCTGTGACACTATGCTTAGTACTGGGATCATTAGCATGATATGAAACTTTTGGTATCATACGTTGGGATACATTCATACTGACTGATTTCCATCACCAAATCTAACCATGCTTATTGCAAAGAATTTGCTGCTTTCTTTCTTTTTATTAATTACAAAATGAACTTCTTATAAGCCTCTGATCGGGGGAGTGTTTGTCCATCAAGTGTTTTCTTTACCCCCTATTCCATCCTGTCCTTATCAGAGAGCCAATAAAGATAAGGGAAGCAGCAGAGAGGGGGCACTGTCTGTGCAAACTCTTATTGAACAAGCAGTGACAGACAAAAGACAGCAGCCAGAGGAAATCAGACCCTCCCACGTCTCAGCACTCACCACTATGCCTATAAACCAACTCTTAAAACATAAAAAATACTTGTGTGTCACATTTTGGAAACAAAATGCGCCAATCGCCAAGATGTGTAACCCTTTAAACATGTCACCAGCATTAGCACTGAACAGCATTTCTCATTCCAATTCTATTTGCTCTTACTCAATTAGATCCCTTATTGCCCTTTCCAACACGGTTTTTCATTTTAAAATCTGATGCATCTTCAGGAGAAGTAAGCATTAGAAATATTAAGGCCCAGATGCACTAGGCTCTATTAAATTATTCCAAACAGCGTTAGGTTACCTAAATTAGTAATGGGTATTATTTTCCCTGAGTTGAACGCATATCCACAAAGGTAATTACATGCAAACACAACGGCCGTTGCATATCTCATTAACACAGGGTTAACGTTAGGTTAAATTAGCCATGCCTTGTTTTAGCTTCAAATAACATGTTTCTCACAAAACCCACATTCGAGCTCTCGATGGGAGAAAACCATGATTTTTAAAACTGAAAAAAGAGTAGGACATGCTCATGTGTCAAGATAGTAGTAACATTATACAGCTCAACCCCGTTATAACGCGATCCGTTACAACGCGAATCCGCTTATAACGCGATGCAAGCGCGGCTCCCAATTTTCGTATTTATGAATACTTTACAATTTACAATATGATTATTGGTATCCTGAATACTTTATTGTACAATGCATACAATTGTACATTATTTCTAATGCGATCCGCTTATAACGCGGTGTGATTCTTTGGACCCCAAGCACAGCGTTATAACGGGGTTGAGCTGTAGGAGTTAAACTTATAGAGGCTACTGAAGAGGATTGCTGCTTGGCGTTTAAAATAATAATATAAATATTTATTTTTACTGAAAGGTTAAAGTGTCATCCAACAAAAAAAAAAAAAAAAACTTTGGGCAGAACACATAAGCGCTGTCAGTTATAAATGCCACCAGAAACTATTTTAGTTTCTTCTCCCAGAATCCCCTGCTAGTCGTATCCTTGCTGATTATTGGCTTTCTCCCCCAGGGAGGGCAGTGATATCATCGGACTGGAATTTAAGCTTCATCTTATTCTATCTGCATGTTGTTCTATCCTAGACAGATCGGAATTTCGGAAGGACTTTTCCTCACCTAAGGGTTTATCCATCAAAGTGAGATATGAACTTTTTGAGTGGTACATAGTAATATCGCTCTAGAAGTTACCATGCTGCTGTATTTATTACTGTACTTCAGTCACAACCGAGCAAAATGTGTTACTTAGTTAGGTAATAATTTGGTTGTGTTTGAAAATCTGTGCGACGTGCAAATCTCACCAAATTAACTATGCAAAAGGTTTTTAATAAAGTGTGAAATAGGAGCTGACATCTGTCAAAAAAAGTTCACCTACCCCAGAGGCTGACGAGATTGAAAATTCAGCTGGAGCGAGAAGTAAATGGGGAAAGAGAGAGAGAGAATAGTGGGGTGGGGGTGGGGGTGGGGAGGGAAAGAATGGGGGGTGAAGGGGGAGATTGAATGGGGAGAGAATGGAGGTAGAGAATGGGGAGGAGAGGGGGGAAGAGAATGGGGGGGAGGCAGAGGGGGAGAAAGAGAATAGGGGGAGAGAGAGTAGGAAGGACATAGGGGCCTATGCAGAGAGCAGCGGTAAGGGGAATAGCGGCATTTTTTGGAGAAAAATGCTTGTTGAAAGGCAGGTACTGGCGAGTTTTAAAAAAAGCGCCATTTTTTTTTTTTTATTTGCAAATTTCGCCGCGCGTCTGGAGAGAACCTATATCTCTCCAGTGTTGAAAACTGCCGTATTCAGAGAGGCGCGATCGCCATCTAGCGGCTGTTCGCGCCAAAAAAATGGCGCGATTTTCAACATTTTGCTTCTCCAAAAAAATTTGGCAAGAAGCTGGAGCTCGGCGGCCGGTGGGGGAGAAAAAAAAAAAAACGAGATTTTTTTTCCACAAGTTTCAAAAGCGCTCATATCGCTGGTTGAAACTCTCCATATGCAGACAGGATTCTAAATGCAGTTTTCGGACCTTTCTGCATATGGAGAAAAAAACTCTCCATTAAAGCTACTTTTTATTCCCCTCTCCAATTTTAAATAGCGCTGCTCTCTGCATGAGGCCCATGGTGAGCGTAGAAGAGAGAGGTGCAGAGAGGACAGAGAGAGGGGAAGAGAAAAAAAAGGGGAAAGTACATTAAATTGGATTTTTAGTAACAATATTTTTGCATAGTCCTAGAGAATACAGCTGGCACTGTTATTTATTTCTACAAATGGTCTTCCTTATTCACCTGACTTCATACTAATTTTTCTCTCACATTAACAAATAGGCCACTTCCTTGGCCCAGGTATGATTTGGAGGAGTCTGCAGGCGTGGGGGTGGATTCCCGTTCACAATGAGGCCCTTTAAAGCCAATACAATGTATTGCTGGACCCATCTGGCCACGAATGGGTTAAATCCCTGTCTTGTCCCTTACCTCCGCCTCTTGCCTCCATTGGTCCCTGACATTCTGCTGCTTTGCGTGGATACAATCTGACAGTGAATGGTTCCTAGAAGCAGCATAAGGCACATTGGTCCAACCTGCTCGCTCACATTTGCTACCGGCACCATGAAAGACAGCACAATCGCGGTCACTATATAAAAAAATTAAAAAATTGTAAATAAATAGGTTTTTAAAAAAAGAAAGACGGGAACACACAAAAATACTCTGGGAAGTATAAAATATAGACCATAGAAATAATATATTGCTGGGGTTTTGAACTTCAGTCGTCAAGGTCCCCCAGCAGGTCTGGTTCTAAGGATATTCCTGCTTCAGCATAGGAGCCACCTGTGCTTGCTAAAGCAGGAACTGGTTGAGCCACCTGTGCTGAAGCAGGGAAATCCAGAAAACCTGAGCTGTTGGGGGTTCTAGAGGGCTGGAGTTGAAACTCCTGATATATTGTGTTGCTGAACCCTCAGACAGCCAAGGGGTTAAAAAAAAAAAAAAAAAAAAAAAAAAAAAACCTGTTCACACCGGATCCTGGCTGCTCGTTCCCTGGAGTTGTTTCCCCAACAGAAAATTCTAACGTTATACAGGCATACCCCGGTTTAAGGACACTCACTTTAAGTACACTCGCGAGTAAGGACATATCGCCCAATAGGCAAAAAGCAGCTCACACATGCGCCTGTCATAGGGTGACCTGATCTTACAAAGTTAAAACCGGGACACAATTAAAAAAAAAAGTGTTTATAAAGCAAATATTATAATGATAATTGTCTAATAGCATCCCCATTTATGCTGTATTATTCATTCTCTCTCTCCCAGTCTCTCCCCCTCCAATCTCTCCCCCCCAAGTCTCTTTCTCTATTTCACTCCCCCAGTCTCTTTCTCTCTCTCCCCACCTCCCCCCTTCCAGTTGAGATATACATTGCACACTGCAGCCCCCCGCTCCAAACCGGGGCATTTTTAACTGCCGGGACTCACAAACCGGGGCGCGTGGTTACCCTACCTAACGCAAACATTAATCTCCACCATGCTCCCTCTGTCGCCCCTCCGCAGGTAGGCCGCCCGCCCCCGGGGCGGAGAGGGGGACCTTTTTTTAAACTCGCACCGGGGCCCTTCTCCGGCACTGCTCCGTCATCCTTTTTCTCACATAACGTACTCCCTATCGCTGGGTGACCAGAAGTCCTGGTTTTTCGCCGTTAGTCCCAACTTTTCTGGCACCTGCCCCGGTTTTTCTCTGTACTGGCCGCGCATGCGCTGGAGCGGTCGGCAAGTGATCATTGCGCAGTCGGCACTCGCCATTCGCATGCGCAAGATTTGTTCCGGTTTTTGCCGGGACAAATATGGTCGCCCTACCGATCACACCACCCCTTTTCTTCTCTATATTTGTGGCCGAGCAGACATCCTTTTGTTTCGGGGGTTCCTCCTCACACTGGCGAGGGGTTTATGTCTCTTGGTCTCCCTTAGGCCTCGTCCAGGGTGAGAGCGAGCACGCTGGCGTTCGAGCGCCGTGACGTCAGGCGTAGGGTGACCAGATTTACAAAAGTAAAAACCAGGACACATTAAAAAAAAATTTTATAAAACAAATGATATCACCCACTGCGCCCCTTCTCCTTTATGTCTCTCTACCCCGCTCTGTCCATCCCTTCTCACACACACACACCCCTTTCTCTCTCCCTCTTCCCATATCCCTCTATTCTCGTTCTCCCCCCCCCCCCACCCCTACATTCTCATTCCCCCCTTCCCTGTCTACTCTCCTTCCTCCCTCGTCCTTCCCTTCCTCCCTCCCATTCTCTCTCCTACCCCCCCCCCCATTCTCCATCCTCTCATCGTCTCCACCACGCCTACCTCCACTCCTCTCCCGTACGCCCCATTACTCTCTCCTCTCCCTCCCCCCATCTCTTCTGCTCTCGCTCTCCACCTTCACTCTCATCACTCACTCCCATCTCTCGCTCCCTCCCCCCCCCCATTCCATCTGCTCCGCTCCGCCCTCCCCCATCTCTCATCGCGTCCTCCCTCCCCATTCTCTCTCTCTCTCTCTCTCTTGTGTCTCTCAATCTCTCTCTCTTCTCTCTCCCTCTCTCTCTCTCTCTCTTCTCTCTCGTCTCTCTCTGCTCAACGTCTCTCTCTCATTCTCTCTCTCTCTTTCTCGCCTTATTCCTCCCTCTCTCTCCCCCTCAATATCTCTCTCCCCCCATCTCCCCCCACATTCCTCTCTCCGTCCGCTCCATTCTCTCCCCTTTCTCAGGTTTATCCCCTCAGCCCTCACGGGACCCTCAGCCTCCGGTCCCCGACCGCCCATTCCTCCCTCTGCTCCTCCCCATTCTCTCTCATCATTCTCTTCTCTCATTCAGAGAGAGAAGGAGGGTTCCTCTCATCTCGTTCTCCCGCCATTTCTCTCTCTCCTTCTCCCTCCCCCCCATTCTCTCCCCCCATTCTCTCCCCCCATTCCTCTCTCCTCTCTCATCCTCCAGTCTCTCCCCCCCCCCCCCAGTCTCTCTCTCCCTCCCCTCCTCTCCCTCCCCCTCTCCCTCTCCCATTCCTCTTGTGTCCTCTACATTTTCTGTCTCTGCTCTTCTCCTCCCGCGCCCATTCTCTGTCTCTCTCCTCCTCCCCCTTCTCTCTCTCCTCCTCCATTCTCTCTCTCCCTACCCTCCATGCTCTCCCCCCCATTCTCTGTCTCTCTCCCCCCACCCCCTATTCTCGTCTCTCTCTCCCCTCCATTCTCTGTCTGTCTCTCTCTCTCTCCCCCATCCCATTCTGTCTCTCTCTCCCCCATCCCATTCTGTGTCTCTCTCGCTTTCCCCCATCCCATTCTGTGTCTCTCTCTCACCCCCATCCCATTCTGTGTCTCTCTCTCTCCCCCATCCCATTCTGTGTGTCTCTCTCTCCCCCATCCCATTCTGTGTGTCTCTCTCTCTCCCCCATCCCATTCTGTGTCTCTCTCTCTCTCCCCCATCCCATTCTGTGTCTCTCTCTCTCCCCCATTCTTTGTGTCTCTCTCCCCCCCCCACGCTGTGCCCCTCTCCCCATGCTGTGCCTGTGCCTCTCTCTGTGTCTCTCCCCATGCTGTGGCTGTCTCTCGCTCTCTCTGTGCCTCTCCCCATGCTGTGCCTCTCCCCACGCTGTGCCTGTGCCTCTCCCCACACTGTGCCTCTCTCTGCCTCTCTCTCTCTCTGCCTGCCTCTCTGCCTGCCTCTCTCTCTCTCTCTGACTGCCTCTCGCTCTCTCTCTCTGCCTGCCTCTCTCTCTCTCTGCCTGCCTCTCTGCCTGCCTCTCTCTCTCTCTCGGCCTGCCTCTCTCTCTGCCTGTCTCTCTCTCTCTCTCTCCCCCCCTCTCTCCCTCTCTCCCTTTCTCCGTCTCTCCCTCTCTCCCTCTCTCCGCCTCTCTCCGCCTCTCTCTCTCCCTCCCTATGCTGTGCTTGTGCCTCTCTCTGTGTCTCTTTCAATCCCCCCCCCTCATATTGTGTGTGTCTGTGTCCCCCATTATGGACCATACCTGCATGGGTGGGGGAAGCCAACTTGAGCCCTGGCAGCAGACACCGGAAGTTCTTACTGCTGGGGCGCCGTAGCTCAGACCCGGCCCCTGCTCTCCTCCCTGCATTGTCTGCTCTCTGCTGCCCCCTCTGCTCTGATGGTCAAAAGCGGGACAGCCACAAAAAAACAGGAAATTTTACAGAATGCGGGGCAGCCGGGACAGAGATTAAAAAAACGGGACTGTCCCGGCTAAACCGGAACACCTGGTCACCCTAGCCTGTCAGCACGTCCTGAACAGCAATACTGGCTTCCTACCAGTACCGAAGCTGTGTGCAAGCGGGGAGACTATAGAGCCTGTTACAAATGCGTTATTTACATCAGTTATGCACGTATATGACGATTGCAGTACAGTACATGCATCGATAAGTGGGGAAAAGGGTGTGCTTCACTTTAAGTACATTTTCGCTTTACATACATGCTCCGGTCCCATTGCGTACGTTAATGCGGGGTATGCCTGTAAATAGGCAGTAAGATGTTACACACACAGGTGAATATACTTCAAATATGATATATTATCAGTGGAAGGCACCGGGGGGGATGTGTGATAATACTAGGAAGTACCACTATTGTTTATTTTCACACTCTAAGTACCACACCTAGAGCATCCCCAAACTTTCAATTCCATTTTCTTTCCAAAGGAAGACACAGGATTTATTTGTATTTTACTTCTTTCCTAGCTGAATTTTATTTTGTTAAAATTTTCATTTGAAAGGCCCAAAGCCTGCAGTAGAGTATTCACACGACAACTCCTGCTGTTTTTTTCTCACTTTCTCCACTCAGGCAGCACAGAGCTGGTTTTTATGCAGACTACAATAGGTTTTATCACCATAAAATATCCTATCCTAATCTTCTCACATAAGGTTCTTCCAGGTCTACGAATGTCCTTACTGGGAGGAGCTTCGCAGCCTTAATAATTTAGGTCTTGGGCTCACTTTTTCAGAATAATGAACACAGTTTAAGAAGAAACAAATCAATGGACAGGGGAAAAAACTAAAGAGGTGAAAACAGACACCTGACTGTACAGTATTGTGAGGACATCTGTGAAAACGAGAGGTAACTCTCAATGTATTACTTCCTGGTAAAATATTTTATAAATAAATAAATAAATCCGCAGGAAGAACTGCCCTTTTAAACCTTTCCAAAATATAGTCCTTAGCGCTCTGCCCCACTGTTTAATAACTGAGACCTCTGACTCAGGCACAGTAATATTGGTCTGTGAGGACCTCCAGAAACACTAGTCTAAGTATGGAATGGAGAAAGTCTCAAGGGAGTTCAGAAAAGCTGAAAAGTACTTGAAAGAAAAGTTTTACATGGTGTCAGAGCAGCATTTCGTCCCGTATAGGCCTTCATCAGGGTGAGGAGTAGGGTTGCTCAACTGCAGTCCTCAAGCTCACCCAACAGGTCAGGTTTTAAGGATATCCCAGCTTGAGCGCAGGTGGCTCAATTGAGCCACCTGTGCTGAAGCAGGGACTTTGTGAGCCGCATGTGCTGAAGCAGGGATATCCTTAAAACCAGACCTGTTGGGTCTATTTTTCCAGTTTTAAGAGTTTTAAGTGAGTCCGAACAGGGAAAAGCTACAAACCAGGACATTTCAATGATTTTGATAAAATTACCGGGACATTTAATGAAAATCTGGGACTGTTCTGACTAAACTAGGACATAGTGTTACCCTAACCCTTACTAAAAAGTTAAAAAAAAAAACCTGATGAAGGCCTATATCAGCTAAAATGTTGGTTTGACACTGTGTAAAAAATGTCAAAAAATAAATTTCAAGCAATTTTCAGCTATTCTGGAGTTCCTGGAGACTTTCCTCATTGTAATAATATAGAAGTAGCTGTTTGTCCTCTTCCGGAAGCACCTGGTAACCTCTTTCCAGTTACTACTTATATTTGGTGAGCACAACCAATCATCTACAAGTTGTAAGTGTGGTTCCTACCTTGCATGAGGTATAGCATCAGCAACCAGATGAAGACACATGGGCTGGTCACTTGTATCCACCACTTGCTAAACAAGGGGAATAAGACCACCCTTACTAAGCCTTTCCGTGTGAGAGATGTCCATGGGCTTTCCGGCTTAGCTTTGGCAAACGTTGACCCTGATATGAAAGACAGACAGTTATTGGAATTATTGGTTTAAAGCAGAAGTCCAAGCTGACGTGTCTGTCCCCCCCCATCCTTTAATATTGGCATTAATACAATCCACACAATGATAAGTAATTAGCGAAGTTGCCAATTGATCGGCGAAGATTCGGCTCAGGGTTTCACTAAATGGCTGCGAGTGCAGCAGAAGAGGACCAAAGATGCAAAGTTCTTTGAAGAAGATCATGTGACCAGGCCGTCACTAGCTACAATTGGTGCACTGCTAGAGAGGGCACGGCTCAAAAAGGGGTGTGCCAGAGCCTGTTTCAGAAGAGGAAGGGGATGTAACTTTGTAAATGGTTGCTATAGGAACAAAACATGCTTGTTACATTATAATACATTCAAAATGTCATTCTGAGTTGTTTTTAAAAAATGGCACAAGTATTTTCTCATAGTTAATTACTTATTTATTTAAAAAAAAACTACACGTAGGATATTGCTTGGTCTGCAGCTTTAAATGCAGAGGTGGCTTTTAGGAATTATACATGAAAAATCCTTTTAATGACATTCCTCCCACACCTTTTCTTGCAATGAATTCATTGGGTTATCCAGTAATATGTGATGGTTTGATTAATTGGTTTGTTTAATTATGATGTTTATATAGGTTTGACTGCTGTCTTCACCTTACTAAGGGGATAATTCTATATAGTTCGAGGTGGCCATTCGAGGCTTTGTCAGTCGGGATATCCCCTTTTTCAATAGGGATATTCAGCCAAATACGGCTACTTTGAACTATATAAAATAAGGCCACAAGGGAAATCAGAAATATGTTTATTTAGAGCTCAGTTAAATTCTACCACTATTTTTGTATTATAAGTATTACAAATAAAGTGAGGGTAGAAAATACTGATACGATAATAACTACACAATATGCAGACTACTGCTGATCTATAGAATTTCAGCCGGTTGAGATCACACGTCTAATTTATTATCAATTTAACTAGTCCTCTATAGAAGTAGACATTGAGACAAGAGTTTATGTCCCAAAGTGCTTGCAATGTTTGTGTTGTAAGACATTCAGAGATAGAAGTAGTTGAAATGTTATACTGTAGGGCAAAGTAAAAGGCCATATGCAGTGAGTCCTATTCAAACGCTTCATTCTGAAGGTGACTTTTCAAATGGGTCTAGAAGATGGGTGTCACGGGAGACCAGGCCATTTACATCTTTTTATCCGGATCATATATTGAGCAAAACAAGTTAATGAAATAAATTGTAAATGTATTCACAGGAAAAGGCAAACACACAATGTTACACAAACTACATAAGAAAAGACACACTTATTTGGGAACTGGGGTACACAAACTACTCTCCTAGGTGCAGGGAATCCTACCTAAGTATTTTCCCCAAACAATGAGATTTAGCCTGCCATGTCCTGGAACTGAAATCAGCCTGCAGTTCCAGACACCACCCCTCCTCCTTCTCCAGAGGTCTGGAAGTTACTTGCTGGACACACTGCTTAGAATCTTGGAGAACTCTAGAGAACATTCTCAGCAGCCAATCAGAGCAGTGCTCATCTGGCTGATGTCAGGGGCATGTTGAGCCGGGTCGGGACGGCCTGTGGGTGGGACATATGTTCTGGCCAATAGGAAAAGTGCAGACGATCACCATCTTTTCCCTAGCCAGCCCATTGCCTCCCGCTGGGCAGGCCTCACTGAGTCTAACAGACCAGAGGGTGTTCCCCCCACAAGGGGTCTCTGTTTTCAGGACCCAGTACTCCGCCCTGGTACGTCCACTTAGCACTCCGACACCTCTCAACATCCCGTCTCCTCTTTCATCCTACGGATTCTATACAGACTAGCTGGCACCTTAAACATATGCCCCAGCTGACTGCAAAGAGCCATATAGTAAATATAAAAACCACCATAAGTCATACTTTATTACATTACATATACCGGTATTAATAAAATAAACCTTTAATACATCCCTAAGCCATGGGTATGGGGAATAGAATAGAAAAGTGTACTTTTTCCTATCAGCCTATATTCCCCACACACTATTGCATAGACTTAGAATGGATTCTAAGAATCCCCTCCCAAGCTTATAAGTATGATTGGAGCCCCTCAGACCCCTTATACAGGTTCTGGGTGACATTGGCATTAAATGAGTATCCCCCTCCTTAACCTAGGGACCTCTTGACTGTTTCTGGGACCTCACATCCCTATATCCCTTTTACCTTTCTGGTCTGTGCTGAAGCAGGAAACCCCTAGTGGTGAGTCGCGAAAGTGGTTTAAAGGGGAGATATTGCCGGGACATGTGCCTAATATATCCTGGAATTAGACCTGATTCCTGGGTACATTTTTAGGGGAACCAGCAACTCTGGACCCTTACTAGCTAGGCACATTCTGAAAACACTTTCTCGGAAAAAACCCATTGAAACTCATACCACAGCAATCTCTGCTTGCTGGCACACCTGGAAAGGTAAAAACACAAAATACGTTATTACAGCATAATTATGCATAATGCAAAAACAGCTACTGGGCTCAAGAGCTGACACTATAAACCCAACACACGGATCAAGGGTAACCAAATGGGCTTAAATCTTTATTTGATAGCCTGGCTACCCCCTACCGTCACAATGGGGAGAGGAAGAGAGATACAGATATAGGGACGGTGACAGCAAAAGATTTCAAGCATGACAAAGAGTGAAAGAGTAGAGCAATGAAGAAGAGGAGGATAGTCTTGTAGACTAGTGGTTTTCAACAGGGGTTCCTATTAACCCTTGGGTTCCCCGGGCATCCATACAGGGTTCCATGCAATTTTCTGGTCATTTGAAATTTGTATCAAATACAGAAGTATTTACCATGCATCTGATCACAGATGTGCTATTAGAGAGGGCTGGGATTCCTCCGAATTTCACTTAGGGTTCCTTAATCAAACACAGGTTGAAAACCACTGTTGTGGACGATACTCTTACAAATTGCATTTCTTTGGGACCTCTAAATGAGGGAGTGTTTGCCAAATAAAGTGATTTCTTTATCCTTGGCACAACCTGTCCTCATCAGTGAGCCAATGAAGGGAAGGGGAGAGACAGGGGCTCTGCCTGCTTAAACTCTTGTTTTATATACAGATGCAGCCAGACTTACTGTCCCCAATGCCTCAGCCGGAAAAGTGAAAGTCTACTATGCTGGAGACAGTGGTTGCCATGGTCGCCCTGTGGAGGGTTCATGTTTCCGAATGGGACCCCCCGCAGCACAAATTCTCCGGCTGTTGCACCGGAGACAGTTTAGCTACAGCTTTATAGTGACATTTTGCATCAATCACCTCGTAAACATGTCATGTCCATTAGTACACTTTGATCTCGGCGGAATTGTCCCTTTGATGAGACTATGGTGCAGTTTTAAGTGTTTTTTTCCCCTGTGCATTCTGGTTAATAATGACGTATTCTTATGAATAAGGGAAGCATGGCACCAGCATGGCAATACTGCCTTTGGGTTTTAACACCTACTTGTGGAATTTGCCGTTCTGTCCGTTCTAAAAATTAAGCACGGTACTACCATTCCAGAATGCAAAAAAAAAAAAAGTCCCCTATTCAATATACTGAGAAGCGGGATATCAGATTTCATGATGCATCAGTAGAAGAGCTCATTGGGCTACACAGTCTTTTACTAACCTCGGACCAGGTCAACATCGATCAAGTCAGATTTAATATGGACCATCTTCTTCGGTTTGTTCTTAAAGCCCTAACAAGAGAACAGAGAGATAAACTTGCAAAGTTGATATACTGTCTGATAAACCATTACCCTACATGTTGTGCAGTACAGATATAAAAGATAATACCATTAGTAGTAATTAAACTACAGGGCTGGAGGTCCGGGGCACCAGGCTGATGGAGGCTCCATTGGAGTGGTTGGCCTAATCACCATCTAGAAAATGAGCAGTTGTGCCAGTACGTGCCTGGTACGTGATTAACACCCTCTCAAGGTTAATACAAGGACATCCCCTGTGGATTTTTATGTGGGTTACAGTGAATTGGTTTCTGGCTGTAAGATTGTCGTGGGCACCTTCCCAATACTCTGACCAGGGGCTGGAAAAAAAGTAGAGGTACTGTTTGAAATTATTAACCTGTGAAAATCTGGGCCACAGATCCCAAGACCTTTTCCTAAAATGATTTCTGCAATATTGTAACTAATAACATGACATTAAACAAATAAAAAAAAATCAATCATACATTTCTTTAAAAAGAAGAAAGTGAGTCTGTGTCTTTGTAAAGTAAAAAGTAGTGTACAATTCGACTAAAACAGCCAAACCCAGACCAGATATTGCTAAACTCCACGTTATGACCTTGTGAAACCTATGTTTTAATCTAAATGTTTCACCATAAAATAATATTACTTTGTATACAGCTCTGACAGTGTAAATAATAATAATAACTTTATTTTATATAGCAACTTTCTCCCAATGGGACTCAAAGTGCTTCACAATTACAGTACAGCGCGTGGTAATCAGCACATAGGAATTTTTACAGACGCTGTCCATGCCCAGATGAGCTTACGATCTATGTTTTGGTGCCTGAGGCACAGAGAGATAAAGTTACTTGCCCAAGGTCACAAGGAGCTGACACCATGAATTAAACCAGGCTCTCCTGATTCAAACTAAGTTTCATGGTTTACAGAATCTTTACCCACTGAACCGTTACTTCTCCCTTTGCACTGTAGATAGAATTTTGCAGGCATTATGAGTCCCTGTCAGGGCTGGCTAGGAAAATTGCGGGGCTCAGTACAGGGCAGTGGTGCAGGGCTTCTTACCATCTCCTGCACAAACTCTTGCTGTCAGTGTCCCTCCTTGTGGTGCCGCGACATCAACCGACCAATGAGAGCAGCGCCTACCTCCCCCTGCTCTCAGTGCCGGCTTGCTACCTCCTGAGGAGATAGGCGTCTCTCTGTCTCAGCAGACAGTGGATCCGCTCTTCAGACCAACATCTCCTAGGTAGGAGGAATGCCCATCACTACCCTCAATTATCTTTGATCTCCCTGTGTAACCAGCCCAACCCGGGTTCCTGGGCATGTAGACTAGGTAATTGGATTACCAGTCTAACATGCCCAGGAACCGAGGGAATGTACTTCACAGTTTACAACACACAGTCTACACACAATACAATAAAGTCTCCCTACACATTACTTGGGTTAACCTACAACATCCCGGCTCCATGAGCCACAGGTAGATGGATATACAGGGTGATCCTGTACATCCATCAGACAGATATGGGCCACAGACCGGGCTTAATCATTAAAGCTGCAGTTCAGTCTTTTTTTTATTTATTTATTTTTTTACTTCAATAGTTTCATGTGGGCAATCTCTACTTACCTAAAGAACTGTATAGCTGCAGATCAATTCGTTCTCCATGTATTGATCGGTGAAATTTGGTGACATAATTAGTGAAGGGATCTGTTTTTTTCTGCTTCTGTCCGTCAGTGGCAGCTCATGAATATTCATGAGTCTCCCAGTGACGTGTGCTCGCTCCCGATCTGCCGCTGTGTGGTGTCCCCCTTCTGCCCCGCTCCCTGTGGCTGCCTCCTTGCCCGTGCGGGAGATGGAGGAGAGTTTGCGCTGCCCCTGGAGGGGGGGGGGAAGGGGGGAGCGGCGCTGCGCTGCGGCTACGGCGGGCCCTGTACTGCGGCGGGGGGGGGGGGGTTAGCGGTCTGTGTGTGTGAGTGCGAGTGCCTGTGTGTGTGTGTGTGTGTGTATGTGTGTATGTATGAGTGCTCCAGCCCGAGTCCGTGGAGGGAGGGGGGGGGGGAGAGGAGCGGGTCCCTCCTGCAGCCAGTGGAGGGAGGGACCCATAGAAATGAGAGATATATATATAGTGTGTGTGTAAAATATATATATATAGTGTGTGTGTGTGTGTATACACACACACACACGTATGTGCGCACCCCAGCGGTCTGACAGAAGTATTCTCTGACTTCCGGTGTCTGCCGCTGCCACAGCGTAATTCCTCCCTACCGCCCTCCTGTCCCGCTCCTGCTCCATTCACATGGTCCTCTTCTCCCTCCGCCACCAACTGCTGTCCTCTGCCGCGCTTCGCTGCAGGATGCCGTCCTTCTCTCCCTCCGCCGCCGGCTGCTGTCCTCTGTCACTGCCGCGCTTCGCTGCAGGATGCCATCCTTCTCTCCCTCCGCCACGGCTGCTGTCCTCTGCCGCTGCCGAGCTTCGCTGCAGGTTGCCGTCCTTCTCTCCCTCCGCCGCCGGCTGCTGTCCTCTGTCGCTGCCGAGCTTCGCTGCAGGATGCCGTCCATCTCACCCTCCACCGCTGGCTGCTGACCTTCGCTATATATCCATACATACATAACTTCGATTTGCTCATTTTGGTCGTACTGGGGGCTGTATTTTATTTTTTATAAATATACACATGTATGTTCCAATATATAAATTAAATTAGTGATTTAAACACTTAAATTGGCTTTTAAATCAGCCGTTGGTGTTAAAGAAACAGCTTTGTATGTGTGAAGTTAGGAGCAGCATTATGTGCATGCCGCAACCTTCAAGCGCACGCCAGGATTACGCCTAACGTAAAGCTGCGGGACAGCCCAACAAGTTAGTAGTGGCTGTGCCTATGCTCATGGTATACAGAAGCTTGTGTGTGAGTGGGAGGTGAAATCAGACACAATATAATATACATCCGCTTTACCTTAATCTCAGTGTGCTCCACTGATTTCTCCCATATTTGCTGGTCGTAGGCTCCAATCTGAAATAAAAAGCACAACGTGAATCAGACTGAAACCTCTTTACTGTCAGAGGGGCTGGCAACGCATTGCAAAGTTATTGTACATCACTGTCACTGGCTTTGCATCTAATCCCATGCTGTGCTTAAAAGCTGTGTGAACAGCGAGCATAAGTTTATAAGGGTTCCATGTAAAAATGGATTTCAGGTAAAATGTGACACGGTGTGCTCATTTGCATGTCATTTCCCAGTATCACTTGCCACAGTGGAAGCACTGTATGCTGGGTGATAATGGTGAAAGGCAGGGTTGCAGACCTGCCTAGGACATGTGAATGTGCTCACAATCGATCTTTTTATTTGCTATATACTATATGGTGGAGGTTTTTTGTCGCCTTTTTCTCCCACCATAACTTATATAAAGTATGGTACTACCCAGTCTTTAAAATTGCAAAGCCAGTATAACCAATCTCACCCTGATGAGACCCCCCTGTGGTGGGGTTCGTTTAGAAAATTCTTTTATTATGCAGTGAATCTTTACAACTTTGCTCACAAGTGATCTTTTTATTTGCCATGTACAGTATATATGTATATTAGTGCCATTGTGTTCAGATTGTGTGAATCAGTGTGTGTGTGTTAATGTGAGGGTACAGTATATAACAGTGTGTTAATGTATGTGCACAGTGTGTGTCTATCAGTGTGTTAATGTGAGCCGCTCCTTCAGTCTGTGTGTACTGTGTATGTGATTGTTTGGTCATTTGTTTATTTGTACGTTTAGCAGTGTGTCTCTATGTGCTGCAGTGTTCAAGAGGCAATCCAAGCAGTTAAAAAAATAAATTAAAAAAAAATGTTTATTTTAATATATGCAGCCTTTGATTACCTTTATTGAAAACGAATTACTTAAGCTGCCGATCCACTGGTTCTCCTGTGATTGCTCATCAAAATCTTGTTTCCTAGGATTCACTAAATGGCAGCCTTTCAGTTTCAAATCAATCCTCCAGTCAATGTAACTCAGCAGCTACAATGTATTCTTATATTACTAAAGTAACATTATGTATTGTTACAGTTTACAGCTTAAATTGCTGGGAATATTGGCAAAAAATGATCACAAATAGGAAAATGTTACAAAGATCTTGCACTGCTGGAGAGGTGTGCTTAAACCTGCTATAGAAATCAAAGGATGCTCAGTATATTAACTCATTAAAAATGGCATTAAGAGTTGAATTTTAAAATAAAATTAAAAAAGGTGGAAATTATTATTTAATACTACAGAACTGAGGTTTTAAAAAAACAAAAACCACTTGTAGGATATCGCTTGGATTGCTTGTTTAATGTGAGTGCATCATTGTGTCTGTATTTGTATCTATGTTAATCTGTGGGTGCGCTGTATGTATATCAGTGTGTCTGTGTCTCTGTATTTGAATAAGTGTGTTAAAATGTGTCTGTAATGCGTAATGTATATCAGTGTGTTAATGTGTGTGCTGTTTGTATTGGTGCATTAATGTTAATGTGTGTGCTGTATTGGTATTAGGGTGTTAATGTGTGTGTACTGTATGTGTATTAGTGTCTGTATGTACAGTATATCAGTGTTTTATGTGAGTGTACTGTATGTATCAGTGTGTCATTGTCTTGGTGAATTTGTGCAGTGGATAAAGAGCATCAGGTGCTGGTATTAGGGGTCACCAGTTATAATTGGCAAGGGGAAAGCATTTTTCCCATTGCCTGTCACCTGTTGGTTATAAACCATAATTATAACCACTTACCTTCTTCTGATACCAGGATATGGCGTCTCTCTTATCACAGGCCATTTCTTCCTGCCAGTCACTGGAATCCCTATCTCTATACGGGGACAGGTAATTTAACACAGAGCTTCTTACTGGGACAGTCTGCAGAAAACAGCCCACTAGAGACCAATTATAAAGTGCTCACATATTCATGGCAATTCCAATAGACAGAGCGAAGAAGGTAAAGAAAATAAGACAGGTTTGTGCTGCAGCAGGGAGAAACAGAGCCAGACGGACCAGTTAGGGATTTCAGTGTACTTCAGAGAGTTCCTGCTTTCGCAAATGACATCACACACCAAATACAGCAGGCCATTAACATACGTACACGGAGATTCCTGACATTCGTGACTATGTAACGTACGTCTCACCTTGATTCCTGCAGGCCAGGCTCTATTTTCTTTCGTTGTTGCATATCATGGTATCAGGTATCAAGCTGAGTAGGAAGAGACAGCCAGTGAAGGGGTTGGGACACAGAGGGAGATTGGAATTTAACATAGAAACATAGTATTTGACAACAGATAAGAACTATTTGGCCCAGCGAGTCTGCCCATTTTCCTTCCTGTTTAAAATCTCAGACCCTATTAGATTCTTGGCTTTCTTTCTTATTTAGGATAGCCATATGTTTATCCCAAGCATTCACTGCATTAGCTTCTACCACCTCTGTTACGCTGTTATTCCACAAATACACCACCTTTTCTGGGAAGACTGATTTCCTCACACTGCCACTGAGCCTCCAGCTTCAGAGCATGATCTCATGGCACTCGTCTTTCTCTGAAATATGCTTCTCTCCTGTACTTTGTTGAAACTCACTATCATGTCTCCTCTCTCTTTTCTCTTCCAAGCTGTGCATGTTGAGGTCATTTAGTCTTTCCTGATAAATGTTATGCTGTAGTGTAGATCATGCCCCCTTTTAGATAATTGCCAAATCTGTAATTGATTTATGTCCTTCTGGAGATATCAGGTCATATCTACTAAGCAGTCTTCTGCCATGAGACACCTTACAGCCCATTGGCTTGAATGGGCAGTAAGGTGTCCAATGCCAGAAGGTATCTCATGGCAGAAGACTGATTAGTAAATAATGTCCTAGTCTCCAGAGTGGAACACCATATTCTAGGTGAGGTCTTACCAGGGATATATAAAGTGACATCACTACCTCTCCCCTTCTGCTGCGAAATCCGTTCTCTATACAACCCAGCATGCATCCTGCTTCCCACATGACTACAATTGTTACCATTTCTGGACAAACATGTAGCATTTTTATCCTGCATTCCTTAGTGTCAATGTATTGAAGTCCTTTTTTCTGTGCACATCAGCTTGTAACTTGTCAGAAAGAGTTGGGTAAAACACATTGGGGTCTACAATATGTATAGTAAATTCAACGGAAAAAAAAAAGTTTGTTTAGACGCACTGCTCCGTTTTTGGAGCACAATTGGGGCATTTGTAATAGTTTCTTACATCTGATGCAGAATTTTTAGCTTACGCCACTTTAGATCTGGGGGATTTAGGGGTTCAAATAAAAGGCAAAACAGACCTATAATGATACATCTCATGATAATCTGTGTAACTCTCCCCAACTCCTCCCACTGACACTCCCCAAGGTGCATGCTGGGGCTAAATGCTTTGATACATAAGTGCATGATTAAGATGCCCAGTTTTGTGACAAAATTGCCTTGATACATAGACCCCATTGAAATTAGAGGTCACAAACCATTTTTTTTATTCACATCAAGTGTTAGGAACCTTGATTAAGACATTACATAGTTACATAGTAGATGAGGTTGAAAAACGACATGTGTCCATCAAGTTCAACCTATGCTCAATTTAGACAACAGATACTTTATCCTATATCTATACTTGCTTATTGATACAGAGGAAGGCAAACAAAAAACCCCAGGGACATATCATCCAATGATATCTCATAAGACTTCAAGAATTGGCAATCAGATTACTCCTTGGATCAACATCCTTCCCATGTTTACTTATTTGATATATCCCTGTATACCTTTCCTTTCTAAAAAGATGTCCAACCTTTTCTTGAAGATATCTATTGTATCTGCCATCACAGTCTCCATGGGTAATGAATTTCACATTTTAACTGCCCTTACTGTAAAGAACCCTTTCCTTTGTTGCTGGTGAAATCTCCTTTCCTCCAACCTTAAGGGATAGCCCCGAGTCCTTTGTACTGTGCTTGGGATAAATATTTTGGGAAGCAGGGGGTTTCAGAGACCCCTTTCTTCAAACATATTATAAAAAATAAAGTGTCACCAGGATTGCTGATTTAACAATAAAGCGAATTGCCACCTCAATCAACATCATTATGGAAGATTTCAGTGCATTTGTGCCAAGAAGTAAGACAAACACTTGGTAAGTATGGTTACAGCAACATGAATACATTTGGAGACAGATTGGTAGAAGTTGCAGAATGTGAAAACTTTTACATCGTGAATTCATTCTTCAAAAATAATCCAACTAGAAAATGGGCGTGGAGTGGACCCAATGGGAGCAAGAATGAAACTGCGCTAACAAAAACCACGTGATTAAAGACTGCACCGTCCTTAACCATTTCAACAGAAGTAATCACCAATTGGTTTGCAGCAACTTACATGTTAATGGAAAGAAGAAAACTGATTATAAAGAACAAATCAAGATCAAGAACCTCCAAAATAATAGCAGAGAATTTCAACTAAAGATGAGAAAAATGCTTCAGCTTGCCCGAGATGCATCGGAACACTTTAGCAAACAATTCTGAAAAAACTCGAGGAATTAATAACAAGAAAAACAGATTACGAAATTATCAGTTGACAAAGCCGTTGCTGAGGAAATGACAAGAAATGAAGCAATCCCAAGTGGCAAGAACACAAATTGAATAGAGAGAACTGTGCGAGACATTGTGCAAGCATATAGCTGAAGATGTAAGAAATGTGGTGAATAAAATTATTGAAGATATCAAAGGCTTAAAGAAGGTGAAGCAGTGATGGATCAACAATAAATGAGTGTGCACTTACCATGAGGAGAGTTAAGGAATTGTACAAGGACACAGATAACACAGGGCATAATCAGGCAGGTGAAGAACGAGGAGAGACCACTATGTGTCGTTCCAGAAGAAGTAGTAAAGGCAATAAAATCTATGAGTAATGGAAAGGCCCCTCACGAAGATGGAATATCAAGTAAAATCTTGAAAGAAGCTGGGAAAGAAGTAAACAAAATGACATGCTGCTTGAAGAACAGGAACATTCCAGATCAATGGAGCAATGTTGTAGTTATCATCACTAATAAGAAATGAGATAAAGAAGACCTCAAGAACAAGACTAATCTGTCAACTTCTGATCATTTGCAAGATTTTTATGAAAATACACTTAGCAGCAACAGGCTCTGGACGTTACCCAGCTTACAAAACAAGCAGGATTTTGCAGTGAATATAACACAATGGACCACATCCAAGTTGTCCAAGAAGTGATTTCCTTAAGTAATGAATATGATCCGTAACTCATTTTAGGATTCATAGATTATGAAAAAGAATTTGATTCTGTCTCCACCTGTCATTTTACTTGCATTGAGAATTCAACATTTTGAAGAAGCATACATCGATAATATACGGAAAATGTACGAGAATGGCACATCAACCATTAGACTAAATTAAGATAAAAGCAAGATAAGGATCCGTAAGAGTGAGTGACAGAGAGACACCATGTCAACAAAGATTTTAACAGCAACACTTGAAAAATTGTTCAAATCATCGAATTAGGGAAATAAGACATCTACATATACTTAAAGCTGCAGTTCAGTCTTTTTTTTTTTTAATTTATTTTTTTACTTCAATAGTATCATGTGGGCAATCTCTAATTACCTAAAGAACTGCATAGCTGCCGGTCAATTCGTTCTCCGTCTACTGATCGGCAAAGTTTGGCGACATCTTTAAATATGGGGAATGTAAATTGTTGCTATAGGAACAAGCATGCTTGTTAAAATAGAATACAAGAAAATTGGTCTTTCAAAGTTGTTTTTTTTAAAACAGAAAATGCTAAAAGTATTTTTTCTTACTACAGAACTGATTTATTAAAAAAAAAACACATGCAGGATATTGCCTGAACTGCAGCTTTAAGTCACCTCCAATTTGCAGACATTATTTTTGGAGAATATCTGCACCAACAAATCAGAGAACTCGCCGAAGCAAGTAAGAACATGGGCCTCCATATGAATCTCAGTAAGACCAAAGTGATGTTCAACAAATGTGTCAACTCTAGAAAAACCGAAACAAAAATCGAAACAAAAATTGAGTAGAGCTAGAAGTTGAAAACTATGTCTACTTTAGTTGGCAAGTATTAACGGATGGGAACCTTTCAAATTAAATCAATAGGAGAATGAAAATGAAACGCAGCATATTTAAAAAAAAACAAGAGTCTTTCAACGGAACCTTGCACTGTGCCTAAAGAGGAACGTTTTTGACCAGTGTATGCTGCTTGTACTTATGTATGGATGTTGAACTGGGACCCTAGTCTCAGGGTCCTGATCCGCCTCGTGGGTGAGCTCAAGCAGGAGTGTCTCACGTAATGTCTTTGATGGTCCTGTGGCCTGATCCCAGGCCGCAGGGCACCGCCTCCTCAGCAGATTGTTGAGGACTTTGGCCTTGCTAGAGTACCCCTCTATGAATCTTCGGTAGTACCCGCAAAACCCCAGAAAGGATCGTAGTTCCATCACGTTATTTGTTCTGGGTCAGTACACCATGGCTACAACCTTAGCGGGGTCGGTAGCCACTGAAGTGCGGCAGAAGCGGCAGTTGTCCAGGGACAACTTTAGGCCTTTTCTTCCCAGTCGATCCAGGACTTTTAGAAGGCGTGCTCTTCTAACGTTCTTCCGAACACGATGCGCGAGAACAAGATGGCCACCGCACTGACTGTGCATGCGCCGCCCAAGCAAAATGGCCGCTCCCTGCACTCCGACAGCGCGAAGCTCCGGCGGCTCCGATCCAGCCTGTCCCCCCCGTCCCCCTTCCACCGAAGGTAATAAGGTGACTCTGCTACATACATACATACATACATATATAATTATAAGCGAACCATTTATTTAAGCCTGCCTTTTTAAATATTCTTTGTATATATGTATTACATATACAAACGTTTTCTGTATGTTAAATCTCATTAATAATGAAGTGATCCGCCTGGAAATACTTCAACACATAGAAAAGTAAACAATCGGTTTCAAACTCTCCATACTCAAGTTTTTGGAGTTTACCACTTTTCCATCTACTGGTAGTTAAACACTTCAACTTATTAAGAATATTTTTATACACATTATAGGAATATGTTCTGCACTTTTTATGAGTGTAAACAACTACATAGATCTGCAGAATCACAATAGGAATAGCATAGAATTAGAGACCCGCAGGATAAAGCAATAACATGTTACTTACTGTTGTTTTTTCACCCCTGCATTAGACAGTGTCTGCAGAGTGTCCATGCTGACATGGAGCTGTACAGTGCTGCATTGAGACCAGCTTCCTGTATAATGACATACAGGTGTCTGATCTGAAACAATGCACAACAAACAAACACAACCTACAATTACTTCCTCTTTCCTGGGCTATGATGATGAAATCAATTGTAGCTGCAATGTATTTAAAGAGAGAGTGCTTTCAACCTTTGGAATTCAAACACGCAGGAGCAGGAGGAGCCTGTGTATAGCTGCATACACCCTCTCATATGTGTATTAAATATTTCACAGTCATGTGGATCAACAACACATTTAGGTCCAAGGGTTCCATTTCCAGTTGCGCTACTTAAGCAAACACTTTTTTTGTGGGGTAGTAGTGGTGTCTGTATTTGGGGATGGGGGGACGTTTTGTATTGTGTGTGTGTATTGGGGGGGGGGGGAGTATTGTATCAGCATACGGGGAATTGTGTGTGGGGCCAGGGAAGGGGCTTGAGTGGTGGTGGTGGGGGGGGGGGGTTTGAGTGGGGGAGGGGGGGTAACCAGCTACAAATAGCAAAGGAGTTATATTAACCCCTTCACTGCCAGAGGGGCAAACCATGCAATGTGAGAGAATGAGATTGAAAAAAAATACCTGTTTCCCAATGCAGCTCATTTGGAAATATCCCTGTGTTTATCGTAAATTAACTATGACCCCTCCACCGAACTAGCAGTCGGTACTGTATTTTCTGCAACATTAATCACGCCTTTTGCATTTCAGGGAGACTTAATGGTCTAAATATACAAAGCTAATACACGTCAAATTTGGAAAGGTTGTTAACCGTACGGGAGAAGCATGGCTCAGTGCATTCATTTCATTTTTTCCCCATTCCCATACATGTTCTTTAGTGGGGCTTTAAAAGGTACAATCCCTCATCGCTGACCAATAAAAAAACTCCTTTTCTAAACATTTAACCATCTAATTGGCTTCCTTATACTAACCGAGATGTGCTAAAAACAAAAATGTGATTGCTTTTCTCTCTGGGACTTAATTAGAAATTGCATTTTTATATACTGTATCTCTAAATGGGGCAACGTTTGTCAATCAAGTGTTTTATTTACCCTTGGCCCATCCTGTCCTCATCCCCGAGCCTACGAAGATAATGGGAGCGGGATAGAAGGGGCCTTTGCCTGTGCAAAATCTTGTTGAACACACATTGATATCAGACAAAAGGGAGCAGCGAGAGGAAAACCCCTTCCAAGTCTGAGCTCACCATGTTTCCAAACTAACTTTAACTAAATGATTTAAAAATATTTATTGGTGTCAGTTTGGTAAAAACTAAAAATAAAAGGCATTAATTACCCTGAAGTAACCCAGGTCACTGGGATAAGTCCACTTAGGGCCTGGAAAGAATGGCCTCATTAAACTCAACTTCCCCCTTATTTTTTTAAACCTACCTGGAATAAGGTGTCTCGTGTATCAAAGTTGCTCTCTCCATTTTGGCAGATATGTAGCAATACTTGTTCAGGGATAGAAAGAAATGGCTGCCAACAGTCATTGGCTCCTATGAGACTGCTGATACTAACAACATCCGTGATTTTAAGGCCCAGATCCACAAAAGGGTGCTAAACTTTAGCACACGATACTCCTCTTCATGTGGATGAAGATATGGTAAAGCTTAGTACCGTTTTATGGATATGTGCTTTTATCTGTGAGAGTTAACATGTCATTTCCAGTAAAAACGATGTTCCTTCAAGAACGCAAATTTTTGGCATGTCTCACCGTAACCGCAAAAAAATAATAATAATAAAACCTATTAATCTGCTCCCCTTTGGATTTGGAATAGATTATACACATGTAACACCCACCCCCCCCCCCTTACAGGAGATTTGCCAAGTTACATGGCCGTGTGAGTGATTTTGTATTACTTCCTTCCGTCCTATTTCCCCTCCCATCACCTATTCAATTTTTAGCATTTTAGGCTATTGTGTGACTTACATTTTGCTGTTTCTGTTTTTTCTGGCTTGCGCTCCCATTATGGGGTAAGGCAGATACTGCGTCACTCACTGGGGAGCAGGCTAAATCCTGGAATCGTCTCATCTAAATTTGGGTTAGGAGCCTCTTATATACCCGGGGAGGGGTTAGCGACCCTGCCCCAAACTGGACAGGTGTTAGAGGAGGTCCCGGTGTCGCACCATCCTACGTGTGACCCCCCTAACACTCCCCTTTTTCACAGGTAGTGTTAGGACCTGCCTACTGGTCATGCCGTGAAGTGGCTGCAGGCTTATAATGCTTTGGCCAAAGGGTTTAACTAAATTACCCTTACTCGATAAATATTAGTATTAAGTATGTAACTATATATTTAGATTATATATATATATATATATATAAACACACAAAACAAAAGACCACAGAGAATCCCACTAAAAGCGCTCTAAGGTAACCGTAATCACTAAAGTATATAAATATAAGTAGTCAGAATCAGGAAACAAATGAATTTTAATTAGACACAAAAGTAAATAACACTAACAATTTAAAAAACATACAGAAAAACAGACCATAAGGAGTCCCTCGAAGAAGACATATATAATAAAAGCAAAAAGGAAATGCCTGAATCAGAAATAGAACCATTGACAAAAGTCCACAAAGGAAGACAGGAAGGGAGTGAAGTATCTCACCTATCCCTCACAATGTGCACAATAAATATCACACCCTCAACAATATGGTGAGGTATAGAGTAGAACTATAGCAATCAACCCCTACAAAAGAAATGAATGCAGCTGCTATCTATCCATACTATTTAGATTTAAACAAATATATAGATGACTGCACAAGATATATCTTGGTAAGCCTATAGATATGCATAAGAAGATATAAATAACAACTGCACATATAGCAAGGGGGGAACTGGGTAAACAGATAATGAAAAATGCTGTAAATACACAGAAAAACTGCTTACCTACAGCAACCAAAAGGGGTAAATAATTGGACTATAGGCGATGTGCCAGTAGAATACACATATTGCCATGTTAGCGCTATCACATTAAGCCAGGCATATAAGTGCACATACGGGCAAATCAACCGGTAAAAAGGTGGTATAATAACCACAGAGGAAGCAGGGAATACTCAGCTGACATGAGATGAATAAATCAGGAGACCATGGTAATGTGTGAATACCGCTGAGCGTTCGGTCCTACGAATAAAGTCATCCTGCTCCACTCGGTCCAAAAGAAGAAGCCCACGCTATGGGCGAAACGCGTTGTGTGACGGACGCATATGAGACCTCCAAGAAACTTTTTCTGATTCAGGATTGTTTTTGTGCCTTTTTTGGACCGAGTGATTTATTCATCTCATGTCAGCGGAGTATTCCCTGATTGACTCCTTATATTTATAGACTTTAGTGATTACTGTTACCTTAGAGCGGTTTTAGTGGGATTGTGTGTCTTTTGTGTGTTGATATATTAGTCTAATCTGCTGCACCATCAGTTATTAGAGACTATTTGTCGTATAATCATAATATATTTATAGACTGGTTATTGAAACCATTAAAATTTTGTAATGGGAGCGACACTGTTGTGTTATATATATAACACACAACAGTGTCGCTCCCATTACAAAATATTATATATATCTATATTCCCAAAAACATGGAGGGACACCAGTGCACAAATGGGCACACCTGAGATACCTGGGAAGTATGCTAATCAGGCATTTGCATGTGCAATTTGCATATTTGCTAGCTAAGGGGTACCGATTTTCTTGTGCAGAGATCTCTATCCATGTGGTGTTTGAAGGTGTGTTTATAGCACTTGGGACAAGAATAGGCGCGCTCTAATAGCGGGTACATGCACCTTCGCACAAATGTTTACAGACCTTTAATAGGAAGGCAAATCTATTTTTTTCAAATCAACCTGCGAATAAATGCCATGCTTGCGGCTAGTTCGGATGTTGGCGAAAAAATTTGCCCACCTCAACTTATAAGCAACAAGAATCCAATTATAAGTCCATTAGCAAGGTGTTTTGAAAGTTTAAATACTGTACACCCTTTTTTTTTTTTTGGTTTACATCCAACTATATGGGACCACTGATTCTCTAGTGCTAATTGTGTGTTTAGGGTGAAATGTGGATTTTTTTTTTTTAGCGAAACATGTCAGGATCATGTCATATATGGAAACATTTAAATAAAGACAGAGGATACACCTTTAAAAGCGCTTTATTTAAAACAAAAAAAATATTTTACAGGAAAAAGAAAAAAATGGTTTGCATTCCTCCTATATAACAAATATACATTTTCATTGTTTTATATTTAACAGTTATCAGCAAAAGGAAGTTATCAGTGATGTATAGGCTTGACAAGTCTCATCAAATATATACTAATTCTAATTAAAAACCTGTTTATGTAGGTACCACTGAATTATGCCAGCTGATTAAAGAAGTATATACACACACACTTCATACATTTTAAAGCATAGTGCATTAAAAAGTTCAGAAATGCTGTAGTTTGCTACAGAAGGATTTAGGCAAGTCACAATACTTGCAGACACTGGGAGATAGAAAATGTGACAGATAAAAGTGAGATACAGGAAGAGTGGGTCAGAAAGAGGACATCAAGAACTAAAAGAATATATTCCACAATGTGAAATCTTAAATCATTTAAGTAACAATATTAAAATTCAGTAACAGTGCTGTGTCAAAAAGACCTCCCCCATTTGCCCACTTCAAAAATTGTGGCCTAGTAAAGTTTTATGCAAACTTCTCACTTATTAGTAAGAAATGTAGGGTATCCATCAGAAAATTGAACAATAGTAGTATTCTGGGGAGTAAAGAGTAGTTCATTAACAACTCCCATATTCTGCTCCTGTTACTAAAATTCATATTTCCAATGAAGAGAACCATTGTGCTGTCTTTTTGGATACAACAATGTAAGGGGTGTGACAGAAGGCTGCATTCAGTAAAGCTCAGAGATCCGATGATAAACCTCAAAAGGGCAGATCATGAATGGACATTTCTGATTGGCTCGGTCTGTTGTCATGGAACCTCATCACTTAGCTGTAAAACAGCACGTAGAATGTGCCATCTATACATAGGTTATGGGCAGCCCAAATGCCAATTTATGGTTAAATATTTATGTATGGAATTTATTATGTAATAGGGTCAGTAGAGTTGGGCAATCTCCTATGCAATAAAGTCTGTGGAATATGTAGAAGCCAAATCATTACTAATCTTAACACCTACAGCACAATAGCATTTATGTTGTTCACAGTTTACAAATGTTACAGACCTGTTAACACAATGATTTTCTGCAAGTCTTGCAGATTTGGAGTTCATCTCACTAATATGATTTTATTACCTCTTAACGCAGTCTCACTCCTGGCAGTCAAACCATTTTTATTAGAAAATACATTTTAGCCCCAAAACCCTCTCACTTCCAATTAGTCACTGGCATTTACCTTTGCAATTAACAGCATTCCCCTGACACACCTCAATTTGCCAGGATCCAAACTACATTCTTCATCAGTCATGGGGCAGAACCCTTCAGTCTTCTAAACTTTATAAATGGTCAACATGAGAACAAAAAAAACCCTGAAGTGCGATTTCTAACTTGACTTTAAAAACTCAACTATTAACTCCTTTGCCACCAGAGTAGCACTTGACAAAACACATTGGGCTGTGCCGTTTCTATGTTGTAATAATTATGTTTGTTTTACTCTACATTCAGATGCCTGGTGTAGTGTATGCACAGTGGCATATGTCCCATTATATTATACTCTTATCTGTTGATAAAGGGAAAGGCTATTTGCACCTTGAACAGCAGCCTGTTGGAGCTGGTCACACAAACGATTCCATTTGCCAAGATGTTATTCAGATTGGGATGTTGGCAGTTTTAAGCCTGTGTTACTCAGGGGCCTGGAGATCTGAGGGAGCTTGAAAGATTTGCAAAACATATTCCTCTTATACCCAAATCATTTTAAGTTACTAAAAGTTGTGCTGTAATATTGGAAATTACATATAAAACATAGTGGTTTATTGCACCTACACAAAAAACACATACCCCAGTAACAGTATTAATTACTACAGATGCAGCCGCCATTATTCGAACAAATCACGGCGCCGTTTGTGTGCGCTGCTGTACTCCACGCGGCCAATCACCCGAGGCACTTGTGTTTATCACGGTTGCTTTGTTTGAATTTCATGGATTGTGTGCAATTAAATTAATGAATTATAATGTGTACAGTACTGTGTCAATTTCAGGTGTTTAAATGCCAGAAAACTAAAATGACATTTTCTGCACTCGCCTGCGCCGCAGTACGGTTGGAAGAAATCCCGCACCATCACATGGGTATTCAGAGGTATACACCGCGTGAAGTGTTTCAATAATGGCCACTGCATCTGTATGTACAAGGATAAGTGGGCTGGTTTCATAACACATTTTTAGGGGTTCTAGAGTCAAAATAAATTAAAGGGTCCAACCGGTGGAACACGTTGATCTAATCGGGAAAGCTATTAAACAGCAATTCTTACAATTTTTTTTTATAAAGATTATAGTCTCAGCTCCAGTATACATAGTCTTCCCTGGCAATCATATCCTTTTTGCTGCTAACAGTCACGCAAACAAAAGTAAACTATTATATGCTCATGTTTCCACAAAGCAAGAACAGTATGAAATGAGAACTAAATAGCTTTCAATTACACTGAAACAAACCTAAACATTGCTATTAGCAAAGATGTAGCAGCCCTCATTTATGGGGAGAACTAATTAAAAAAAGTTGTAGATCTTAGGGATCCCTGAATGAGGGTAATGCGTCAATCAAGTGTTCCCTTAACCCGCCATCTCCTTAGAGAGCCAATAAAAATAAGAGAAGTGGGTGGAGGAGAGGTCTACATGTGCCAACTAGCTGAACACTAGGACAGACAAGGAGCAGCCGGCGGAAACCAAACCCCTCCCAAAGTCTGAGCACAACATAGTCACAGAATAGCTTTCAAGCAGCAGAACAGGCTGCATTGTATTTAAATAAAATGAAAATAAATATTATATAATTTTTTAAATTTAAAATCTGACATCTAGAATACATTTTTTAATTTGACTTTTGAAACAGCTGAACAGCCTACACTGCTTCTTTTATTTAACCGGGTTTAATTTGGGGTCTCGAGCTAAACTGTTAATTTCAGGGACCCCCTGCTTCCAGAGATACGTCTGTAGCAGTGCTGGTAAGTATCTATGCAGGCAGGAAAACAGCGTGCCTAAAATAATGGCAGCTTTAAATATCCTGCAGGCCAATAAGATGCTGTGATGTCATGCAGTGTGGGTTCCTATTAGCCAGCATGACTGGGACATTTGAACTTCATAGGGGTACCTCAACTGTTGCAGAGATATGCATCTCTTGAAGCAGGGGGTCCCCAGAGTGGAAATTAACAGTTTTGCTCCAGCAAGCCCCTGCTTCAAATCCTGTACGCATTTAAAAAAAATTATATAGATCAAATGGAAATATTACTATATGCTCATTTGCATGTCAGACAGGTCTGCAACCATTATACAGTGCTTCCACTGCAGCAAGGGAATCTGGAAAATGACATGCAAATGAGCACCCGGTGCCACCTTTCGCTTCAAAACGTTATTACATTGTCCCCTATAAGCTTATGCTTGCTGCATTGCACTGCTTTCGAGCACAGCCTGGATTAAGATGCATAGTCAGTAAACCTACCCACAGACAGCTGTTGAGACCTTATTGGGTCTCAGTGTGGGGTTGGTTATACTGGCTTTGCAAAATGAAGCCTAGGATAGGTTTCACCACACTTAGTTAAGATGAAAAAAAAAAAAAAAAAAAAAAAAAGCGTGACAGATATATATATATATATATATAATTCCCTGATATTAACAGTGGTTAGCTCGAGACCCCAAATTAAACCCGGTTAAATGAATAAAAATCGCAATGTAGGCTGTCCTGTTTTAAAAGCAAATTTAAAAAAAATAAATAAATAAAATTAATGGATTTTAGATGTCAGATTTAAATTAAATTTTTTTTTTTTTTTTTAAAAAGGTCAGCGCAAAGCACTCAGATGTGACCCTTAAACAAGCAATTGTTATACTTTTATCCTAGGAGGGATTGTCCCTTTAAGATAATCGTAACAGTTTACAGGTCATTTAAAATACTACACTGCATGCACTACACAGGTACTCTGCGGAGATGTACGCATTTAACGTTAAACTTGAATCCCAGCCAGCAATGATATTCTGAACTAGGGAATTACAGGACACTAGAGACAGGTAAACAAAATAAATTAAATAGGCTACAGAAAATATTTACAATCCCTTTAATTTTAAAATGAAAAATAATTTCATAACTATAGGCTTAAAATCTATTTTGCTTGGTCTCTTATACAATTGTATATAAATATTCCTGCCAATGCCACCCTGATAAGCAAATACAACAGAAAGTGATTCAGAGGGAAGGGGAAGATTAAACCTTCAGTGCCACAGCTTAGCCGTGTATTGAAACACTATGTAGTACTGAACAAGTTATGTATTTCGTTTCAAAAGCTACACTTTGATCTCACACGTGAAATGAATAAAAAAAAATTAAAAAAAATAATAATAATAAAAATGTAGTGGTGGTCTTCACTTTACTTTTTGAAGTCTGCAGCAACATTACCATTGACTGAAAGAAACCATAAGTGTGTATAGAATAACTAATTTCCCCCAAAAGACATGTTCCGCTCCATTCCTCCTTACATTTTCGGGAGCAATAAAAATTGATGCCAGAAAGGTCATCCAAGCAAGCCAATGAAGGAGGGGAGCAGTGCTCTGATGTTACTCATTGTGTCCTTTCAACACTCATTTTTTCGCTGGGAGAAACGAAACATCTTCTGGAATGAGCATCTTTGTAGTAAAACTAGTGCAAATCCTGCTTCATGAGATGCCCAGTCCAGATGGGAAAGATAACAGTTGCTGCTTTCCCAGACTTGAAACGGAGGACATGCTATGGGGATCCCACTCTCGACGGGCAATCCTCACATTTGACAAGTGAAATGTCAAAATGGGCAGAATTTGGCATATTTGCAATGATAATTAAAATCATCATCATATTTTCAAAAATCTGCTAAAGAGTTAGAAAATTACCACCTTACATATTTCCATGTTAACATATTCTTAAATTAGAGAATATTCAAAAATGTTCACAAAAAAATAAATATATAAACGCAACAAATATAATTCGCACAGTAAAATTAGGACAATTTCACTTTAATTGGACCCTGAAAGTTCTGAAAACATATTTGCAAATTTTCAATTTTTACAGTACACATTTGCCCATCTCTAGAGAAATGTAATTCACATGTTGGATCATTTCATTGAGTGCTGGAATCCTTAAGTGTCCTTGATTCAAAGAATCAATGTCAGTTAACTAAAATAAAAGTAATTGTAAATAAAAACACTAAAAATAAATAGAAACATCACAAAATGCAGAGCGAAAGCTTCATGACAAATCACACTTTAAAACTACAGTACGGCAAATAGAGTAGCCATAGTGTACTTTAATGTATTTAAAATCCTAGCACCAAAAACAAGCACTAGTTAGTGATTCATATACTTAACGGTCATGTCAAAAGGAAACGGCACAGAAAATTCTTGCTCACGGAGTGAAGTTTTTATGTTCTAGAACAGGGTTTGGCCAACTCCAATCCTCCTTAAAATCAGTTGTTGACTGAACCACTGCTGCTGAAGCAGGGATATCCTTAAAACCTGACCTGTTGGTGGCCCTGGAGGACTGGAGTTAGCCACCCCTGTGCTAGACCAGAGTGTATAACACAAGCGTTTGATGATCAAACTATAAATGGTACCTTAAATGGCAAGGAAAAAAACATTAAGAGCCAAGCCACATGTATGAAACTCCCAAGTGCTTAATCAACCGGACATTTCTTCAAAACAGGTTTTTCCATCTAGATATTGAATGCAGCAAACTGTTCCATGGATGATCTAAAAGGTTTTTTTGAAGACAGCATGACAGACCTGCATTTTACTTAAACATGTATCCCCTTTGACCTGCAAGTGCCAACTCATCCAAGGACTCAAATTAAGCTGCGTTTACAAAGACGCCAAATATATTTAATAAAAAGTGCTTTCAGTCTTCATAGAGTTAAGCAGCAAAAACTCGTATGCGTCCAAGTCTTCCACAATGATCTGTGCATCAAGAGGATTTTTACCTAGAAAGGTTACATTACGGGTGCAGTATCCATCCCCTTTGCAGCCAGCAGGTGCCCGCAACTTATTGAAAAGCAAGGTGTAGTGCACCCTGCCGACTTCAAAAGTGGGAAGGGCTACTAACCAGATCATATAAAAATTATTAAATAGTCTGATATCGTTTAATTTAAAAGGGGGGAAACAGCCAGTTATAAAAACTATAACTTCACATCAAAATGTTAAAAATGTGTTCAAAAAACAAAAAGAAATAAAAAGGAGAATTTTCCGAATATGTGATCTACAGTCAAACAGGTGTGTTATAGGGATCTGTTTGTGTCTGCTGTGGCTTGCTTTCCAACCTCTGGGATGGAATGAGTGGTGTTAGGAAGGGTCCTTGCGTTGCCAGAAGTGGGGCTTCCTCTGGTTCAGTTTTCACGTTTGGGTGATCTGTCTCTGGAGGTGGGATTTCCGAGCTGTGGTCTCTTCCAGGAGGCTGCAGGTCCTCTCCGTTTGTGCTGTACTGCTTCAGCCGTATGTGCCATGCCAAGCTGCATACGGCAGATACAGTCTTGAACTGGTGGATCACGTTGCGCGGGATGAAATAAATATCGTTGTCGCACAGCTGGATGCGAGCGTAGCGGATCCCTTCCCGTCTCATTTGGTTGAGTTTAGCTTCGTCCACCCACTGAACGCACTGAGAACAGGAAGAGAACATTTAGCATTAAAGCTTCACGTAGTAAGGTGGACAGAAACGGCAAAAGCCCTAAGCAATTTATCATAATGCTGCTCTCCCTTCATTTTCCTTATCAAATTATTTGGGGCCAAGATGTGCAAATTCTGTTTTGTTAATAAGAGGGGCCGAGGGTAATTATTTACACCCCCTTCTTAACCCTGTTGGATGCGCCTTGACAGATATGTCATGGGGTCCGACACTCCAGGTGCCCTATAATGCAGTAGTTACGTCATTCTATTTGCTCTATGCGTAGGGGTACATCGCATCCTGCTCTCCTTTGGAGTGTTAAACATTCCTCAGCTGGCCAGATCATGTTCATCAGTGACGGTGATCAGGTGATCAGATTAAAGTGTCATAGGTCTATGGCACACAAAGGGTTACAGCAGCAACACTCTCCAGAGGTCAACTACTATGTTGCCCCCTGGGCAGGTTTCGTTTGTTAAAAATAACTTTCCTAATCTCTAGCTTCTGAGGTTACCATGGTAGCCTTTACTGCGCTGGTCCCATTTTAAACACAGACACTTAAAGTTGCAAATGCTTATATTTCCTAAACAGTTTGTGATTTGAAAGAATCATGGAGTCAGAAACTACAAACCAGAAATAAAGATGTTAGGGTGCTGCGGCTGTAATTTAAAGTAAAAGACTAATACAGAGCACACGCCTGCCTCAGCAGTGTAAATAGCTTAAATATAGGAAAAGCCCGCAGCTCTAGGGCAGCTTCAGCACCTGGGACACAGGTGGCTCGTGGAGATCCAGCTGCAGCCTCTGGACGACGTGGGAAAAGTCCTCTGCGTGGAAACAAATCACGTCTTTGGTTATGCGAGGTTGGTCGCTCCTAAGGACAGAGGAAGACAGGACATGGAACACGAGAGAGACTTGCCAGGCGCAGAATCAACATCCCATGGAATGTAGCAATGGCAACAGATAAGGACAGTGTGACCCAGCTGGTCTGCCCACTTCATATCTGACCTCATAATATTTGGAACAAAAGGGTCCATGAAGACCAACCTGGGCAGAAGTGGCAAATACAGCATAAGACCGAGTCACTGGTGGTCACGGCAGCACACAAGGCAGGACCCAGTGGCGCTGTGTGTGGGCGTGGAAAGCGCTGTGACGCGTACGCTGTCAGGGAAGACAATAATTTTGTCTTCCTGTGCTGCGGTCATGTGGCCGCATGCAGCTAAAGGCAGGGCAGATATTCCCCGTCATGGCCGCGCCCCCCACATCTCCCCTACAGACCGATCGCGGCTGCAATCTCTGCACACGCAGCCAGGCGTGCGTGCAGCAGGGAGGACTGGGGCTGTAGCCCAAGGCATTACCCACCCATTAGATCCATGGCTTTTCCCCAAACCCATACTGATACCTTTATTTCTCAGATACATTGCATATGAATATACAAGAACTTGCTATTATATGCGCCAAACAGCTACTAAAGTAGTCATGTTTCCCCAGAGCTACCACCCATCAGCTACAGTGCATGGCCACGGTACTGCACCGCTACATAGTGGCACATTACAAATAAGCCCCACTACCCTCTAACATTCCATACCCCACCATAGAAATGTGTTTCCATCCGGTACATTGACACCCATGATGCATTCAAACGTTTTATTTTAACATTAATTAAATAAAAAGCCCAGTCTGCAATAGAATCTTCACATGGCAACACAAACGGTTTAGTCTAACTTTCTCCACTAGGCAGCAAGGAACAGTTTTGCATGCTTACAAGGGCAGTTAACGCAGGATCACAGTGATCCCCAGTGTCAGAGCTTAATCTTCCCCAAAACGGATCTTTGGAGGGTGAAAAATAAATATGTATTTCAAGTGGCAATCCAAGGCAATTGTGTTTGAGAATTAATTTTAAAGATTAACATTGGATTGAAAAGGTCTCTGGAGCCGAACCCCATTCATTTCAGCTCCAAGGACTTTGAGGTACTTCCCGACACAGGGGGTTCCGGTAGCAACGCAAAGGGGTCACGTAATGACGAAGTTCCAAAGCTCCCAGTCCCTGCGGGCAAATAGGTAGCCATGACGTCATCTGGTTCGGCTTCCTATTGGCCCACATCACAAGGGAGCTTTAAACTTGCAGGAGACACCAGCACCCAATACGTAGGTCTGTATCTCGGGAAGCAGGGTGTCCCTGGAGCTGAAATGAATAGAGGTTCAGCTCTGGAAGTATTTAGGAAGATAACTTGTGGATTGGACATAGTTTTGTCCAGTATAGAGGGAAAGTTACCATTAGAAACAGATTTCCACGTGTAGAGCATGATGTTTGATTTACTATTCACCTACCATTCTCCAAACTGAACAGCTTTCAGCACCCCTACGGCAGCTGTGCTCTCCCAGTCAAAACCTTGACCCACGTGATCGGCGTGGGCTCGTGTCCTGTCTTCAAAGAGGACTTCGCGGGGCTCGCTGGTGCGAGGCAGGTACTGTAGATTCTTTATTTCATTCATCGACCTGTAAGACAACAAGATTAGAGTACAACCCCAAAGCACTTCGTAAGGCAATGTATCCATCATAAGCTAACGGGAGGGTAGGATTATACACTGCCATATACATGGACAAAGACTGGAGTTTTACAGTTTGACACATCTAATGCACAATATAATGGACAAGTGTGCGCGTGTTGATGTAGCAGGCTTCATTGTGTTATATTGTGCTAATAAATCCTATGCAAACTTGGTGACATGCTGGGAAAGATTTTATTATCTGGGAGAACAAAAAAGGTCATGTGCTACATCTACATATACACAAACATTGTCACAAAAAGGTTATAACCTGAAACAGGATTTTCTTGTGAAACACAAATGCTACTTAAAATCAGATTGATAGTTTTGCAGTAAAAAAGGTTTACTGGTGGGGGGGGGGAAACCAAAGTTGTTTAACCTCTGATTCAAGAGAGAAAAGCCAACATAAGCTGCATGTAAATCTAGCAGCAATTCATTTTAGGTCGGCAGCACAAGGGACAGTGTCCTTGTGCATTGCAACACTGCACAGAGCAGAGTTTCATTCTCAATGAAGGAATTCACAAGACTTGCCTTCGACGTTTGAATGGCGATTTTGGCATGTCTGCGGTTGGGATCATTTGCTCTCCTGGCCTCACCCACATGATGGGACCGTCGTCACTTTGTGACCTGCACTGGAGTCGCAGCGTGGACATGGTCCCCCAGGGCAATGTCATCTACAAGTACCAAATGTCAGTGATGAGAACTACACAGCATACAGTAGTATACGGCATTCAGATCTGCCTTAATATAAATGCAAGCAAATCTAAAATATATTTGAACTACAAGTATAAATGCATAAGTATATAAAATGCATGCGAGTACACCCACCAATTACACCAAAGGCATGTAATAAATACAAATCAAAATATCAATATAATCAAATAAACAAACTTTTTTACATTATATGTATACACACAATTATACATGCAGTAGACATGTTTATTATGTTCCGTAGTTGTGTTAACATTCTGTTACCAATGTATGTTAACTGAGGAATTTCTAGAACATTAAATATAAGTTAGTTACTTAGCGATATTAGGGTGCAATAACCACCTATGTAGGTGTTATATATTAATAATCAGATCCCAAAGTGTTTAGTTCTGACCTATATTAAATTAGAGGTTCTGCTTAAGCCTGCAACAATGCTGCTACATTTTATAGTACATAGTTACATTGTTTTGATAGGACGATCACCGTACATTTTTTTTTTCAAAGACTATATACAAGTAGCAGGTTTTCACAATATCCACCAATTAGTAGAGTGGTTGCTATGCAATGTTCCCACGATTTTCCGCACCATTTCTTAACAGCATCTTACATGAAAGGGAGGTTGTGTCTCCTTACCACTATCTGGTAGAGAACAGAAAAGTTGGTATGTTGTAAATAAACAACTTCTATTCATAAACAAGTCCTGTAAATCTCCAAGGCCGCACTTATAGTGCTGGCGACTGATGACGTCGCTATCTGCGAAAGTTATTAGTTCCTCCGCGACGGTCGCCAGTGACGTCACGAAAGGGAGCGGGCCACGGTCTCTGATTGGTTTAGAGACAGTCACATGTGGAGACTGTCTCTTAAAAAAAAAAAAAATAGAAAACAAAAAAACAGACCCGGCTTCAAATTTTTTTGCCGCAACGTTGC
Organism: Ascaphus truei; assembly: GCA_036426205.1. NCBI lineage: Eukaryota > Metazoa > Chordata > Amphibia > Anura > Ascaphidae > Ascaphus > Ascaphus truei. The sequence goes on along the minus strand of CM071575.1, from coordinate 25,890,654 downwards.
GTCGCAAGGCACTATAAGTGCAGCCTAAGGCTGCTTCCATAGGACAAGCAGCGCTGAGCCGTGCGGACGCCCCGCGCTGAGCCCCTGGATCCTCAATGAGGATGCCTTGAGAGGGGGCTCACGCGAGCGTCCGCAGGCGTGCTGACGAGTTGGATTTTTCAGCCGACAGCCAAGCTATTTTTCATGCCGCCTTTATTTTTTATATTTGCTGCAACCGCACTTATTTTCAAATTATGCACTTCCTTCCACCAGTCTCCTTATGTCTCTAACTCTATTCATATATCTCCATCTCTCCTTTCTTCCCCACTTCTCAGTTCACATGAACTCCTTTCTTACCTGCATCCTCTGTCACCACACAACTATACACCCTGCACTAAAACACACCCCTATAAATCATCCTCACACATCCTCTTTCTATCCATGCTTCTCCTCCTTGCTTCTGGGGATATCTCTCCCAATCCTGGTCCCTACCTTATTTCTACTTGCTCTCGTCCTCGCCTCCCACATTCAACTTCTACTCCTTCTGGTGTTAACCCCTCCAACCTCATACCCATCCCCTGCCACCCTCCCTCCTCTGCCCTTTGGAATGCTCGCTCCCTCTCTAACAAGTTCCTCTCTGTGCATGACTTCTTTCTCTCTCACTCCCTGCTTCTCTTTGCTATAACTGAGACCTGGCTCACTCAGTCTGACTCTGCTCTGGAAGCTGCCCTCTCTTATGGTGGCCTTTCCTTCTCCCACACTCCGCGCCTTGATGGCAGGGGTGGAGGTGTGGGGCTCCTGCTCTCCTCTCTCTGCCGTTACCGAACTATTCCTATTCCCCCCTCTCTTGCCTTGTGTGTGTGTGTGTGTGTGTGTGTGTGTGTGTGTGTGTGTGTGTGTTTCCACAGGAAGGTATCACAACTTATGAGAAACCTTCACTGAAACTCCCCATGTAATTAATGTACCAGACAGAACACATCTAATAGAATTCTCAAACTTATCTTCAAACGTAGATTTTGAAACCATCTCACTTCTGAAATGAGAGATTGGAGCGCTCCAAGAGAAAATGAATAACAAGATAACAGAAGTGATACATTTATAAATGTTTACTAATTACAAATTCTAAATAGTTTAAAAAAATGTTATTCATTGTATATAGATAGCGTACTCATCAGGTGTTAATCACGTCACGCAAGTGCTAACAGTCCATATTCTTTAGGAAGGGTCCCCGGTGGTTATATACTCGGGTGAGCAGTTCCTCCAGGGTTTGGAAGTCTCACAACCAAACTTCTTATTGGTGAAACGGTAGAAAAGCAGGAGTGCAAACACAGACCCCTAATAGTGCAAACACATTTAATAAAGGACTGATATATACTAAAACCAACATGGATTCACGCTCATATACGTAATCCCTGTTCCAGAGCAATACAGGAATAAAGAAATGCAGCGTTCTAGCGAGTGCTGACACCATGGCGGGCGCCGACCCGGATGGCCACACACACACACACACACACACACACACACTGACTGACACACACACACACTGACTGACACACACACACACTTACTGACGCGCGCGCGCGCACACCCCCACACCCACACACTGACTGAATGACTGACTGACTGCCGCACGCACACACTGACTGACTGAGGCACACACACACGCACACACTAACTGTGTGTGTGTGTGTGCGTCAGTCAGTCTGTGTGTGTGTTTGTGTTTCTGCGTCAGACTCACTGACGCGCGCGCACACACACACTGACTGACTGACGCACACACAATGACTGACGCACACACACTGCATTAAGCTGTAAAGGAGGGAGGGGGGGAACTGGATTGATGTGAATGGGGGACAAACAGAGAGAGGGGGAGGGGTGAGGAGAGAGAGAGGAGCGGGAACATTACATCCCGGGCAACGCCGGGTCTCTCAGCTAGTATAAAATAAACGTAAAGAGAGGGTGCATACCATTCAATGATGGATACAAAAAAAAGGAACAACAGGACAGTCACTCTTATACTCCCAGAAAGTGAATATATATATCATTTACGTGAATCACTATCCGTATTTGAAGTGTGTGTGTATATAAATATATATATACATACAAATGAGCATACAGTAATATTTCCATTTGCTATTTGCCTTGCTATGGAGGGTTTTTGTCACTTTTTTACTCACATAACTTCACATATACATACATATACATATACATATACATATACATATACATATACATATACATATACATATACATATACATGCAGTGGAAGTGTATTGTGTGTATTTACCTATACACTCACTCCACATTTCAGTAACATACATATACATCTAAATAATATTCACATATACACATTTGCTATAAATGGAATTATTACAATTTTACATTATATACACGTGCAATGAATGGAATAAACACTGTAATAAGTTTGAAATCGCTTATCCGAGCTGCTATGCATGGCTGATCCCTTTTCTCCAGCTTCCTTGAATGTACTCTATGAGGAAGATCATGTGACCAGATGCTAGTGCACGTTTAGAGAGAGGGAGGGCAGTGCTGACAAAGGGGTGTGCCTGGGTTTGTGACAGGACATGAAGGGGCAGTGCCTTAGCAAATGCTTGTTAAAATAGAATACAAGAAAATTGGTCTTTCAAAGTTGTTTTTTTAAAAACAGAAAATGCTAAAAGTATTATTTCTTACTACAGAACTGATTTATTAAAAAAACCACACATGCAGGATATAGACTGAACTGCAGCTTTAAAGGGAGTGCAAAATACCTTGCAGCTTACCTGCCCCAATATATTTTTTAAATGCCCAAAGCCTGTAGTACAGGAGTGGCCAACTTCAGTCCTCAAGGGCCACCAACAGGTCAGGTTAAGGATATTCCTGCTTCAGCACATGTGGCTCAGTCAATGGTTGAGCCACCTGTGCTGAAGCAGGGATATCCTTAAAACATGGCCTTTTGATGGCCCTTGAGGACTGGTTGGCCACCCCTGCTGTACTAGTTCACATGGTAACTAGCTGCTTATTCTACCTTTCGTTGCTTACAAAACTGCTCTGCTTTTCTGCAATTCAGACTACAAAGAAACAGCACAGGCACAGAAAGAAACAGCACAGGCACAGAAAGAAACAGCACAGGCACAGAAAGAAACAGCACAGACACAGAAAGAAACAGCACAGACACAGAAGAAGAACAGCAGCACACAGAAAGAAACGGCACAGGCACAGAAAGAAACGGCACAGGCACAGAAAGAAACGGCACAGGCACAGAAAGAAACGGCACAGGCACAGAAAGAAACGGCACAGGCACAGAAAGAAACGGCACAGGCACAGAAAGAAACGGCACAGGCACAGAAAGAAACGGCACAGGCACAGAAAGAAACGGCACAGGCATGGCACAGGTAGAGAAGATCCAAAATGTTTCAGAATTAACGCATTTGGGAGATGGCCAATGCAGTTTAAACTGGACTGGTTGAGACCACTATACGGGAGAAAACGCACACAAACAAAAAAAACTTCAGTCTTAGATATACCTCTGTATCAACCCTTGATTTCTTTTGATAACCTGATTAATCAGGTTATAAATGCACTTTAAAGTGCATTTAAAGAGACAGACCTGCCTAGAAAGCAAACTATGGACAGCGACATTGAATACATTCAATGGAGCCGCCTAATGACTATTTTACAATCTTTAACAAGTGTCATTTGGAGATGTCAGTTAGTTCTAAAAACTAGATGAATTGATTTATGCCTTTATTAATTATGGAGCCATCATAAAATCAAACAGATAAAGATAAGTAAAGTAGCATATATGCATCAATTTAGCAGGCAGGAGAAAAAGAAAACAAGTTTAACAGGATGGAAAAAAGGCAATTCAAGCGGGTTTTTAAAAAAGGCAATTCATGCAGGTTTTTAAAAAAGGCAATTCATGCAGGTTTTTATGTTTCTTTTTTTAATACAGGATTGAAGCAGGGGGTCTCCAGCGCTGAACACCCCACTCATTTCAGCTCCTGGGACCCCGCTTCTAGAAGTACTTACATCCGTAGTGGGCACGCTAGGGTTCATATTATGGCTGCTTTTCAAAGCTCCCGTGCCATGCGGGCCAATAGGAAGCCTTGACGTCCTCTGGTGCGGCTTCCTATTGGCCCAAGTGACCGGGGGCTTTAAACTGCAGAAAAGATGCAGGAGATACCTGCAACCCCTTATGGAGGTTAGTATCTCCGGAACCAGGGGGCCCCAGAGCAGCAATAAAGAGGGTTCAGCTCCAGAGAACCCCTGCTTTAAAACTTAAATTGGGGGTGGGGGGGGGGGGTGTGTTATCTGTTTGGATCGCTTCTTTAATGGTGCCTTATAAAGACGCAATTAAACTGAACTTCAGGGTTTGAACATTGTTTTTTTTTTTAATGGCCTTCAAGTTATGTCAGGCCGTTCCACATATTGAGACAATTCTGTACCAAGTCATACATACGTCTAGATCTACACAGGGCGAGAGTATTGCATTGCGAGAGTATCGTGAGAGTATTGCACCATAAACACCAATCACCCTCATCCCCGTCACACACACACACTTGACCATAAAGCAGGGCAATTCCTGTGTATGGATCCAGATAAAGTCACACATTGAAGCACTCAGATCACTACTGAGTGCACAGGAGCAAATAAAAAAAAAGTTGATCCCATGGTTGAGGTCTCAAGTCACGGTGCCAGATATTACTGGGAGGTGGGGGACTACATTTGACCTGCAAATAACTTTTACGAGTTTGCCATTGGGAGTTGGCAGGCCGCTATGTGACGCACTATTAGTAATTTCAATGTATTTTGATACATTTGGTATATCTCTGGGTGTATGACAAACATACATGATTAACAGGTAGCGGGTGGGCCAAAAAGGGTAATTCCTTAAAGCAGCAATCCACCCACTTTTTTATTTTTTAAGTGTCTTGACAGACCTGCGCCATTTGACTTTTGGGGAACCCTCACGCGAAAGTGATTCTTTTCCCTACAATTTTACGTGCCAGTAAACTGAAAGTAAAAATTAAAGTTGGCTGCCCAATAGGAAGCTGCTATGTCATGCTCTGACAAGTTTTCTAATGGTTTGTGGGAGTGCAACGTGGATAGCAGCCATATTTATTTCCCAAAAGGGACCAGAAAAAGACAAAGGTAAAATCTCAGGAACAGGGGGGGGGGGGGGGGGACGATTGAGATACGTAGAGAGGTTCAGTTCTAGATCATGGAACAGATTCTGTAAAATCAAAGGAAATAAAATGAAGTGCGATGCAGGGTGAGAAACTGTTGCTTTCAGTGAAACTCAAGGTCAAAACGGGAAAAGTCTACCTGTAGCTTTGCTTGCATGGACATCACTGAATATGTAAGCAATGGAATAAAATAAAATAAAAATATTCAGCTCACTGCCTACAACCTTTACAAACACCTACCCACTATGAACAGTTACTGGGCCAACTTTTTAAATTATACATATGGCATAAAGTAGTCTCCCGTTGATTCTGTGCATGTCTAATGATGCACCACAATACTGTGTCTTTAAAAATATATTTTAAAAAAATAAAATAAAAAGGCTGGTTGCACCACTGTCTCATATCAGCAGACCTGGCATCTCAGCTGTACGCCCTAAAAGCGAGCAGCAAGCTTTAATGGGGTTTTGGGGAGGACTCCAATTTGCAGGCCCAGCTCACATCAATTCTACGGTCAGATAATTTATTGTAGCATCAAACACAGAATGCAGCTAGAGCCATGATTTCCCAAAATCTGCAAACATTTTGGTTTGTTTACATGCCAACAAGCCAAGAATTCAGCAATGCACATTTTCTACTTCTGTTATTTTTTTTATTTATCACTCACATTCCACATTAGCTTACAGCATCTATTTATAAATCATGCCAGGGCTTCCGAAAACATGTCAAGTGCATCCTCCAGAGCAGGGCTTTAACTTGGTGTAATTGTCTTCAATCACTCTTAAAATAACGGGTTTACTCAGCTACTTCTACATCTGCTTGACTGACAGCATCATTAATTTACAAACAATGTATCACCAAAAGAGATTAGGTGCAGAATGAAACCACAAAGCTACATTGTTCACCCATGAAATGTTAATGAACAGCTCCTCTTAACATATTAATTATACCACTGTGTTGACTTTCATCCTAGAAGGTACAACGCCTTTAAAAAGATGTAAACTGTTTTTTTGTCTGGTATTTCCATGTTCATTATATGCCTGCTGTTCTGTTTAGATATTGTAGTATCCTGGAATAAAATGCAGTTTTTTTTATTCTTTGTATTATAAGATGTGATCTCTTCCTTCCGCTTGAGGAAGATATAGTAAAGCAAAAAGAGACAACAAACAACCTGCTGTTTCTTATTACATCGCTGCACAAGTAAAACCATTATTCCCGTGAAAGGAAATAAGCCATTTTAGGCTACTGGCAAATTTAAAAAAAAAACAAAAAAAAAAAACTGCAAATCTTTGAAATGGCAAAACAAAGCATAAAACCAAAAAGTTTTAATAAGCAATTCTTACTAGTATCTTGACAATATCTGTCTATGGCCAATATTCACTAATGGGTACCAAGCTTTAGCACACACCAACTTCCATTCGACTTGGTATTAATGAGAGCTAAAAACTTAGCTCCCTTTAGTGAATCCAGACCTATATACGATTACACAGTAAGTGTCCCAGAAGAGCATGAATGGCTGCTTCGTATAATACAGAATAAGGATTATAGGGGCACATTCATCGAGTGCCGGTATGCGGCACGCGTTCTGGCAGCAACTCCCATTGACTCGAGAATTAATGCCCGACGGGTGCAATAACCTGCACCAGCATTTAAACGTCCCTTAAAGCACTAGTTCCTAGAATTACATAAATCATATTTCCCCCCCTTTACAAACAACCAATTAATTTCTCCATAGCCGACATGGTTGATATGGTAGATTACTCATTGATCGTGAGATCAGAGCTTTCTACACCGTGCAGAGACATTTACATATGAGTCATGAAGGCATACTGAGACGAAAACAAAGACCGACGGAGCATTGAACAAAAGCCAATAATATTCTCCTGTGTAAAGATGCAGTGCTGTACAGAGATTAGTAGCACTGTTGAGCAGGAACTAGTGTATAATCATAAAGGGCCACAAAGCTGACAGATGCAGTTTTTAAAACATTAAACCAGCTGTAAAGGCGTCATGTATAGCAAACTAACCAACGACTAACTGTAGAAATTAAACTACAGCAAGATTGTTCTTCCCCTCACAGCAACCACGCAGGTAAAAATAAAAAAATAGATTAGTTCTTTAAATCCTCTGGTGCCAAAGACGTCAGCAAACCTCCACTTTTTTCATTAAATACACAAATAGATTTTCACATTTAAAAAAAGGCAGATTTTATGGACATGAAGAGAACGGTGTTGATTGGCACATACTGATGCATCATATTCTAATTCAGCTCCCAGTAACATCCACTCTTAACCAACCCCCAAATTGCGCACTAATGCCAGAGTACAAGGTGGGTGCAAAGCATCTTCATACAAAAAAAACAAAAAAAGACACGCAACATGAAACAGATTTTTAGGAACAGCAAAACAGCTGGATGCTTGATGACTAGTCTTCTCCTACACAGTCCCCAAACATATACTATATCATATTCCTAAATATACACGAGCTTACATGTAGCACCGTATATTTTTCCACACAACACTGTTGCTTGCTTTAAAGTAGACACCCTTCACATAACGTTAACTTATGTTAGATGCTCTACAATACATGCTCCTGCTTATTGACCACATTCTTGTGTTCTAAAGCAGCACGTACACCTACAGCAGTACATAAAAAAAATAAACCTAAATAGTTACAGATTAAAGGGTCTGTAAAGTCAGGCTCCTCTAACACATAGGGTTAATGCAATTTCTACCTTATGCTGCAGCAAAAAAATGACAAACTACGATTGGTACCCTGGTACGGCTGGGAACATTACGGCGCCTAGTGCAAATGTGTTGCACAGTCGCTTACATTCTTCACCAACTACCTGCAGGGTCCCTCATCATAGCACCATGTTGTCAAATGGCAGCAAGTTGCCATGACAACAGGACGGGACTGCACGTGACGTACGATGTTGCATTGCCATGGCACATCGGCGGCATGGCAAAGCGACACCTTTTGACATCCCGGCGCCGTGATTCGGAACACTGCAGGAAAAGATGGCAAAGGAGAAAGTTACAAAGCCTCACGCTCTCCCCCGCCAATCAGTTTAATTATTGTGGGGAAGAGAGCATGGCCTCTAACTGCAATGCTCTGTGCAGTGGCACTGTCAAGCCATCACTGTGTACCCAAGGATCAGGTATGCTTCCTACTTGTCCAACATCACACCAAGTTGCCGGTTCTACAACACCAAAAAATTGTGACGAGGCTGATCCTTCAACTAACTTACTGCTAGATACACAAAAAACTTAATTGCCTCAGTACTTTTAGCTTGACCCAAAATATGAATGGACATGTTCCTGAGTTAACATGCTATCCATAAAACTATATTAAAAAAACAACAAAAAAAACACTTGTCTGGAGACATTAACGTGATGTTATTTAAAATTATACCAAACTGTGGCATTACACCGATCCAGACCCTCGGAAACTGGAAAAGCCTAGTTTTAGGATCTGGCTGTGAGCAACGCCAAGTTTAGGTATAACTTAAATAACTAATGTTAACTCTTTCTGTCCTGGAGGGGTCATTCCGCCTCTGTGCCCACAGACCACCCAGTACTTCTGCATCACGTGACAGCTCTATGGCACAATCACGTGATGGTGTCCGTTCTGGTCATTGGTCTGGATGTGACAGGGGACGGCCCCCTTAAGCATAGCCCCACTTCATTGTTGTACATAGTCGGCAGTCGATCACCTACAGCCCCTAAAAACAAGCAGAGGTAAATGACAAGTGTACATCGTAAGGGCAACTTTTGACATACACTGTTATTACGGTTTAAGTCCCTGCACTAACCATCACAGACTTTTGTGGAGATGTAATGTTATGATAAAGGCATGTTATCACTAATGTCCATTATAGTCAACGACGTGATCTTTACAAGAAAAGATTACTTAACATGATGTTATTGTCCTTTGAAGATATACCGTTTGTGTTAACGTGACGTTAATTTATCACATTAAGTGACTTAACTGCTCTTTGTGGACCTGAGCCTCACAAGGTTGTTTAAAGCCTCCTGTACCTTACTGACCAACCACAGACAGGATCAAGTTGGTGGACACTTTACAGGTTCTCTTGCAAATACTAGCTGCACCATATTATATACTGCACCACTTCTCCACATCTCGTGTCATCATCATGACATTTTACATTGGCAACCATTGCTAATTTTAGCATTTGCTCAAATCATACGCCAAATCTATACCCTCTTCTGCTCTTGTTCCTGGTCCTGTCACATACACAGAACAACTTTTGTCTATAATTTCTAGCCATGAAGTGATATGTTAAAAGGGACAAGATGACAGACAATAGATGTGCCAACAAATCAGGTTATTAAAAGTCAAAGTGCGTTAAGACTACCCTGCAGCCCAATAATCCAAGCAAATGCCACTATGTCATTGAGCAGCACCCAAAAATTGCATTGGTCCTCTTACATATTCACTTGCACCATATGTGTATGGTCTCCATGAACAGTCACTTAAGACAGTGGCAGATCAAGAGATCTGTGTCACATCTCTAAAATTCAGTTATCCTTGGTGGCCAATATTTTCTAGCTAGGTCCTACACTTCCAATCACTATGCTGATGCCTCCTTGCAATATCGTCCACGCAAACATGCCTTTTGCATGTACAGTATGTCTTTATTTATATAAAGCCATTAATGTACATAGCGCTTCACAGAAGTAATACACGTGACAATCATAAAATACAAAATAACACAACGGGACATAGTGCGTGAGACAAAGTAACATTTAGGAGAAGGAGGCACTACTCCAAAGAGCAATAAAAAAATACAACCTAATTTTCTTGCCATATACTACACATCTTGTTCCCATCACACATCTATGCCCTTATATCAACTCTGCTCCCCTTGCCTCCCAGAATTTAGCCCTATACCATCTATCATGCTCAGAAACTTTCACCAGAACTACCATATTACCAATACTTCAACCTGCCACACATCCATCATCACACACACCCCAACTCCTGCCTACATCCTTCATACACTAATCCGTACCACATCACACCTGTCTCATCTTCCCAATGGTTTGCACCCCTAACACCCACTTCCCCTCAACTCCACACAAGCTCAATGTGTCTGACTAGCTCACCACTTCTGCCCCCCCCCCTCCCTATTAATCCAGTGAACACCTTACATGCCCCCTTGCCTCACCCCCCAAATAACCTACTACGCCACTTCATTCCCTGCCCACCAATGATTCACCCTTTCCTCACCTTTCTTGACGCCCCTCAACGGGCTCCCCCCTCCACCCCCATTCTCCGTCTTCTCCCTGTGTTTCCTTGCCTTCTCCCTGGGCCTTTCCAGCTGGGACAAGGTAAACAAGGCCTGGCTGATGGTGGGCACAGGCTGGACAGGCTGCGGGCCCCCCGGGGGGAGAGGAGGAGGTGGCCGCAGCAGCAGCTCTTCTTTGCCATGGTGGTGATGATGGTGACGGTGGTGATGGTGGTGGTGATGGTGACAGCTGTGACGGTTGTCATGGTCCAGCTTTCTCCTCTTGGTCTCCTTCTCTCCCCCTTCCTCTGCCTCAGTCTTCTTCCTCCTTTTCCTCTCCGACGTAGGCGAGCCCTCCTTCCGCTTCTTCTTGCGTCCCTTACTCTTGGCTTTGTCCCGCTCCTCCGTTCCCACCCCGCACGCACCAAGCAACGCGGCCATTTCCCCCAACGACGAGTTTTAAATGGATCAACGGACGCTATTGCGCATGACACGGTGCCGCACCGCAAAGCCACCTGGGAAGTGTAGTCTCTCCCCACCGTCACCCGGCACACTCGGAGCCTACTGCGCCTGCACCGAAGCGCGCAGGCTCATGGGAGTTGTAGTTCTTCGTATTGCAGTGCAGGGGGAGGGTGTTGTAGTCCAGGAGAAGTGTTCGTGCTTGGGAGCACGCAGGCTCATGACGTCATTGCCTGCTTGTCTCTGCACTGGTCGTGAAAACCTCAATTTCCTCAGTTAAACTAAAATGATTCAAATGTTTTCTACATTTGAGACCAAGAAAAAAAAATGTGTATATATAATAATTTGGGGCATGTTTATTTATGTTGGTTGACATAATCAAACATTTTGTATTTGTATATTAATAATGTAACCCTCCCTGCCCAGCTTCCTAGGAAGGTTACATTGGTGTGGTGTGAATATGGCTACTGCGGATGGTTTACCTTAACTCTGGGGCTGGAATTCAGGCGGCGGGGCGATGAGGTAGCAAGGTTGTATAATAATTGGGTGCCAGAAACTTTTATAGCACACCTGTCATTTATTCGTGACCCCTAAACACAGGGACCGATCATTTATATATTGACACGTTGCCCTGTATTTTACATCAGACATAGATGAATACTGTTTTTCTATCAGTGCCCTTGCTTAACACTTGAATTAAGGTGCATATCTGGCTCCTTTACTGTGATAGGACCCGGGCCCCCCTCCTAATAGTTGTGGAACCTCTTTCCTCATTATTTCGGTAATACTAGGCCAATTGGGGATCCTTGTGGGTTCGGTATACATAGCCTAATACCTTTAGCCGTTATGGTTACTTCCACTTCAGCCTGAGAGGTAAGTATATGCAGATCCGCGGTTAGAGCCGATGCGCCATTATCCAGGACGCCTCATTACTGAGGCCCCTCTCGCACATTCTATTTCATATTTAGCACTTATCTTGGACTCCCGTTGTCATCTCTACAGATCCTAACTGATATGGTTACTCTCCCTGTTTGGAACATAGTAAAGGGGGGCAAGGGGGTCTGGTCTATTGTATTTCCTTAAGAACATAGGTGTCTACTCTCCCAGAGGCTTCTCTCATGTTCTCCTGAACCTAGCATTCCAGAACGGTTTATTTTCCTTAAATACCCCTGCGTGACGTCTGGATCCCCATAGCAACCCAGGGCGGGCCTAGCCTATACTAACACTGCTAGTAACCTTTTAGGACGGGGGTTACAATAATTTGGTCTAATAAATCTTAAAGTCACTATATAAAGAGACTTTTATGTACATCTTTATTTTTAAAGTGCCCACCGCTGTACTCGGCGCTTTACAAGAGAGACAATACAGTACAGGAATTATAATATAATATGTGCAAAAAACAATATCAGACAATAGGAAAGGAAACCCCTGCCCCAGAGAGCGTACAATCTATGTGACATGCTGGAAGATTTATAGAGACAGCAGGTGAGGGATTAAGTGCAGTAGATGTCAGTATTTGGCCACAATAATTGGTAGGAGTGACTGTGGACAGTGTAACGGGTGCTTATCACAAACACGACAGGAACGCAAGGCTGAGGTGGGGATGTTAGTAACCACCGACCTGCAGCCGAGCAACCAAGTCCGGAGTGCAGAGTGACGATCATGTAGCCGGGTCAGGGTAGGAGAAGACAGAATGGTAGTTGTACTTGCCGTTGGTCAAGGGTAGGAGAGATCGGATAGTCGTTGAGCGGTGCAAGGGTCCAAGGGTCCAGGAATATAGACGGTAGAAGTCCAAATGCAAGCCGATTCCGGGGGTCAGAGAAGGCGGAGGTCCAGGTACAAGCCGAGGACAAACAGGAGCAACAGAAGCAAGACAAGGTCAGACAATGCAATAGCAGGGCAGCAGGGTGTTTGAGGCAAACACTAGTTACACAAACCGAAGTTTATGCTCAGCAAGTTTGCAGCAGGGCTGGCTGAGCATTTAAGGAACAGGCAGCCAATGGTAGGATAGCAGACAGCTGCAGGGTAATGTTTGAAACCCGCCCCTTAGACATATTCAGTCCACTGATAGGTATGGGCGGGGAGAAGTGCAGTTGAAGATTAAGTGGAGATGAAATTAACCCCTCGTGTATCCATGGCAAGGCGGCGCCTAGGCGTAACTTGCGTGCGGTGCGTATCACCTGTGATGTCATGGGGCGGAGCCTGAGCATGGTCCGTGTGGTGTCCCCCAGCCAGGTAGACCGGCACGCGGCACCCGTCTCGTAACGGGTCACGTCACAGAGGCGGGGCCGAAGGCCGATCCTCACAGTCCGCCCCCCCCCCCTTTCAGGGGCGACCTCCGAGCGTCCCAGGGATGGTTTGGAGGGAAACCTTTGATGAAAGGCCCGAACAAGCCTAGGTGCATGAATTTGGTCCTTAGGGACCCAAGAACACTCTTCGGGGCCAAAGCCCCTCCAATGAACCAGGTACTGGATTTTGCCACGGGTGAGCCTGGAGTCCAAGATGGTTTGTACTTCGAACTCCTGTTGTCCCTCAACCAAGAGGGGTTCAGGCGGGGAGGTCGAAGCTGGAGACTGAGGGTCCTGTATGAAGGGTTTGAGCAGAGATGTATGGAACACAGATGGAATCTTCATAGAAGCTGGCAACTGTAGCCGGTAGGCCACTGGATTGACTTTCTCGATAATGGGAAAAGGACCAATGTACCTCGACGCCAATTTAGCTGTGGGAACCTTCAATCGGATGTTTTTTGTGGACAACCATACCTTTTGTCCTGGGTTGTACGTAGGAGTCTCGCGACGATGTCGGTCAGCCTGTTTTTTCTGCATAGAGACTGCTTTACGGAGATTCTCCTGAATCTTAGCCCAGGACTCTTGGAGATGCAGAATCCGGTTATCTGCTGCTGTTACCCCGGCCCTTGTTCCTGCAGTAGGAAGAGCTGAGGGATGAAAGCCTAAGTTGGTAAAGAACGGTAAGTCTTGGGTTGACTCATTGCAAAGATTATTATGAGAGACCTCGACCCAGGGTAAAAGATCCATCCAGTTGTCCTGGGTATCCGAGATGAAGCAACGGTTGAACTGTTCCAGTGATTGATTAGTTCGCTCCGTCTGCCCGTTAGTCTGAGGATGATAGCCAGGAGAAAAGTGCAGATAGATCCCTCGTTGCTTGCAGAAGGCCCGCCAAAACTTCGAGATAAATTGGGAGCCTCAATCAGACACAGTGACCTGGGGAACCCCATGAAGGCAGAGCACCTCCTTAATAAAGACTTCGGATAGTTTAATGGCATTAGGTAGACCTTTGAGAGGTATGAAGTGGGCCTGTTTCGAAAATCGATCAACTACCACCAGCATGGTGTTCCTACTTTTGGACAGAGGTAGTTCCACTATGAAATCCATGGAGAGGTGAGTCCATGGGCGATACAGGATCGGGAGCGGTTGCAGCAAACCAGGAGGCCTGTTACGGGAATTTTGTCCTGGGCACAGGTGGGACATGCGGAGACAAATCCTTATATGTGTTTACACATGCCTGTCCACAAAAAGGTCAGTTCCAGGAGATCGATGGTTCTCTTGGTACCCGGGTGTCCGGAACTTTTAGAAGAGTGACCCCATTCTAGTACCTTTCTACGATATGCAGGTGCGGTAAAGAGACATCCCTCTGGAACATGTAGACCCTCTGGAAGCCGGGACTGGCCCTGCACGATGTCTTCCAAGAGTCAAAAGTATTGGCGGGGATTATACATGATGGAGGGAGTATGGTTTCCTCTTGATCTTTGACCTTCTACTAGAAATTGACGAGAGAGGGCGTCTGCCTTCACATTTTTGGAGCCGGGTATGCAAGAAATTATGAAATTAAAGCGGGAGAAGAAAAGGGACCACCATGATTGTCGTGATCCCAAGCGGCAAGCGCCTTCAATGTACAGGAGATTCTTGTGATCTGTGAGAATAGTAACCGGATTTTGTGCCCTCGAGTAAATGTCGCCATTCTTCCAAAGTCATCTTAATGGCCAATAGTTCACGATTGCCTATGTCGTAGTTCTGTTCGGCAGACAAGAATTTTTTGGAAAAGAAGGCACAAGGGTACAATATGGCTTACGGAGACTTCCTTTGGGACAAGACCGCTCCAGCTCCGACATCTGAAGCATCCACCTCAGGAGTAAAGGATAATCCTGGATCGGGATGCACAAGCACCGGAGCTGAGACCAAGGTATTTTTCAACTTCTCGAAAGCGTGGATGGCCGCTGGAGGCCACAGCGCCGCGTCGGCTGCCTTCTTCGTCAATGCCGTAATGGGGCCACTACAGAAGAGAAGTTCTGAATGAACCAACGGTAATAGTTGAAATGTCCCAGGAACCGTTGTACAGCTTTCAGAGTTGTGGGCTGAGTCCAATCCAGTACCGCTTTAACCTTGGCTGGATACATTGCTAGGCCGGTGTCTGCGATGATGTAGCCTAGGAAGGACATTGTGTTCTGGTAAAACTGACATTTCTCCAATTTTGCGAAGAGGTGATTCTGTCGGAGACGTTGGAGAACCTGTTTGACATGGCCAGGATGATCAAGGATGGTTTTGGAGAAGATAAGTATGTCATCCAAATATACAATGACGAATTGATCAAGAAGATCCCTAAAAATTTTGTTGACAAAATCCTATTCAGATCACACCCCCCCCCCGCTAGCCACGTGTGGGAAGTGAGAGAAACTCAGCTGTGTGGACAGACAGTGCAGAGCAGAGAACACCAAGGAGTTTCCCTGTGCTGCTATCTGGATAAAGAGCTTCCTATGAGCCTGCTTGTATTATACTTCTTGTAAGTAGGATTCCAATTTTTCCATCTTGGAGGACTGGCTGTTTCTGTTTTGTGCATTGTATAGGGTCATATATATTTTACTATTATGTTTTAATAAAGGAGCTTATATCTATCACTATTTGTTGTTTTATGTTGTTAGTCTAAGTTAGTTTGTCTAGTTCATATGCCTAACAGTTATATGCTATGATTTGTTTTTCTTTTTCATGACATATAATTGCTTGTGAGACTCACTGAAGATCACAGAAGCATCTATTTGGACATTTGATATATGGTCAGATTTGTATTGTTTATTTCAGGCACCTTGTTTTTGTGTTATATGTTCTGTTTCTGATTGTACTAATCAGTTTGTACTCGGCAGCCTGGCCCATATATAGGGTTTTTTTTTTATGTTATCACTCATTGTTGATATTTCACTAGGTAGTTATTAAGTTTTAGCGCTATATCACTAATGTCTTCTGTTACCAAACATACTAGTTACTATGCCGATAACTCCTTACCAAAAGCATGCTTTCTCCTTTTCAATAGCGAAAACAGTTGAGAGCCTTTACTACTGGCGCTTACATAATGGTCACGTTCCTTACTGAAAACAACAAACAGTGACAGGACACATCTTAATACACTTGACTATACACATAAACCTATTTTCAGGACTCACCGTAGGGACCCTCTATACTGCCTATAGTGATATCACTGGTCACAAGACATACAATGCAATCCCTTCTACATAGTCATCCTACATCCCATGATGAGGGGAAGTAACCTCAGTGAGCCCATACAGTTAATCCATTAAGGCAATTGACCCCTTTACTGAAATAGTAGTCCCCAAAGAGGGGGCTACACAGACAAAAGAGGGAAGAGCGTTTGTGAATTTCGCTAAAGCCATGAGTTAGAGTAGGGGTGCGCAAATTGGGGGGCGCAAGATTTTTTAAGGGGGCACCGGGAGGGGGGGACAGTGGGAGTGGAGCAGGGCAGTGGCAGAGGGAGCGAAGCAGTGCGGGAGCAAAGCAGGATGGCCCAAGAAGGGCGTGCTCCAGCGGTCTGACCCGGAAGTCTTCACTGACTTCCAGTTTCTGCCGCTTCTGCAGCCTTCCTCCTCCTTTGCTGCCCTGCTCTGCTCTGGCATTCCTCCATCCTCTTTTCTCATCGCCCTCCTCTGCCACCGCCTTGCTCCACTCCCGCGATCCTCCTCCACCGAAGTCAGGTAGGCATTGTTAAGGGCGTGAGAGTAGAGGG
This sequence comes from Ascaphus truei, assembly GCA_036426205.1. NCBI lineage: Eukaryota > Metazoa > Chordata > Amphibia > Anura > Ascaphidae > Ascaphus > Ascaphus truei. The sequence goes on along the minus strand of CM071575.1, from coordinate 25,873,749 downwards.
GTTAGAGAGGAAGAGAGGGGTGAGAGAGAGAATGTGGGTGGGGTGGGGGGGGGTGGGAGAGGAGATGGAATACACAGGGGATCCTCATCATCAGGGAATGAAGTAGCATTGCCGCTACGAAACGCATAGGATTGTCACTTTTCTGTAATTTCCTAGCCTGTGATCCCCTTGTGGAACTCGGTGTGTACCGGTATCGAGTCTGACGCTCTGTGTACGTGACGCCCCGTGGAGGAGGTTGCGCGAGTAACAGTGACATCATTGACCGGTCTACTACATGCACAGCTTCTACTCGGGTTTCCCACTGCTCTGTGTCACACGGGTAACCCGTCTGTATGGAGATTCGGAACTAGTCACCACTGGATGTGACTCACACACTGGAAAGACTTCTCATCCTCTGTTCCCTGATATATACCTGACCGGAACGATACCATCTTGATAGAAGGGATGCCAGCTCCGAGACGGATCTTTGGTGCCACTAGTGAAAGAGGCCATCGCCACAGACGAGCCGTGACGATCCCCTTACCACCGCTATGAGATGACTCCCTGTCGTGTACTTATCTGCTGACTGGTAACCTCTGTGTTTATCACAGTCAATGCTTTTATTCAATTTATCTGATGTACGCAGATTACTTACCTTTTTATTGATAAACCACATTTTTATGTACTTCACTATGTGCGTTTTTGTCCCTGCAGTCAATGCAGGGTCTTAAGGATCTGTCATTTTTCTGGACGGGAAATAACCCTGCCCCTGCAGGGGAAGAGGATTTACAAATTAATCCCTTCTCGAGGTTCTCCAGAATATATTCTTTCATGGTCTTAGTTTCCGGCTTAGAAATGGGGGTACGTACGACCACATGGAGGAACGAAGCCTGGGAGAAGATCTGTGCCACAATCACAGGGCCGATGCTGAGGAAGTTCCTTGGTTTGTCTTTTGTCTAACACGTCCCTGAACTCTAGATACCATTCAGGCAGGCTACGGTTAACAGCATTGATGGAAAGTTGTTTGTCCCCGCTAGAGTCAGAATTCAGGAGACAAGAGGTTCGACATAGCTGGAATGCGGGGTTTGTGGCATGCGAGGAGTAGAAACCATAGGAGGAGCCATCGGAGGCAGTAACGAGGCAGGGTTCCCCTGTAGAGAATCGAGGCGAGTAGAGATAGCCTGCAAAGACACAGTGATCAGGACCAACTCTTGGTCCTGAAGAGACAGGCATTGCTTGTGATCTTCCAGTACGTGGCCTTGAGCAGAAATTACCTTCCTTACCTCAGCGGGGTCTATGGAAAAATGTGATGGTGCTCGTCTCTAAACAGGAGGCCGACCCGCAAGGCTGAGGACAGTATATGAGAATTGACCACAGGCCTAGGGATTGAGTACTGATAGAGGAGAATTTCCGGGCCACAGGTGGGGGGCAGCAGCGTAGTTGTGGTCACAGTTCCAAGGTCGGCAAGTTGCAGCAGTGCAGTGGGAGTCACAATACCAAGATCAAGGCAGGTGCAACAGCGTAGTTGGGGTCATGAGAGTGGCAAACCAGCGCCCTAGGCAAAGCTTTGGCTGTGCTGCTTACCCCCCCAAAAAAGAATTTCCCCTAAAAGTTGTAATTTTGTTTATGTTGCTTTGACTTGCCCAAGCCTGATACAATCCTCTCTCTAGCACCCCTATCCATTCTCTTTCTCTCACCCCCTTTTCCTCCCCATCCCCTCTCACCTACCCCTCCAGTTAAAATTCCTTACCTGGCTGTTGAAGTCCTCCCTGGCACCAGAAGTTCTCACTTTCTTCCAGGTCGGAGTGCTAGGGCATCCTCTGCCACAGACTCCACCGTTCTCTTCCTCCTCTGTAGAGCACGCTTCCTCCTACGCTGTGCAACTGCTCCCAGCCTCCCGTGAGTCGTGCTGCCACCATTACCTGCCTCACCCTCTGCCGCCCCGCCAAAATGTGACGCCCTAGGCCGCCTTGTGGTTGCACCAGCCTTGCCTCCCCAGGCTCTCCCCACATGCTTCCCTCCTTTCAGCTTCTCCCCCCATATACTCCCCTCCTCACCAGCTTCTCCCCCACCCCTTTCTCACTCCCCCCACCCCTCTGTTTTACACCCCCCCTCTCTTACCCTGAATAGTGTGGTTGCTACAGCAGGGTCACAGCGACGGTTGCTGCTGCAGTGGGGCGCATTAGAGGTAAGCAGCCTGCTCTGGCCCGGCCTCCCACTGCCTCCCAAAATGTGCCGCCGACTAATGGCAACCGACTAATGGTTGCACCAGACACACACGGCCTTGTAGGTAGGGTTAGTAAAGAATCTACACACTGTACTTGTGCTGTAACATTCCCTTTGGTGGTTTATTTTCCACACAATTACACAGAAAGTTAGGTACACCGTCCCTTTAAGGCAAAAATAAATAAACAGAAACACCTACTCCATTTTAGGGAGACTTACTAAACAGAACAGGACCTGACTAACCGACTGCTTAGCTCGGCTAATTTCCAGTCTATACAACACACAGCATATGTCTGGAATCAACATCAAGTTTTTATCTGAGGTGCTGGGCATGAGTCCCAGAAGACTGAAGGTAATCTCTCTGGGAACTGTTACCTTCTTGCAGATAGTCCAGCCCTGCTTCTATAACAGGCTGTGGCATTCCGGTGTCTAGCAGACAAGCCCTGGGTCCTTGCAGGTTGGGGAAAGACTCTCCTGCTTTCTAGCAGGATTCTGACCTTTCTCCTACTGGGAGAGACTTCCCATGTGGTCCCTTTCTCCCCGTGAGAAAGACTTCTCTTTGTAAAAGCTTTCCCTCTTCCCTTTTTAACCAGATCTGTCTGGGCTAATTAGGTGCACCTTTAGATTGCCTAGCTAGAAGAGTTTAACCTCCCACATACTGGAAAGCATGCATACTGCAACCTCCTGCTAACATACACACAGACTATGCCTCTGTCACAGGGTTAACAACTAAAAAATCAAGAAATATCCTGGGCACAAAAGTATTTGATCATTATAAATATTTAATATGCAGTGTCAAGGTTGACAACACATGCTTCAAAATATAGATATTTGTTGTGACAGTGTAACATTGCTAAATGATTGTTAACACGTGTTATGCCAATGGTAAACATGCTTTAAAATCGTATTTATTTAATTCAGAATTATTCGCTGCCTGATTTTGGTTTTGCTTAGCTGTTTTGTGTCCATGTGACTTCTGGGTCCCCTCTGGCTCCAGCAATAGGCAAAATACGTGCCCCCCTCCCCCCACCCCCGCCAGACAAAAAATGGGCAATGTCAGGGCTCGGCAGCCAATAAAAAAGTCTTGATGTCATTGAGATAATGTTGCGACATTCTATTAGCGACCTCGTTGTCACGTCTGTAGTCCGGTCGCCATATTTGTAGTTTTCTTTGTGTCAAACTGGCAAAAGAAAATCTAGTAAACTGGCAGAGGGGGCCCCCCAATATTGCAGGACCACAGGTGACCTCCGGGGGCACCGGTTCAGGTAAGATTTTTTTTTCCATTTCAGTAGAACTGCAGCTTTAAGCTTCTCTTGATCAAGGACGTTTTGCTGTTAAATTGATGGTGAGAAGTTATATTTTGACCTTGGGTCCTCGCATCATTGTATCAAGGTATTTTTCACCTATTTTGGCCTGTGTACATCAGTTTGCAATTTGGGCAATTCCGGCTGTTAAAACTGCACTCGGGCCCAAGATTTATAGATTCCATGTTGCAGGGGGATTTCTGGGACCCTTTGGTTTAGCAAAACGATTCCCAAAACCTGAAAGCAGATGCAAAGGGAACAGAGACATGTTAGCAAGGGCAGAATTCAGAACTGGCCCTTCTACAATTTAGCTGGATACACATAGAGGGGACTAGTCACCTGACTGCAAAACTGGTGCACAGAACAATGGCGATATAAGTCCAGATCCACAAAGATTAACTTTCAGACTAACGAGGTGTCTTCGCAATACAATAACATACAGATGTAGCAAGACTTGCTGTTCTCACCACCAGGGCAAGCCGCAGGACCGCAACTGCGACTGCCCCATTGCTTTAGGATTATGACTGTGGGGGGTCTGATCCGGAAGCATGTACCCCCCGTAGTGCAACAGCGGCAATACTCCAGGCCCTGAAAAAGGGCTTTCGATGGTCTGGATGGGTGTAATACCACAGTTCGGTATGATTTAACGAACAGCATTATTTCCCAGTGTTCTTTCCCCCTCCTTTCTTAACTTGAGCTAAAGACCAATTTCAATGTCTGGCTCGGAATAGCCCTAAAACGTACTTAATGTCACGGCTTTGGATGATAACGCAATGTTATGCTACAATAACTTGACTTTAAGTGGATATAATTAGCTTTAAGAATACCATGTTAACTCAGTGAGCATAAAGCCCATTCTTGTTTTAGGTAGCATCACGGTATGAGCCCTGATTTTACAGAGCTTTGTGGATCTGGGCCTAAGAGAGAAACCCTTATGGCTTCCAATTGGATTTTTCTTCCTTTGATACACTTTTATGCTGTTTTCCAGTCAAGGCAATGGACCTTAGAGTGTTCTATAAATTGATCCAATTTCTATAGTAAACTGATACTTAAGGGGGTTATTCATTACACTGCTCTAGTGCAGATTGGGACACTATCGGACAGAAACAGCTATTGAATCACAGTTTATTGAATAATCCCTTAACCCTTTGGCAAACTGCTCTGTTACTGATGGCGGAACGGAAGGGGAGGAGTTATTCTCCTGTTTCGTTCCTCATCATTGTATATAGTGCAGCACTGGCACGGTCTCACCTAACAAAACAAGCATTTTGTTTTTTACTTAGCTACTGTGTCACGGGGCCCCCTGAGTGTCAGACCCCATGATGTAATAGATGAGTCTCGCGCACAAAGGGTTAAGAGACATTTTCATCTTTCATCCCATTACTGTAGCAAGACATGTTGCTTTCAATTTTACCATGTGTGCAGGAACGGCTTGATGCGGTGCCATCGGTGCGACTGCATGGGGGCCTGCGCTTACCGTGGTTCCGCGTCCCCTCCCCCGGGACCCCACCTGTGAAGCGGGTGTGGTGGTGACAGAGGGAGCCAGGCGCCGATCACGGAGGCCTGGCACGACTTCCGGTGCAGCCCAACTTCTATGCCACGACCCCCTGTGTGGGCTCCCTCTATCGCTTCCGCAGCCACAGCCAGGGCCGGTGCAAGTGTATTTGGCACCCTAGGCGAACCTTCAGCTTGCGCCCCGCCACAGACAATGTAAATGTTATACCTAATAGATTTTTTTCTAACAATCATACACACTCCCCCTTCTCCCTCTCTTCCCCCTCATTCTCTCTCATTCTCTTCCTCCCTCTCTCTGTCACTCTAGCAACTGCCCTGTTCTCTCCCTGATTTGGGAAATTGGGGAAATCCTGTTTTACACTGCACTAATCAAACTAGCGGCTGTCGACCCCCAAATTCTGCTGCCCTAGGCGGCCGCCTAGTTGGCCTAATGGTTCAACCGGCCCTGGCACAACCGCCCCACAGGTAGGGCTACGGGGAAGGTAGGGCTACGGGGAAGGTAGGGCTACGGGGAAGGTAGGGCTATATGAAGGGAAGAGGCCCCACACACTCTCTGCAACGGGCCCTGCAATTTTACAAGCCGGCTCTGCACTCTTGTGATTTAGGGAAATCTTACAGGAGTGACAGAGGAGACATACAGATCATAAAGGCATTTATGCATGTGTGAGTTTCTACTATAGAATAAAACCTTACTGAAGTTTAGAAATGAGAGAGCATGGCTGGACGGGGAAGATTCTGATGGCTTCACTGAACTGCATAGATCTGGGGGGAAAAAGCAGCAGAAAAAGCACAATTAAAGATAACTTTGTTTTAATATATAGGAGGTAATGTACCAAGACAAATTGAGGGCAAAATTGACACCAAGTGTGGCATTTAAAAAAAATCTTGTGTCTCTTCGCGTCAAAGAATTTTAATACAATAAGGTCTTTGCTCCAAGCTTTGCGGCATGTGCATCGGCTTGCAATCTGGGGAGTGTTAACAGCAGGAGTTAAGGAGGAGTTACATGACGCACAGATTATGAGATGTAGCAAACTCTGCTCCTTTGAGCTGAGACTTGGGAGAGGTTTGTATGATATCTTTCAAGCGTTTACACAGGTAAAGCCCTCCCCTCATTATCATGGCCTCTCTGATAGGAACAGGGTGGAATAAGGGTAAAGAGAACCTGTGATTGACAAACACTTGCCCCATTTAGTGGCCCACAAGGGAAAGGATTTGGATTTAATTTCCAAAGAAACAAATACAGCTCAACCCCCTTATAACGCTGTGCTTGGGGTCCAAAGAATCACATCGCGCTATAAGCGGATCGCGTTACAAATAATGCACAATTGTATGCATTGTACAATAATGTATTTAAGACACCAATAATAGTGTTGTAAAGTATTCATAAATACAAAAATTGGGAGCCTCGCTTGCATCGCGTTATAAGCGGATTCGCGTTGTAACGGATCACAGTATAACGGGGTTGAGCTGTACAGGTAAATCCTTATTTTATGCACAGTAAGAATTGTTTAAGGAAGCGAAATTGATTGTTAAATTCTTTGCAAAATGGGAGTTTTTTTGTCAGCTACGTGAGATTTCAAATGCAGCGCACTTACTTTTCTTCACATTTCGCAAAATCTTTAGGCTCTGCAATGAAAAACAGACAGCAATATCGTTACTGCAATGGCAGGAATGACACATAGAATATGTCATCGGAAGAAGAGACCTAGGGGATCTAAAAAATGATGCATAGCACCGCAGGGATCTAGCGCAATCACATCACTCAGGCTCTCTTTTATGTGGGTCTTACAGTGCAAAGTACATCATTTATCTATTAAGAATCACCTCTCGATGCAATGTTCTACAAATATATAACTTCGCTTATATCGTAGCTCTAAGCATGCGTAAAAATCCTTGTGTGCAGAAGAGTGAGGCTCCTCCAGCGATAATAATACTATACCTCAAGAATGGTCAAAGTTAGACATGTTCTGTTTTAAAAGTTTAAAAGAGAAAACAATCTACATTTTTCTACTCATTTAGAAATTCCCCCCAGAAGTATAACTAAGTTGAGGAGCAAGAAAATATTGCAGTATTGCTCAAAAGCGGGATATACACAAATTCTAAAAAAAATAAATTAAAAAAAAAGTGTTGAATTTGCACACAAAAAAATAAGGTAAGTGTGCAAAATTGTGCTTTATTACAAAAGTGCAGCGATCTGTGTATGTCTGAGCACGCAGATGTAGGCCCCATATTTACTAAGTTGTGCTATTCCGAAAGACCCCACTGAATGGAGTTGTGTTAAGGTTGTTTAAAAAATGTTTGCTTGACCCACTATGTGGGACTATCCCATTAACTGGTGTACATGGCGTATACTCTATAGCTAATAAGCTATATCACCTTTTTCCTTGACATGTGTTTTTCAGGCTCTGGTGATGCTGTTGACTCGCTGTTTTCTGTGTCCATGGGAGCAGAAGTACCGGTAGCTTCAGGAATACAATGCTGCATAGCTGCAAATACAAGGGTATCAGTGAGATAAATAGAAGCATTATGTTTTAGAGAAAGAGGACTATTAGAACAAGAGGTCACAGCCTAAAACTGGAGAACCGTAGTAGGGTCGGGGGGAAATATACTTGAATGAAAGAATACATTCATTTGGTGTTATAATGTAACAAGCATTTTTTGTTTCTATAGCAACCATTTACAAAGTCACATTCCCTTCCTCTTCTGAAATAGGCTCTGGCACACCCCTTTTTGAGCCCTGCCCTCTCTAGCAGTGCACCAATTATATCTAGTGACTGCCTGGTCACATGATCTTCCCCACAGAACTTAGCATGGACTCCTTTAAGCTTATGCCTAACACTGCTTTTCAGCACAGCCTGGGTTAAAGAAGTGCATAGTCAGTACAACCTACTCACAGACAGCTGTAGGGGTCAATGTTAAAATGGATTTGAAGCAAAATGTGACAGTGTGTGCTCATTTGCATGTCATTTCCCTGAATCCCTGGCTGCAGTGAAAGCATTGTGTTGTAGGAGATAATGGGGCAAGGCAGGGTTGCAGACCTGTCTCAGACATGTGAATGTGCTCACACGATTTATTTTATTTGCGAAAAATGTGTAAAGGTCACTCAAAATGAGTGAGACTTAACAGGCCTGGGTACTCACCCCCTACATCATCAGGAACGATAAAAGATTCTTTGGTTCTTTCTGGCAAGGGGGGAGGAGAAGGTGATGTATCCCGCGGTTTTTCTAGAATGTAATAATGCATGAGAGAGAACGAGGCCGTTAAATCATGCCCTCCATCTATTAGTAGTTGATGCACCTATTTTTTTTATGTCCTGTACCTATTACAACCAGGGATACCTATACAACAGGGGTGGGCAACCCAGTCCTCAAGGGCCACCAAACAGGCCAGGTTTTCTGGATATTCCTGCAGCAGCACAGGTGGCTCAATCAGACTGAGCCACTGATTGAGCCACCTGTGTTGAAGCAGAGATATCCTGAAAACCTGACCCGTTGGTGGCCCTTGAGGACTGGAGTTGTCCATCCCTGCTATAGTACCTATTTCTTCCTCTTAGTCATCCATTTTCAAATTGCCCTCTATCTTAATAAATGATTAGTAGGTTATAGGGACCATATCAGCTATTTTATGTTTATATAAGTATAGACAAATAATTACAGCAACACAAGTGTCTAATTGGTGAGATGATCTTTGCATATAAATGAATTGGATATGTTTGGAAGCCTTGTAAGCTCCTGTATCTCACATTGACAGGAACTAAAGTCCTCCTATTTACATGTGCTCTATATTGGAGGGTCAGACACACCACCCTTACAGAGATCTAGTCACCCAGCACACATACTGCAGCACATGTGGTTCTACTTAGAATTAAACCAGTTAAAAAGAAATAATAATTGCATGTTCTTGTATAGCGCTGCTTGTTTTGATTGTAGCGCTTTACAGAGACATTTTGCAGGCACAGGTCCCTGCCCCATGGAGCTTACAATCTATGTATTTTTTTTTTGGTGCTTGAGGCACAGGGGGATAAATTGACTTGACCAAGGTCGCAATGGAATTGAACCAGGTTCTCCTGCTTCAAACCCAATGCCAGTCAGTGTCTTTACTCACTGAGCCGCTTCTCCTAGTATCAGAAATTGTATCAGTAATGTAGTCTGTGATTTAAGGAAACTATACAAAGGAATTATACGGAGATGCTGCTGCTTCTTCATATCGTTTTAGTGCCGGAAACAGGTTGTTGAATTATTGGAAAGGTTTAGCTCGTTATATATTAATAATGCATTTTATATAGTTATATTTTATACCTTTAAAATATTAACTTACCCAGTCTGATACTCCTCACTTTCACACTCTGTAAAGAACAAGAAAACAGACATTTAGTATCATAATCCACGAACATATATATATATAGCATATCACAAACTAAAAATATGTAATATAAATAGTTTTTTTAGACAAATGTAATGTATGTATATTTTTATTTATATTGCGCCAAAAGTATACACAATGCTCTGCAAAAAAGACAATACAATGCAGGGCATTATAATACAATAAGTGCAATAAACATAAAATCAGGCAATAGGAAATGAAACCCCTGCCCCGGAGAGTTTATCCTTTATGGTAAAAAAAAGTGACGTTCCTGTTTCTTTGAAATTTGAAGCAGATGAAGTCATTTGCAGCCAATTTTACAAACCAAAAGGTGAAAATCAATGACAACCTTTAATGGGGAAAAAAACATTACTGGTGCTTCCGTATTTTCTTTAGTGCATATGGCGTTACACTAACGCATGATAACTTCACATTATTGTCACATTAAATATGCTAACGCCCCTTAGTGAATCTAGGCCCAATGTCTTCCTTAAAGAAACGTAACCATGATTAAAGCAAATATTTGTCTGTTTTTGTTTCTTTGGAAATTGAACACCATGTATTTTTCTCCAATCCACCAGGGAAATGTTTGTCAGCAGAGCTGCCACCACTCTGCGGGCTACGGGAGTTACCTTGTTAATCTCCGGGTGGCGGCGGTGTGCGGTAGCGTCTCCCGGCATCCTCTGGCATTCTCCTGCATCTCCCCCTGCAACTCCCATCAACATGGCTGCGCAGCGTCAAATGGCGCCATGTTGCCATGACAACGGGACGGTATGTGACCACGTGGCCCCTGATTCCATGATAATGGGCCGCTTTGTGACATCACGTGGCGTCACGAGACGCCCCGGCACCATAAGGCGTCCCGTTGTCATGGCAACTTGATGCCGCGTAACATCACGTAGCAAGGGTTCCTAAGAAACCATGTTCAAAAACACTGGCATAGTCTAGGAGACATTGTATTCAGTTACCTTGCTTCGTTGCAAGTTAGTCAGTTACCTTGCTTCGTTGCAAGTTAGTCAGTTACCTTGCTTCGTTGGAATTTGGAATTGTCAGTCTGACTCTGGGACACACCGCTCCATTCCAGCGAAGTGCCAACTTTTACACTCCAGGTGGAGGGTTGGAGTATTATTGATGGTATCGGTGGTGATTCTGCTGGAAAGAATGACATGACATGATAACATGATATAGTTTTATTGTAAAACTATAATGTGATGTTTTGTAGGGGAAAAAAGAGTGTCAGAATCCTAAACAGTGAAAATAAATAATCAAGTTTTAGAGTTCTCTTGTGCGGTTATATCCGATAAATTAGTACGTTCTGAACTAGTGTTATCTATATAAGAACTAAATAGTTCTCAAATTATTAAGAATATAATTTACTGGTTATAAAACAACAAACATTTACATTCTTTAGTCTTTTTATATGTAAATAAAACTGTTTTTTAAAATTATATATAAGTACTTGCCAAAGAACTTACAATCAAATGTTGCTGCCTCATACAGAGACAGATAAATGGTTACCTTTACTAAGATGTGCTAAACTATAATTCACCTTAAGGCCCATTCTAGTCCAAGGGCCCTATGACTGGATATCACTAGTGATGGATTCCCTTCATTATGATGGAACTTTTCATCCAATTACACTTACTAGCTTCACTAGGCACAATGAAGGATTCTGGAGTGCGATCTGGCAAAGGTGGTGGACCCTCTTCATCCAAGTCTGGAGCAACTTAAATGCAACAAGAAATACAGTTCAAGTCGATTAGGTGCGTGTCATACTATATAGCGGGCCGTGATGAAATATATTAATCTAAGGTGTGTGTGTATTTATATTTATATATATATATATTTTTTTTCCAAAAACCCTGCTCTCCTCCTCCGAATTGCTATATCTCTATATATATATATATATATATATATATATATATATTATATATATATATATCTATATATATATATATACTTGTATATATATATATATATATATATATATAATATGTTCTTCAGTATTAGGTGATACCTTTTTTATTGGACTAACAATTTATGTCATAGGACAAGCTTTCGAGAGTTCTCTCTCCTCAGGTCAAGCAATACTGATATACAAGGAATCTATGGCTAACATAGATTCATGTGTGTATCAGTATTGCTTGACCTAAAGAAGAGAGGAAACTCTCGAAAGCTTGTCCTATGACTAAATTGTTAGTCCAATAAAAAGGTATCACCTAATACTGAAGAACTCATTTATTCTGCACTATCGCAACTGGACTAACACGGCTATTTTCTGCTTTATATATATATATATATATATATATATATATATATATATATAAATAATCGAGATAAGATGGTTGCACACACTAGGTAGAATGCCTGCTGCAGGAGATGTGGTGCAAGGTACAGTAAAAAGGGGATACCTGTAAGTCTATAAGGATCTCAGCTGTGATCCAAAATACAGTACCAGCACGGCACAGTAATAGTAGTTGCGTTTGACTCCTGTCTGTGCCTGTGCTGTTATACTGTGCAAAGCTGCCTTTGTCTCCTATCTGTGCCTGTGCTGTTATATCTCTGTGTGTGCTCCTTTCTCTCCCCCTCTCTCTAGATGTTATGTATATTCCACAAATATTGGAGTTGCAGTAAACACCTGGAACGCGGCAACTCCCTCTTTTACAGTCAATATAGTTTTGTTAACGCATACTTTATAGCGTTCATTTTAACACCCAACTCACTAAACTCTATAATCAGGGTAAATAATGTGATGTTACCTGTGATGTTATCTAAGTCACGAACGGACGTTATTATTTTTCCTACGATTTACGGCATACTCACAAAACTAACTATATGCAAAAATTCTGCCTGTTCTAGAGCTCATTCGCATAGGCTTAACATCATGTTATTTCAGGATAATGGTACGTCAGTGACATAGCTATAGCCCGGGGGCCCGTGCCCTTGGGGGGCCTGCTCTCTCGAATACTTGTCCCCGACTGCTCATGCGCGAATCTGGCGATCTTCTCGCCGACTGCGCATGCGCGATTGGCAAGTGCTGTCCGCACATGCACGATCGCCCTTTGCCGGTAACTCATGCGCATGCATGATCGGCAAGCTCTGGTTGCGCATGCCCAATCGGCAAGTGCCCACTGCGCATGCACGGTGGCCCGTGCATATCGCGCTATGCCAATGCGCTACATTATCTTCAAATAACGTGACATAATTAAGTCTTGGTGACACCTTCAGACAGGCAATGAAATAGGGCCTTTGGAGAAGAGTAAAGTGAAATAACACTACGTTATTTCTCATACCTAAACCTGGTGTTACCCCAGCCACACTAAAGTATGGCTTTCGTCCTTTTTCAGTGTCTGGTTGGCAGTGAGTCCAGGTCTAGGAAGGACTGAAATAATGTAATGTTATTATTATTATTTTTTAACAGAGCTTGTGAGTAGGGGATTCTTATGCTAGTAGTTACATATTATAATGTCCATTCTTAGTAATGCTCGTTTTTTAATGTGATGTAAACATAACATTACTTTCTGAGTATAGCATTAACATGACTCTAACTAAGGTTAATGCTATGTTACATGACCTTGCAGAGTTTTGACACATTCTCAGCTCAGAGAATGCTGTGCAATGGAAATAATCAGCCCTGTCACACATCGTTTACTTAACTAAAAATGGCCACTGAAATGTCCTCTTTGCACAACTTACTCTTTTTGCAATTTAAGCCGTGAGACTCTTCTGACTCAAATACCGTCACTTGCTTGGAAGGCTGGTTTATGCAGGGCAAGGCAGATAATGAACTATGTGGTGGCATTTCCAGGATATATTCAGAGCCAGCTTCTAGTTTGGACTGTTCAGGGCAAGTAGCTTCCACACAGAAATCGTCAAACTTTGGTGACCCCAGATCAGAAGATGGTGGTGGGGAAAAATAAGGATCTTCTGTCAAACGGATGTAAGCATTGGAAATGGGTAAAGTAGTAATATTACCCAAGGAGCCAGTGATGGGTGTGCCAAGGTTTTGCCAAGGAAAGCCTTGTTGCCTCAGATTAGTTCCCACAGTGCTAGTGACAAACATATGGGTATCCATAGCTGGTGCCTCATTGGCTTGCCCAGGTATATTGGATCCTCTCTGCTGTAGAAACTCAAATGGAGTGGAATTGGTTCGTATTAATGGTGAATGACCACTGTAGCTTCTCCTGTTTGCAGCTGGTGGCTTTGGGTACCAATCATCAGAGTTGACATTTTTGGAATAATGATCCTGATGCTTAAATAGTGCAGCATTTCTCCCCATCCTGATTGTATTAGGTTGCTGGTTGATGGGGCTACTTAGCTCTGAGATACCACAAGCACCATGTGGGTTTGAAAATGCTAAGAAATCCAGTCTGTTGGAAGGTTTAACCACTGGGTGGCAGATGGTTGAAGAAGAGGAGCCCATAGTACATTGGAAAATATTTTCTTGCATCATATTGTTACAGCCTTCCTGTGGCCCTCTATCCTTATCTGTAAAGCTATTAATATTATCAATGTTATTAACACATACTGATATTAATGTACACACTGCTTCCCAATGCAAATACAGTATAGGTCAAACAAGAAAATTCAAAGACGCTACAGGGGAAAGAGTGCTGGTTATAAAAGCATTATTATAAATAACTTCCCCAGCGACTCGCAGGCGGAATGGGACATTTGGTCACAACCATTTTGCCGCAACCAAATCACCACTGGTGCTTGGCCACAGCCGGACCCTACGCTGCTGGTATCCCCACCGCCGGCCGCTTCTAAGCTAAGTTTTATTACTGTTTAAGGTAGGGGGTTAATTTAAGGGGTTTTAGCAGTTAGGGTAGGGCGTTAATGTAAGGGTTATTTGCGGTTAGGGTAGGGGATTTTAGGGTAAGGGCTTAGGGTAGGGTGTTTAGGCACTTACCTTAGCAGGGAAGTGGCTGGCGATGGCAGGTTCCAGCGGCGGGGTGTTTGGTGAAGCGCTGGCGGTCATTTGGTTGCAGCGAAACGGCCGCGACCAAATGTTCTAGACTGACTCACAGGAGCCTATACACTAATATCATATTTTAAAACATTTATATAATGTGTGTCGTGTGTACGAAGGCTGTGACTTCATACATATGACGCATAGCTTGAAATTAAGTTGGATGCTTTGCATCATGTTGTATACCTAATTGATGCATGAGAGAAGGAGCTGAGCAAACCAATAAGAGATGCAGTCAAATTAATGCAAAAAGGTCATTTTAATGACTGACAAAGTCATATAGCATCCTGCTATATGACTTTGTCAGTCATTAAAATGACCTTTCTGCATTAATTTGACTGCATCTCTTAGTGGTGTGCTCGGTTCCTTCTCTCATGCCTCATACTTTGCTACCCTGACCAGGTCCTTTTGCCCGCTGCACCCATATTTTTCTTTGCTATTGTTTTCTTTGTCCTCACTGTTCGGAGCCATCCCAAGTTGCATTGAACCTGATAACTTTGTGTATACCTGTTTGATACAATTTCAATTCGATCAAAATGTGTATGTTGTATTTATAACTAGTATTTGTAAATATAAATTATTAGTGACCTATATTTATCATCTCCATACTGTAAAAATAATACATTTTAGAACCTATATAATGAAACATCTGTGCTGCGTTGTCAAATACATTTTTGATTGATACATACAGTAGCAACTTCATTCTGCACTAACAACATAAACAGACTTTTTGAGGTTTACACCAAGCTGGACTTGGCAGACAATTTTGATGCACTCTCCTATTTTTGGGTGCACAGCAACATTAATTTTTAGCACGTGTTCGCCTAGCGCAGTCTATTTCTGTGCCCCCCAAAAGTGGCGTCAGTGTAAAATTCTGCATCAGATTTAGGAGACTTTTCTTACACATACCGCAGCTCTGCTCCAAAAAATGGAGCCGTGCTCCTAAACACACTTTTCTCTATATTGATACATAGACCCCATGCCTTCCTCTTTATAACGCCATCAAGCAGTACATATGCAATAATAATATTAGCAGTACTTACCCACATGGCAGTCTGATTAAACTGCTATCCGTGGCTGATGTCCCCGAAGGACATGCAAATACCTATTAAAGAACAGTATAAATAAGGAAATCTTCATTGAGAAGCTTTGTTTAAACTTATGTAGAAAAATACAAGTTGGTAAATGTTTTTGGGAAAAAATAATAATAGTGTACTAACTATATAGTGTGTTAAAATCTATACTCTGAGATACCATATTACTTTACTTACCAGATAGAAGAGAAGTTAAAATAAACGCACATTAATTATTAAACGTGTAATTGTGAATAAATATAAGAAGGGAATGTGTTTCTGCTCCCTGAAGACAAAGTTTTCGTTTGTCTTAAGAAGTGGGAAAAACACAAAAACTGAGGCGCAAACACAAACACTAATAATAGTGAAAAAAAGGGGTGTGGGGTGGTGTCCAAAAATGTGAAGTGACTTCTAAATATAATTAAAAGCCTAAATGAGGTGATAAGAGAAGGGCTAAACTGGGGATACACTCCTGATCTACAAAAACGAAAAATAATTCCACTTAAGGAAGAGAAGGGTAAAAGAAAAAAACACAATAGTGTAATAGAGTCAAACAACTCAAATGTATTGGTAGTGAAAAAATGCGAACTCACAATAGTTTAAAAGAGGGATTGTAATCCCTGAGGAAGCTCTTTGCAGAGTGAAACGCGTTGGATTGTTGCAATAATAGGTAAGAGGCAGCACTCAAAATGAAAATATGAAAAAATTATGATGACTAAACAGAGAAGTAACTGGTGCACGGGAACAAGGAGGAACCCTAAGCCCTCCACATAAACCAAATAAAAAAGAAGGGAAGTTCCCAGCACTCATAAATGGAGAATAAGGATAATGCGAATAAGACAAATTGACTTTAATGTGGTGACTAGAAAAAATACATAACATCAATCAAATGAACCACAATGAAACAAAGAGGTATATGCTTGTACACAGAGCCAATATGATCTAAGACGTAACATGTGGGGAGGGAGAAATATGGAGTTGGGTAAGGAGGGGGAAGGGAAAGACAAGGAAAACAGCGGAGATGCAGAGGAATAAGGGAGACAACGTTTTGGGGAGTTTTTTTGTCCACGGGGGTAAGGGAAACGTTGCCTCCCTTATTCTCCATTTATGAGTGCTGGAAACTTCCTTTTTTTTAAAAAAGTTGCACATTGTGTTGTTCCACAGCGTCATCCTGGTGTGTATGGCTGCTCTCTGCCTCCACTACTGAGACGCGGAAATCCTCCGGGTCCTAGTTCCGTCACGGACGAGTGACGTCAGGCTGTTTTGAGATCGGAGTGAAGCACCTAGCGCCTCACCGCACTGACAAGCAGGAGAGACCGGCTACACAGTGACACAGCTGAAACCCCTGCTATGGTCTACAGCCAGAATTGATTTTGGGACCTACTGGTGCCCACACCTGGTACTAGAAGGGACAAAACCGTGAGATCCTTCTTAGGTTATCTTATGTAGCCAGGTCTCCCCTGCCTGTCAGCACCCCCCTCACCTCGAGCGCGATCGCGGGTACCGCCGAGTGCCAGGGCGGCCCCGCGAGCCGATAGCAGGGGTGAGGGCGGTCAGGCTCCGGCTCGGGGGTTGCCGGGGACGCGTGCGGCCGGTTGCCAAGGCCGCGATCGCGTCACCGCGCTCCCGGAGCCGGGCGTTGAGGGCGCCGCCATTGCCCAGATACTCGCACATGCACAGTGAGCGCGCACGCGCAGGGAGGCCCCGAGAGCTAAGGAGAAGTCGCGCGAGGGTAGGGGCAGTACAGGAAAGGTTGAGGCAGCCATTAGATATTCGCGCAGGCGCAGGGCAGGCGCGCACGCGGCCCCAATGTGTTTCTAGGCTCCATGGGACTACAACTCCCATGGAGCATAGCGAGGGAGACACCAGGTACCTCATAGAAGCCAATAGGGCTGCAGGATTGCGCTGGGGAGAGAAAGGATACATTTCCCGCGCTGAACCCACGAGAGTCAGTTGGAGCTGGGGAGCTGTAGGGGAAGGAAGGGTGCAGGGAGTGAGTGAAGCTCCTGCACCGCGTAAGGTCCCCCACATCCCAGGTAGGCCCCAACTCCCCACCAGGTTAGTGAGTGTTGCCGGGGACAGCCCTCAGGTTAGGGACCCTGTCACTTACGTTAGTTAGACCTGGGGAACAGAAGGGGTAGAAAGGGACAAGTGGGCTTAGTGTTAGTCTGCAGTGCGTTGCTGCAGGAATTAGGGGAGGCGAGTAGTGTGAGGCAACTGGGGGGTTCATAGCGGTTACCAATCCGGGGACCATAGCCCAGGGTCCGTGTTACGAGTAGGGTGGGTGCAGGGACCTACCTGCATAGGATAGGCAACCCCGCAGGCCCTAGGAGTTTCCCCTAAGTCACCCAAGGTTGCTGTGCTGTAGGGACGGCCTATAGTACAGCGAGTGTCACGTTGTTACAGTGTTAGATAGAGACTCAGCGGACGCTGTGGTTCTAGTGAAGAAGTTCGGGCTCAAGTCGGGGCCACAGAGAATATCTCCAGTTTGGGATCAGACGGAATCATCACACGACGGATCCTTTGTGAAGCAGTTGCTGATCCGAGCACCGGAGTGCTCGGAAGGTATTATACATTCACAAGTGCACCAACGGGCCCTTAGTGTAATAGTGACTGCGCAGTCACCCATATTCTCTCTCTCTTCAAGAGTGCGGGACATTGGGTGGGGATCCTCGGGACACTGGGTGGGATCATCTAGTGTTGGGGAAGCGTCCTGCGTGACGCGTAGTCAGTGTCGCCTCTAGAGAGGGACACCCGTTATTCTATGTTGCATGGTATTGTGTTATATGCTGTTCCCCAGTAAATGGTATTAGTTATTATACATCACTGTGTGCTGGTTATTTGTATGTGTCCTGCGAGGAACTATTCCTGCTATGCTAGGAACCATCGCAGGTGGAGGCACTGCACCGAGTACCGTGTTACTCTTAATATAATTGTCCCAGGTTCCCCGTGGCGGAAGCTCAGCCCTCCTACGAGCCAACAAGTAAAGCATCACACCTGGTAACACCGTATGTTCTCCGCACCCACACTGTATCTGCGATTGGGGGGGGGGGGGTGGGGGAATACCCGTTACACTTACAATAAGGCTCTCTTAAACTATTTGTTTGTGAGTTCACATTTTTTCACTACCAATACATTAGAGTTGTTTGACTCTATTACACAATTGTGTTTTTTTCTTTTACCCTTCTTTTATTCCTCACATTGATTTTTTTTTTAGGTTTTTGCAGATCAGGAGTGTATTCCCGGTTTAGCCCTTCTCTTTATCACTTCATTGAAGCTTTTATTTATATTTATAAGTCCCTTCACATTTTTGGACACTCCCCCACCCCTTTTCACTATTACAGTGTTTGCACCTAATTTTTTTGTGTTTTTCCTACTTTGCTTACCATACAGAAACTAAGATATACCATAGTACTATACATACTATAACATATCACAGTGCTAGACACAGGGCCGACGTGATTGCGGTGCCGTCTATACTACTGCACCACGCCCCGCGGTTACAGAGGCCCTGTGCTCTTCCCCACGTCAATTAAACTGATTGCGGGTGAAGAGTGCGGGGTCTCTGTATATCTTACCTTCTCTGGTGGCATCTCCCGGGATCTCCCCCTGCATGGTCCCGTCATCATGTATCCGCGATGTCAATAGCATTGTGTTGCGATGACAGCAGGACGTCACATCCATGGGACGTCCTGTGGCACTGCATTGTCACTTTTTCATGACAGTACAACTCCATTGGACATCCTGGAGCTATGTAGACGAGGCTATGTACTGTAGGGGGGATGCCGGGAGGAGGAGATGCCGCCGGAGAAAGTAAGAGCCGAGGCCCCAAACTGCATCGAGCTGCATGTAGCTGCATCGAGCCCCGCAAACATCCCAGACGGCCCTGATTTAGACATACTATAATATACTACACTAATATACAGTCAGGCTATGCTTTGAGGATAACCGAACAATACTCTGTTAATATGTAATCAGTGCATTCTCATGCTATTCAATTTCAAAGTAATTGCTAATTTCATTGCAGTAAGATGCAATTTACAAGAAGCGTTAGGCCCGTTTTATAGTGGCGGGCGCGCTACGCCGTGCGCACACGGATTTTTAGTTGGCTGACGTTAGTCAGCCTTTCTATAGATGTGCCGCGCGCGCGCACGGCAGGGAGAGGGGAGCCGACAGACAGCGGCAAAGATAAAGAAATTCATATTTTCGCGCCGCTGCCTGCGCTCAAATGTATGTAATAGTGTATATGTGTGTATGTATGTATTCATGTATGCGTGGATGTGTGTTTGTATGGATGTGTGTGTGCGTGTGGGGGTAAATAATTGCACAAATAAAAAAAAAAAATAATAAACTTTTTTTTTTATTTAAAAAATCTTACTTAAGACTTAATTTCACTCACACAACATATACACACACATACACACACATACACACACATACACACACATATACACACATATACACTTACCTGCAGCTCCCGGCACTATATACAGGAAAAGCATGCGGCACGTGCACGCGCGTTCGCATAGGAACGCGCAGCCGCACGGCCGCATCCTGTATATAACAGCCCTTAGACTGTACAATATGCTCAGTATAGGCTCATAGAATGTTCATTCTTTAGCAGGAAATATATTCAAGTCTGAATGAAGGGCTGTTGAAAGCTATTTAGCTAATAAATCAGTTCTCAACCCAACCATATGTATTTATTCTCAGGAATTTGGCTGCCAATCATATGTATTTATTCTCAGGTATTTGGCTGCTGGGCAACACGGTATCAATCTTGTACTTTTATCTTTATTCCTTCAAAACATTAGTGGCATCTGCTCAGTTACTTTAATTTTATCTTCTGCAAACGGTGAGTGATGATTTGTTCACAGTAGCAACAAATATATAACATATGATGAAAAATTAAAGGAGTCCCCTTTTTTTCCTGAACACAGTAGATAGATGGATGGATGGCAGAACACTTAAAAAAAGGATATATATAGATCATAGCTAGGACACAGACACACAGAAATATACCATTAGCATTCTGGAGTTCGAAGCTGGAACTTGGTGGTGTGAATGATACTGACAGAGCAACCCCCCTCCTCAAGCTCCCTAAAAAACTGTGGCCTGGGGCCCAGGTCTAGACTTCAGTCTAGAAGTTTGGGAACACTTGACTTACAACATAAGACCATTGAGCAATGTACACTGAGCAAAGAGTAGTTACAGACCTGTGTTTCAGCAGAGTTTGATGTTCCATCAATCCTTTCAAGTTCCCTTTTGAAGAGATTGATCACTGCATTGTAGACAAGCTCATACTGCTCCTAGGAGAAATGCAAGGGATAGGCAGGCGTTAAAAAGGCAATCCCACATAGCAAGCCCAAAAACAAAAACAACCATTTTGAAAACAAATTAAATATGTAATTGGCTCCCCTTCAATATTATCTGAATGGAATATTATCTGAATGGACATTATCTGAATGGAAAGTGTTTGTCAATCAAGGGTTTTTTACACCCTTTTCCAACCCTGTCCTTGAGCACATAAAGATATGGTGAAGGGGAGATGAGTGGCTTTGCCTGTGCAAACTCTTGTTGATGTCTTGTGATTTTTTACAAAATGAAACAGTCACAGGAAATCAACCAGCTCCCAAGTCTCAGCTCACCATGTTTACAAACTGAATCATTTTAGCATTTTTTAATCATTTATACAAATTATTAAAAAGAAGTGTAATTTTTTTATTTAAAAAAAGGTGTAAATCAAACCCCCTCAAACAGGCCACTGCCACTGTGGAAAAATGAATGTGTTGCTTTTCTCTGGGATCACTGAATTCAAGCATTTTAGCAACATCTGTTTATCGAATGATGGCTTCATAATTACTTTGCAGACAAAGAATGGAGCACAACAAACAATTTATCAGGGTCTTTGAGGACTGACGGACACATTTACCAGCAAAAAACATTAGATAAAGATTTTAAGCAAGAGAAAATATTGGAGATCTTTGTGAAGTCAGGCACAGTAGATCATAACCTTCTTGGGGGAGGGACCTCGTTCCTATTGCCTCAGTTAGTCTTAAGATATATGAACTCTTTTGTTATACAATGTTTTGTCCTCCCTCCAACATTGTACTGCGCTATGGAATATGTTTGCGCCATACAAATAAAAGATGATAATAATAATAATAATACTTTATTTTAAGTCTTTCAACCACTACTAAAGACCCATCAGTCGTTTAGGGCTGGCTGGCTTCTCTGCCTTCATTACGCCTCCCACACAGAACATACCTTAGTCTGGACAAGAGAAGACCTCTGAGTTCTCATTTCTTGGATGAGGTTAAAAATACTGAAGTTCAGCGGGATGATCTGATTACATAGAGAGACATGAGTGTAAACCAGTTATTAGCCGATAGTTGTCTTTGGACATATAAACTGTGGCGATAGATCATTGTAAAGAAATTTAGGGTAGAAGTTTGTTTTGATGCATTTTCTGCTTGAATCAAATGTAAGAAAGTCATGTTAGCCAGAAAAGTTTACGCCATCTAAGACCTGGAGGATTTTTTTGATGCAAACACAGGAAGAATAAATTGACACATATGGACACAGAATTGAATCAATGTAATTATAATCTGTACATCATGTAACTCCTCCCTAACCCCTCCTATTGACACTCACGCAAGCTGAGGCGCAAACCTTGGAGCAAAGAGCTGGATTCATTGGCGCAAAGAGACGCAAGATGAAAATGACCCAATTTACCTCAATTTAGCCCATAATTTGGCTTCAAATATCATCCCTATGTTGTAATTGGCTTCGTTAGAAAAATCTTAATTACCCTTAAAGTAACCGTCTTATTTATTTGTATCTGGTAAGAAATGAATGTGTTGCTTTTCTCCGGGAACACTGAATTCAAGCTCGTCAGGTACTCCTGCTTCTCTGTGGGACTAATAATGGCATCATAATCACTTAGCAAACAAAAGACAGGGCAGAAGTTCACAATTTACCGGTGGCTCGGAGAACTGACAGTCTAATAAACAAAAGATATTAGATATGGATTGCAAAATTCCTCCAAAGAAATGTAACAAATTAAAAAAAAAATATTTTAAAAAAAGCTTATACTTTTTTTTTTTTTAATGTGTCAGTATGCTCCATTGAACATGTAAGGCCAGGTCCCCAGTGGCTGTAACGACGATGGCGTGCGTGGTGCACACAAGGTACGACCCTTTATGAGGCCGGCACCAGTAGCTGCCTGCGTGCCCCGTGCGCGGTGCGCGGTCACATTTTGCAAAGACAAGGTTTTTGTCTTTTCTTGTGGCGACGGAGCGCTGGCCATGTCACGGCGGCGATTCAGCCAATGAGGGCAAACCTGCCGCGTGATGTCATGGCCGCGCCCCCGCCACGCCTCCCCATCGCAAGTTGCCTGGAGTCCACCAGGTAACGAGTGCCGCCAGGCACCCCGTCGCAATCACAGCGCGCACACTGGGGCCTTAGCCTAACACATGCCACTGTCACTTGTTTACTTTACTTTATCCTGGGACTGCCCCTAAATAGAGATTCAGAATCATGTGTCAAATGTTAAAGAAACATTTTTTTTTTTTTTGCTTTAGAAAAATGCAAATATTTGTGGCCGGAGGTCCTTCCTAAGTAAAATATTTATGGTTCCTGTTTTCTAGGCAACGTTTCAAATCCTCCGTCACAAACTCTGGGGTCTATATACTGTACAAAGCATCGCAAATGGAATTAAATTGACTCACGAAAATCCCAAACTATATTGTGCTTGTGCACGCCTGTGTACTAACCCCGGGGGGCTCAACTCCAGTCTTCAAGCCCCCCCAAACAGATCAGGTTTTAAGGATATGCCAGCTTCAGCACAAGTAGCTCAGTCTTTGAGTCACCTGTGCTGAAGCAGGGATTTCCTCAAAATCTGAGGACTGGATTTGATAACCCCTGTATTAGAATATTGTACATTACACTGAATCTGTCATTGTTTCCTGGCCTAGATTTAAAAAGTTATTTAACATATCTTGATATATGGAACACATATTAAAAAAAATGTGCACAAGGTATTACAAAGAGGGTGTACTTTCTTTTTCACACCACTGTATATATTATATACAAAAAATTGTAGAAACAGCTTCAGTGGGTCTTTGTCTGAGCCACTGATTGAGCCACCTATGCTGAAGCTGGGATATCCTTAAAGCCTGACCGGTTGGGGGGTCGTCAGGACTGTAGTTCGGCACCCCTGTACTAACCTTTGTTTTACTATTGTGAACTTTAAGCATCAAAAACGATTTTAGTTAGGTATATTGGTGCAAACAAATTGGATTCTGCTTTAGACAATATAATCAGAGAAGTTTACAATATACCCGTTTTTCTGATAATCCTCTAAGATCTGCATGGAAAACAGCTCTGTGCTGCCTGGAGGAGTGGAGAAAGTGAGAATTGGGAGTTGCCATGTGGACACTACTCCTGGCTTTAAGTATTTAAAAAAAAAAAAAAAAATGAAAATAAAATCATAAACAGCTTGGAAAAAAGAATACGATTGGTAATTCGCTTTAAAGGGTATAACATTGAGGCGATGATCAAGATAGGACATTTTTTGTGGGGGAACTTTTTAAAGTGAAAAAGCTTTTTTTTAAACTTTTTTTAAAAGTCACTTTGAAAAGTAAACATTGCTTTGATTTTTTTTTTGATTTTTTTAACATAGGGAGAATTTTAATCAGTATTTTATAACATTGTCACTGGCTGTGCGAAACCCCACACAAATGTCATCTAAAATAATGCAAATGTTCGCAGCTTTATTGGCGAAATTTAATTGTTCACTAAGTCAGTATTACTTGGTGTTTTAGTGAATTTGACAACTTTTCCCAAAATTGGTAAGTATAGTAAGCGGTGTGAATACTTTGCTATTTCTCTGATGCTTAGGAGGAAACCAGTAAAGGCATTATGTAGAAAATAAAGTGGTACTGGAGCTTTTACTGCTTGTATGCTTTATCAGAAATAGCCGTTCACAGGTAAAAATGATCCCCCCAAACAGTTTGCAAAAGGTTGATGAGCGTCAGAAAAGTGCTTCTGAGCATTATCGCTGCTGGAGTCTTACCCCGTCTTTCAGAAGCTTCCAAATATAATCGATTGCACAAATAACTCCAGTTCTTCCGCAACCGGCACTAAAATAAAGGCAGCAGAATATACAACGTCAATAATCAGAGTTTCATTTAGACTGCTGACGCCTGTGCTTTTCAAGTAGGGGAGAATGCAGCGTTTCTTGGGGTCTTGGACAGTTAGTTACGGCCCTGTGGTGGCCAAACAGTTGGACGCCGCTGATGATCCAGGGAGTCTGGGGGATTCCAGACCATTTTGGGTAATGCCGATAACTGCAACCTAGAACCTTAACCTCTAACCCTAAAAGCTAACCCCAATATTCCTAAACTTAACCCCCAATGCTAACATTAACACCTGACCGGAAAAAGCCTAAACTCTGCTGTGAAACGGCTGTGGCAAATGTCACACAGTGGCTAAACGGCCATGGTGAATTGTCCCATTCCTGCTTTTTTGATACAGCATTCCTACTGTAGAAGCTTCATCAAACTGGTCCCAGTCTGTAAGAAGGCAGGTATTTTTCAGCAAGTTGATTCCACTCCTTCTCTCTCACTGTACTCTCCACAGCATGTGGCTTTATAAACGCAGGCCAACATATACAACGATGGTTAAAAAAAGGTTCAGTAAAATGCAATCAACTCTATTCAGAGCAATGTATATTCTCATAGGGTCCAATGGAAGAATATCACAGAATATCCTACCATAATGTGACAGATTTCCAATAACAATAACTACATCTCTATGTATATTTTTAATTATTATGTACTGCTCTGTCCAGGCATCTTTTTATTGCAATAGTTCAGGCACCTTATACCATGGAAGTTTCATTCTAACACTATACTGTATGACTGCAGCATTCCTATGGCTAATCCCCACTCACCTGCAGTGAATACAGAGCGGAATACTATCGTCTCCTTGAAGCAGCCGCATGTCTCTTATCAGGTCCAATATATGTTCAACATAAGTAGGGACATCATGATCAGGCCAGTTCTTATAGTGAAGTTGGTACACAATTCGTGTTTCCTGCATGTAAGGTGAGCAGACAGTGATATGAAGGTGACTGTATAAATCTTTATAGAAATACACAGGAGCAGAGTTAAATGTACAGACGCTTGCAATAGTGGTGAATCTTGAACGCTCGCAAAAACTTTGCAAAATCATCAAGATTGGAAAAAAATACTTACCCAGAGCCTCTCCCTCTATCACTCCCACTCTCTCTTCCCTCTCTATCATGCTTCCCCCCTCACCACACCTTTGACGCTCCCCCCTCTCTCTTACTCACTCACTCCCTTACCACTCACTCACTATCTGCCTCTCTCCTCTCTCACTATCCCTCTTTCTTCCCCAACTCCCTCTCTCTCTCCCCTTCTCTCCCACCTCTCTTCTCTGTTATTCTTTCCCCCTCCCTCACTCTGCCTTCTTCCCCCAGCAGGGGAGGAGGGGGCCCACCCAGATAGGGACCCACCCAGACAGCCGAAAACGGAAGTTGGGCCCGACTTCCGGTGGGGCCTAACTTCCTGTTTTGGACCTCCTGGACTGGCCCCACTTTGCTACTGGGCCCGCGACAGATGTCCTTGTGCACCCCTCCTGTCAGACGGCCTGCCTATAACCAACCCCTATAACTCTTCTCTCAACTGCTCCTATACCGATCCCCTATAACTTCTCTCAACTGCTCCTATACCGATCCCCCATAACTCTTCTTTCAACTGCTCCTATACCGATCCCCTATAACTCTTCCCCTAATGTCTTCTATAACCACACCCTACAACTCTCTTTCTAACTGCTCCAATACATGCTCCCTATAATGCCTCTCCTAATGGCTCCTATAACCAATTACTATAACTGCTCCCGTACTTACGGTGCCATATGTAGCTTTCAGAGTCCTGATGACATAGTCTGTTTTTTTCTCCTCGTTACTCTAAAGAGGAAGAAGATTATAACGTTTGGATGGCCGAAAACAATTGGCAAATATACAGACGGTGTAATCATGAAGATACTCACACAGGTAATGGAGAATGGACCACACTGTAGCACCTCAGCCCCCACCTCAGCCCAGTACCGCTCACACTTTTTCTGTTTGAAATATAGCAGTGAAACTAGTGTTAATACTTTGTGATCATCATCATTATTATTATTATTATTATAATTACAGAGAGACAAAGGCACCACACTTATTAACCTATGATTGTATCCTTGTAAGGGGAAGGGGAAGGGGAAGGAGTAGTCAAGTGGTAAAGTTGCTAGTCTTTGAAGTGGAAGTGCCCAATATGAGAGCCTATATCAGATCCTTAAAGGCGTGGGTGAGATGTTATGACCATATTTACAAAGTGGTGTTATGCTACGATAATTTTTAGCACCAGAAAGCACCGTACAGGCCATTCACTACTACAGCAAGGTGTGTTCTGGAACAGAGCTGCGTAGTAAATATGGGATTTTATCGCCTTGCCAATCGGGAACGAAAATTAGATTGTAGAATGTTGTAGGATGTTGCATTTGGTTCTGCAGATCATTACAAGACTTTATACCTCAACCTTGCTCATTGCAACATTGCATTAGGCACAGCCTTTAGGTATGAGCCTGTATTGTATAAAGCATCAAACAAGAGCAAAATGTCTTATATAAGCTTAGTATGCCTATGGTCAAAACTAAAGCTGTCTCACATTTTAATCTGGTCTGCAACTGTTACATACGCCTATAATATATATCATCTCTAACTGTACATGCTATGTCTTGTATATAATGCATACTCTGTTCACTTATGTAACTATGTATTTGTAACCATGTATCTGTCATCTTAACTCTATACCCAGGACATACTTGAAAACGAGAGGTAACTCTCAATGTATTACTTCCTGGTAAAACATTTTATAAATAAATAAATATATCATGGCAAATACTGTGCACTTCTGGGCCAAAGTATCTGCACCATATGTATCATAGAAAAAATTATCTTTGAAATCAATAGGATTTTTTTTTCTTTGATACATATGGTGCCCAAGAATTGCTCCACATTTGACTTGATACATACTGTAAACCCCTTAGATTTTAAGTCCAATTTGGCAAAGATATGAAACTTACATATGTACAGATGTAGCAAACCTTGCGCTTTCGTTGGTCTGGCGGCTCACGGTCCATGTGAATGACATGGCCCGGAAGGATTAACACTGTGGGTAGTCCCATTCAGAATTAAGGACCCCCTGCAGCTCCATCGCGGCAGACACTGTCCCCAGCTCCATGGACTTTTGCTTTTTCATCCATGGTGCTGGGGACAGTAAGTCTTACTGTAGCATCTGTAGCAGACACTATTGCACCTGCTGTTGCCCGCCAGTGGGTACATTAGGGTTCCTTTTTATATGCTCGGCTGATCCTTTTAAATGACGCCTGCTCCCGCTGGCGCGTTGTACGGGTCACACTGCAACCTGCCAGCGGGAGCAATAACGTCTGTAGGTTAAATAATGAAATAACTATTAGAATGGTATAAAATGTGTTAAGTGCCCGAGTGCTTTTTTACACCCCTCACGTGTAGCTATGGAGACATATAAAATATGGCTTTTCAATGACCCGATGGTACGCTACAGCTCTGGTTGTTAATTTTAAAGAACAATGACGCTCACCTTTCCCATTTCA
This sequence comes from Ascaphus truei, assembly GCA_036426205.1. NCBI lineage: Eukaryota > Metazoa > Chordata > Amphibia > Anura > Ascaphidae > Ascaphus > Ascaphus truei. The sequence goes on along the minus strand of CM071575.1, from coordinate 25,845,616 downwards.
AACTCCATACAGGCCATGACTACAACCTGGGAATAAAACAGAAATAAATCATTCCTAATAGATATTGGAGCCTGTAATGCATATGGCAGAAGATATTGGGTATTTGAATCAATCTGGCACACTAGGGGTTAAAAATAAAAGGCACAAGCGCACAACTCATAGTGTAGTATAAAAATATATATATTGTGAATGAGGATGGTGAGTATTGCACGTACAGAATATCTGTTCTTTTAGACATGTAATGTAACAGGCGATAGGGGCTACCACTGTAGGTCCACGTCCACCTCGGAGGAACAGCATCATCAGCTGGTCTGTCCAATAACCACGGGAGCAGTCAGGAGCCGCTTCTCATCGCGGAGTTTAGGATGTTGGAATCTTGAGCATGTCAGGCTTCTTCCCCTGCAGGCACCTTGGTCGTTGGAAATTACCAGATCTCCTGGGTGCTTGAGGTTAACACAGTCCGTGTACCTGCGTATCTCTCCAGCAAAACAAAAAAGACAGTTCTGCCACACCCCTCCTTCTTCTGACGTCACCAAGATATTCTGTACGTGCAATACTTCCTCCGAGGTGGCCGTGGACCTACAGTGGTAGCCCCTATTGCCTGTCATATTACATGTCTAAGAGAACAGATATTCCGTACGTGCAATACTCACCATCCTCCTTCACAATATATATATTTTTATACTACACTATGAGTCGTGCGCTTGTTCCTTTTATTTTTCTCCTAGTTCTTTGAGATGACGAGCCAACTTTTGTGGATAGCAGCAGACTATCACATTTCTAATTCCTTAATTAAGGTCATATCTATATCACAGTCTGTTGAATCACCCAATCACATGGAATATATACCTGTATATATATATTTTTTATGTGTTTTTCACTCCACTTTTATACTATGTGTATTGATGACACTTAAGGTTTAAATCAATTGGTGCGCTGCATTTTTCTTCACTATTACACTAGGGATTAACATTGGGTATAAATTGTTTAAAATAAATACAAGAATTGTTTTTATGACAGGCCGAGACCCTTCCTGTTTCTATGTTGTTCTAGAAAGGGAGCTTAACCCGGGGATTATCAATGATGGCCCACTAAAAGTGAAAAAAAAAAAAACATAGTTTGGAAATATGTAGACGATACCCGGAACTTGGGCTGTCAGTCTCAAATAAAACCCTACATTCCTGAAATATCCCCTGTGCATCACAGAGGTGTCAAACATTTATTAATGTGCGCCTTAAGCGTCAGAAATTATTTTAGTCAAATACTTTGGCTCACAGAAATGGACTGCGCTTGGCACATGGATGTAAATACTATGTACTAAACAATATGAGTCGAATGTGCATAAAAATTGTAAGCAAAGTTGCTTCACTCATTGCCATTGCTTACAGAGTCAGCGCATTTAGTCGCCGAGACACCCCGTCATCCCACTGCACTCTTTGTATTAGCATTCTGTATACTGCTTTTGAACATTGTATTTCTTTACTTTATACCATTTTTAAAACTTAAAACGAGTGAGTGTTATCCTTTTCTATTACTCTATATAGAGAGTGAGAAGATATGTTTAATTTAATTTAGGATTGTGTAAGGAATCCACTCCTGGCTTTTACTATAGCCTTGCAGACCTCTGCAGTTAGAAGCTTCCTCTGGCAATCTAGCAATCAATGGCACATGTGCTGTCTCTCATTGCAGCTTCTGCCCTGTGCCCTATCATTGGAGGAATACTCACACACCCTCCTCCTGTGATTGGATCTCCGCCCTTTATATGTTGGGCTTTGGCTCTGAAACAGTGCCGAGCATAAATTATCCTTCTCTGGACGTTACTGTCTCTGCCACAAGCCGCCCTGGCTTGTATCCTGGTGTACTAACCTCTCTAGTTCTTATCCCTAGTTCCTGAGGCCTGCTGCTAGTTCCATGCAGAGGCCCGTTCCTGACTTCTGTGCTGAAGCGTTGGTTTCCCCGACGCTGCCCTGCGGTGTACTTCGGCCAGCCTGCTGTCTCCCCCTGCTGAGACCGGCGTCATGGGCCAAGGTCGCTCCTCGCGCAGAGGTCACTCCTGCGCTCACGCTCCTAAGCTGAAGCGGGGAACTCCTGACTACCTGTTGCCGAACTCCTGCTTGAATAACGACGATGCTGCCTTCTCCAATCCTGACCCTGCTACGTACGACTACGAACTGCGCACTCCGGATCAGTCTGCGCGGACTAAGGTCGGTGATTATATAACCCCACCTCAGCCCCGCGGTCCGGTCCCGGTTTGTGGCGAGCACAATCGTAACAGGTTGTAACCAAATAAAACATCCATGTCAGAGACTAAAGGCACCATTTATCAAATTCGCAAAATAGAGGCAAAGTATACAACAAGCTGATAAATAATAATGCAATCGATCAAAACCCTTGGGGGTTATTTACTAAACTGTACCAGGACAAAACCAGTGCAAATAACAGCATCATATTTATAAAAGGAAGAGAATCCTACAGGAGTTATTCAATCTGGTGCAGGTCTCTTGCACGGGTTCTGCCCTTGTTTTACAGCTGAGAGACTTTAGTAAATGACCCCCAATTGGTAAATCAGCATTATTGTGAAGTCTTCTTTTCCTGATCACCCTGGCAGTGGGCACCTTTGGGTTAATCCCTTCTCACTCTAGGTAGGACAGGAAATAGACTTTTGCAGGTAGGCCATATAAGGCCCCTCCCTCTACCTGCACATTAGTCTTTTTCCTGTCCTCACAGCTAGGAGTAGGATTTTTTATTTTGTAAAGGGACTCACCTACTGCACTTTGTGCAGATATCCAGGGTCTCAGCCTCTCTGCCCTGAAGCTCCGATCGACGCGCCCAGGTGGTGGCAAGACGGAGACCCCTTAGAGTCGGGGGAGCCCCAGGAACCCAGTACATCCATGGGGTGGGGAGCAGCTGCAGCCGCGGGCATGGAAGCTTACATGCAAGGAAGCCCCAGTACCAAACGAAAGATAAAGAAATGGTGCGCAGAGGGGGAGCATAGCAGCTGCAGCTGAGAGCCCGTGGAGGCCCAGACTCACCGCATTAGCGTCTGGTACGCTGCGGTAAAGGAACCCCAGGAGCCCGCTACATCGCGGAGGGGGGAGCAGCCATAGCTGCGAGCCGGAGAAAAGGCTCAAATTGACCGCGCTAGCGTCGGGAACGCTGCGGTAGAGGGAACAGTGCACGCGACCGCACGGGAGCGCGTGCGTCACGTTCCGGCCGGCAGATGCATGCACAGACACGCAGGCCGTGCACGAGCACTTGATGATGTCACAGAAGCGACGGACACACTGTGTGTATGTGTGAGTGAGAGACTGCAGCATGGAACGCTCAGCAGGGAAAAGCCAAGTGCTGGAAATGGATTCGAAAATGGAGACACCCAAAAGTTCAGTTCCCAAGACTTGGTGAGTCCTTAGTTTTAGTTCTACATGGGAAAGAGAGATGGTCTATATACATTAGGGTGTATGTTTAGTATTTATTTTGTTTTTATAAAATAGTTCGGCGGTTACCCTCCCAGAAGCAGAATCTTCAAAAGGGACGGGGGAATCCCTGCAACATAAAAGAAAGGTTGCTAAGAAAACTAAATGGTGCGCAGCTTGCGAGAAGCCAGCCTTAATAGGAAAGAAATTATGTGAAGATTGTCTTAAGGCAGCTGCAGGGGATTCCAACGAACAAATGAGCACTTTCCTTGTATTGATGAAGGAGGCTGTTAAACAGAGTGTTGATGCGGCTGTCCAGCAAGCTGTTAACCCTGCGCAGAAAAGATCTAGATCCCAAACCAGTCTGGATAAGGGGAAAGGTTTTTCATCAGATGAGTCTGACATTGATTGTTTTCAAGTATCAGAGGGTGAAATGGATTCATCAGATCAAGATATTCAGGAAGAGGAATCTGAATTTGATGTAGAAATGGTGGATCCACTCATCAAAGCCATGAGACAGGCATTGGTACTAGAAGACACTGAGGAGTTAACCCACAAGACGGATAAACTTTTTGGGGCGAGACAAAGTAAAGGTAGAGTCTTTCCTATCCATCAAGTAATTAAGGACCTCATTCAGGTGGAGTTGGCGCGACCAGACGCCAGAGTATTTACGCCTAAAAGGTTTGGGAAGATGTATCAATTCCCACAAGAGGAGGTAAAATGTTGGGATGTCAGCCCAAAGGTGGATACTGCTATTTCCAGAATAGTAAAAAAGACGACAATCCCTATAGAGGTAGCTGCGTCATTGAAGGACGCTATGGATAGGAAGATGGATTACGTGTTGAAGAAAGCATACGTTACAGCAGGAACATCCTACAAACCAGCCATAGCAACTACATCAGCAGCAAGGGCTATGCGAGTGTGGATTGCCAACATTGAAGAGGCAATAGACAAGGGTGTAAAAAGAAGTGCTATTCTTAAAGCACTGTCCGAAGTAAAGTGGGCAACAGATTACATAGCGGAAGCCTCATTGGATGCGGTAAAATTAGCAGCCAAATCTATGGCGCTAGCGGTATTAGCAAGAAGGGCTTTATGGCTCAGACAGTGGATGGCTGACACAGCATCAAAGAACCGCTTATGTGGACTACCATTTGAAGGTGAATTCCTCTTCGGTAAGAGACTGGATGCGATAATAACAAAAGCATCAGGAGGTAAGAGCACTTTTTTACCTCAGGAAAACAGGGCCAGAAGATTCGGTTTCCAACAGGCTAATAGAAACCAGTATAAGGAAGCAAAGGCATATAGACCTGGCAGGTCATTTCCAAGACAAACAACATGGAGGGGCGGCCAGAACCGGCTTTTTCGTGGCGCCAGAGGAAGAGGATCATTCACAAAGAACAAGTCTACATGAAGGTCAGAGGGCCCAGCAGTTGCCAGTAGGAGGGCGACTGAAGCAGTTTTCTGCAACATGGGCCCAAACAATACAGGACAATTGGGTATTACAGACCATTCGTCAGGGGTACAGTATAGAATTCAGAGAGATGCCAAGAAGAAATATGGGCCTAATAACATGGATACAGTCCAAGGAAAAAAGAAGGCAAATGAATTCGGCTTTAAAGAAGTTATTACAAGCAGAAGTAATAAAGAAGGTACCTCAGGAAGACAGAGGAAGTGGAATTTATTCCAGAATATTTCTAGTAAAGAAACCTACAGGGGATTACAGAGCAATCCTAGACCTAAGAAAGGTAAATTTATTCTTGAAAATAAGAAAATTCAAGATGGTGTCGTTGAACCTGATTATTCAAGAGGTACAACCAGGAGACTGGATGGTGCCGATAGACTTAAAAGACGCTAATCTACATGTGCCCATAGCAAAGGGACACCAAATATTTCTAAGGTTTGCAGTAAATCAGATCATTATCAGTACACAGCACTGCCATTTGGTCTGTCGACTTCCCCAAACACGTTTACAAAGGTTCTAGCCCCTCTAGTGGCAGAAATGAGAGAAAGAGGGGTAGAGATATACCCATACCTGGACGACATCCTGGTAAAATCAAAAAGCCTGGAGAAACTACAACAAGACCAGAAGATGGTAATAACCTTCCTGGAACAGCACGGTTGGTTAATAAACAGAGATAAGAGTCATCTCATGCCCACTCAACTGTTAAGATTTCTGGGGGTAGAATTCGATACAGCAAAAGGAGAAGTGCGACTACCAGACGCAAAGAGGCAAGACATAGCCATGCAAACAAAGAAGCTCAGGAAAGCTGCCAGGACTTCAGCAGAAGAATGCATGAAGCTCCTGGGAAAATTTGCTGCAACATTAAGCGTCACAAAATGGGCAGCACTACATATGAGACCATTACAAATTTTTTTTTACAACAGTGGAACGGGAATCACAAGGACACAAGACAAAGAATCTTGTTACACCCACACACAAAGCAGGAATTAAAGTGGTGGGAAGATACCTGAAACCTGGAAAAAGGGCAAACACTACACCCAGTACAGTGGGTAAGAATTACTACAGATGCGAGCAACGCAGGTTGGGGTGCCCAAATGTGAGAAACATGGGTGCAAGGAACCTGGACAAACCAGGAAAAGCATCTTCCTTCAAATCTGCTGGAACTAAAAGCAGTACAAAGGGCCCTAGAAGCTTTTCAAGACCAAATAAATGGTGGCTATATAAAAATAGAATCAGACAACAGGTCAGTTGTCAAGTATATAGCCAAACAAGGAGGAACCAGGAGCAGAAAGCTGATGAACCTCACAGCAGAAATCCTCTTTTGGGCAGAGCGCCACTTGTCGCAAATTACAGCCATACATATCCCAGGACTGGAAAATGTCACAGCAGACTTTCTAAGTCGGAACATCATACACCCAGGAGAATGGGCATTAGACACACAGGTGTTTCAAGAACTGGTAGAGCGATGGGGTCAGCCAGACATAGATCTCATGGCGACACATCAGAACCGCAAGGTAAGGAACTACTGTGCCAGACAGTTTCATCCAAGCGCACAAGGTACAGATGCTCCCAGTTTCAAATAGGATTTCAAGTTGGTATACCTGTTCCCTCCAATTCCCCTAATTCCGAAAGCAATCAGGAAAATCAGGTAAGACCAAGCAGAGGTGATATTCGTAGCACCATACTGGCCAAGAAGGCTTTGGTTCACACACTTGGTGAATATGGCAGTAGATACACCATGGCACATACCAGATCGCAAAGGACTGATGCGACAGGGGCCAATATGTCATCCGAATGCCAAACAATGGGCCTTGACGGCATGGCGATTGAGCGGGAAACATTGAGACTGAAGGGTTGTTCAGACAAAACAATCCAGACCCTTTTACACGCAAGGAAAGGTTCCACATGTAAAGTATACCATAGAATCTGGCTTTGCTTTCGCGATTGGTGTGAAAAAGAAAAACAAAATTTCCTTTCACCTACAATTGTATCAATAGTAGAGTTCCTGCAAAAGGGATTTGAGAAAGGTCTCAGTCTTAGCTCATTGAAAGTACAGGTGTCTGCACTATCAGCCTTGTTGGAAAGAAATCTGGCAATGGAAAGATTGATCATCAGGTTCTTGCAGGCAGTTAAAAGATTAAGGCCTCAAATCAAGAACAGGGTACCTACATGGGACTTGTCCCTAGTATTGGATGTACTAACAGCAGCTCCGTTTGAACCTATACAGGAGATAGGCTTAAAATGGTTATCATGGAAAATTGCGTTTTTGATAGCAATCACCTCAGCAAGGAGAGTGGGAGAACTAGAGGCTCTATCAGCCAAGGAACCATTCCTAGTCATACATCAAGACAAGGCAGTTCTCAGACCAGTACATCAATTCCTGCCAAAGGTTGTATCACAGTTCCATATGAATCAAGAAATTGTGATTCCGTCATTCTGTCCAGAACCAAAGAATAAGAAAGAAGAAAGACTACACAAATTAGACGTGGTAAGATGTCTAAAAGTGTACATGGGAAGGATACGAGATATCAGAAAGTCAGACAGACTATTCATCAATTCCAGAGGGACCGAAGTAAGGTCAAGCAGCATCAAAGACAACAATTTCCCAGTGGATAGTGTCTTGTATTAAAAAGGCTTATGAAAGCAAAGGACAAGATAAACCTTTGAACATTAAAGCTCATTCTACAAGGGCCATGTCTACTTCATGGGCATTTAAAGCCCAGGCTACACCAGGACAGATATGCAAAGCAGCAGTCTGGTCCTCATTCAATACATACTTGAAATACTACAGACTAGACGTACAATCATCAGCTGACGCAAGCTTTGGTCGTAGAGTGTTACAATCTGTAGTGAAATAAAGTGTAAAGTGTATTAATAAAGGTCAAACTGATAAAGGCATTAACTGGTGGTGTTTATTCTGATGTATCCCTCCCTAAAATTGTCACTGCTTGGGTATGTCCCAATGGTGCCCACTGCCAGGGTGATCAGGAAAGAAGAAAATTTAAAACAACTTACCGTAATTTTCTTTTCCTGGAACCATGGCAGTGGGCACATAGTTACCCTCCCTGTGTATGTCTAATGCCTATCAGTTATATTTTTCAGCTATGGAAGAATCGTAAGACTAAGGTGCAGGTAGAGGGAGGGGCCTTACATGGCCTACCTGCAAAAGTCTATTTCCTGTCCTACCTAGAGTGAGAAGGGATTAACCCAAAGGTGCCCACTGCCATGGTTCCAGGAAAAGAAAATTACGGTAAGTTGTTTTAAATTTTCTTCTTTCCCACTCCTCTCCTATGACCTCCAGATGCACATGACGGACTGCATTTTTAATAATGCATTTTTAGTCCGATTGTGTCTTTAAGCCTCCCAACATACCACTTTGAATGTAACCTGGGCGGGGCAGCGTCTCCCTTTGCCTTATGTTGTCCTTTATCTGTTGCACTTATTCTCATTGTTAGTCATTTATTTACCTTGTGTTGTAATTTGGTAAAACGCTGCGTACACTGCTGGCACTAATTAAATACAATTATACATACATATATGATAATTGTGTGTGATCATTGGGACTAGCCCCTTTCTTTTGTTATACAGCTGTGTATCTCCAAGTTACAGTATATACCTTACCAGCATGTTGTATTCCCAAATCATCCTCCAGAAGTCAATCAGAGTACTCGGCAGAGGCCCCTGCGTGGCAATGTACGTCCTGGGGCAATAAACACCCTGCAATAAAGCATTGTGTCAAACGGGATATGTATCAACCTCTAACAATGGTGTTTTTGCTATTAAACTGACACAGTGGTCTACGTATCACACACATACACACACACACACACACACACACACACACACACACACACACACACAGTGGTGCCTAGTGCTGTCCTCAGAAATTGTACACTAAATTAATATGTGTAAATATAGTTTATTGCAATGAAATGGTGACTAGTGAAACTGTTATCTAAACAGTGTGAACATATGTGAATAGAAACATTAATGTGACTACAGTAGGTCCATTAACTACCGATAAAGTCCACTGATTTTCTTGGAAATCAGATAATGCAATGTTCCAAAAAAGACTTTAAATGGCGCTTTATGGTGAAGTAAAAAAGTCAAATCCAAAATCTGCAGCTGGTTGTGGGCGTGATGTCCTATATCCGCAGCTCATGTTGATTAGTAACATGTTGAAACAAAAAACACAAACAAAGTGTAATACCTCAGTGGGTAGGATTAAAATGGTTAATTCTCAGTAAACATTCATCAGTGAAATATATCACTCGGAGGGAGATGGGTTACATATGAATATTAACCTCAAATAGAGAATATGTCCCAATTATTTAAGGCCATATAGTATCTTAAGAAATAATGGACTTGAGGTGACCCACACTGTAAATGGAAAAAGGGTATCCAAGCATGGCTGGCATTAAAAAAAACCCAGATTTAATAAAAAAAACAACAATAATACAAAAACAATGAAAAATACAATGAAAATAGCAAAAGAGAATCTTCTTGAGATCTCGGAGGATGTCAAATTGAAATCCTACTCACGAGATGGTGCTAGTTCATGAGCAAGTAACTATTGAATTGATAACTGGAGGCTGTGATCACAGCTAGTCTGCTTGCTTCTCTGCTTGACCGCTGCTCTGCGGTTCAGATCTCTCATCGTCAATCACATACACCGTCCGGCCTTCCAAGATGGCGTCACAGATTGTTCGTCTCGTACAGCTTCAGGTACTCCCAGTTTCACCCGTGTTAACACTACGCGTTTCACATCAGTGTCGCTTCCTCAGGGATATCAGTAGCTACTGATCACTGCAGAGAAGCGAGCAGAGAAGCAAGCAGACTAGCTGGGATCAGAGCCTCCAGTTATCAATTCAATAGTTACCTGCTCATGAACTAGCACCATCTTGTGAGTAGGATTTCAATTTGACATCCTCCGAGATGTCAAGAATATTCTCTTTTGCTATTTTCATTGTATTTTTCATTGCATTCTGTATTATTGTTTTTTTATTAAATCTGTATTTTTTTTTAACACCAGCCATCCTTGGATTACCCTTTTCTATATACAGTGTGGGTCACCTCAAGTCCATTATGTCTTAAGATACTATATGGCCTTAAATAAGTGGACATATTCTCTATGTGAGATTAATATTCATATGTAACCTATTAAACACCATCTCCCCCCCGAGTGATATATTTCACTGATGAATGTTTACGGAGAATTAACCATTTCACTCACTCACCTACCCACTGAAGTATTACACTGTTTTTGTGTTTTTTGTTTCCACATGTTACTAATCAACATGAGCTGCGGATATAGGACATCACGCCCACAACCATCTGCAGCTGTTGTGTTTGACTTTTTAACTTGACCATAAAGCACCATTTAAAGTCTTTTTTTGGGACACACACATATACAGTATACACAAACATACATGTGTATATATATATATATATATATATATATATATATATATATATATATATATATATATATACTCATATACATACTCGCACATATATATCACTATAAAATAGTAGAGCACACAGAGACAACTCACATAGTGTATACAATTTATTCCAATATATATATATATATATATATATACTGTATATATTAAAAGATAACCAAAGAATGAATGCACTAACTGGAAAAACTGGAACAACCTACCGGAGACTCTCACATCCACCACCAGTTTAAGTTCTTTCAAAACTAAGGCTGTCTCACATTTTAATCTGGTCTGTAACTGTTACATAAGCCTATAATATACATCTTCTCTAACTGTGCATGCAATGTATTGTATATAAAATGTATACCCTGTTCATTTATGTAACTGTATTTGTAACCATGTATTATTTGTCATATTAACTATTCCCAGGACATACTTGAAAACGAGAGGTAACTCTCAATGTATTACTTCCTGGTAAAACATTTTTATAAATAAATAAATAAAACTAACATTTGGACTTCCTATGAAAAACAGATAAAACACGATCTTAATTACAGATATGATCCAGAGAGGACCAGAAAAGAATCCCCAAAGGCAGGGCTGCATGTCATTTCCCAGAATCCCTTGCTGCGGTGGGAGCACTGCATGCTGGGGGATAATGGTGAAAGGCAGGGCTGCATGTCATTTCCCAGAATCCCTTGCTGCGGTGGGAGCACTGTATGCTGGGTGATAATGGGTGAAAGGCAGGGCTGCATGTCATTTCCCAGAATCCCTTGCTGTGGTGGGAGCATTGCATGCTGGGGGATAATGGTGAAAGGCAGGGCTGCATGTCATTTCCCAGAATCCCTTGCTGCAGTGGGAGCACTATATATATATATAATGAGAGGTGGGGGAAGTTTGAGAAAATGGCCTGTGCGCACGTGCAAATGTTAAGCATATATTTTAATATCCTTTTATTTACAGGAAAAAGTTAAAATAAGTATTAATGAATATCATAAGAGGTTAACAATATCATCTTGGTTTAAAGCTTTATCACAGAGTCCCAATCCGAGTCACGCCACCGACAGCAGAACATGAATTATGATTCATATGGTTATTTTGGCGCCGGCGCTGCCGGTGAGAATACTGAGAGCCGGCAGTAACGTTCCCGACCGCGGCGATATGCCTCAAGTGACCCACCGGCGTCTCTAGTGCTGACATAGTGACGCTACAATCCATGCAACAATGAATAAATCAAGCAAACTGAGCTTTATTCGTTACTTATTCATCTATTGAATTGTATGGACAGGATGGAATTGTATGGACAGGATGGAATAGTATGGACAGGATGGAAT
>CM071575.1:25353038-25833848 GCA_036426205.1 Ascaphus truei | reverse complement strand
GGATGGAATTGTATGGACAGGATGGAATAGTATGGACAGGATGGAATTGTATGGACGGGATGGAATAGTATGGACAGGATGGAATTGTATGGACAGGATGGAATTGTATGCACGCGATGGAATAGTATGGACAGGATGGAATAGTATGGACAGGATGGAATTGTATGGACAGGATGGAATTGTAAGGACGGGATGGAATTGTATGGACGGGATGGAATAGTATGGACAGGATGGAATTGTATGGACAGGATGGAATAGTATGGACAGGATGGAATAGTATGGACAGGATGGAATAGTATGGACAGGATGGAATTGTATGCACGCGATGGAATAGTATGGACAGGATGGAATAGTATGGACAGGATGGAATTGTATGGACAGGATGGAATGATCGGGACCTTTAAATGCAGAGGGATACCGGCACCTCATAAAGGGGGCTGTATCTCGGGAAGCAGGGGGTCCCCGGACCTGAAACCAACGTGGTTCAGCTGCGGAGACCCCCTGCACATCTACACTATGAATAAAAATGTATTTTAAATAATTTTTAATGTGCCGATGTTTGCGCAGAGAGAGCAGCGGATCTCTCTCTGCTGCAAACACATCTCGCCAGGGGACGGCCTATAGTATCATTGATGTGCATATACAGTACTGTATGTGTATGTTACGGGTTATAGGGGTTGTTGTTATACAGTATATACTGTATATATACAGTATATACTGCATTACAATTCATGAATTTCTCGGCTTCAAAGACAACAGCTCGCAAACGCCCCCATGAGTTTTTACACGGCATTGCAGTATTGTAGCCAGCGGGAATAAAATGCTTAAATCACAGCCGCGAAAATAACGCAATACACCCCGGGAGAAAACGACACAAAACCGCAGATAACCGGGATAATCTGAAATTCGCTGAGCTAGCCGAGTTAGAATAAAGTTGGTCGCCACTGTATGTACATTGGAGTATTTAACTTTTTCGACATATACAGTAGTAGATTTCTTGAACCATTCTATGGCATTACGACACCTTTATTTTGTTGTATGTACTGTATACATAATATTTCTCCCAGTTGTGTTTCAGGTTGAGCACTAATTGAAAAGAACACACATACACACACACACAAATCCAATATAAAAGTGAATATATGGAAAATATACACAGTGAATTAAAAGTGTCTAATTATTAGTGTAATTGAAAATGATGTGTCAAAATGCAATCTCCTCTATTAAAAATGAAGGCGAGAAAGGATGAGGTGGACAGAATTCAGAAATGGTGGAAAGAGAGAGAGAGAATGGAGGGATGGGAGAAGAAATAGTATGGACGGATGGGGGAGAGCGAATGGAGGGTTGGGACAAATAGAATGGAGATAGAGGAGCAAGAATGCAGTGATGGGCGAGAGAATGGAGGAATGATGGAGTGTGTGTGTGTGTGTGTGTGTGTGTGGTTGTGTGTGTGTGTGTGTGTGTGTGTGTGTGTGTGTGTGTGTGTGTGTGTGTGTGTGTGTGTGTGTGTGAGAGACATCGAAAGGGGGGGAGAGGGGACGGAGAGAGAAAGGGGAGAAGTTGGTGATGTAATTTGTTTTCTAAATAATTTTTTTATGTGACCCAGTTTTTACTTTTGTAGATCTGGTCACCCTATATCTATTACTTGTTGACATAATACAGTGACACCAATTTAGTTAACATCAGTTGATTGTCTACATGGTGCTTCTTATATAGTACTAATCTACATAACAGACCTACAATTGTGCACATTTTCATGGGGATTGAGAGAGAAATATATAAAATATGATGAAAAATTATCGCGATCCCTTTTTTCTTGAACACTGTGTATCTATCCATCTATCTCTGTATCTATCTCTAAATCTATATCTATATATATCCACTATAAAATAGAAGAGAAGGAAGCTGGGGAATTCTCCCTGAAGTAGCAGCACCAGGACTACCTACACACAAACACACAATAAAAAGAGGTCACTTTCCCAGTAGTGCTTCAGTTGGGACAATTAAATATATAAATACATAATATGGTGGATCTTGGTTTGAGCTTGCTAAGATTATGTATATCTAATTATATACTGTATATACACACGTATAGATGCATGCAGACATGCTTCAGAATTGTCTTGATAGATAAACCCGTGCAGATTTAAGGGGTGTCACGATAGCCCCCTCTGTTATGAGAGTTTGCTGTCCCTCTGGCAGCAAAGGGGAGTAAAATGAATCCAATTGTTCCATATTCTTGGGTTACCCCAGACCCTCATATATTATACAGAAAACACTTTACCTTAATGAAGCTGGCATTGATGTAATCGGAATCATCGTCTGACGTGATCAATGATAGTTCCACGCGGCTGTGGTCAACTGTAGTAGAAAAATACGTGTAGATTTAGTTAAAGGTTTTTTTTTACTAATTGTGCAATTTCATACAAGTTGGCCAAAAATTAAAAAAAAAAACACTTTCATAAGCAATTTGACAATTTGATTGGCTTCCTTAACCAAATCTATCTGTGCTAAAAGTAAAGATGTGGATTTGTTTGTTGTGTTGGAAATGAATTACTATTTTCATTTAGTTTTGCTCTCTGAGTGGGGAAATGTTTGTCAATCAAGTGTTTTCTTTACCCCTATTCAATCGTGTCCTTCTCAGAGAGCCTATAAAGATAAGGGGAGGGGGCCTTTGCCTGTGCAAACTCTTGTTGAACAAACTGTGACATCAGACAAAATGGAGCAGCTAGAAGAAATCAAACCCCTCCCAAGTCTCAGCATTAATAACCCAGATGTAAGCCCTCAACATGTCACTGCCATTTGTAAACATTGGTCCTAGAACCCCATTAAAGAAACTGGAGTTTTTCCTCTTGATAAACCAGGTGCAATTCTTTTTTACTAGTTTTATACCTGTTGGTGGCCCTAGAGCACTGGAGTTGCCCGACCCTGTACTATAGGTACCCCTGATTTTAATAGGTGCAGTATATCGGGGCTTCCCAGTGCTGGAGAAGAGTTCATCTTCATTCAAATGATTGGGACTAAAATCTTCTCTCGCACAAGGAAGAGGCTTCACTGCATGTTGCATAGGGACCTTACAAGGATTGGAAGGCAGCCTCACTCCCTTCTACCATCAGAGGTCTTATAGACTTTAATGGACAGTTGTCATTTCTTTGGTCCAGAAACCTCAAACTTCCTCCATTTGACAGCTATGTGTAGGGGGGTTTAGTAAATTATCAATGAAAGTAGGGATACATGCAGATATAAAGCACAAAGCTCTCCCTTAACACACCTTTCTGTGGCACACTAACACATTCACACAGCCACCAAAGCTACATTCATCATTCACCCCCTGTCCGTTTTTTTTAGGATAAAACTAGAAGACTCCGAGAGGTTGCGTTGTGTTGAGATTCATTGCTAATCCCTGTGGGTAGAAACAAACCATACCCTGTTGCACCTTTATTCTACACCTGGTGCTTCACCTGACACTGCAGACAGAGAGCACTGGATTGTGCCATTGCAGAAGTAACCAACAGGGAATAGGGCGGAATCTCTGTACACTGCAGCCTCTCTGGTTTCTCTCAGTTACACCAGGGGTTGCCAACTCCAGTCCTCAAGGACCACCAACGGGTAAGGTTATAAGGATATCCCTGCTTCAGCACAGGTGGCTCAATCAGTGGCTCAGCCAAAGACTGCGCCACTGATTGAGCCACCTGTGCTGAAACTGGAATATTCTTCAAACCTGATCTGTTGGGGGAGTAGTTGAGTAGTAGTTGAGCACCACTGGCTTAGTACATAGCTCCCAAGGACTCCACTATGTTGCAGGTTCCTCTGGTAGTAAAAATGTGATGTGTTCATTCTAGAAAAGGAAAGAAATTCCAAACTCACAAGGCAATATGTCTTTGTAGCGGTTCTTCTTGAAGTTCTCAGCCCGTTCTGCTGCTTTCGTGGAATAGTTGTGGTCTTTCCTGTACTTTGCAGACTGCCTTTTTAGATGCTGTGACCAGAGAAAGAAACAAAGGGGCATTCTTCACGTTTGGATGGATGCTGGTTACTTATTGTATATCTGCAGTCAGATGCTGAACTAGGGGGGTGAGCAGGGCTGCCTCCCCGGGCGCTGCATCTTAGGGAGTGCAGGTCTGTCGGGGTACGACGGAGTTGGGTCACAAATTCCGGTGTCCCCCGCCAGAACAGACCCCCTCCCCCTGCTCCACAGGTAGGGGCTGTTAAATGAGGGGGATAGGGGAGAATGGAGAGAGAGGGGAAGAAGTAGAGAGAGAGAGAGAGAGAGAGAGAGATCATGGAGGGAGAGAGAGAATGGGGGGAGAGAGATAATGGAGGGCGGTAGAGAGATAATGGAGGAGGTGGGAGAGGGAAAAGGGAAGCGAGAAGGGGCTAGAGAGGGAATGGGGGAGCGTGAAAGGTGGGGGAGAGAAGGCAGTGGAGAGAGAAAGGGGGGAGAGAGAGGGGGGAGGAGAGAGGAAATTGGGACAAGAGAGGTACAGTAAGGGAGAGAGAGGAGAAATAAAGAGGGTGTTCTATAAACTGGAGGAGGGGGGGGCAATTGGTGGCACTTGACCTTGGCACAAAAATACCTTGTTCTGCCTCTGCCTGCAATTCAAGCCCTAAAAACATATACAGTAGAAGTCCAAGTACAGGTCAGGATCACTTGTTACAGACTGCTACCTGCTTGGAAGCCTCAGATCCCAGTATATCCCTTGTTTCCTTCTCCTTTTTAGGATATCATTGTCTATCCCAAGAAATGTGGAATACCTTATTCAACCACTTCCAGGTCCTTCTCGGACTCAATGGAGGGTATTAAAAGTCTCCCAGCTGCACAACTGGGGGAAACTAGTGCAAACTAATCGCACCAGCTATATTAAAGGAACAATTTGCACTGATTTTACCACAGCTTTGCAGCAGGTAGAATTTAGTGCAGAACCCCATAAATGTATGGAGAGAAATATCAGAGTAAAGTAAATGCAAGAGGCAAAAAGTGATACTGTGTGCTCATTTGCATGTACTTCCCCAGAATCCCTGGCTGTAGTGGAAGCACTGTATGCTAAGACATAGTCAGGGTTGCAGACCTGTTTGAGACATGTGAATGTGCTCACAATTAGTATTTTTATTGGCTGTACACTGCACGGTATAGGATTTGTGTCACTATTTTACTCACCATAACTTATTTTGTGTCTAAATTTGCGACAAATTGTTGTTCAAAAAGGTATTAGACGCTGATGCACATGGCGCACATCTTGGAGCCAAGAATATGATCCAAGAATGTGCGCAAAGGTGCAAGATAAAAATGAGGCAATTTGCGTTCATTCTGCTCAAGACTTGCATGATCTAGTACCCCGGAAATGTTGATTATTTTCAAGAAGGTATTCTGTGTCATCCATAATCTGTATTAGAAACTTAATCTGTGTACAGAAATAAAATTGATTTACTCCATATAATATTTAGTTCTGTTAGACTAGCTGTCTCGTTTACAATAGCCTCATTTTAGTTCTGTCCCTGTGTAGGTAAAGGCCAGTTACATCTTAAAAATGATTCTAAGTACTCTTCCTACTCAACTTGTTTATTTTAACAGTGTTTTTTTTAGTGTTTTTAAATGTCTATTGAAGTTATGGATGTTCAAAATAAAGTAGAACAGGAAGCTGCTATGTTGTCACTTTGGTAATTTATGTTACAGGAAGTTGTAGGCATCATAGACATCAATGGAGTTTCACAGAACTCGTAACTCTCCCAAGATGACAGGAAAATAAAATGTAACAAAAACATCCAGCAACATTAACACTAGTAATTCATCCCTACTAAAAAACACAGCTTCCCCAGCCCCCCTCCCCCCACCAACATTTTTCACATAAAAATACTGTAGGTACTGATGCAGCCACCAGTATTAGAACACATACCTGGGAACTTCTGGGAGATTCTGGGACAGTCTCACAGTAAATGCCTTAATATTGCGTCAACATTTCTGTGAGATTCATAATGGCCCATTGGATTAACACAGCAGGGTCTCTGCTGTGTTAATCTGATGGGCCATTAAGAATCTCACAGGAATGTTGAGGCAATGTTGAGGCATTTACTGTGAGACTGCCCCAGAATCTACCCAGGCAAGAGTTCTAATACTCGTGGCTGCATCTGTAACACTAGTTCGTCTACTCTGGGCAGGATGCGGGCACATTTCCTTCCAAGCAATTCTTATAAGAGTCCCATAACCTGTGCACCTTATCCCAGTCAAAAAAACATTGGAGGCCGTCAAGTACGGTACACCTGTGAGCACGTTACCTGCATACGGGACAAGGGTTAATACGCAGCTCTCAAGCTGGCCCACTTCCCTCACCTGCTGTCTCTGTAAGTTTCCTATCATACCACTTAGATTGTAAGCTCTTCGGGGCAGGGATGTCCTTTCCTATTGTCTGATTTTTCTGCGCTTATTGCATTATTAATAATTCCCTGTACTGTATTCTTTGGGAAGCGCTGAGTACACTTTTGGCGCTATATAAAAAAGGACATACATACTGTACATACATACATCCACTTCCACCAACCAAGAAATATGCAACATATGTAATTAATATATATCTGCCAGGGTCCCAGATCCCTGTTTATTACAGAGAAAACTATGCACTTAGCCCCCCAAAAATCTGTTGTAGCAAAATGTGTCCGAAAATGTAAATACTTTCTCCAGAGTGTGCAACAGTTCATTCAGAGCCCAAAAGTATTACTTATTAAAGAATTTTTTAATATATATAAAAATACAGTGTTTCAGATTACAGAAAAAGATAATTACAAGAACATACAATTACAGTAAATGCAAAACAGTTTCTTAAAATAACAGAATAAAACATAAAACAGAAACCCCTATACAATACTTTACCATATGCCATAAGTTTTCGCCAGAGGTCACTGGTGTAGAAATATAAGAATCCACGTGTTTGGTCCAAAACAAACCTCTGTTGAATTCTGATTTCTTAACTCCAGGGCAAGTCATATATGCGCAAAGTTTTTGACCTGTGCCCACCAGTCTCAAAGCCCCAGCATTCGCGCACCCCCTCTCCTACGACGTCATGTGACGTCACCCTGCGTCATTTGACACACGTTGCAATGGCGATGTGTCACTGAAGACCCGGCTGCCAGCAGGTAAGGAATATTACAGAGGCCTCACGCCTCCCCCGGCATTTAATTTAAATGCCTGGGGAAGGGCGCGGGGCCTCTATAACCGCCATGCCCCCCCTGTGGGGCACTCACCCAGTTTGAGCACCCCTGCTATATACCATTGTTTTCTCATTGATACAACATAAGCACACCCCTTTCGTAAATCAGTTGTATGATTGACAGTTTTACAACAAAGGGAAAAAAACTTTTGCTTTTAAGACTTTTTGTCTCAATATATAAATGCTCATAACTTAATCTCCTGAATAATTAGACACTAGTGAGTCTTATGAATAGATTCAGGCGATTATGACGGACATAACGAGAATAATTATGATGATCTTGCTCTTAAATTTGAGTGACAAATGGAGGTGTCCTTGGCACCTCTTTCCTATGTACACTGGCGACACACTTTATTCGAGCTCGGCTAGTCCCACGAATTCGGGTATACCCGGGTGTATTGAGGTTTGTGACTGTTTTCTGCCCGAGTGCATTGGGTTATTTTCCAGGCAGGGATTGAAGCATTTTATTCCCGCTGGCTGCAATACTGCACAGTATATATATATATATATATACTGCATTACAATTCATGAATTTATGCCATCTGGTAGACACGCGAAGCATTGCAGCCTATTAAATCCTAATCATTATCATTTAACAGATCAGCCGCCCGTCAGCCAGGCATGAACCCAGGCTGGGAAGGCAAACGCAACGGGGCTTGTCAGAGGTGAGGAGCGGCGCATTCCAGGTATCTGCCAGGTACATACTGGGTATTTGCTCGAATAAAGTGTGTCGGTGCAGTAGTGTGTGGTACGGTTTGATGGTTTTTTTTGCTGCAATTACAAATATGTGAAGGTTATACTTTAAAATCAAGGTTATTTTTAATAAGTTCACCCAACTAAGGCGTGACCTTTGTGTCACCCCCTTCTGAGTGGCACAAGGAATATCTAAGGAATGTTACTTTCCTTTGAGGCTGACAGAGTAGTACCTGGCTATCGTTTATTGCCTTCTAAACGACACATATGTCACTTTTAGTGGGCCCTCAGTGATAGGCCTCCCCCCAAATAAGCCCTCTTTGTTGGTCTGCAAAGTCCCAGGAACAGTCTTGACCTGTCCTAAACCCAATATATTGTATTTTTAAAAACAAACAATAGCTACATTAAAGCCTGAAGTACTAGATTGATTAAAACACTTAATATCTCATGATACTATCATATCAACGTAGAAAAAAAGTGGAGGATTTTTATGGGCAAATAAAAGGGGAAAAGAATGGCGCATAGAGACACAATATGTAAGACGTCATTATAATCTGTGCTAACTCCTCCCCAACGCCTTCTACTGACTCTCCATACGGTGCAAGCTGGGGCAGAGACACAGAATGTGATACATACAGTTATAATCTGTGCACCATGTAACTCCTCCCCAACGCCCCCTACTGACACCCTCCATAGGTGCTAACTGGGCAGATGGGGTAGAATTGGTGCAGGGGAAAATGACCCAGTTTTAATCTAAAATTGTCTTGACACATAGACCCCTTTAAGTTTCATAGCTACCGCTGGTTTTACAGTACCCCAAAAACATGTAGGGTACCTGCTAAGCAGGTACAGTTGGAGGGTTTGAAATTATATTAATTTCTATAAAACACTTCAGCTGCTACCAAATTGTGCCTCTCACAGGAAGAGCCATAAATAGCATCACAGGAGGTGACAGTTGGAACGTGGAGAGATGCAGAACGCTAAACACGACGCACGCAGCACACATAGGGAAACCAAAACACGAAGCCCATCACTTTGATTTAGCTTACTTTTTTTGTTGTTATATTTAGTCCTTTCCTGATATATATTAAGCACACAAAGTTATTTACCTGAACTAAAAATATTCAGATGAAAGTATTTTTTCTGGATTGTGATGTAGCCAGCATTAAAACAAATATGGATCACATCTGTAATATAAGCGATTGCTTTTGTCAACTGATAAATTGGTACCTTGTGCTAGAAAAACCATCATGGACAAAAAAATTAATGCAATGTAGAAAAAATACTTTATTGGCTAATATATAATTCATATGTTTAATAGTTTTTGAAATGTTGGCCCAGAGCCGAACTCCAACCAAAGTTCATGGGATACACAATACATGTTGTTCCCCTTAGCAGCTATTAGTTATAAGGCATTTCCTAGAATATTCACAAAGACAGACATATTAAGAGTCCCTTCAAAAATTATTTCACATATTGCATTAGGATTAAAATATTCACGCCAGTTTATAAAAGAAATACAATCTGTTTGATCTTTTCAGTGATCAAAGAAATTTAGAGTTTATTGAATTTGTTTATTAAATCATGACGTTCACTAGCATTTCTGATGTTTTTCAATGTTAACTTAGCCTCAGTTACCAGAAATGTCTTAACAGGGAACTGATTTTCAAGAACATTTGAATCATCTGCTATTGATGAAACACCCTATGATTCAAGTGGAAGATTTGAATGTATCAGCAGTGGAATGAGAGGAAAAGGATGATCGATATACTTATTTGTTTTCATCATTTAAACTCACACACATACTTTAGAAGAGCATGCTTTAAACTCTTTCCTTTATTGTAATTGGGGATCTCCCTTTTGAACACCGTCCTACACAATTGGAAACACCTCGTACGCTCAGTGGGATTCCCCTCTTCAAGAAATGATTTGCCTTAATGGCTTTCCCTTTCTAAATATTCACAAACATATTTTCTAAGGGGTGTTATGCCATAAGATGGTGTCAGAAGACTCCTAACTGTTCATCTACTTGACTGGAAGATGTTTTATGGAATATTAGTGCTTAATAACTTAGAAAAATGGTGTGTTATGATAAGGATTGAGAGATGGGACGGCTCCCAGCATTGCTTCACTGGGAGGAACAATGAACATGCTACACTGTATACAACCAAACTCATCAAATGGCTTTCAAATGGCAAATGGACCACTCACTACCCCTGCCCATATCTCCCTCCTTCCCCCGGTGCAGAGGTATCTGGCACACCCAATGGCAGATTGGACCTTCCACTAGGTGTGGTAATTATTACTATACTGTAATTATTCCTATTCTTTGCTACAGACTAGTTCTGAGGCATTCTCGAACTCTCCATAATGAGGCTTCTTGAGCAAGAAGGCGTCTCAAACTAGCACTGTTTAGGGAATATATGGGTCCTCATTTCATTCCCTTGTAAAACATTATTAGCAGATTGTACAGTGATTTTTTGGAATGCCTTTTCAGGCCCACCGACAGCTTTCCCGGGTCAGAACTGAAGTCTTAACCTGGGTTCTGCGTTGTTGAGTGGATGGAGAGGTGGAAGGGGCCCAGCAGGTTAACTGCCAGGATCATCGGGCCGGATCCCACTCTGTCATTAAGTCTGCGACAGTTGTTTTGTCTCACCCCGTCAGTGGCCCTGTGCCTTCCTCTGGATCAAAATACAATATAAGTATAGCATCAAGGTTGGGGCATATGTACCATGGTAAAAGTGGGGTAATTCTGGGACAAAAACATTTCTAAAGATGTATCAAAGAAACAATCCATTTGATTTTAAAGGGATTTTTTTTTATACAGATGGTGCAATTTTCTTTGCCCCAGAATTGCATCAATTTTGTTTTGATATATATGTCCTGTTATCTTTAAACATACGTTTGACCGTATGTGTGACTGCTTTAAAATCACTTATACATATAATCTAAACCCATGCAGTCTTAGGGCAGGTCCATACTGCCGCAGACTGCGTGGGCGCGATCACATTGCCAAAAGGCAATGATCGCGCCCATTGACCGCAGCAGGAGGGGGCGCGCGAGAAATCAGTTGAAACTGATTTCTTGGCATGACAGCCAGGTCACGTGAGCGGTTCGCCCAATGAGGGCTAACCAGCTCTGTGACGCCCCTAGTCACGCCCCCCACGGCACGTCTACCATGGACAGAAAATGTCCCGCTTCACGCTGTATGGCCTTAGCCTTATAGTAAAGCGTACAAAACCCAAGTCCCTTTTTCCTTTGCCTTGCTGTACTTCTCTATGTGCTGAAACGGAAGCACCATCTTCCCTTTTCTGCCGCTGTAAATAACTTGTGCATGCGTTCTCTTCTGGATTTTGCATTCATTTCAATTGCAAAGCTAACAAAGGTCAAACAGCCATTTACAAAATGTACTTATCAGTCCCTCCTAGGACAAAACTGAACTAACGGCAGTGGCATGTTCTAATGTAGGGGTCTGAAACCCTTCTTATGCAACTCAAACAAGTACAGCTCAACCCCCGTTATATCGAGATCCGTTACAACGCGAATCCGCTTATAACGTGATGCAAGCGCGGCTCCCAATTTTTGGATTTATGAATACTTTACAATACTTTATTGTACAGTGCATACAATTGTACATTATTTCTAACGCGATCCGCTATAACGCGATGTGATTCTTTGGACCCCAAGCACAGCGTTATAAGGGAGTTTAGCTGTATAATACGTTTTTGAAGTGAAACTTCTTTAGTGGCACCTATTCTTATGGAGTAAAACGGGAGAGTTAGGGGCGAAATGTGAAACGGAAGTGACGTGACGTCACGGCTACCCCCCCCCCCTCCCCCGCGTCTACTGTGACATATCGCCGCCGGCGCCACTCCTAACAGCCGCCGCTCCCCCCCCACACACCCGCTGTGACATGCTGCCCACACACCCGCTGTGACATGCGGCGGCGATAGCCGCCGGCGCCGCTCCTAACGGCCGCCGTTACCCCCACACGTCGTCAGCTGCCATGGGTATAGCAAGATGGCTGCTGCAGAGCTTCCGGTGCTAGAGTGAAAGGTGTAGCAAGAAGGCAGACGCGGGGATTTTAAATCAGACTCAGTGAGCCGCTGCTCAGCCTCTCTCCTCCCTCCGCTTCCCTGTGTCCCGCTGACTGAGCGCCGACGGGGCCGGAGGAGGAGGAGAGGAGCCCAGGGATCATGGAGGGTAACCGGGAGGAAGCAGAGCGGTGTGTCGCTGACAGGAAGGGATGAGGGAGGGAGGGTGGAGCGAGGGAGGGAGGGAGGAGGGAGGGTGGAGCGAGGGAGGGAGGGTGGAGCGAGGGAGGGAGGGTGGAGCGAGGGAGGGAGTGATGAGATCGGACCTGGCAACGATGTCCACATTAAAGGATATCAAAGGAAGAATAGGCTGGGGAGAGGGATATCACATTGAAAACATCACAGTCCTAGTGATTCTGTGTGTGTGCAGCGAGAAGCAGGACAGGGCAGAAGTGGATGTGCATGAATAAGGTACAGTCAGTGTCAAATGCTGCCGATGCTGCTTCTGATGGTGAGATATAGCTGCATGCAGCTCCTGGTGTCCTGTGCTCTCTGCTAATATGCACTGAAGGAACCATCCAGACTGGCATGAGCCTTCAGCAGAACAATTAAAGACTGTCAAAACAGGACACACTAAACACTGGAAATCTCAGTGCTAGTAAATACTCAGGGATAAGGAAATAGCAAGGTATCTGTATGACAAATCTCAACTGTCAACCCAAATGAAATATAACATTCTTCTGTGTACTGGAAATATCTGATCTATACAAAGTCAGCAATATATCAGATTGTAAAATGCAGTGGTCACAGTACTAATACAACCTCAGTGGTGCTGTGCTTGACTGCAGGAGAGAGCACAGTTATTTGAGCAAAGGACACTATAATAATGGTACTAATTTTACAAACATGGTGTATTCATGCAGAATATAAAGGGTGAGACTAAAAAGACATCTCAGTCACACGCACACTCACAGTCACCCGCACACTCACAGTCACCCGCACACTCCCATTCCACCCGCACATCACTGCACACTTCACAGTCACAACGCACACTCACAGTCACACGCACACTACAGTCACCCACAGTCACATCACACTCAGTCACACTCATTCACAGTCAACACAGTCACGTGCACTACTCATCAAGTCCACACTCAGTCACCCGCACACTCCGTCCCCGCACCTCACGTCAACCCGCACACTCATTCACCTGCACACTCACTCATTTACCCGCACGACTCACGCACAGTCACCCGCACACTCACATTCACCGCACGTCACAGTCACCGCACAGTCCACAACACGCAACTCATCAGCAGTCACACGCACACGCAGTCACATGCACAGTCACCGCACACGCACATTCCAGCACCTCACACTCACATCCACACCCACCCGCACACTCGCCATCACCCTCACACTCACATTCACACCCCGCCACACTCACATTCACCCCCGCACAGTCACCTCACATTCCAACGCACTCACACGCACCTCACAGTCACACGCAGTCCACCTCGCACTACTTCGTCACCCGCACACTCAGTCACACAAACCGCACACCTCAGTCCACACGCAACACTCAGTCCCACACGCACAACATGATGAATTCACACTTAGTGCAAATGCTACTCCAGGGGAATTTGTTTCCTACCACGCGCATTTCTAAGAAGTCAAATTTAGTGCGTTTTGGTCACTTGAAGTTGTATTGTGATTTTTTATTAAAACATCACTCAACCAATACAATTTCTGTGACAAAGTCAAAGAAGTTTTCCCTTACTATGTGTGTGCACACACAGCTTTTTTTTTTTACATTTGAAAAACCCATTAACTAAGTTCCTTGTAGTTATATCCATTTTCACGCTAATCTTTTGTGATTAGACCCGTTTTGTAAACTGTTCTATATGAAGAAGAGATGGTTCTTCCAGAGTTTTTCTCTTTGATATTTGTGTCTGACTACTGATGTCAGCATTATTTGTTTGAACATATTAAGGGGATAGAACAAGAAGGGCCGAGAAACATTTTAATTAAGCGAAGGAGCCCCGAGAAAAGTGACACAGACTTATTGTTTTTTATTCGAGAAGCAAGATAGTAAACTTTTATACTGGTATTAAATAATTTCGTAAGAAACGAATTGTATTGATTCTCTTTGTTTTTTTTGCCCGCTATATGTCATGCGAATTAGGTAATATAATTAACAGCAGACAAGCTCATGGTAATACGCCGATCCGCCTGCACGTGCGGCAAGCACCATGCGCATGCGCTGTGGCAATGTGATTCTCAATGGCACCAGGATAAGGGGGTGGCACCAGGTAAATGCGTAAGGGTGGCTATGTTTTAATCGGCCACTGTACATTCATTTCCCAGATCGGCCTCTGCAGTTCAACTATTGTATGGCTTGTTGGACAATAGGCTGTGCCTACCTGTATGTGGTCTCCTCTCGGTCTATGCCGCTTTAATTACTTAAATGTATATCTGAAATCCCCGCACGCTCACTTTGAAGCGCGGTCATTTGCCCCGAAATGC
This sequence comes from Ascaphus truei, assembly GCA_036426205.1. Taxonomy (NCBI): domain Eukaryota; kingdom Metazoa; phylum Chordata; class Amphibia; order Anura; family Ascaphidae; genus Ascaphus; species Ascaphus truei. The sequence continues at coordinate 25,819,396 of CM071575.1, read as the reverse complement.
CCCCCTCCTACCCCGCGTGCTGCGAAATATCCAGGACAGAACCCTGCTCTCATGCTTGGATAGCTGGTGACGTCACCACTCGGTCGTGCATGCGCCATTCTCGGGGCCGCAGCTAAAGTAAAAAAAAGATTCAGCAAAATATTCTATGTGCTGTTTTTTTCGGGGGTTTATAAGCTGGGTTATCACCTAATGACCGGTCTCTAGTCTTAAACCAACTCCCCTTTAAACGTTTCATCACTTCACACTGTCATTGGTTTCACTTTTTATTCCTGAGGAGAGACTACACATTAATTTTCAATACGTTTACTGTGGATAGCCATGGAAATAATAACACAACCAGTTCAATGTCGGATATGTCGACGCCCCGATTCTAGCCCCAATTAATTATCAGTGCTCTTTTGACTTTCCTTGACTAATTCCGCTACGGGCTGGACTCTGATAAGTTCCTTCCTAGCTCAAGACCAGAAGGAATAATCGATGACCCATTCCTATTGCCTTCTATAGGCTTGGCGACCCCCCCACAGCGCCACGAAGTAGCCGAGACACGGTACTCTTTTTGTTCGTAAAAAGGGGTTATATCGAGGAACTTTGTTCAAAGGAGCCCGGTAATATTTAGCTAATACTAGATAACAGGAGGTGTTCTCTTCCCCGAAGAGTAGCGACGGAAAGCCTTTCTGCTGCAAGAGAGGGCAGCAATGTCCCCAGTACTGTAGCGTCCCATAGGTTTTCATGCCGATATTTTTCGCAAGAAAGTCCACATTTCCGACCCGCAACACTCCCCCGACCCCGCCGTCAAGGCCCCCGGCGAGCAGAGACGCAACGTCAAGCTCTACAAAGCGTCGTTACGGTGAAAGAAAGGTAAAGCTCCCTTTGTCAATGACATCCAGGCGGCGACAAAAGGAGAAAGTTGGGGTAAGCCCCGTCTACCCGCTCAAACCTCTAGCCATAAGCACATAAAGACTGATGGGTCATTAAAATCCCAAACATTTAATGTCAACCGCCGAAGTAAAAAGGGGCGGGGGGAGGACAAGGAAGTCAAGGAGGAAGGAGTGGAAGCCAGGAAATGAGACAGGAGAAACCGAAGAGGGTATTAAAGAGTTAGGGAGACCACTCGAAATCAAAGAGGACTAATAACGGTGGGAGGGCAGTTAACGCTGAAATGACCGACAGACATGCTACTTGCCGCAGAGGGGGGGGGGGGGGTGATGAGTGCCTCATCGCACTTCTTTCACTATCTTTTTCCTTCTCTGTGGAAACGGGGGAGGCGGTTGCTTAGTTGCAAGTTTGGATAGGGGGAGAGGTCTCCACATTCAGTCAGCGGGACCGAGTCAGATTGGAGAGACCAGTTAGATTAATTTGTGATTCCCATCAAACTTTCTCCATCGACAAGAAGCTGAGTCAGGCCCAAGATTGTCGAGTTATTTCGGGTAGGCGAGACTGTTAAAAGGACGCCGCTTCTTATCTAGACAAGAAAGCTTGTAAGTATGTGTATAGGTTTGGTCCCCCATACAAAAAAACAGACGGTTTTATTTTGAAGACCTCTGTTCCCTTTGCCGTATTCCAATTGGGTCCCCTCAAGTAAAGATACCAACTGTTAAAAGGGTTTTTTATCTTTCCAATCATTTGACGCAGGAATAGACCAGTTGATGTTGCTCTGTTAGTACAGAAGAGCCACAACTCACAGCACGTAAAGAGACACTGTCCTAGGATGCACTGTGAAAAAAAGGGTTTTGCAATCAAACTACATGTGACTGGATCATATTCAAGTATAATATGGTGTATTTGGGATTTAATTTGTATACACACACTATCAAGAACGTGATCAATAGCCATACCACCCTAATACACCCTACAGGCCACGAATGGCTCCAGTATTTTAAGAAATCAACGGGCTGTTTTCACGTTCCCTCTTATCACCACTGGACGCGCACGTGCCAGCCGTAGTGCTCCTGTTTTGACTGCTTTCATCACTTTGGCTATGAACGGCCAAGCCCCAGGGCACGTGTTTCGCGGGGGCGATTTGTTTGAATGTTATGGATTGCTTTGTAAATTAATCATTCTAACTGACAAATGAAGCATTGTAATGTGTAAGTTCCTAGTGCGTACCTGTGTCCTTCAGGTGTTTAAGCACTCACCTGCCCCACGCACACTAACGAAGTAGGGCAAATTGCACTCATCTAGGCAGTACGGTTGAGAAGAATCCGCGCCATGACAGGGTAGTCCAGGTATGCACCCACGTGATTGTTAAAATCATGGCAGCTGAATCTGTAAGTAACTAGTCATCAGCCTACCATTGCTTTAATTAGCTGAACATTCCGACTTCAACCATGACAGAATTGGACAATAGATACACCAGGTTTAATACAAACAGATGTTTAATACAAACAAGAACGTGTTACCGAACTTCTAATAGTTACAGTTGGAGGATGTGGGAGTGGACATCATTGAGCAGAAACGATTGACAGACACCTTACCCTCATTTAGCTCCCCATCTAAACAGAAAAACTAATTTTTCTGACCCCCAAAATGATTAAAGTGCAGTCCCATGCATCAAGGTGAGAAATAAATTAAACACCTTTATCTGTCTAATTTGCTTTCTAAGAAAGGGCTTACCAGCTGTAAAGTGACCAATTGTAACTGTATCCTGCGAAAAATAAATATGTATTTCTCTTTTGGGGTCTGCTTAATCATGCATGTCAACTATGTACTGTTATGTTTATCTGTTTAGCTAATTTGGCATCATCATTACTTTACAAGTACATTTCACTGTAGATCGACAACCCCCGTTGTATCATCAAAGAAATTAGATAAAGCATGTAAAAACACTCCAAAGCATGAAAAGTGAACAATATTTAAAATACTTCACACAACACACACCTCTCTCCCTCTCCTCCCCCCCCCCCGTCTCTCTTCCCCCCCTCTCTTGTCGTGTGTCCTCTCTCCCCCCTCTCAAACTTTCCTACCATGCAGGAATGGAAACAAAAGGTTGAAACCAGGGTGGTTTAATAGATCTTAAGTCAGAACATCTTTGGGTCTACATTCACACACTGATATGTTAGCTGTGGGTACACTTATTATGCACTTTTATATCTGTACAAACCTAGGTTCCACTACTTTTTTTTTTAATTTAAAAAGTAAGTCATATTTCCTTCAAAAGAAAAATTGATTCAACAACAACTTTATTTGATATAGTGCTTTTCTCCCAATGGGACTCAAATAGCTTCTCTTATAGTGTGCAGTAAGCAGCATGTACATATGATTTTTACAGACACAGTCCCTGTCCACAGGGCCGCCAACAAACATCATGGGCCATGACAAAGAAAGGAGCAGCCCCCCCTCCCCCCCCCAACACATAGCGCAACCAACCACGGAATATTTTTTTAGCGCAACTTTTACTTACCCCCAAATACATATAAAAATACACCCCCCATAACATAAAAAAATACACATTCACCACCCCCCCCAGACATATAAAATATACCCCCACCACCCCACACATATAAAATATACACCCACACCACAATACATAAAAAAAAACACCCCAATACAAATAAAAATCAGACTTACCGTTGATGGTCTCCAGGTCGGCCCGGTGGCTGCAGGGTGCGGGGTGGGCTGTGGCGCGGGTTCGAGGTGGACCGGTGGCTGCGGGAGGGGGCGGTGCTCGGGATGGGCGGTGGGCCTGGGCTGCTACTGGGGGAGGGGTGCCGGTGGTTGCTACTGTGGGGGGCCATTGCTGTGGGAGGGCCAGTGGCTGCGAAGAGGGTGCCGCGTTAGGCCGGTGGCTGAGGGGTGCTGGGGGGGATCGGGGGGGAGGGGGGGTAGGTGGAACGGCGGCAAGGGTTGCAGTGGCGTGTCCAAAAATACTGGAACAATGCTAAAATAAATATGGCGAGGACCCTCGCCAGACATATAAAAAAAAACCACCCCCACCAAGATCCACTCCCCCATTAATATTAAAAATAATAAAAATATAAAAATAAACCCCCCACCTCCCCATACATATAAAGTACGACCCCCCCAATACATATAAAAATACCCCACAACCTCCACCAAATACATATAAAAGAACTAACCCACCCCCCACCAATACATATAAAAATACCCCAAACCCCCCAATACAATCAAAAATACCCCCACAACCCAATACATATAAAAAATACCCCCCACCACACCCCAATACATATAACACCCCTATACCCAACCATACCCCTCCCAGCATAGCAATGATGCAAATACCCCCCACCCAATAATACTAATACAAACCCCCCTTCACCAACCACATACAAAATTACCCGAAACCTCGCCCCCATCTTAATACACCCCCATACAATAAACAAATCAGACTTACTTGGGGATGGTCTCAGGTCAGGCCCAGTGGCTGCGAGAGGCCGGTGGCTGCACCGGGGTAGGGGGTGGGGGGGGCGGGGCAGGTGTGGTCGTGTTTTGCTGGGAAGGTGGGCGGACGCGTGAGGGGGTGGCGGTGGTCATTAGGGGCGTGTGGCTGATGTGGCTTGCGGGGGTTGCGGTGCTGCAGGGGAGGGCGGTGTACCGGTGGCTGCAGAGGGCCGTTGCTGCGGGGGGAGGGGGCGGTGTGTCGGTTGCTGCAGAGGGCCCTTGCTGTTAGGGGGGGTGGGAGGGGCGGTGCTGTGGGAGGGCGGTGGCTGGTGGTGATGCAGGGGGGGGGGGTGCTGGCGGTGCTGCAGGGGAGGGGACTGAGCCACTGATTGACCCACCTGTGCTAAGCATGATATATGAAAACTGACTATGCTGGCTCTTGAGGACTGGAGTTGGCCACTCCTAGTCTAGGGTTGTGATGAAGTAGGATAATGATACGAGTGAAGACTGCTGGTTTTCTTCTCACGTAAAAGTATGTTTCCCCCCCCTGAATCTAGCTAATGCAATCATCCCCTGATGGCCAGTACCTTCCAAAGAGCAGGAGCCGAGAAGCTTACTATGAATCTCAACACTCACTGCAGGCCTCCCAGTGTCAATACATGACTCGGAGCGATCCTGTGATCGTGACGTCACTGCTGAGCGTACGGAGGAGTCCTGTTCTGGACAGATCGCGATCTGGAGCACTAAACGCCATCCTCCCCTGTGAAAATTTGAAGAAGCCATGACGTGGTACTTTGGGTCCCTGCCATGCCAACCCTCAAATCTGTTGTGGCTCAACGTCATGAGGACACCCAAACATTGATCAATAACTCCTTATAATCCCCGTATGCCATCTGTGTCTATGTGTCATGGTGACACCATGAATGATGTCGCAAGTGGAAAAGTCTTCTCTGTGTATGGGGGGGGGGGGGGGAGTATTTTTTCCATTCTGTTGCCCTCATTTTTGGTGACATAGAGTAAACTACTTCATTGCTTCAGACCGATGGTTTTCAAGCTATGCACAATTATTTGAGTATCTGTATTTAGCAAACCTGAAGTGGGGGAAGTGGTGGTTTGGGGGGTGGAAGAATTCCTGACAATGTTGGTATAAGGGGATAAAACAGTTGGATCTGGCTTCTTCTGGGATAAAACAGTATGGATTCTAGCTACTAAGGGGATACAACATATTGAGGTCTGGTACAGTTTTGTACATTGTTTTCTTCTTGCTTTGGTTATATAAATGTTTAGGCATTTTGTATATGTATCTACAGGGTTACCAGGAGACGGGAATAGCGTCATGATATGGGATCATTGATTGTGGGGGAAGGGGACCAGCGATGGCTTCAGCCATCTACGTTCCGGGATTGATGAGTTTAGCAGAATTCAGGAGGTTTGATGAAAGGGTTGGTACCCCGAAACTAATGGCTAGCATTTCATTACCTTGTGGATGTCACTATAATTTTGTTGCGTTATTTTATACAGTATTATTGTATATTTTTTCTGTGTTTTATGTTTTGTTGATTTGTTATCATTACTGGCCTTGTTGTACATTTTTATATTGCGATACATGTTTTGCACATTTTGGAAGTGCAGTGTATTCTTGTAGGGTACAGTCTGGTTTGTTTTAGTGGTAAAAGGGTTCTCCACCTTGACACTAGTACCTCTATTATATAATCACACAGATCAACATTTGGTCTTTTATTTTGCAATTTGCTGTTCATTTGAGATCTCCACCTTACACAACAATTTCTTGTATGGTGGTAAGGTATGGGAAATACTGGGCCAATTACTGGGATAATACAGTATGGGAAATACAGTGGGCTGACTTCTGGATAATACAGTATGTGAACTGGTCTACTTTCTGGGATAATACAGTATGGGATACTGGCTACTTCTTGGATAATACAGTTGGGATACCTGGCGTACTTCTGGATAATACAGTATGGGATACTGGCTACTTCTGGATAATACAGTATGGGATACTGGCCCACTTCTGATAATACAGTATGGATACTGCATACTTCTGGGATAATACAGTATGGGATACTGGCTACTTCTGGGATAATACAGTAGGGATACTGGCACTCCGGGGATAATACAAATGGATACTGGCCACTTCTTCTGGATAATACAGTATGGGATACTGGCTACTTCTGGGATAATACAGTATGGGATACTGGCTACTTCTGGGATAATACAGTATGGGATACTGGCTACTTCTGGGATAATACAGTATGGGATACTGGCTACTTCTGGGATACCAGTATGGGATACTGCCACTTCTGGGATAATACAGTTGGATACTGGCTACTTCTGGATAATACAGTATGGGATACTGGCCACTTCTGGATACTATCAAGTATGGGATACATGCTACTTCTGGGATAAAACATGATGGGATAGGGCTACTTCTGGGATAATACAGTATGGGATACTGGCTACTTCTGGGATAATACAGTTGGATACTGGCCACTTCGGATATACAGTATGGGATACTGGCTACTTCTGGGATAATACGTATGGATACTGGCTACTTCTGGAGAATACAGTATGGGATACTGGCCACTTCTGGATAATACAGTATGGGATACTGGCCACTTCTGGATAATACAGTATGGGATAGTCTGGCTCATTTCTGGGATAATACAGTATGGGATACTGGCTATTCTGGGATAATCAGTATGGGATACTGGCTACTTCTGGATAATACAGTATGGGATACTGGCCACTTCTGGATAATACAGTATGGGATACTGGCCACTTCTGGGATAATACAGTATGGGATACTGGCTACTTCTGGGATAATACAGTATGGGATACTGGCTACTTCTGGGATAATACAGTATGGGATACTGGCTACTTCTGGGATAATCCAGTATGGGATACTGGCTACTTCTGGGATAATACTTATGGGATATCTGGCTACTTCTGGGATAATACAGTATGGGATACTGGCTACTTCTGGGATAATACAGTATGGGATACTGGCCACTTCTGGGATAATACAGTATGGGATACTGGCTACTTCTGGGATAATACAGTATGGAGATACAGTGGATGCCATCTGGGATAATATTGGGAACTGGCCACTTCTGGTGATAATACAGTATGGATACTGCCACTATCTGGGATAATACAGTATGGGTACTGGCTATTCTGGGATATACAGTATGGGATACTGGGCTACTTCTGGGATATACAGTAATGGGATACTGTCTACTTCTGGGATAATACAGTAGGGATCCTGGCCACTTCTTGGTATATACAGTATGGGATACTGGCCACTTCTGGGATAATACAGTATGGGATACTGGCTACTTCTGGGATAATACAGTATGGGATACTGGCTACTTCTGGGATTAAACAGAATGAGATTTTGGCTACTTAAGGGATAATATAATATGGATTCTGTTTACTTTCGGGATAAAACAATAAGGATTCTGGCTACTTCCAGGAGCCCATATTTTCAGTAAGAGGTGTGAAGAAATGTCACAATACTTTATACAAGTTCTGTTGAATGGTTTAAGTATTGTACAACACTGCAAAACATTTACAGTAAGTGAAAAGCAACACATTGCCCCTAACAAAATAGGAAAAACGTTTGTTCATCTAATGTGGACCTTCTGAGGATGTAAAACCACCCTGCTATTTCTATTTAAACGTACAATCCACCCTTAGCCCATACCGTCAGAAAACCAACAAAGATACGAGGAGAACGAGATGGCGAGTGGGGGATTTGCCTGTGCAAACTCTTGTTGAACACAGTGACATCAGACAAAATGGACCAGTCAGAGGGAAATCAAACCCCTCCAAAGTCTCAGCTCACCATGTTTACATAGTAACTTTAACAAATGATTTAAAAATACTTATAGGTGTCATATTTTGGTATGAAAGGCATACATCACCCAGATGTGACTCCTTAAACATGTCTCTGCCATTAGTACAATTTTGCCCTAGGAGGGACAGACCCTTTGAAGCTGACAATACGCATCTGCTGCACGATGAATGCATGATACCTATTTGCATTGAAAACATTGAAATCATTGTCGTTAGAGAACAGTCTGTCTATGCACAAATTGTCTCGGTACAACATCAGAGGCAAGACAGCAATTATTATCTACAGCTTAAGTTAGTTATAGAGGTCTGCTTAACCCTTTCTTTTTTTTTGTTACTTAAATTTTTATTGAAGTTATTCGGGGCAGGGGGGGGGGGGGGAAGAAAAGAATAAGGAATAGGGGGGGGAGTGGGGGGGTACAGAAATCATAAGGGAGGGGGACCATACATATTACATACATCACAAGTTATGGATTACATATGTTACATAACTGGTCTCGCATATCAGACATGTACCCTAGGGCGCTCAGAGATTAGGCCTCACACTGTGGGTCGTGTTTGTCTCTTGGTACAGTGTTGTGTGGTAGCTTGGAGTGGGCTGGCCCGTCACTGGACCTGGGACAATCTAGTTTTAACTCTTGCTCCTGGAACGAGTACTGATGTGTTGGAGAGAGGGCACTTTTCTATACTTAACGGACTCTCTGTGACCCGAGTTTTGGAATTACTATAGCAGGATTGACCTAGTATCTATGCCTTGTATACCCGCTGAGTGAATCCAGGGCTCCAAGACTGCAGGAATAGTTTGTCAGACTCAGGAGCTTCTCCATTTGACAGATGAAGCCCAGTCTGTTTTTTATTTTAGATAAGGTGGGGATTCCTAACTGCTTCAATACTGCAGCCATTTCACATCTGGTTGCCGTGGAGATGTGGGAGACTATTCTGTTTTCCTGTCTAGATAGAGCGTCAGACGGTCTGTTTAGTAGGAAGAGCCAGGGATCCATATCCAAGTCTACTTGCAGGATTCCCTGGGTCAACCTTCTCACGTTTTACCATAACGCTGATACCCTGGGGCAAGTCCACCACATGTGAATGAAAGAGGCCTGGCCTCCACATCCCTTTGGGCAGTCTGAGGGTTAGCCCGGGATAAACCTGGAAAGCAACTGGGCGTTAGGTACCACCTCATCAGTACTTTGTACCCATTTTCCCTGACTACCGGGGAGATAGAGCACTTGGCTACTGCTAGGAGTATGTCGTCCCAGGAGTCCTCGTTAAATCCTCCCCCAGGTCATTTTCTCATTGGGTCATGTATTTTAATTTTGTGTGGGCATGGATGGGGGACCTAACTACCGTTCCGTATATTCGGGTGATACGCCCTGCTGATCCCTTGTCTTTTAGACAGGTTTCGTATTTTGTCAGGGGGACCTTGGGGCCCGGACTTTGGTATAAGGCTTTGAGTTGCAGGTACCTAAATATTTCTTTATTCGGCATGGTTTTTGTTCCTTTTGTATATCTGCAAACGGTTTAATTTTCTGATCGGGGCCCAGGTCACTTAGTCTAAAGAATCCTGCCTCCTTCCTTAATAGAAAACTCCTGTCCGGTAGTCCTGGGCTAAAAAGTGGTTTCCCTGCTTAACCCTTTCAATGCCAGAAGGACCTACAATGCAATTCAAAGCAGGGAAAACTATTTTTTTCCGTGTAATTAGTTACTTTAGAAAGATCAAACCCCTTTTCAGGAGACCAGTTTACTTACAGTATATGTATCTTGTGAAAAATACATGTTTTCATGCTAATGAATAACGACCAACTTCTGTTAATTGTTTAACGAGACTTTGTAATTATTTTGGAAACTGAGCGGGAGAGAAAATAAATCTTTTTACCTGTGGATTTACGAACAGACAAAATGTGTCATCACCAAATGAGGCTAGCTAAAGACTATAGGAAACCCTCCAAACCATTTGCTCACTTAGAAAAAGTAAATGGTTTAACAAATGACTGAAAAATATTTATACTTATGCAACGGTGTTTCCCCCACCCTCTGGGAGGTTCTCCTGTTACCAGGTGTCCGGTGCATGCTACCTGTTGGCTCACAGAATGCGGAGTGGTCCTTCGATGGTTGTGGGGACTTCTGGACAGGCTTCTGGGGTACATGTAACGGTGCTCGTCTCGAATCAGGAAGCGGACCCGCAGGGCTGAGGTAGGAATGCAAAATAACCGACCAGAGCCCAGGGACAGAGTCCTGTAAGAGTATTCGTAGTCGGTAAGTAGGCAGAGATCACGGCTGACGGCAGTGGTGAAAGGCAAAAGGTCAGGGCAGAGGTGCGGAGTCCAGGCGACAGGCGGAAGGTCAGGGCAGGTGAAGGTCGGGGTCAGCAACAGGGATTCCAAATAGGCGAAAGGGTAATGCGTGACAGCGAAGATCAAACGGAGCTGCAGCAAACATAACTTTGCTCGGCGACTCCCACCAGGAACTGCAGCCTTATATAGCAGGCTGGCAGTACACAAAACGGCCAGTTTGAGCAGAAAGGGCAGGCAGTCTGGAAAACCTGAACTGGCAGCAAAAACCGGCACGGATCGAGCAGAATCCTTACAGTACATACCCGACATTTATCTCTGGTGACACAGCACCTCCATCTGCCGCAGGCTCCAGGTGTATGGAGGCAATCTCCGACAGAAGAAACGTACTCCACTCCCCCCCAGAAAGATTGCACACTAGGCAGGAGTTATAGTTAACTGGAACCGAGTTATTCCTCTGCATACATAGTATCACACAGGCTTCTGCCCAATACAGCTCAATGCAGGTCTCCAAACTTGGGATGGTCCCTAGACCTCCACTCCGGGCCAAGGGCACCAGATTCAGTCCTTACTCTTCCCTGCCCCTCTAGCAGGGACAGGGGAATGGTAATCACTCACTCTCCCCCAAGGGGAAGAGGAACAGGGGATGCCAATGCGCAGATAATCCTGTGTGTTACCTGTCTCAATGGTAGAGACAGCTGCCTAAATTTGGTGGTGCATCCCCTTAAGTAAGGTGGGAGGAAGGTACAAGGTCTGAACCCAGGATTGGGTAGAACACAGGCCTTGTCCCACCTCCTCCCCTGTCACTCAAGGTAGCTGCCTCTGTGGGGAAAACCCATGATTGGTCCTGTCACTGCCTGCCCTATTACCGGGGCTTACATGACAAGGATGGCAGACTGGTAGCCAAAACCAGGCATGGCTACACTTACATTATTTATACTTATATCTATACAACCCATATTTAACCCCTGAATTCGCCACTGGTAATATTTCACTTTGGAGAGACTGACCTGACTTTAATGGGCAATCCCTCCTTGGATCAAAGGGCAGAGTGTCATGTTTAAGGGGTCACGTATGGGTGCTTGGTGCCCTTTTTTTTTTTACCCCAAATCAGACACCTATAAGTATTTTTAAATTATGTTTTAAAGTGATTATGTAAACAAGTGAGCTGAGGGTTGGTTTTATTTCCTTTGTCCGCTGCCTTCTGTCTGCAGTCACTGGAGTCTATGTACTAAAATTATATTTTAAATGTTTTTGTGCGTCAACATGTTAGGGCTAAAAAGTAGTGCAAACCTTCGTAAACTGCACGTTACGTGTATGGCGGTTGTTTTGTGACTTCATACATGTGACGAATGGTTCTATGTTTGAAGTCACCTTTAACACACAGCATCATGTTGAATCTGATCAAATTTAAATGTAAACTGAAATCTGTGTATTTATTTTTTATTTAAAACTAGCATTAATGATATCAATAATAGCCATACTGTGAAAATAATACATTTTGTAAACCTACAGTATGTAATGAAACCTCTGTGCTACATTGAATACAGTACATTTTTTATTGATACAAAACAACTTAATTCTGTCCTAACAGCATAAAAAGATTTAGGGATTCCGCCAGGGTCAACTTAGTTAATGATTGTGACACAGGTTAAAAAAGAGGCATATATGAGCCAAAAAATATATCTTTTAAGTACATGTGTACGCGACTAAAATTATTTTTGATGCTTTAAGATGCCCATTGAGGTAAAAAAGGTTAGTTCACAGGCGCCCACAATCGCAATATGATTTGTGATTTCCGTGTGTCAATTTTGCGCAAAAAGGTCAACTTTCATCACTTAGTACACAGGACAGCGTGGGATAGCGGTATACCAAACACTTCCCCATGCAGAGGCCCCCCAAAAAAGAAAGCCCCAACCAATAGGTGAAGGGCAGCATGACCCTTGGCCGGAGGAGTGATGCGGGGATGATGGAGGGCTAGGTTGTTTAAAGGGCTGCCGCCTTGTGACCTCTTTCATTCACTGACCACCTCCCCAAAAGACTCCCACCCACTTTTGGGTCCAACTTTACAGGGTAATTTTATATTTTTGTTTATTGCTCTGGTTGTATTATAACATGTTATGCTTATAAAAAAAATGGATATTGTGAAAGGTGTTGCCCAGGTGGTTAATTTGCTGGAATGTGAGAGGTCCATCAGGATGCGCTCTTTGTATAGGGCCAGGTGTGGTGGGCCAAAGGGTTTACGCCTAAGGCCTCGTCCCCAGTGATCGTGACCACGCACGCAAACAAGAAATGGCCCTCTCTGGGGCCAACAACAGTCCACGTGTGCGCACGCATGCTCAAAGCGCAATGGTGCGACCACATTTTCACAAGACAATAAATGTGTCTTTTGGCGCGACGGCCACGTCACGGCGCCGGTTCAGCCAAAGAAGGCGAACCAGCCATGTTACGCCATGGCCACACCCCCACCACGCCTCACTGTCGCGAGCAATCTGAAGTCCACAGATTGCTCGGGAGGGCACGCGCGGCGCCAGGCGATCCAACACGCGCGCCCTCAATGTGGCCGTAGCCTAAGAGGGGACCCAGGGGTTGAACCCTGAGTGCTCACTGGGTCATGTAGCGGCAGTGAACATAATCAGGTTCACTGGTTGGGGGCCACTTGCTGAACAGGTCCAGGAAGTTGCTGTCTATGCTTTAATAAAACTCTGTGGCCATTTGTACCCAACCAAAGTGTGTGTATTTATTTGGTCGGGTTATTAAACGGAATGGGCGAGAGTGAAGGGTGCAAGGGTCATGCAGTTTGTACGTAGGTACAGTACTAGAGTAAAAGAAGCAGCCAAATCTTTGCTCATAGCACAGTTAGCTTAGTTCAAAGAAGCCAAATAGACTGGTAAATTGTTTACAAAAGTTTTTTAAAAGTTAAAATAACCTTAATTGAATCATCACCTATAATGCACTGCGCAGAAGGAGAGCGGCTTAGCGTGTTATATTATTAGGTACTAACATGAGGAAGTTATTAATTCCCACAGATACTACCACAGTGTCTCTGTCAGGCAAATCGCGTGTGTACCGTACATCCCCAAGGAGCCGCTCCCTACCTTGCTATACCACAGTATGTTAACCCCTCGGTTGCCAGTAAAAAGGTTAATATTTCAATGGTATTATTAGCATTTTAACACCTCTCCCTAAATGTTCTGTGTTGCAGAATATGTGGGAGAATTATAAATAAATGATCATTAGAATACACATACGCTGCATATTTTTGGAGCTTCGCAGGCGATAAGTCCCAAAAATTATTATATATATATATATTTTTTAAAGCAAATATATCATAAAAATTTCAGAGGTGACCAAAGGGGAGAGCTTGGTTTGAATCCCAGAGTCTGTTTCTTGTCACTTTATCTCCTTGTGCCGGATAATTTAGAGTGTAAGCCCGCGTCCATAGGGAGTGTCGCGCACACAAAAACCTGTAAGGCAATTCGCACGACCATAGAGCGCACGAGCGCGATGGTATCCTGCTGTACAATACAATAAACCCAGCTATATACCATCTGGTGTTATGATTGACTGTCAACTAAGAAGAAGTGTCCCTGAAGTTCATCCTGAAAGCCTCCGGATCCTCTTGGACTGGAGGCGCTGTCACTGAAAGAACCACCTGATGTCCTCCCCACACCATCGCGGAGATCTCCTGCCTCCTGTTTACCAGCGAGGTATGCACCAGCACCACAGAACACACCAGTGGTGTCGCTATCTTCCATAGGATGGGGGAAAGGGGGCTACATATGTATTTTTTTTCAATTATATAATTGCTTCAACAGTTCTTTACGAGGGACATGAAATATAGGGAGTAATAACACAATACGTGTGCGCATGAAACATACAAGAACATGATAGTATGAGTAAACCTTAACTTACAATCTAAGTAGTATATGAAAAGGTGCTGCAGTGTCAGATTGGGGTATCTAGGGCCCATTCCGAACTGGGTTGTGGTATTTTAGGTTTGTATTACAGGACCATGACCATAGAAGTAGCCTTGGTAGTGTAGCCCCCTTTCTCTATGCCTAAAGGAAATATGCAGGTGACTACGTGTGCTGCTATACCTGTATGCTCACAGGAGGCCTAAGCTTCCGCTTCTGGGAGCCTGGGGTGAGCTCTATCTCCTTGCGGTGCAGCGCCTCCACCTATGAGGGATCCCAGCGTTGGCGGGATAACCCCTCACAGGAACCAATATAACAGTAGTAAACAATAACACCACACACTGTATATAACTGATCTTTACTGTACACAATACGAAATACATATAACACACCCTACTACTGTACGTAACAACAGTATAGTGCAGTGACCCCAAACACTGAGTGGTTCCCCCAAAGTGCTGAGGGTGCCGTGTCACCAATAACCTCTGGTGTCCATCCCAGCAATCCCACCCAAGTGTGAGGTAGCGCTACCCCCTGTGAATGTTGGTGCACATTGAGTACCTGTCTGGGTACTCCAGTACCCAGGTGCAGCTTGCAAACCTGGACTAAAGAAGGTCCCACACAGCGGGGCGTCCGATAGTCATTCCTCTCTCGCCAGGGTTGCCACCTCTCCAGGTTTGACAAGGAGACTCTTGGTTTCAGGTACTTTCCTCTGGGCTATGGGTTTAGCGGCGTGCTGCGGCGGTGGTGGGTGGCGGCGGCGTGCTGCAGCGGTGGTGGGTGGCGGCATGCTGCGGCGTTGTGCTGCTGCTGCTGCAGCGGCGGGTGGTAGCGTTTCCGGCATTCTTCTGCAATTCCCCCTCCATTTGCAGTGAACATGGCTGCGCGGCGTCATATGATGGCACGTTGCCATGGCAATGGGATGCTACGTGACGTCATGATGCTACGAGGTGTCACTTTGCCATGGCACTCACACTGATAGAAGCAGAGCACACTTACTGATAAACACAGAGCAGACTGAGCTGACTGACTCAGATACACACAGAGCAGACGGACTCCGATACACACACACACACACATACATACACTCATACTCAGAGCTGACTGATTCAGATACACACATACACTGATACACACAGAGCAGACCGACTCAGATACACACAGAGCAGACTGACTCAGATACCCACACACACTGATACATACAGAGTCGGCTGACTTTCACTCACTCATTCACTCACAGACTGCTATGGGAGATTCAGCCAGTCTCCCCAGTTTAATCGATATTTCAGGAGTCTCCTGGTCACTTCATGAGACTGTGACAGCCTGGACCTTTCGGACCCAGGTAATGCCGGGGATCTCCCTGGGTACAGTGCGGGCCTGTCTGAGCCTGGGTATTAGTACAGTGGTCAGGGTAGTTGAGACGTGTAAAGGTCAGGGTGGAGAGCAGCAGTCTTATTCAAGATTGCATTGGTTCCCACTCTTTCGCATACGCTTAGTATATTAACAGCACAGGAAGTATTTTGTCTAAGGTGAGATGTATGTGTTTTGACTGCAAAACAGAAAAAAACTGTCCACGCATTCAGAGCGTAGTCTTTTCCTCTTGTTTAGGCTTTTGCCTTGATTAATGGCACCTGACATTTGAGTGGGGGAATTAATGTTTGCACAAAACATAATATTGATGTCTTGGGAAAGATGAGATCTCCGGTTTAACCCCTTCGCTGCTACAGAAATCTGCAGCACAGTGCACATTTTTATGCAGTATGTCCGGCAAACTTCAAACTATCACTTGGGGGGGTCCCACCTTAATAACCGGTTCACTCACGCTAATAATCGCTCTATATTCACCACGGCAAACGACGCGGTCAGAAAAAAAGTTTCTCTCCGGCTATTTCTTTAACACGGGGGTACAAGCCGCTACTTGAATTAAAGTTTCAGAATTTAAGACATCTAATAGCTTTTTCTCTAAACCCCCTCAGCGCGTTGCTTTGCCGGCCCCTCTGGCGCTGAAGGGGTTATGTGCGAAAAGTCTAACCAATGAAGGGCATGATGCCAATTATTGGCAATTATAAAATGTATACTGCGCTTGTTACACAGTGGTCAGGAGTTTCAACTTAAATGAGGAATTCGATCTGCGGCTATTTTTAAAGCGGCACAGAACTTTGCTGTTGGAAACCATTTTGACATGTGCCGCCATTTTTAAAGAGTGTCCACAAAAATATTTTGACATCGATATTTCTCAGAAGTATAAACACGCTGGAGGATTTTGCGGAGAAATAATGGAGATTTATTCCGCCTCTTATTTATCGTACCACGGTTTTTTTTTTTAAGGGAATTTTTATTTGAAAAGTTTACCCTTCCTGTTTTAGAATGAAAATACGGAGTAAATCTTCCCGAAATTTGCCCCAAATATAGCAAGTTTCAAATTTCCTGCCATCGATCATAGTACAGTATAACTCATTTTTTTGGAAGCAGCGTTGGCCACAGCTCTTAGGCTGAGTCCAGGGTCAGTGCATAGGCGCTGACGCGCGTTGAGGCGTGCTAACACTTGTCAGTGAGCCCCTGCAACCGCAATAAGAGTGGCTTTAGCAGGGGTTCGCGCACGCTTCTGCAGGCGTGCGGAGGTGTATGTCTTATTAAATTTTAGTTTGTGCGCTCACGGGAGCGCAAGGCCGGTCACGTGAGCGGTTCGCCCAATGAGGACGAACCATCTCCGTGACGTCCCTCAGCGCGCCTCCGCACGGCTGCAGTCACCATGGACTCAGTCTTATGAAAACAGCATGTAATACATTATTTGTCCCCTGGGTGCAAAAATTGGGCATTATAAAAAAAATAATGAAACTATGCTATTAAACCTGTGTAGCATCCCTAAGTGCTCCATGTACTGGAATTGCATCCAAGCCAATGTACACATGTATACAAAAAAGACTAGCTGGGAATGTGTGTTAATCAATGTACACATGTACATACTTGGAAACGAGAGGTATCTCTCAATGTATTACTTCCTGGTAAAACATTTTTCTAAATAAACATGTAGCCAGAATTATTGCACCCGTTGGCACATTATGGTGAGATATTCCGCGTTATCACTGCCAGTGAATCTTATGGAAAATCTGCAATATTGTGCGTTATAATTGGATATTCTGCATTATAATGGGATATTCTGTGTTATAATGGGATATTCTGCGTTATAATGGGATATTCTGTGTTATAACGGGATATTCTGTGTTATAATGGGATATTCTGCATTATAATGGGATATTCTGCGTTATAATGGGATATTCTGTGTTATGAGCAGGTGGAATATCCTTGGTCATAGCCATGCTCCGCAAAGAAGAACATGGTAGGACAAGTTTAACACGTGTATCTTATATCAGGGGTGTTCAATTCCAGTCCTCAAGCCTCCCCCCCCCTCCCCCCCAGATCAGGTTCTCAGAATATCTGAGTTTTTTCAACTGAGACTCTGATTGAGCCACCTGTGCTGAAGCACGGACTGGTTGAGCCTCCTGTGCTGAAGCAGGGATATCCTGAAAACCTTAGCTGTTGGGGGGGGGGGGTGGGAGGGGATTGAGGACTGGAGTTGAGCACTCCTGTCTAAGTTTGTAAAAGGTCACAATATGGGCTTTGATTTTCACTGGAAATCCAATATATGAAACTGGGAAGCAAACATGGATGAGAAGCTGTTAATGTCTGAGTGCTTTCACTTTATTGCAGATCCAATATTAGTACTAAGGGGGGCTGAAGAAGTAGCTATTCTAAATACTAAAGCAAGGCATCAAATAAGGTTTTACGGCAGATAGGAGATGGGCCAAGTGGTTTTTATCTTAAAAAAACTATGTTTCTAAGCGCCCTTGATGTGGGTGATCCTGGTTCAGACCCCGGTGCCAGCTCCTTGTGACCTTCGGCAAGTCCCTTTATCTCTCTTTGCTTTAGGCACCACATTTAGATTGTAAGTTCTTCAGGACAGGTACTTATTGTGCTACAAAATGTATCTGTACAGTCCTGCACACACAGTCAGCACTACATGAGAAATAATATTATCATTACTTAGCAGATGGAACACAGTGTTGATTTACCATAAAACCACTTGCACACGCTCTGGCACCTAAGGGGTTAAGTTCAAAATGTCTAACAACTAAAAAGCATGATGGCAAATATGGCAAAATATAAAATGCATACTACGTTTGGTACGCACGAGAGGTGTTTAAACGTAATTGAAGAATTAAATCTGCAGCTATCTTAAAGTTGGAGAGTTCTGGGCTTTTAACAGTTTTCAAATGTGCTGCCATTTTTAAAGAGGGTCCCCCAAAAATATTTTGACATTCATAGTTTTCTGAAATAGAAACCCACTGGAGGATTTTGCAGACACATAGGTTAGGAGGATACCAAAGGGAAAATAATGGAGGTTTATATACCTTCCTCATCCCCCGCCAAAAAAATGGGACAGGCGGGACCTGAGCCTTTTATTTTATTTTGAAAGGGGATTTTTACTAGAAGTGATCTTTCTTCCTGTTTTAGAACAAAGATATATTATATAAATCCTCCAGAAAATTGAGGCCAGAAGATCTTTGTTCCAAATCTCGCAGGTTCCGAATTTCCTGATTTCACACACAGTACAAGCACTTTTTCCCCCCAAAACCATGTTGACCCTTATGAAAACAGCATGGGGTATATTAAACAACTTCACTTGGCTGCAAAAATAGGGCGAGAAAAAACTAAATGGAATAAAAATTGCAGTGGAATAAAAAACATACCGCAACAATAGGATTCCTTTTCTTTGTTAGATCTGCTGCAGTTTTCTAATTTGATGAAGAGACCTTTCTGTCTTGTTTAACCAATGGGGATTGTAATTGTGCTATGAAGCAGTTATTAAAGCTGTGTAGCATCCCTAAGTGCTCCATATAGTGCTAATATATAGAGCTAATATACTCTGCAATGAAGAACATTAAGACAAGTTTAACAGGTGGATCTTAGTTTGTAAAAGGTCACAATACGGGCTTTGATTTTCACTGGAAATCCAATATATGAAACTGGGAAGCAAACATGGATGAGAAGCTGTTAATGTCTGAGTGCTTTCACTTTATTGCAGATCCAATATTAGTACTAAACGGGGCGGAAGAAGTAGCTATTCTAAATACCAAAGCAAGGCATCAAATAAGGTTTTACGGCAGATAGGAGATGGGCCAAGTGGTTCTTAAAAAATTCTATGTTTCTAAGCGCCCTTGATGTGGTTGATCCTGGTTCAGACCCCGGTGTCAGCTACTTGTGACCTTGGGCAAGTCCCTTTATCTCTCTTTGCCTCAGTAACCACAGTTAGATTGTAAGCTTTTCAGGGTAAGGACTCCTTGTGCTTAAACATTGTCTGCACAGCTCTGCATACACGATCAGCGCTTCATGAGAAAAACTATTATCTTTACTCAGTGGATGAAACACAATGTGGACTTACCAGGAAGTCACTGGCAAACTCTTCCGATCTCGCTTTCTTTTTCTGGAAGCCTTCAACATAACGCAGAATCACCTCTCTCTGCTCCATCTCGAGAGGCCAGCTCTGAATATGGTCATGCACTCATGTCAAGCAGATGTCATGTTTAAGAAGACCACCGGGCAGAAGCGGAGCGTGTGGTTTCCAAACATCATGACACACACACACAAAAAAAAAAGCAAAAAAAGTCTAAGCGGAAGTCATTACTGACAGCTACTTGTGGTCAAGAATACTGTAAGCCAGAAGCAAACAGGGTCCTATCGCCTTCCACTTTTAAGTGTGAAGCTGCGAGTTTTGGTGTGCATACCAAAACCCCATCTTTGCAAATTTGTAGTACAATCTGTTCTGTTCTTCGCTGCGTTTACTGCAAACTTCTTGCTGTAGGTTTGACAATACACGTCTCCCAGCACACACAGTATCAAACTGCTGAGAGACGCGCGTGCCTCTGCTGTGACAATATCTATAGTTACCTCTTCCTCTGCCTCAGATACAATGTGTTCTCTGTTGATACAGATTTCATTGGGGAAATAGGCATGTGTTGTTTCACTACCGTAATTAACATAGTAACAGAATACAGCAGAAAAGGATGAAAAATAACGTGACAATTTGAATTGGGTGAAAACATCCAATATTTATAGTTATATATCTTTTATATAATGTTACAATCATTTAAATTTTTAAGTATTGGATGATAACAATGCTATAAGGGACGAATACAAGCAAAAAAGCATTATATAACAGTATGTAAGCATGTGTGGGTCTGTGTGCATCTGTGTACATCTTTGTACATTTGGGTGTAGCCTGCCTTTTCGTCTATCCCTGATAATGTCCCTGCGGAAATCCAGTTTATTCCCCATATCCCTGTGACATTGGGTACGTTTCTTTCTATCTGTTTTGGGCATCAATATGAGGATGTAAGTTATTTTGTAGCAGTGAATCTTTGTGCTTGTTGAATTGTACGCATAGTGCTGCGTACATTGCATTGCTGTATGTGTGTGTATCCGTGTTTGTGTACATCAGTGTGTTAATAAAACAGTAATCCATGTCATATCCTATATGTGTTTGTTTAAATAAAGAAGTTCTGTAGTATTAGATAATACTTACTAATTTTTTTTTTAATGACATTTTTTAATTTGTTTTAATATACTGAGCATCCTTTGATTTATATAGTAGGGTTTAACACACTTCCCCAGCAGTGCAAGATATTTGCAACATTTTCCTTTTTGTGATAATTTTTTGCCAATATTCCCAACAGTTTGAGCTGCAAACTGTAAGAATAGATCATGTTACCTTAGCAATATAGGAATATATTCTAGCTGCTGAGTTACACTGACTGAAGGATCGATTGAAACTGAAAGGCGGCCATTTAGTGAACCCTGGGATGCAGAATCTTTGCTGATCGATCACAGGAGAATGAATCGATCTGCAGCTTAGGTAAATAGTTTTCAATAGAGTTATTCAAAGACTGCATACAGTGTATGTTAAAAAACAAATGATATATATTTTTTTAAGTGCCGCTTGGACTGCCTCTGTATTGTGTCTATCTGTATGTGTATATCAGTATGTTAATACAGTATGTGTGTGCATCAGCAGGTCTGTCTGTGTGTCTATCAGTGTCTTTACATCAGTGTGTTACTGTGTGTTGGTGAATGGTGGTTGAAGAGCAGCAGGCATTGGCATTAGGGACTCGCAAATATAAATAACAGAGAGAACCATTAACCCATTCACTGCCTGGATCAGCAACAGCTGCAAAATGGGTTAAGATTTGGGGTTTCAAAATATTTGCCCTGCACTAAGATCATAGTTTAATTGTTTTTTTTATATATACATCAAAATCGTATTGCTAAAAGTAGTACTGTACAAAGCTTCAGAAAATGTGCATTGTTTATATGAAGGTTGTTATGTGTGTTGATACAAATGACACATAGTTGTCGTTTGAAAGGAAGTTTGACGCATTGCGGAAGGTTGAATACCTGATTGATACAATTGAAATGGAAACAGAATAGTTTTTTTTAAAGTTATAACTTGCATTAGTAAATATCAATTATTAGTGTAATACTGTTCATAATAGATATAGTATGAAAACAATACATTTTGTTAACCTATATCAGGGGTGGCCAAGTCCTGTCCTCAAGGGCTTCCAACAGGTCCGATTTTAAGGATATCCCTGCTTCAGTACAGGTGGCTCAATCAGTGGCTCAGTCTCCAACTGAGTCACTGATTGAGCCACCTGTGCTGAAGCAGTGATATCCTGAAAATCTGACCGGTATGTGACAATTGAGGACTGTACTAGGCCACCCCTGACTTATATGCTGAAACATCTGTGATGTGTCAAATACATATTTGGTGGAAATATAGCAACTTTATTTTGTGCTAACAATATAAACTGGCTTTTTAGTGTTTATACTAGGCTCTACTTGGTGCACCTTTTCCTTTTTTAGCACACAGAAACATTATCTACTTTATGTATCTGTGTGCCCAGCGTTGTCCATGTCTGAGAAATGTCAGGTTAATTCACAGACGCACACGAGTATGATTTACGAGATTTCAGTGCGCCAATTTTGCTAAAAAAAAAAGCTGCTTTCTTAGTATCCAGGCCCCTTAATGTGTGGGAAATTATATATTACTATCCACAGGTGTACAGACCTGCAGTGCATTGTCCTGCAATTAGTTTGTTATCTCTACAGTAGGAAGAACAGGGTCCCTCTCTCTACCGTCTACCCAGATATACATTTGGATACTCTTTAAACATCCCATTTATACTTTATTTGAGCTCCCCCAAGTGGTGTAGTGAACATTAGTCAGTCATAAGCAGTGAACATTAGCCAGAAGCAGTGAACATTAGCAGGGCTGCCGACAGATTTCCCTGGGATCAGGACTAGCGTCTCCCCATCCCCCCATGTCGGTGGTCTTGCGAGCTTCTTCCCCTTCCCCCCCTCCTCGCTCTTCCCCTCCTCCCCATGTATTTCTCCCCCCCTCTGTCTCTCACGCTTCCCCATCTCTTACTCACTCTCCCACTCACCCATCTCTGTTCCTCACTCTCTTACACCCCCTCTCATATTCTCCCCCCTGCTCAATTATCACCCTCTCACTCAATCTGGCTCCCTCAACCCCCCTCACACTCATTCCCACCTCCCGCCCTAGCCACACACACACACACACACACACACACACACACACACACACACACACCCACTCACAATAACACTCCCTCCCATTGTGTGGGCACAATCTCCCCCACAATAATTATCCCCTCTGAACACACACAATAATACCCCCCCACGCAATAACACCCCACAAAATACATACAACCCCCCCATCCCCAAATACATACAACAGTACCCCCCATCCCCAAATACATACAACACTATCCCCCGTCCCCAAATACATACAACACTATCCCCCGTCCCCAAATTCATGCAACATCCCCCCCATATAGAAATCAACACACACACACACACACCTTGGGGATGACCTCTGGTGCCCCTGCTCTCCCTAGCTGCTGCAGGCCCCTCCCCCATGCCGGGCCTGCCTCTCTCCCATGCTGGGCTCCTGACTCTTTCCCGACTTTCGGACGCGCACAGCTTCCGGGGCGCACCAGCGGGAGAGAGAGGCCCTGCAGGAGGCCTAGCGGGGGAGAGAGGCCTTCAGCAGCCTGGGGAGAGCTGGGCCATGCAGCAACCAGAAGCCCAGCAGCCACACAGAAGTTGGGGCTGACCTCTAGCCAGGCCCAACTTCAAGAACCGGGCCAGGCCACCCACACCCATGTCATGGCTCCCCCCCCCCCCCCCCCCCCCCCGTCGGCGGCTCTAAGCATAAGTCCGATACAGTGAACATAAGTCAGAAGCAAGACAGCAGCAAACACTATTGACGACTCAACCGTGTCAAAATTCCTTTGAAGAAAGGGAACATGATGGTCAAAGTCCCAGTGTCATCGTTTATTGCACATGGAGGGTGGGGGAGGAGGGGGGGGGGAGAGGTTTCCTTCAGATGTCTATTGTATATTGTCATGGGAGACCTGGACTAACACCAGAGATTAATTCGCCAGACAGAAACACAGAGTTTATCAAATGTATTTATTGGAAAAAGACATATCTACAACTATGTACAGTAAATCAACATACACAAGTACAACTGGGAAACTGGGATACCCTATAAGTCTAGGTGCAGGGATCACCCAAAAGAGATTCACCCTGTGCTCCCTTGCCTTCCATATCCTCTGCGGCATCTCTCAGTTGCACACAGCTCCTTACCAAGCTGCATCTTCTTAAGAATCTTTTCACAACTAAAACACTGTTACCTCACAGTTAACAAAGAGCTGATCTTATCTCTTCTGGCTAGGTGTTTGCAATATGACCCCAGCCCCTGATTGGTGGAGGGGGGGGGGGGGGGTGTAAGTGCAACAACAAACACCATTAAGGTACTTGGGAACATTCAAACTGAAAACAAAATTAACCTCTGATCCCTGAAGTGCTGGAACTAGGCTACAGAATACATTTAACATAATACAAATGTATTACTGACAGGTAGGGGTAATGGCACACTTGACCTTTATTAAAAGCAGTCACATTTACCCATACCGTCACATACATTACAAAGTCATTTAACATTTCCACGCTGCAAGTTACCAGTTACAGATAGACTGAAGCTCAGTACTTTGTAGGGGGTTGCGCTAGGTCCGAGTTGGGCTGAACTGGGTCTGGAGTTGGGAGAGCAGTGTCCGAGGTGAGGTGAGCAGGATCGGAGTTAGGCTGAGCTGGGTCTGTTGTGAGCTGAGCAGGGAACTACGTGAGGTGAGCAGGATCTGGGTTGGAAGCGCTGGTTTAGAGGCGAGATGAGCTGGGTGCGTTGGTGATTGGGGTACAGGTACCTGGTACAGATAGAGCTTTTCTGGGTACACGAATGGTAAGGGTTTTGGCCATCTTCTTTTTCCACATCGGTCCCAGAGTCTTCCCCTTTGACGTTTTTGGTGCTGCTTTTATTCCATTCCCACTTTAGTCTTTGTAAGAGTGGTTGTTGGGGTCGTCTGGTATAATCAGGAATTCTGTGCTTACTTAGGCTCCTTAGAGCCAAGACTGATGCAGCATTAAGAATGTTCTTGCGTCGTATTGGCCCTCTTCTTGGTTGACGGTGGAAGTCTTGGAGTGGGCGGGAACCTCTTCCTTTGGTTGGAGCTAGAGGAGGGGTCAGGATCTTGCTTCACCTGGGTGGTGAATGGGGATTCCTCCTCTTCCTCCTCCCACTGAAGGAGGATACAAAATTCTGGCTACAGTTTTAAAAGAAAACAAGTAATTCAATACACATTCTGCATCTGCAAACAGCACTTAGTACACACATGGGACAGACCGCTACACACACATGGACAGCCACATGCATAGACACGGGAGAACCCACTACCCACATACAGAACAGACCATTACACACACGACAGACAGCTGCACACACAGAGGACAGACCACTACAAACACACAAACAGAGTCACATGGAAAACCCATTCTCACCTCCCTCAGCAGACAGCTCTCTCCTGCTCATGCTGCTTCCTCTTCTGCTTGGCCCCATCCCCCAGGTACCTGACATCTCCTCTTGATTGGCTGCTACTGGGTAATGCTACCAATCAGAATAGGCAGCTGTCCTTCTTTCTCCCTGCCCTGGGAGATTGGGGAAATCCCGCGGCATCCTTTTGATCCTCTCACAGCAGCCCAGGGTACATGGAACTCCGGTTGAGAAACACTGCCCTAGAGCATCAATAATGTATAAATCTTCCTAAACTGATTTCAAAAGCCACATGGGTGTATGTATCAAGGAAAATGTGAACAAATTCTGGGGCAATACAACTGCACCATATCAAAGGAAAAAAATCCTAGCAATGGAATATTTTTTTCTTTGATAAATACGGTGCAGTTATTATGCCCCAGAATTGCTCCCCTTTGCCTTGATACACACGCCCCACAGTGTTTTACAGGTTTAGCATTTCTGGCTTGGTACCACTGGGACTGCTGCCATTGATAACAGTGCTACTGATTGCTGTTGCAGACATCCTACCACTGACTATTTACCAAAATCTAAATATTTATCAAAGTTTCCCGGAAAAAAAACTGCACCACACATTTATATTAAAACCAATGGGATTTCTAGATTGGTACATCTGGTGCTGTG
Organism: Ascaphus truei; assembly: GCA_036426205.1. NCBI lineage: Eukaryota > Metazoa > Chordata > Amphibia > Anura > Ascaphidae > Ascaphus > Ascaphus truei. Next base: position 25,793,342 of record CM071575.1, on the reverse strand, counting down.
TTTTTACACCAGTTTTGCACAGGGAAACTTTATATAAGGACCTCCTCCTCTCAGAAATTCTAGAAAACCACACAAGCCAGTCTACATTTCCTGCTCACTTACACCGCGGGGTATTTCTAACCTTCATATCTGCACACAGAGCCCGTTCTTCACCTTGATTTCGACAAAACAATTTCCATCTTACAATGATATTACTTATGCTCCTTCTGGGATTTATTTCGACAGGTAAGTGTTAGGATTTTCTTAGGCTTGTGTTTGTAATCATTACCAGTGGTTGACGTGTGATATTACTAGGGGCTCGGGGGTACAAAGTACAGCTATTTTTTTGTTTGCAGATACGGAGACCCATTATCTGTATATTTACGAAGCCAGAGTACCACTCATTTTGTTACCGTATCACTACTTTTCTTATTTAAAAATCCAAAGTTGCACTACTGTTTTATTTACAGATCCAGAATATGACTACTTTTCCACACATGAAAATTCAACAAAATTAAACTTTTTTTTCTGAAAATCTCTTCTTTTCGTTTTTATAGCATAATTGTTGTATAATTATATAAGTCCTGTATGTCAATACGGGACATTCATTTGATTTGTTTATAGAATTTGTCAACATCCTTTTACCAAACTTCTGAATTCTATTTTTATTTAAGAATTTAAGTGTCCAATTTAAGCAATACATATTGTATATATATATATATTTTTTCTTTCTCAGCTTCTCAGACACAAAGTCTCTGGACCGATAAAGATATGATATCAGCCAAAGAGGGAGAAGAAATCACCATAAAGTGTTTCTATGACAGTAGTAGATTTATCTTTTACAATAAATATTGGTGCTACGGGGAATCCTGGCTCTACTGTAAGGAGCTATGCAATACTGAAACGAGGGAATGCAGTGAAAGGCTGAATGTTAAAGATTACAAGCGTGGGATATTTTATGTCACAATGAGATACCTTGTTCTTGAGGATTCTGGGAAATACTGGTGTGCAATAAAAAAAACCAATGCAGATATGAGGTCTCCACTACTGCTCAATGTAACAGAAGGTAAATATTCTGGCTTTACAATTAGTTATACACAATGTTAGAATGCTCAAAAACCCAGACCCACAATATTATTTATGAATACTGTAAAAGTTTTTTTGTCAATTATGACCCTGCTGAAAGGGTTTACCTTGACGTTGTTGCAGGCTTGAAATACTTTGGTCAAAGTATTGAACTAAATGGCCCATACTTATGAGAAGAACAAAATAGGAAAAACATATTTTTTTATTTATAAAATGTTTTACCAGGAAGTAGTACATTGAAAGTTAACTCTTGTTTTCAAGTATGTCCTGGGCATAGAGTTATGACAAATAATACATGGTTACAAATACATAGTTACATAAGTCAACAGGGTATACTGTACATTATATACAAGACACTGCATGCACCGTTAAAGATAATATATATTATAGGTGTATGTAACAGTTACAGACCAGATTAAAATTTAAGAGCTTTAGTTTTGAAAGAACTTAGACTGTCACTGGGGAGACACCTTGAGCAAGTAGGACCTCAGTGGGCGGAACAGCAGGGAGCGTGGATAGTTGGGCTCACGGGCTGAGGTTGGTGGCATGCGGCAAGCAGGATCGTCGGAGTCACAGGCAGGGTTAGGTGGCAGGCAGCTAGCAAGGAGCATCAGGGTCACAGGCAGGCAGCAAGCAAGGATCGTCAAGGTCCAGACAGGGGTCGGGAACAGGAAGGAATGAGCTGGGCAGGGAAGCAGGAACTTAGACAAGGGAGCAGGAAACAAACAGGAACAAGCCAGATTACTAGCAAGGGCTTTTAATAAGTACAGGACGCCACACGTTACAGGAACAGAAGCATGGGCATAAGGCGCCTGGACCCAAAACAAAGGCAAGGGAGGAACAGAAAACAGGAAACTATAAGAACAGAGGACAGGAGCACCAAGAGGAGACAGACAGAGGAACTCTAAAGCAGACAGAAAACCACAGCACTCCCAGTGGACAGATAAGGAACAGAAGGGGAGAGGAATAACTAGGAAAATATATGTCACGGCTATTTCCTGACAGACTGGTAGTGGATTTGAGAGTCTCCAGTAGATTGTTCCAGTTTGGGGGTGATATAGTAATGAACTAAATCATTTGTCATATTGGATGTACACTGAAGCTTTTTTTTATTCAATTATTCTCTATTGCATTTAGTGCAAAATATTTACTGACGGACAACCCCTACTATGACCAAAGTGTACTTACTAATGGCAGTGACGTGTTTAGGAGTCACGCCTGGGCAATTGATGTCCAAATTTGACTGATTTTGATTGATATCCAAATTTGACACCTATTTAAAAAAAATATTGAAGTTAGTTTGTGAAGATGAGGCCCATGTACCAATATAATTTTCTAAACTTATGTTGCACCAAAAATGTCAGTGCTAAAAAGTAATTCAAACCTTCAAAAAAATGTGCGTCTGAAGATTTTATACATATGATTCATAATTTGTCGTTTGATAAGAGTGGAGCATGTGGTGAGAAGCTGGAGAGGAGGGGTGCATGTGGGTGAGAATTTACTAGAAGTTTTTTTCCAGTTGCTGTGTTTTTTAGGACCCTACCACTGGTTAAGAGCCATTTACCTGACTAGTCTTTTAATGATTGTTAAAGGCTATTTAACTAGATGTTATTGTGTTTCAGACCCTATATCAGTGCCACTGATCTCCACCACAAATAACCCACTGGATTCCTGCTCAGGACTCCCTGTGAATATCATGTGTAGATCTGCCACAGGATTTCAGCTGCAGTACTCCTGGTACAGAGAGGGCGGTACTGCTGTTGCACATTCCAACATCCTTCAGATTCAATGTGAGGCTCTTACACAGACCCAGGACCAGGAGTATTACTGTGAGGTCTCAAACCGGAGACATAAGAAATCCAGTGGAACTGTCAAGGCTGTTTTACTGAACCCCACTGAGAAAGGCTGTGTGTACCTCCTGCTACTACCAGGTAATATGTGACCCTGTAAAATATACACTCATTTATTTCACATTGTTACATGAGATCTTAGATATAGATGTGTGACTGTACTAGAGGGTGCAGTCTACCACTACTTTTTAATACATAGGAGTGTCATGACGGCAGTACTGAGCTCTCCTTTTCCTTTCCATTACATTGGCCCACTAACTTACTATTCTTTTGTTCATTGGCTTTACCCCAAAATTCCTTATAGTGACACTTAATACATAGCCCTACGGAGTTTAATTCATATATCTCATTTGTACTGCTCTTAGAATACTTCTTGACACTACAGTATATCCTGACATTAAATATCCTGATGAAGAAAGATTTGCCTCCATGGACTTTAATGTCTTCATCAAAGTCCGATATTCGCCTGTTTTTTTAACTTGTGCGTTACTGCTGGGAAGACATTGTACAACATGTACAATTTTATATCCCTTTACTGCAGATCATAAGAGCTATAGTTGTATACAAACGACAGTAGCTACTACTGCCATGCATGATCCAACAACATTTGCACATCAAACAGAGTGCAACAATTTATCGACACCGTTTCCTGTCAACAACAGGTACAGTTCTCACCTATTACTTTGTGTTCCGAGCAAGCATAAATATGATGGTACACAAACAGATAAAAGTATAATAAAGAACACATTTATTTATTTACCTATTTTGCTAAAGAAAAGTACATTGAATGTCAGTGTGGTGTGTGTGTGTGTATATATATATATATATATATATATATATATACTTTTGTCCTTCTTTAAAATAAGATATCATGGTCAATGAACTACTTCTGAACAGCCAATGCCACTTAAGAACCCAATTATTTCTAAGCGACAACTTGGCAGCCATGTTGCTCTATCCCACATCTCCAATTTTGGATTGTTGCTAAAGGAAAGATAAAGATCTGTGGCATCTAGAGCTCTCCCAGCGTATGAGTAATGTGTTCATGTACCATACAACCCCTGATGATATTAAAGATTGTATAGCTTCAGTCAATTATATACCAACGTAAAAGCTCCAACTCAACCAAAAATGTATTTAATGCAGCACAAATATTTAATTATACTACCTATACCCGGTGTAACATACTGTACGCCGATCTAGCAGATCTTAAAGGTCATTAATTAAACATGACTTTTTGTTTTGACCCCTCCCTGTAATGCTTGCTGTCTCTTGTCCCCTCTTCCCCGCCTTAGTCTCCTCCTCCATGCCCTGCTCCTCTTTGCACTCCCTGTCTTACTGTGTCTGCTTCTCTCTGGGCACACTACACTCCATCCTCGCCTACTTATCCATCTGTCTCCTCTCCTTGCTGTCTTTCTGTCTTCTCCTCTCCTTGAGGTTTCTGTCATCTCTCCCCTCGCTGTCTCTCCTTCCCTCCTAGGTGTCTCTCTTGCCATCTCTCCTCACCTCCTGGTTCCTCTCCTTGAGGAGGCATTCTGGTTGTTTATTGTTGCTTAGCAACCCTATAACAGTTGAACCTTTGCATGGAAACATCCCTAAAGTATATATACTCTGACATTCAATCACACACACACACACACACACACACACACACACACACACACACACACACACACACACACACACACTGTATTCAGTTATGTGTGCATATTTACAGTATATATACTGTATATATGTGTGTACCTGCTGCACAGTATTAAGCAGCTCTGACAGAGATTAGAGACAATACCTTCCCCTGCTGCTGCCAGCCATTGTAAGGCCTCGTCCAGGGTGAAGCGAAGAGCGGAGCGAGCGGGCTGGCGCTCATGAGCAGTGACGTCACCTGCATGTAAGCAGGAGACCAATCTTGTCCTGCTATAGGAAATTTGCGAGCGCGGGGGGTCGTCAGTGGGACGGGGGGAGGGAATCTATTGCAGTAACACACACACATATATATTGATCGGGCGCTTTTCCTCTTTTTCTATATATATATACATATATATATATATCTCCCCTCTCTCTCCCCCTCCCTCGCCCCTGCTTTCGCTCTCCCACTTCCCCCTTCCCTCTCTCTCTCCCCCTCCCTCTCTCTCTCCCCCTCCCTCTATCTCTCTCCCCCTCCCTCTCTCTCACCTCCCTCTCTCTCACCGCCCTCTCTCTCCCACCCCCCTATCCCCCCATCTCTCTCTCGCCCCCATTGCTCTCTCCCCTCACACAGGCAATCACACACACACACACACACACACACACACACACACTGTATTATTTTCACAGTGTGGCTTTATAAATAATAGTACACTAATAATTTATATTTGCTAATAGTAGGTATACATAAACAAAATGAAATTCTGTTTTAATTTTAATTGTTTCAATCAGGTATTCAATGTGATTCAATGCATCAATATTCATTTCAAACAACAAACTACTGTAGGGACCAGACCACAAAGCTCAGTTAAGTCAGGGCTCATAACGTCATGTTATCAAAATCAGTAACGGAACTTTATATTCTGAGGTTAACACAAAGCTGAGGCGAGAGACACGTGCACAAAAAGGAACACACCTGAGATACCTGGGATATGTAAAGGATATTTAAATGACTCCTATTAACATAAATCCCAGGTATTTCAAGTCTGCTCCTTTTTGAGCACATCTGTCTCTCTATATGTTTAAGGGGATAAATATTGCACTTGGGACTCTAGTAAAATAGGTCCCTCACTCTAGAACGGAGCTCTGTGGATAAGCGTTGTTAGACAGAACACCTCCCTTGTAAGACAGTAACGGAGCTTTGTGGGTTTGGACCTCTGCATCATATGTATGAAGCCTTCATACACACAACACACATTTTATGAAGGTTTGTAGTTCTTTTTAGCAATAACAATTTGTTGCACAAAATAAATTAATACATACAGTAGGCCCCTTCATGTCACAAGTGACCAATAAATAAGACCACACCATTCTACTTAAGCTGTTTACATTGATTATACGCAGAAGCTACCTTCATACAGGTATTTTTATTGTATTTAGGCATACAATCTCCGTATTGTGGGCAATGTTACGCTGGGTCCTGCCCATTATTGAAGCGGTGACTCTCATTGCTGTCCACATGTATGTCTGTTGCAAGAAAAGAAAGTGGTAAGTTCATTTATTTGTAATGATTTTAGTATGCAGTTAAAATTCCAACTCATTAAATATATCATTCCTATTTTCCCTAGTGCTTGGGAGGGTATGCAGTGCATTGTAAACCTTAACATAAATATACTGAGTTTTATAAGGTGTAAATGTCCATTTTACATTGTCTTGGGAAATAGAACGTCCTAAACCTCAGGATGATATTCTTTATCAATAAGTCTTTGTTTTTGGGGTACAGCGCTCATAAGTAGCCCGTAATTAATGAAGGTAGGAAGAGGCTATTTTCTGAAGACAATGTTGATAGTCGGAGGTCATTTGGGCAGAAAAACGATTGCCAGAACAATGGCAGTAATGCAAGAAAACCACTTAGTGTATCTGCATAGCACCCAAATCTGATTATTTCACACTATTGTTACATGTCATACAGTGGTTGAGCTACAGACAAGGATTCTGGGTAGCATATGTAGCCCCTTTTCCCCACCCTATGGGAGATGCTGCTGCTACTGATGTATTCTGTGGCTGGTGGTGCATACCTGGCTGGTAAACAGGAGGCAGGAGATCTCCGTGGTGGTGTGGGGAAGACCTCAGGACAGGCTCATGGTCGTTTCCTTGATCAGTAACAGTGCCTCCAGCCCCAGAGGATCCTGAGACTTCTAGGATGAACCTCAAGGGCACTTCTTCTTAGTGGATAGTTCAATCATAACACCAGATTGGGTATAACTGGGTTTATTGGTACATGCATGATGTTATATACAGGTCAGTCTCTGATGCAGTACCCAGACTAAAGGCCTTATTAATCCCTCTTGTAGGTACCTTACCCCCGACTGGGGCAGGCATCAACCTTCTCCCTCTGGGGAGAGGCTCTCTGCTGAGTCTATACACGCTGAAGTACAATCCAGACTCCTCCACCCTCACTCTACACTATAGAGGAGAAACCCTGCTCCTTCCCTGGGAGTGGCTATTAAGCCAGCCTACATAATGACATAGAACCCCCTTACAATAGCAGGCTAATCCTGAACTTTATTGAACATACACACTGAACAATATAACAGACCCAGCATAGTCTACTCCTAACACTGCCCACTTTTTTAATGGGACTTGCAGTGTTATAGGGCCAGGAAATCAGTAGTCCCAGGGGACAGGGCTACACATGTAAATAAGCAAACTGCTCATGTGATATCTTAGGCCAAGTGACCTCATTTCCATGTCACCCAAAATCCTTTGCTTCAACTGTGCGTGGCAATGGGGGAAGAGGTGGGGGGGAAGACATGCAGATACATTTGTGGGTTTTCTATCTATGTACAGAGGTCTTGTGTTACTTTTCTACCCACCATAGCCTAACTGTGCCTGGTTTGCAGTTAAAGGGATAATTTATTTTTCATCCAATTTCTTGAAATCATATATTGTTAAAAATCTATCCACCATATTCATGATGTGAAACTTGAAATCAACAGAACTCTTCTCCACACAAAGGCAACAAGAGCAAAACGTGACCTAGCAGACATCACTGGAAACTTCAGGATGAAACATCTAGATGCTCATGACTGAGTCAATGAACTAAAAAGAATAGATTGCAGTGACTAAGCGCATGAATCAACAGGTTCCGCAAAAGAAGAACAAAAATAGAGAAAGTAGTATAATATTGTTATGGTAATGTACTGTACATTTAAAAAATGATGAGCGATACATTCACGTTTTTCTCTCAATAAAATCGGTTTATGTGCTGTTTAGTGTCTTCATGTCTAACAGCTTACAGGTAACTCCTTCACTTGGAGTGAGGATTTTTATTGGAGAATTATCTTTATATGCAAAAAACCTGATTGCATATATTCAGTTTTAATAGATAGAATGTATAAAGGTGCCTTGCATGTCTAACAACGTCCGGTTGAATATTTCGGGGAGAGCGTCTCCCTCCGGGTGGTACGGAGTAGTCCTAGACTTCTGAATATTTAACATCTTGAGCAGCTCCTTGATGAGCTTGCTCTCGAAGTCACTTCCCTGGTCTGAGTGCATCCGGTTTGGCAGACCGTAGTGCACGAAATACTTCTCCCACAGTACTTTGGCGACTGTGAGAGCTTTCTAGTCTTTTGTCGGACACACAGAACCCCAGCAAGCTCTTTTTGGGAACCCCTGAGCCCCCACAAAATATATATGTATATAAGTGTCAAAAAGGAGATCTATTGAGCATGGCAAATGCATACAACAAGCGACAGAGAAGCCCAATGCTACATCCAATATGACAAAAATACACAGTAATAGCTCAATAGCTCTCCTTTTTGGCACTTATACAGTACATATATACATAAATATTTTGTGGGGGCTCAGGGGTTCCCAAAAAGAGCTTTCTGGGGTTCTGTGTGTTTGTTAACTTAATTTCAGCTGTTTCAGCTGTTGGAGGTTAGTGACCCCTCCTTCCCAGGATTTAAGCCTGCCCCTCCCCACTTCCCAAGTCAGCAGGTCCCTTTAATTTTACTGGATATAGATCCAATGTTGGTCTTTCTCCCTCCTAATAGAGACAAATGAGAATTTTAATCCTAAAAGAGGTATATTAGTATTTTATCTGGTAGTGTTAGGACCTGTGGACAGGGTCTGCTTTGTCGTGGCTCACCGGCTTACAATGCTTTGGCCAAAGGGTTAAACTAAATTACCCCTTTTCAAGAGAATAAATAAGTATTTTACTGTGTATGTTTGTCATATTGGATGTAGCATTGGGCTTCTCTGTCGCTTGTTGTATGGTCTTTTGTCGGGAATGCTTGAGAGTAGCGGGTGTAATAGTCTGTCACTACCAGCGCATTGGCTATACCTCTTGAATCGGGTTCGATACATAAGAAGTCCATGCAGACTAAATCCATTGGGCCAAAGCTTTTGAGATGACCCATCGGGGCTGCACGGGTGGGTAGTGTCCTTCGTTGTATGCACCTTAGGCATTTTCTGCAATGCCGTTTTATGGACTCCCGCATCTTGGGCCAGAAGAATTGGTCTCTTATTAACCCAAAGGTCTTATCCACCCCTAGGTGTCCGTGATCATCGGGCAAGGATTGTAAGACATGGTACTGCATGCTTCGGGATAGGACCAGCTGTCGTCTGTCAGGATGATTGTGGTAGGGGACGACCTGATAGAGTAGACCACTCTCTATTTCGAATTTGTCCCATTCTCTCATGAGGATGACAGTATCGGTGGGGGCCCGTTTCACCAGGGATGGATTATTCTGATGTAGGGCCTCGCGAATAGCATTAGCCACTGGATCATTAATGGAGTCTTTGGAGAGGTATACAAGTCACTGGGTACTCAAGTAAAATAGACTTACTCTCATACTCTTCTCAGGGTCTGGCAAGACTTACTGTACCCAACACCACGTTATTGGAAGCAAACGCAATGTTGTGCTATCTTAACGTACCGTTAAGCCTATGCTAGCGAGATAAACAACGGCTGTTATTTTTGCATATAATTAGCTTTGTGGATATGCATTAATCTCAGGGAAAATAACGTCTGTTACGTTTAAAATTATGTCATGTTATGAAGCAGAGTATACAATGTGGATATGGTCTTAAGTGAGAACTGATTACCAGCCATAATATATTGGATTTTGAGCTACCTTTTTCCACACATTACATACAGTTTTAAAAAGAATCAGTGAGCACGGAAAACAGACACTGTATTGTACAGTATAGGACATACATTTTAAAAAATGCAGTGGGAACTGTGCTTTAAATGTGAGTCAGGGACAACACAAATTACATCCAGCAGTGCAATAAAGTCCTGTAATTTTCAGGACATAGCCAAGACTGTTCCGATTGCGGCCTTTAGAAGTGAAGCAAAATTCTGGAGGGCAGCCTCACTCCTCAGGCTTTGTTTCACAGTAGTCTGCAAGGACAGTGTATCCATACTGAGTATCAGCTCTGTAAGAAATAAACCTCCCTTGTGGTCCTGTGCATAGAGATAGCATTTCCACGGCTGTGAACCAGCCTTGCTCTTAGCGATGGTGTAGATGCTGACCAAGTGTAAGGCGGTTTGCAGGGTGTCTGGGTGCACATCTTCCTTCCAGTCTATGGTCAAATGACACGCAGAGTCTACAGCGGTCCAGCTCTTCTCAAACAGCTCTGGGGTCATTGCAATGTCACAGATTAATGTGAGCTCAGCAGACTCTGGCTCAACTTGTAGATCACCAGAATCCACTGCTGAACGGAGATCTGCTACAAAAAAAAAGTATATCTGTATTAATGGGGATGCAGTCCTGCTTAGAAATAAAGACTAATATCTATAGCATATTCTGCAACATAACATTTGTTTCCTACCTAGTATATGGTTAACTTTTTCACTGACTAATTTGCAGGCCCCTCTGGCGGCTCGAGGTATGCAAGTCTGCAGATGCATCAAGGGAACAAAAAGGAATTTGACTTATCAAAATTCTAACTTCTTGTAAGCTCGAACACAGCAGTGCACACCAAGGGTCAACAGTCCCCTCCTCCTTTGTAGGACTAGCCTGCAAACTTCAAAAGTTGATCTCTCCTTCCATATCTGTCCCACCATCGTTCAGCCTTCCCTGTGAAAATACTTAATTACAAAAACCCCTAATAGAACCACCGTGTAGTAGAAAAAAAAGAAGAATGGATGGAAAACACTGCAGGGACGTGCTCGGAAAAGAAAGAAAGGAGAATTATAGTAAGTTAAATTCCCCCTTTCTTTGTCGGCTTTACACAGCAGTGAAAACCAAGGGATGTACCAAAGCAACAAACACTGTTAGGGATGAAAAAAAAGAAGCAGATTAAGTGTCTACCACCGCACTTTCCTGTCATAAAAGGTCTCTGCTAAAGATGTAATGTCTTATAGTAAGCTAATAGGGCTTAACGAGAGAGAATAGACAACGTTGCTGCTCTGCATAGGTTTCTTGAGTCCAATCTGTTCAAGATGCAGAGATTGCTCTGGCTGAATCTGCCTTAATAGGATGTAGAGGTTCCCCTTTGAATGCTTCATACGTCATATAAATTGCTTTTTCTACCCATCCATCTTGCAATGGTGGACGTGGAATTGTTTTTCAACTTTTGGTTCAAGAAAGAAGAATAACACATGACTTGTTTCTCTAAAATCTACGTTCTTGTCCAAATACATTTAAAGAACCCGTACTATGTCCAAAGATTGTCATCTTGTCTCCAATTCCCAGGATTTAGACAAAAGAGTGATGTATAATCTCAACATCTAAGTTTAAATATGACAACTTTACTTCTGAATTGCTGTGGTGTTCTTAAAAGCACCTTATCATTTCGGTGCACACTAAGGCCAAGATTCACAAAAGGGTACTATGCTTTAGCACAGGGGCACGCAAACTTGGTTTGCGGCGCACCCCCTGCCTTACCTCCTCCTATGGCCGCCTCCTCCTTACCTCGCGCGTTCACGTCACGTTAACCGCGGCATCATTTGACGTCACGTTACCAGGGCAACCGTGACTTCATTTGATGCCACATTGCCATGGTCACGCATCCTGAAGCCGGCTGAATCCCGGTAAGTAGAGGTTGCAGAGGCCTCGCGCGGTCCCCTGGCATTTAATTTAAATGCTTTGGGGAAGAGTTTGGGACCTCTGCAACCACCCGCGCGCCCCCCCCCCCCCCCCCCAAAAAAAATCTTGCGGTCCTCAGTTTGCGCACCGCTGCTTTAGCACACCGTTACACCTGTGGTCATTTTCCATATTCTGGTAAATATTTTTTTTGTGTTGAATTCTTCCTGGATTTCAACAGCATCTATACGACCAGTCCAGAGATTCACTCACTTTTTAATCTTTCTCGCACAATCTCCAGATTCCTTGCAATAGACAAGTTAGTGGACTGTGAAGCATGAGGTCTTCCCTGTATGGTAATACTCTTGGAGGCTCCAATACCATGTCCAAAAGAATTAAAACACGGTTCTTCTGGGCTAATAAAGATTGTTGTTTTGGGAGCTGAAGATTCAGACATATCCTGCAATCATATAGTAAGCCTGCATTTACACTGAAGTAAGAGCATGCAATTGCACCAATAATCATGCACAAAGAATAAAAGGGGAAATATACAATTACTGATCCTGAGGAGCATGCTGCATTAACAGTAAATAAAACTGTGCAGAGAAAATGCCCAGGCGGTGTAAATGAAAACTGTTCAGGGAGGCCAGCTGAAAAGCAGAGGTGCCACCCGACAAACAACCTTGCATTTATATTCCTTGCAAAAAATACTTCCGGGTGTGACCAGCCCGCCTCATACATTTGCGGTAACAACACTAACTCTGTATTCCTGGATGCTCTGAAAGGCACCTGCTTGCTGGACATAGTATGGTCACAATGGGAAAGACTCCTTCACTACCTATCCCTGCATTGATGGGACAATCACACCCGAAGGAGAACTTCCAATGACCAGACAAATTACCTCCAATAGCGGAGAGTCTGAAAAAAATAAATAAACATAACGAGTCGCTCATCTCAGCCAGTCCCATAGCAGAGCTGTGGAAGGAGAGGTCAGAAAGGAAGGAGAGGTAAAAAGTTGAAGTTTGAAAGAAGGTCCTACAACAAAGGAGGGGACTGTTAATCCTTGATTTGCACTGCTGTGTGAGGGCGCCAAAAAAGGTGTGCCCTTATTGTGTGATTTAAAGCAGAACTCAATTTTTGGAGGGAGATAGTAGCACGGGCGTGGAGACGGTTGTATTTTTCAAACGCACGGCTCCTGTTGCAAGTTGTCAGTAAATTAACCGTAAAATCTCCCAGGATTTGGTAACCATGGCAGCCATATTTAAAAGTTATACTTCTTAGTAATTGGCCACAGTTGAGCTCCGCAGGATCCCCTGGTTCTACTAAGCTCAGCAAAGACTTTGATTTGCTACTTACCTGTTACTAGCTGGTCTACAGCATTACTTAACAGACTGGCTGAGCTGGCAGTCAAGGATACCCAGTGCTTTTTTTCATACAGAGCCAGTAGGGTGTTAAAATCCGATACCCAAGTGTTAATAGGTTGTTCCGTCCGGTCTACCAAGACGCCAAGGGATGGGTCAGATTTTAGGCTGCACAGCACCCGTTTAACTTCTTCCACACCAGCAGATAGAAGTCGATAGTAGAAGAGACCACGATCTCGTACGGCCATGTTTGTCTCCTCCTCTAGGAGTAAAACAAGGGACACACTTTTAGTGGCACTGGAACTAGTAAGGAAGCTAATGTATAAACAAATTTAGGGGGTCTCTATTCTTTCCAAGTCAGTTAAAAGTGAAACATCTCCCCAAATTTTTTAAAATAAAGTCACGGAAAATTGCAGCAAACTTGTATTTTTATTTTTTATTCTCCTTTTAAATTCTTATTTTAATCTTCTTGGAATGCATTATATTCTTTCGTTAATGCACAATTTTTTCCATAGAAAAAACTAAACAGCCATTTTGCACCAGCCTCAAAACACCTAAAATTACAACCATATATTTCTGGAGTTCTACAGCATATAAAAATGAAGTCACAGTACAGAGCATACAAAACAAATGAGAGGTGACGTTAACAGCAAACTGATGAACCTTACTTGGGACTTTTGACTTTGATAGGATTTAATGAGGGTAGTTCAACATTGGAGAAGGGGGGATAACTTAATAACCAAGCCTCGACAATTTTCTAATTGAAATAAAACAAAACTTTTATTTTAGCTTAGGTCATACAGATGGTTTAAATAAAGTGATATAAAGAAAATAATGGGTGAGATGTATGTATAGTGACGAGAAAAAGTTGGTGAACCCCATGATAATTACGGAAATTTCATAGTTTCTGCATGATAATCTTCTTGAATCAAGACCAGTCTTTTCTAAAATATCCACTAGGTTTTATATTAACCATTTTTTTAATGACTTTTGAAACAAAATGATGTACGAATTAGACAAAAAATGAACAATTAAGAGTCGGGGTACGTACAAAAGTGAAAATTAAAGGGGTTAAATAGAATCAGGTGTTTAAATAATTAGGTAGATCTTTAGGAGTGAGTTTGGGAGGCCCCACCCTAAATAAAGATCAGAAACTTTGTGAGTTTGGTCTTCACCATACAGATGTGTGGAAACCCGTCATGCCACGATCAAAAGAAATCTCTGAGGACTTCAGAAAAACAGTTATTGATGTTCCCCATGGGGGAGATACCTGCCTGTAACTCAGGAAGCAGGGGGACCAAGGCTGAAATTAATGCGGTTCAGCTACGGAGACTCCCTGCTTCAAAAATATGTTATTTAAATAAAACAAAAGCAGTGTGATCACCTATTAGAGGAGCGCAAAGAGTGACCGATTCGGTCTACTCTCACTGCACATCTCTTACAGACTGATGCAGCCCCGTAGGATTCATGCAGCGGGTGTCCTATTCAGAAGCATGGATCCCCACTGTGTTAATCCTCATGGGTCATTCCCCCTCCCAAGCACTGTTCCATGAACGCTCGACTTTTGGTCGTTTCACCAGTACGTGTTTCGGTGGTTTAGAGATACTAGCCGCTGCATCTGTAGCTGAAACACAACATTTCTGGAACAATGTTTTCTGGACAGACGAGTCAAAGGTAGAATTGTTTGGTCTCAAAGAGAAACGCTATGTTTGGCAACGGGCACTGACGTCAGTAAGGGGGAGAAGATTAGACACACCGGGAGCACTGATAATTATGAAGGGTATCTAAACTCATTGTTTGTGCACACTAACATGTAATTTTTCTTGACAAAGGCTGCTGTGCCAGCCGAAACATTGGTCCTTTGTGGCTAATAAATAGTTCGCTTTGTGAGAACCGACTAGTGCCCTTCCTCTCTATATACTACAGAGCATAATAAACAGTGGTTTAAGTGTCTACAAGGAACTTTGAGGGCTTTACTGGACTATATTACGAAGAGGAACACCAGAAGTTCAAGGACCTGTTAAAATAAAGTCTTTACTCACCTATGCAATAATAAATCAGGCGTCCAAGTGTGTCCTGACACTCAGCTGGTCGGGAGAGAAAGAGTCGGACGAGGGCGGTCAGCAGTTCTATCTTTACTGTGGGAGAGGTCTCGGTCTTAACATTATCGGCATAGTCCTCCAAGACATAGGAGGCATTAGGAATTAGATCTCCGTGCATCCCCAGAAGCCAAATGAGGGCCTGCTTCCCCTGGGGATATAAGAAACAGGACTTTAGTAGGAATTCTAAATCAATGCACAAAATAACAATGTGCACTTGAAGCTGCAGGTTTTTTATTGCATCAACACAAAAGTTCTATACAGATGTAGTTAGAACATGGTCTTCTGAGAGCTCGGGGGAGAGGGGGGAGCGCTGATTGCGGTGTCCTCGGAGGGGGGAGGGAGTGCTTGGAGAGCCTGCAGGACATGCTGAGCGCACTCTCCACTCCAGTGCCACACTGACACACACACAGTGACGCACACACTGACTGACGCGCGCACACACACACACAGACGGGTGCGCGCGCGCACACACACACACAGACGGGTGCGCGCGCGCACACACACACACACACACTGACTGGAGCGTGCACACACAGTGACGCACACACACTGACTGGTGCAGACACACACACACTGACTAACGCGGACGCACTCACTGACTGATGCGCACACTCACACACTGACGCAAACGCACACACACTGACACAAACGTACACACACTGACTGACGCGAACGCACACACACGAGGAATTCACACTTTAAATATAGAAGTGCAAATAGCTAAAACATGCGTCCCAAGTCAAACTTCTTGCGTTTTGACACTGAAATTGTGTTTTGATTTTTAATTGAAAACACCATCACAAATACAATTTCTGTGACAAAACAGTGACAAAAGACAAAGAAGGTTCACTTAAAATGTGCGTGCTCGGCACACACACACTTTTAGATTTTTTTTTTAAAGGCATGCAAATGCATTAGACATGCAGAAACGTTTTACGGAAAAACGTACAACATGTCCTCAAAAAGCATTAAGAGCGTCATTAGAAGTTTCAATTTTAGGTATTGTCAATAAGTTTCCCAAAACTAAAGCTCTTTTGTGGTACAAGTGCATGGCGATTTGCACAGATGGTGCAGCTGCGTTAACAGGAATGAATATTGAATTTACAGCCAAAGTAAAAGTAATTGCCCCACACGTAACTTTTCACCATTAGATGAAACAAAGAAAAGCCTTAGCTGCGAAACAACTTGAGCCAGATGTAAACAAAGTACTGCAAGATGCTGTGAATGTGGTCTAGGCGAAAGCTTTGAATAGTAGGCTTTTTAGAATCATGAGTAATGAAATGGGCTCTGTTTCAATAAACTTCCTCTTCATACTGAAGTAAGCTGGTTGTCGCGTGTCAAAGTGCTACGATGTCTGTTTGACTTTTGAGGTTAGAATATTTATTTTGTATCGTAATCATAAATACACACAACCCCTGCAAGCTCAAAACCCAAACCCAGCACATCATATATATTTGTTCCAAAAGGAGTGCTACTGGGTTTGTAAACTAATGTCAATTTCAATTGGTAAACAATTTGGGGTTGGGGACCCCTACTCCCTGCTTTTAAGCCCACCAGACCACTTTTAAATAGCAGGTCCTGTGATGAAACTGTGAATGACCAGTCTATTAAGACTTCGTCCTCCATCAGAGAGGTAAAGAGAACGTTTACAGATAGTATTAGGACCTGAAGAAAAGGCATACCTTGGCAAAGTTACATGCTTAAAAATACTTTGACCAAAATGTTTTACTTAATGACCCTTAATTATGAGAATACATAGAAGTATTTAATGATATAATTTGCCATATTGGATGCAGCATTGGGGCTCTTTGACTTTTGTTTGACCGTATTCGCAGCTGTTCAACAATTTATAGATGAAAAATGGCTTGCAATTCTTAGCTACCTCGCTGACATATTCTAAAAATTGAACAACCTAAATGTGAGTCGGCAAGGCAGAGGAATATCTTAATCCTCAGTGATAAAGTAGAAGCTTTCCAGGAGGTAGGCATATCATTATCCAAGTCTACGATAAAGAGAAGACGTCACGAGAGCAAATACAGAGGGTTCACCACAAGGTGCAAACCATTCATAAAGAGCAGGTAAAGCAGAAAAAGGCAGCGCACTGCCAAAAAACGCAGGACGAGGCTCACTTGTACAATAAAAAGTTTATTCCATAAGGGGGTCACACATCACCCCTAAACAGCTACAAAAACCACCACACCAACGCGTTTCAGGCCATGTGCCCTTTATCAAGGTGTATGATTAAGATATGAACCGTCTGCATCTAAATACAGAACCTGTTTGCGCCATTGAGTGACGTATTGGGTCATCAACCAATCGGCATCAAGCGCCTTTTATATATTTATATATATTTTCTTTTTTAGTATTATGCACATCTGTTATTGATAGTATTATTACTTTTTCACTGTTGTTTGTTGTTGTTTTGAATATTGACTGACGTCACGATTCACATAATATGGGAATGTTAATGTGAGTTTTTGATAAAGCTGTCTTTGTTGTATTTTGTTTAGCCCAATGAACATGCTGTCCTATGGCTCAGCCTATTAGAATCGATCATAGCAGTTTGCTGGTGTGTTTAAGGTACTGACACAGTGGCTGGGTTTCAATAAAGCTTCGTTTGTTGAAGACTCACACACTACCCTATCAGAGCTCCCGCACGAAGGAGCTTGATGCTGATTGGCTGGTGACCTGTGACGTCACTGAATGGCGCAAACAGGTTCTGTATTTAGATGCAGACTGTTCATATCTTAATCATACACCTTGATAAAGGGCACATGGCCCGAAACGCGTTGGTGTGGTGGTTTTTGTAGCTGTTTAGGAGTGATGTGTGATCCCATTATGGAATAGACTTTTTATTGTACAAGTGAGCCTCCTCCTGCGTTTTTTGGCAGTGCGCTGCCCTTTTCTGCTTTACCTGCTCTTTGTTACCTTGCTGGTGGATCTGCACGCCTCTCAAGAAGGAACCGCAATAGGACCGCACTGGAGGATGAAGCTGAATAGTGAGTTACGCTTGTGGGCTTATGCTATCACTCATTAAGGTTATGGGACAGTTTATGTACTATATTATTGTGTCAATGTACACTAGGTACTAGTCCCTATCCCCAATAGGGATTATATATTTATCACTAACATCAGTGCAGAGATCCTGGCGGATATACTTATATATACACACATATGTATATGGGACTGATCTGTTTCTGATGCGCCGGCCACTTACATCTTGCAAACCATTCACAAGCCTCAAGAATAGTAAGGCCAGATTAGACTTTGCCAAACAATATCTAAAAAAGCCAGCCCAGTTCTGGAACAGCATTCTTTGGACAGATGAAACTAAGATCAACCTGTACCAGAATGATGAGCAGAAAAAAGTATGGAGACGTCTTGGAATGGCTCATGATCTGAAGCATATCACATAATCTGGAAAACACGGTGGAGGCAGTGTGATGGCGTGGGCATGCATAGCTTACAATGGCACTGGGTCACCAGTGTTTATTGATGATGTGTCAGAACACACACTCTTACATCACTAACATTCAGGGACTATTTAACAACAAGTCATAAATCGCATACTACACAGGGGGTGGGGGGGTGTTAGGTTTCAGTCACAGATAACATTCCTACAGTATATGCACCGTTTTTAAGTTTAACCTTGCTTTATTTAATGTACCGTCGCCGGAAGAAGAGATCAGTGTATCTTGAAAGCTCGCACAAATAAAAGCATTTTGTTAGCCACAGAACGGTATCGTCTATTCATTTTTGAGACATATATATTTATATTATTAAAGCTACTTTTTGCATTATTTCTTGTCATTAATTTCAAAAATAATTATTCTAATTGCCATATAAACAAAATGCATGTTAGACTTACACGATGGGTGGGGCGGGAGGGGGTGTCTTGTGTAGTAGACATTTAAATTTAGGGGTCTTGGCTAAAAAAAATGCAACAATGAAGACAATTATATCAGTTTTTTATCTGTACCTCTTAAATAAACTTTATAAAGAGAAATATTGTGGATCAAGGTGGTTCTTAAACTGTGGACCCTGGACTAATGAAGCCTTTAAAAATGTATGTCAGGGTTGGCGCATGCGCGATGGCTGAACTGCATGGACGTGTGAGCCATTAGCTCCGTTCACAGCCGGCAGCATATTAATAAAAAAAGCATCAGAGTGCACAAAAACATATACCAGAACTCTCCCCAAAGCTGCCTTATCAACCCAGGATGTCGAGGGCGACCCCATCAAAGAGAACCTCCACGGTCCTGACGGATTACTTTGCCAAAGGAGATTCAGTGCGGGCCAAAAGTCAGGAGGAAATGGCGCGAAGCGACTCTGAATCGGAGGAGGAGGTCGACAGGGAGGACACTAGCAGAGACAATCAGATAATGCGACAAAGGGATATGAGGGAATTTTGTCTGGACATTAAAAAATGTTTTCAATCAGAAGTGGCAACACTAAGAGCAGACATCTGCGGGATAGGAGAGCGAACAGACTCCCTAGAAAAAAAGATGGACGCTACAATAAAAGCGATACATAAAACAGACAAGCAAGTGGCTCAGGTGAGGGACTCGGTCAGAGACCTCATGGACAGGCAGAAGGATGCCGACAATCGAGACCGCCGAAACAACGTGAGGGTCAGGGGGGTCCCGGCGACCGATCCTGAAGATTTTATGGGAAGGTGGCTCCAAAATCTAATGACGGACCGGTCAGAACAAGACCTGCACCTGGACCGCTGCCACAGAGCTCTGAGGTCGCGGCCACAACAAGGGGGAGACATCATCGCAAGATTTCACTTTTTTAAAGTGAAGGAGACATTCTGCCAAATAACCAGGAGCCAAGGGGACTTTGAGGGGTATAAGCTGCAAGTCTACCAAGATATATCTCCCACTCCCTGCTAAAAAGGAAACAGCTTGCCCCCATCACCAAAATGCTGCAAGAGGCAGGGACCCGGTACCTATGGCTATACCCGTACAGGTTGATGGTGATCCAAAATGGAGCGGCCAGCACGATGCGATGCCTAGAGGATGGAGGAAACTTCCTTACCAAACTGGGGCTCCAGGACAAGATACCGGAGGAAGTTACTACAGGGGGTTCAGCACCGGACCTATCGTGGAAAGAAGCCAGGAAAGCGGACAAGAAGAAACAACCTCGCAGCCCAAAGTGAGATCATGAGCCAATTTCTTTCACTTACCTGTTCCAGTTGAAGCTCTACAGTTGTGAGCCCAGTTTGAGACCCATTAAGGTCAATTGAATCACCGCCCCTCAGCCTCTGCAGCGCTCATCGGAGAATGGCGGCCATCTTGGATCGACTCCCAACCCACAGAAAACAGGGAGGAGCCGGATGACGACGGAGGAGCTGGCAAATCTTGCGAGAGGTCCTAATAGAGGGAATCCGTCCACATCCAAAATGGCGCCGGAGCTGGACGGAAAAGGCGGGGCTCCGGAAAACTACAGGAAGACCCTGCAGGAGTTATGGCTGCAGTCCGGAGAGGCTGCAGAGACTCAGGGGGGAGATGACAATGCAAATAAAGAATCTGCGGATTTCCGTAGTCCCATGATGGGGGGGGGGCTTAATAAAGATGTCGGGGTCATGGTTAACCTATAAGCGGGGAGTGGAGTCCAACATGCAAATACAAAAATAAGGAATAATCATAAAAATAAAGAAGCCAGGGGAGGAGTAGAAACATTAGAAAAATATCAAGGGTATATTTAAAAAAAAAAAAAAAAAGAGAGGGAAAATAAAATACATTAAAAACAAAAGCACCTATATATAGCCCATTGATGCAGAACTGGGATATGCATGCATCGGCACAAGCTTACCCCAATAAGGTGAGTGGGTGCAATAGATGCACACCCTCAAATACGCATGTGGAGATGATGTAGATGGGTGATTAGGGATAATGTTGAAACACATGTACGGTTATATACTTGCACACATACACATGCACGCACAGAGCGTACTACTCTCTCCTCCAGGAGGTTAGACCCGCAAGTAATAACGTGAATCCTGATGTTCTCTCAATAAAGACCACATATCTAATTATCCCTCGTCGCATAACTGCCTAAATTGACGGAATAAACAAGCTAAGGGAATAACAGGGGGAAGGGGAACCCAAGAAATGGGACAAGGCATAGGTTAACAAAGTTAAAAACAGGGTCTAAATTAAGTAATAGAGTTAAAATTAGGATCTAAATAAGGTGGGTTCTTAATTAATTAATAAATGGTGTTAAATAGAGTTAATTAGAGTTAAGTAGAGTTATTAGTTCAAATAGAGAGCAAATTGAGTTAAAATAAAAAGGAATTAGGCTAGAGCTAAATAAGAGTGGATTGTGAGCTAAAATGACCCGGGTATATAATAGAAGGATAGGATACAACCAGGATTTAGATAGCAAATGCCAGTCAGCATCAGTAAATATACCAGGGTACTTAGTGGGATTGGGTCCCGACGCTGGGTACAGAAAACGTAAGAAACATACAGAGGGTCTAAAGAGGTAAGACCAAAAGCAGAGAGGATGAGGTAAGACAGGATAGCGGAAATGATGCTATAAGACAGAACACCAGATGCAGTCGCTGGCTGGGAATGCGGTCTGGTCGTCGCTATGTGCCTACAGACTCGGCCCGGGGCCTACACCCCGGGTAACGAGAAAGTCCTTAGGAGGAGTGTGAATGGAGCCACCAGGTCAGAGGGAGGAGATCTGGGAGAGGTTCCAAAGGATTCCCATGTCCCGAAGGCAAGGGAGGGGCAATGGTCATAGGCCATTGATTCCCTGCCAATTCAATGTATCTTCCCGTATTTGTCCTGTGTCCCTTTTGTGTCCTTCCCCTCCCACCCTACCTTCTGCCTAGGTGGTGCAACATTGGAGCTTGACGAGCTGCAGGACATCGCAGGGAGGCGGAGACCCCCCCGGTGACGCCCCGACACCTACCATGGAAACACGACTGAAGATAGGTGAGAACAGGCTCCTTGATAAAGTATATGTTTACACGAAACGCGTAGGAGGGTGTTAAACCTCCACTTTTAGATGGATCAATAAAGAAGACTTTTTATTATCTTGGCTTGGGACCCACTTTGGCAGTGCGCTGTTTTTTTCCCTGTTTGAATTGCCTTCTGAGACCAGCATCTCCTTACCAGGCTGCACGCCTTTACAGGACATTGGCAAAGGGGATTTGTGAGTATTATGCATTATTATGTGCTTATTGTGAGTCCAGGAGCAATCCCAATGAGGGCTTGACTTGGGTTAGTTCATTCTGACCCATTTCTTGCCCTTCAGGGATCATTGGCTCTTCTGGGGACTTTACCTCAAAAATTTTTTTTCACATACCCTCATGTCAGTTATTGCTTATTTGTCAATACAACTATACAAGGGATCAAGCGTTGAGCGCCTTTATCACTTCAATTGTTATACCGCATATATATTACCTCGTTATCCTGAATGTTTTCCTCACATCCAGGAAGAGCCTGGCACACCGCCATAGTGCACTGGGGACACAGCCAAACAAGGTCTCGGAAAGTCTGTATGACGGCTGTAATACACAACAGCTCAGTTGCTCATCTTATCATCTGCTCAGTAGTATGATGTAGTATGTTACAGGATTATCTTGGATGGGTTGCAAGTTGTGATATCTTTAAATGGACCAACATGAGAGTACTTCATAAATGCAATTGCAGTATTTAGGGTTTTTCAAACTTCACAAGCCTCTTTTTCAAATATACTGTTGACACAGGCAGTGATAGTACATTTGAAGAAAAGACCTTTGTGAGTTTTAATTTCAATAACTCTTATGTTGATCCCAACAACCAATTTGAATTTATACGAACCCAACACTGTTACACTTACTTTGCCTACTTTGAATGACGAAATCATGTTACAATGTCAAGTATTTATGCAAATAATGATGCCATCTAATGAAACAACACAATATACCCGCGCCTAGAGACAACCCATAACCCTAAGGTGATAGCTGACCAGAGGATGATACAGTCCTTAGTGTCCAAACGGATCTTGATTGAAGTCTCGTGACATATGGAAATAAATGAGAAAGATCATAGTGCAACACTAACACAAAATAAAATGAAATAAAAAACCACTAACCACAGACACTACATAAAACAACATGAAACACAGAATAGCTAAAAAAATAAACTAGTGCTATTTATTAAACACAACACAGACAAAACCAATGTCTCAAAAAGAGGAACACAAGCTGAGGGGATCTAATCTGGATAATGTAAAATTGGAATCCTACTCACAACAAAATGTAAATAATTTGGCGTTGTCAGCAGCTCAATCACTCCCTTGGTGCAAGATTCCAAGGAGGGCACTCCACAAGGTACTTCCACGGCTCGGACGCCACCGCCACGTTCACTGCTGCCTCGATTCCAGACCCGCTGGTTTCGTCGCACTCTGATGATGTGACTGAAACATGCGCCATCACCGGGAGTCCTAGGGCTGCACCACGAACACGGAACCCGGCCAAAAGCCTCTCAAAGCTCCACAAATGTTCGATAGGGGATTTTACATTATCCGGATTGGATCCCCTCAGCTTGTGTTCCTCTTTTTAGACATTCGTTTTGTCTGTGTTGTTTTTATTAAATAGCACTAGTTTATTTTTTAGCCATTCTGTGGTTCATGTTGTTTTATGTAGTGTCTGTGGTTAGTGTTTTTTTTATTTCATTTTATTTTGTGTCAGTGTTGCATCATGATCTTTCTCTTGATTTATTTCCATATGTCATGAGACTTCAATCAAGATTCATTTGGACATTGTTTGGACACTAAGGACTGTATCATCCTCTGGTCAGCTATCACCTAAGGGTTATGGGATGTCTCTAGGCGCCGGTATATTGTGTTTCATGTATGTTGTTAGTGATCTGTATCGATCCTTACCACCAGGCAGCCTAGTCTTTATATAATTAAAATTTTGTTTTGGTAATCACTTTTAGTATAATTATACTATATTAATTTAAGCATTATGCCATCTAATGGACAAACATGAGAATCTTTTTTTTAACAGCATATATGTCCTCATGTATACAGTAGCTCAACTATTTAAAACAAAGCGGAGGAAGTTTTTCTCAAGGGAATTGCAGAGTTTTTGAAATACACTTTAATACACCATCATTAACATTGAAAATTTAGCATTTTTTTTTGTAACTTACATTTTTATTTACAAAATGCAATGATACAATGTAATATCCAGACAATACAAATCCTTTGCCAACATCCAATGCATTGTATCTACAACATCTATAGTACGTATATGTCTATTCAACGTGTACTCATGAAGAGAAACTTGAGTGTGGGGGAGGGATGGGGAAGGAGAAAGGAGGGGGGGGGCCTAGGGTCCACCTCGGGTCCAATTCAATTTAATTTTTTGATTGCCTGAACGTAGTGTGTAACCTTATCTTGTTCGCAGCCTCTCCCATTTACTCTCGATAATGAGCCAATATGTACACCTTAGATCAAAAGGGTAGTGTAGCCCCAGAGGACCTCCGTCCATTCCCCCTGACACTCACTGGACAAGAACGCACCTAGAACTATAAATGCATTATTGTGGCCAAACTCACCCCTTGTATATCTGATTGGGCTAGCCACGGCTGACACACTTTTTGGAATTTGATGCCTGTGGCATTTGCCAGGCTAGCAAGCATCTCCATTTGGTAAATGAACCAAATGTTATTCCTAATTTTTGCAATTTCTGCAGAGTCTTTTTGTTTCCACAATGCTGCGATCTTCTTATTTTCTTCTCGGGATAGCTGCTGGGTTGGTCTGTTCAGTAAAAACATCCACGGATCAAATGGTATCTCGAGGTCCAAAATTCTCTGTATCCAAATGTGAATTTCCTTCCAGAGGGGCTGAATCCGAGGGCAAGACCAAAGCATGTGCAACAAGTCTGCTTGCTCTCCACATTGTTTGGGACACAATGGGGTATACCATTTGATAAATTTGGACAGTTTTAGCAGGGTGAGGTACCACCTCATCAATACTTTATATGCGTTCTCCTTCAGAGACGTGCAGATCGAGCTTTTTGCTGCGGCCCTGAATATCTCCTTCCAGTCTGCTGATTCTAGGGTTTCCCCCAGGTCTTCCTCCGACTGAGAAGTATACTGTAGAGGCTGAGAGCATTCCTTGCCGGAACAGACTATTTATTTGTACATTTGAGAAGTAAGTCCACTACTAGTGTCTGTTTCCAACAAACAGAGCTGCTCAAAATTTGTTAATGGGGAGAAGGGTGCTGCTTTTGTATAAAATGCTCTTATTTGGAGGTACCTAAAGAACACAGATTGAGAAATATCTTTTTCTGCCTTAATTTGATCGAATGATTTCATGTTTTTCCGTACCTCAAAATCATTAAACCTAAGGATTCCCGGTTGTTTCCAAATTGCAAAATCTCAAATGATCAGTCCAGGAGCAAAGTTCGTATTATCAAACAATGGGGTCATCAATGTACTCCTAGAGGTTAGCCCACACCTGAATTTAGTAGCTTTTCATACCTCCAATGAGTTGGACATTGAGGAGAGCGGCCCCCTGAAGGATTTAAGTATAGATTTGGGGGTCCAGATTCGATTGTATAATTCAACTGGAGAACACACCTCTCTCTCCAAGTCCACCCACCGCTTCCGATTGGGGACCGTGTGCCATTGAGATAACTGACTTAATTGAGCCGCTTTATAGTATGACAACAAGCAAGGTACCGCCAAGACCCCCACCGATGTCGGTCTACACAGTATCTTTCTTTTGACTCTTGATTTTTTTTAAACTCCAAATAAATTTGGTAATTAAGGACTGTAGACCACGAATATCTTTCAGTCTAATTGGTATCGGCAGGGTCTGAAACAGATAAAGTAAGTGAGGGAGAAGATTCATTCTGATACAGTGAATTTTGCCTTTCCATGAGATGCTATATGAGGACCAAACTCTTATGTCCTCTTTCAAAGCCCTGATTAGTTTGGGGTAATTTGCCTTCTAGAGTGAGTTGTAGTGACTGGTCAGATTAACTCCGAGATATTTGATAGAGTGGGGTTGCCATTTAAAAATGTTTTCTGTACAATGCGGTTATAGCATGCAAGGCCCTGTCCGTGAACCCATAAGCCTCAAGAGTGGCGACAAAATACGGCCAATTAATTCTATCAAATGCTTTTTCAGCATCCAGGCTTAGAACCATGATTGGGATCTTTTTCGAATGTGCCAATTCAATCAAATCAACTATACACCTAGAATGATGTGCCGCCTGTCTTCCTGGAATAAATTCCACCTGATCCGGGTGAACCAGCCTGGGCAGAATCCGACTCACTCTGCTGGCTAACAGTTTAGAATAAATCTTGATGTCCGAATTTATCAAGGAGATAGGCTGATAGCTCTTACAGCTATTCGGGTCCTTCCCTTGCTGATGGATCAGGGAAATGGAAGCCTGAAGCATCTGTTCCGTGAACGAGGCCCTGTCCAAGACCGCATTATACATTTTCAGAAGATAGGGGGCGAGCGTATCTATACATTTTTATAGTATAAATTTGATAAGTCGTCCAGGCCGGGAGCCTTAGATGGTTTGAGCTGCTTAATGACTTGGGTTAGCTCTTCTATTGTGAATTCCTTGGACAGTGCTTCCTCCTTCACAACTAACCTTGGCAACCCGGCCTCAGCCAGGAAAACCTCTAGTGCCTGCTTCGTTTTAGCATTGTGTATCACCTTCTCCCTGCCATAAAGTCCCTCGTAATATTTTTTCAATTCATCCATTATCATTTTAGGATTGGAGGTCAGCCCTCCTGTTTTACGACTAATAGATTGAATATTAAAATTGGCTTGTCTGTTTCTGAGTTTAGATGCTAGTAAGGTATCTGGCTTGTTCGCTATATCGTAAAATGTCCTCTTTGACCAAATCATTGTATTTTCCGCCTGGGAGGTTAGGCGTAAATTTAACTCAATTTTGGTATCCTTCACTTTTTGAAGCGTTTCTATCTTATGTCTCTTGTGTTCCCCCGTCAGGGTTGCTAATTTTACCTGTAGCTCTAATATATTTTTAGTTTTATCCCCGCCGCAATGCTGATGAGAGAACCTCAAAGAGTAGCTTTATGTGCTTCCCAAAGTGTTACATGGGAGCTTACGCTTCCCACATTGGTTTTGAAATAACTTTTGATCTCTTTGTCTATGGTATTTTAAGGAGGCATTCATTTAATTTCCAGTTTGCTCCAGGTCTGTGAAGGCTGAGATCCGCGCACTTCAGTTCAATTTGTGTGAGGTCAGACTATGAAATGTCATGTATCTGGGTCGCAATGACCGAAGGGACCATTCTGTTTGATACAAAAAAAACAAAAAAAAAAAAACTATTCTGCTGTAGTTTGAATGTGGGTTAGAAAAAAAGGTGTTACCCCTTTCTCGAGGGGGCAACTCTCTCCATATCTCCATATGTCAGATAGCTGCGCCTCTTTGAGTCCCTTGACAAGTCCCCGTGTTTCTGTTCTCTGCCTCTGGGACGATTGAGCTGACCTATCCAGATCCGGATCTAAAACCAGATTAAAATTTCCTGCTAGTATAGTGTGCCCTTTGCTAACTTTATTGAGAATGTCAAAAAAAAGATGTGAAAAACAGCGGATCAGTCTCACACCCGGCATACACTGTTGCAATCGTCAAGCATTGGTCCCTAATTTTCCCAACCAGGATCAAAAATCTGCCCTCCTTATCACGCTTTACCTGTTCTACTACCAGGGTGAGTCTGTTATTAATTAGAATTGCTACATCTCTCTTTTTAGTCTGGGCGGATGTGAGGTAAAACTGCCTGAAGCTTTTATCTACTTTGGAGCACAATTTTTACTAAAATGAGTTTCTTGTAATAACAGTAGGTCAGCATAGAAAATTTAGCATTTTAATACTTTTCAGCTACTTTTTACAAAGGGTTTCCCGTAGTCTGCCTCCAAGTGACACTTTTTAAAATTGCCTTTTGTATACGAAAAAGATAAAGTATGGTAGGAATTTACCTGATGTGATATGCTCTTGCTTGAAATCAAGTAGTCCTGCCAAAATTTCCACACATGTCTCACTATACATTCTTGCAATGCGACCTGGAAATCAAAGAAATACACATGGAAGAGGCAAATAATGAGGTTAATATGTTTAAATATCAACAAAGCAATTAATGTTTTTGAACCCAGGTAAGAGGCAAAGATTGTGCTTAAAACCTTTACTCTCACTTTTTGACATCCTAATCACATACTTTATTTGGTAGAAATATTGATGTAAAAAATATCTGAGAGCTGCACATGCAGTTATAGGAGCAGGCCCTGGGGCTGAGATCAGGGCACTGTAACCTGCACCACATCACGCACCACTCCATTTTAGTGCCGCTATCGGTATAGCACTGCTCGGAGACCCCTGTTAGCCTAAAATAGCGAACCACGGAGGATGGCTCCACTGAGGCCAGGGTGAGTTGGGTCCTTTCCCTCATGTGGGCACTTGTTCGCCTGGAAGGGTTTTCAACTGGGTCCAGAGATCCTTACACTCAAATAACAAGACTGATAGGGATAGCGGAGACCCCAAAGAGGGAGGAGAGGTGCGGGGTGGGAGGTGAGGTGCAGGGTGGGAGGGGTTGCATAGCTTGGAAAACGTTGCAAGGCCTCAGAGGTAACTAAGCTCCTCACACAAAGACCACAATACCTGCGGGCCATACTTATAACTTATATTCACCTCCTATCAAAACCCCAAGTAACAGTCAGCCTCTTCCCCTCAGGCTCAAGGGGCAATGACAGAGCCAAGGTTTCCTCTCCACCATGACAGATTTGGTTAAGTTTGATTCTTGGAATGTGGGTGGAATTAATTCTCAAGTAAAGAGGAGAAAGGTTCTTAGTCATTTAAAGAGATTACAAGATGATATGGCCTTCTTACAGGAGACATCTTACAGACACAGAACATGTAAAACTTATCAGAGAATGAGTGCAGCCAGGGTTGTATGCATCTTACAATAGTAAAAAACAGGGGGTAGCAATTCTGTCCAAAAAAGGAAAATCATTTGTCTTAAAGAGCCAAGAAACCAACCCAGATGGGAGATGTGTAATAACATTAGTGAACATTTATGCACCTAACATATACTGAAGTGTTTTGCCACTTTAATAATTCAAATTGGCGGTAGTTCCAGGGAACTGTTTAATCTTAGGACGGCACCTAAACTCGGTGGACAACCTCATTTGGACAGAATGTCATTTTCTATCAATAGTGGAGAGGGGAAGATGAAAAGATCCACTAAACAACCTTTCGATATTCACTTTGTAAAAAGAAAAAAAGTATGCCTTGATTGGCACTTGGAGGGCCTTCTGTCCTTCAGAAAGGGAGTAATCTTGCTTGTCTGTGGTGCATAAAACTATGGCTAGGCTAGATTACTTTTCTCACTGGTCAAAGAAGCTAAAACTGAAAAGATTTTGGTATACTATGGGTGTCTCTGATGAGAAGGTACCCATCTAAAATACTAAATAGCCCAGATTTCGTGGTCCAAAACTGGTTGTCGCAGTATAAAGAAAACAACACTGCTGGAAATCCACATTCTCTTATCTTTTGCGATGCGGCCAAAGCAGTTTTAAGAGAGAAAATTATGGTATACACGAGCATTAAAAAAAAAAAAAAGAGAGAGATTTTTGGCTTTAAATGGGATGGTTACAAAGGCATATGTCCTTTTCAAGACTACAAAGAAGGGTGTGATGACTATTTGAAGAAAAAAAAAAGAGAGAACTTTACCCGATTGAGGAAATGGCAAAAAACAGCTCTGACAATTTTAAGGCGAAATTCCATCAATTTGGGAACAAGGCAGGCAAGCTCCTAATGTAACTTAAACACACCAAAGAAGGCAAAAACATTTATCCCAGCGCTTAAACATAACAAAGGGCCCAGGAGGACAACTGATCCAGCCAAAATTGCTGGAATTAAGGAATTGTGCCTAAAATTATACTCCCAAGGACCCCACAAAACCACTAACGAATCTAATTTTTAGAACCATGTAACAGTCCGGGCAATATCTCACCAGGACAGAGAATCTCTAAATTTAAAAAAATCTTAAGGCACCGGGGCCTGGTGGCTACTCTGCAGAATTTTATAAAGTCCTGAACCCTCATATTTCTGCCACCCTCGTGAACTATTACGACAAAATGTTGACCCCAGGCACTTGCCCCAAATACTTTAGTTCAGTGTATATAAAGGTCCTTCCGAAAAAGGGTAGGGATCTTTATTTGTTAAAAGGTAGACAACCAGTCAATAATATTCATAAGGTACTATTTGGCAATCCAGCATTATTATACTGGGAATCTGGCACAAGGTGGCTTGGATAGTTTGACAGGGCACAAACCCCCGGCTTGCTTGGTAAGTTTAGATGCTGAAAAAGTCTTCGATATGATAGCTTGGACACATCTATACCTTGAACCGATTTGGGATCAAGGAAAGGTTTCGAACGGTTATCAAAACCTTATACAGCGACCCACTTGATGGAATTATTACCAGCTCAGGGACGTTGGATTCATTTAGTCTGCAGAGAAGCACCAGGCAAGGCAGCCCTCTTTCTCCTCTTGTTCGATATCGCATGGGAACCCCTGGCTATTGCCATGAGGGAAATTATCACGGGTATTCAATTGGGTTCCCAAACAATTAAGTTGGCACTGTACGTGCACAATTTGATATTGTTCATCACTACCCCTTATAAGACAGTCCTAGGGATTCTTAACTTAATCACACAATTTCACTCCTTTTCAGGCTATAATTCGTTTTTCACAAATCAGAGATCTTCTGGTTAAGGGGGCAGGACGTAGATCGATCCAGAACCGGGAAAAATACTTTCAGAATAGAAAAGGACTCCATTAAGTATCTTGGCGTTGTTATTCCTCGTAACCTCTCAAAACTATATGTGCTAAATTTCAAACCCATCATGCTCAAGATTCAAAAAGACCTAGAGTATTGGAACACGCTTCCACTATCCTTATTTGGTAGGATTGCTCTATATAAATGATCTCCTATGTATGGTGTTCCCTTTCTTTCATTGTCGCACTAATAAAAAGACATTTCTTGCTGGTACATGTAAAACTGCGATTTCCTAAAAAGCATGTTCCTAATCGCTGCATGTTCACAAATGCTGCTGCATTAAAGCGTTAGATCCGCAAATGTAGTGTACATTGTGTACTCTATTATATTTGTTATCTTGCCTCTGCAGTTACTTATTTGTATCTTGTTTAACATTTATAAATTTTGCATTACTCTGGAAACACGGAATTCATGAACTTCAGCTACTTATGTTTTTGACTAATGATGGTTGCTTTATAATTACTTTACAAACTAAGAACAAAACACAAACATCAATTTACCTGTAGATCTGAAGACATGCTCATCATACAATATATTAGATAGATTGTAAAACCTGCCAAAGCTTTTTGTTTACCATGGAATTATTACTAGAAATGCTCAGTAAATATGGGCTACAATCCTTACCTATTGCAAATATAGCTGTGTGTGCAAGTTGCACAGATACATCTGTGCAACAGACTCTGAGCTCCTCCAAAACACTGTGCACAGTCTCATCATTCACCAGCTCACACAGGATGTCTATCTTCTGGTTCTTGATGTAGTGAGGATCGTTGTAAGAGCAGAAGAACTTCTTGTAGTGGCTGCTGAAATGACCCGGCAAGCTGCGCAATATCTCTCGGACGTGGCAAAGGGCAGCAAAGCACATCTCTCTGCTCTCCGAGGTGCAGGCGGCCAGTAGAGGAGCTTTCAATCTGACCAGGACATCTGTTTGCACGTGGGGGAAGTCCTTGGCCAGGACCAAGAAAAGTTTGGTGGCTCCCATGACCACGCTGAAGTGGGTGCTCTTCAAAAAGCTGTCCAGCAGGTTGAGGATGTCAAAAATCTCCTCTTCACCCTGGGGTTTGTATCGAAGAAGAAAGACCAAAACTTCACTTTGTCCCCACTGGTCCAAATCAGCCATCCTACATATTTTTTTTTTTTTTTTTTTAACAACGAAAAAAAGTAAAGTAAATTAAGACGTCAATATATTTACCGTTTTAAGAGGAAATTGAAGGAGATCTCTGCATCTTTTGACCAGCTTAATTTGGTTATAGAAACTATTTTTAAGGCGATTGTATGAAACTGGTGTATTGTTCAACTACATTTTAAGAAGTTTTGATGGTAAGTAGGAAGAGGTCACTGTGGCCATACTGGGCATCTGGTATTGCTTTTTCAAAATACTGGACTTTGCACGGCAGGTTAGCACAGCAAGGAGAAATTGAAAAGACAAATCCGAGCCATTCATACCTCTATAGTGCAGTATTTATGTTTCGCTCAAAGAGTGCTGCTGCAGGATTTATATACACTATATTTGGAATATAATATTCATGAGTACCATAATAACAATAATATTTTTTCCCCATATAGCTGTGCTGTACATAGAGTTTTGCAGTTTTGCACACACATTTAAGCCCCCAAGAGCTTAAAAGCGCGTTGTAGGACCCCAAATCTTTAAAAATTTGATAAATACCACTTTCATAAGCTGCTATGTTATGGGTCGTACATATACAGTAGATATGTTGCAGTTTAGAGTAGACAGACTTGTGGGTCCACAATTGTCACCACATTTAAGAGTAACTTGGTAACATAGAATATTAGGTCGAAAAAAATGCATATGTTTATTGAGTCCAACCTTTGTTCAAATGTAATTTAAATAGGATACTCCTCTTATATTTACAGTTCTATTGATTTAGAGGAAGCAAACAAGAACCTCCAGTGACACAATTATGTCTCATGATGCACAACATTCCTTTCAAACTTCAGTAATGGCAATTAGATGTCACCCAGGATCAATGATCTTCCAATGTTTTATTGTATTCACCATATCCATGTACATTTTTCCTTTTTAAAAAGATGTCCATCACTTTCTTAAAGATATCTACTGTATCTTCTGTCACAGTCTCCATTGGTAGTATTCACATTTTTACTGCTATTCCTGTAAAAGAACCAGTTCCTTGAGTATCCAGAAACAATATGTTTCAATATTTTCTCTCTAAATGTAAAAAAAATTTTTTTGTCATGAACGTAATCTAATTATCTTCCCCAAACTAATTTAACCATGCTTAAAGAAAATATTTATTTTTTGTTTGTTTCTCTGAAAATGAACAACAAATTGCATTTCTTATGGTCCTCTGAATGAGGCAGTGTTTGTCAAGGTCCATTCTGTCATTATTAGTGTGCAAATAAAGATGGCTTTGTAAACTCTTGTTCAACACACATTGACCTCAGATACAAAGGAGTAGCCAGAGAAAATTCTTACAGTTATTTATTTTTCTTCTGGCCCAATCATGGCAATGACCACCTTGGGAAGTAGCTCATCCTCTCTGGGCTGAAAAGGAAAATGACAGAGCCAATAAATGTCTTGCCAGAGGTTGACCTCTAACCACACCAATAGCTACCAACTGCCGATTTAAAGAGGTAGGTGCTAAGATTTTATCAAAGCTTTGTTGTAAAAACTCTAGAACTGAAGCTTGAAATGTATCTTCCTACATTACAGGGCAAAAACATCTCCAAGCTCTGCCATATACTATTTTATTTGACACACTTCTGGCCTTTTGTAAAATATCAATTACCTATAGTATGAGGATGGGCGCTGCTACTTTCCTTTTAGCAAACATGTGGTCAGCTTCAACAAGCGTAAATCCAAATGCAAAACTTGGCCCTGGGATATTAGATTTGGAATTATAAGCAGGTACCAAGGAGGCTGATGCGAAAGCTGCAAGAGATCTGAAAACCACGATAATCTGGGCTAAAAATTGAATTTTTTCTATATCCATGATTTTGCTGTTGTACAATTACTTCAGAACCATTGGTATCAATGGAAAAGGGGGGAAAAGGCATGCCATTTGAAAATCCCATGTTAATGTCATGGCATCCAAATGATGACCATTTGCAAACCTTGAACAGAAACAGTGTATCTTCTGATTCCTTCTGGTCACCACCAGGGCGGACGGAGGTCCACATTGTCATGAGAGAGGGGATTTGGCCCCGGATTAAAGGGGTTACACCCCATTTGGCCACCCCCTACTCTCACTTGGGAAGCAAGGGGTTAACTGGACAGGGGTCCAGTAATGTGTTTTTACCTTACTTCAGTATCCAACTGTTTATTCCCCTGTATAAAATGTATTGTCTCATCCTGGTGTTTGCACGTACACATACACTAGGGTTGATGCGGGAGGGAAGGGGTTAATGTTAATTTAGTGATTATAGCCCTTTGTTCCCTTTTCCCGCCTTTTCAGGCTCCATTTTGCAGCCTTCCATAGGTCGCCATTGAGACTCCATGCGTTCTAATGGCAGAAGTAGCGGTTTTGGACCTGTTTTCCAGCGACGACCAGCAGGTGGCGTCCGAGAGGAGGAGCGGCGGTTTCCCATTGTAAGTCAATGGGCTCATTGACTTCAATGGAGATTCCTCGACGCCGGCCTCGAGGAAAAGGTTGGCAGCCATCCAAACCGCAGACCGCAAAAGCGGACACAATGTCTTTGAAAAGAGTTTAATCACTTCGGTCAAGTTCAATGACAATTGGCGTGGGAATCTTAGGTTCTAGGGCACCTGGGAATAAAATTCTTGTTGCCCCTAAGAACCCCCACACACGACCCCCACTGGGTCCAGGAATGAGGGACCCCCGTAAAGGGTCGAGCGGAGGAGGAGGGTCGCGCCATTGACTTCAATGGCGGAGCGGAGGTCCCATTGAATTTCAATGGCGGTGTGCGCTCATGCATTGTCTATGGCGGCGCCGGCCATTGATTCCAATGGGGAAAAACCGCGTGGCGTAAAAACGGCTAAGTATGAAATGGTGAAAAATGTAAGTCCATATCTCCGGTTCTGGAATGACCAGAGGGATGGGATTTGGGTGGCATGTAGCCAAGGTTCCGGCTTTAATGCATGACCATTCCCAGCCCTCTCCGACCAACCAGACGGAGAGTGGGCGAATGTAAAGATTTGTGGTTTTTCTCACAGACTTCAATGGCGGCAGTTTCTCCATTGAAAGTCTATGGCGGGAAACCCCATTGACGGCAACGGCGGAGCCCGCCATTCAACGTTATGGCGGCGGACCCCGTTGATTTTAATGGGGAAAGAGTGAAAAGCCGAGATTCATTTTTAAAGGGACGAATCCTGTATTTTAAAAATGTTTAAAGTGCATTTCTGTATCTCCGGTTCTGGAGGTCGCAGAGAGTTGAAATTTGGCCACTATGTAGAGTCACTGTAGGCATTAAAAACTGGCAATTTTCGACCCACTGAGCCCACCAGAACGGAACTTATTAATATGTGAATTAATATGTGATTAATATGTGAAGATATTAAAGTGTATATGGTATTTTTGATCTGCTCTGAAAATGCAGACACCATCTGCTATGCTAATGGGTCAGGAAGGGCAGCCGGATGCTTTAGCATACGCCCTCTGATCAAAGGTTAACTGCCCTGATTGTTTATACTAGGGCCAGACATCCTGGAAGTGGAGGAGAGAACAAAAAGCAAAGCTCTAAATTGAAAATGCTTTAGATCAGCGGTGCGCAAGGCATCTTTGAGATCCAAAGTTAGCATAAAATCTCCTGGCTCCAGAACTTTATGGTTTCCATCACAAAGATGTTTAGACACGTGAGATCCAAAACGGACCTAAAAGAACCTGAAGACTTTGGCTTGAAAAAGAATATGTACCTCTGGTGTTCTTCCTTTTCTGGAACCCTTATCATTTCTGCAATGTTTAAAAACCTAAAATAAAAAATATAGGTTTCCCCCTCTCCGCTCCTTATTTTTCCAATCCGTTCTGTTAATTTTTAAAAACCTATTTGACACTTGCTTTGGGGCTAGTCGCTTTGCCAGATGTGTGCAGAAAGCATATATTTTAAGAACTACTTTTCACTACCTGAAGAACCCACTTGTCTGATGTCGTCTTCTCCTATTGCTCTGAAAATGTCACCAAACTTCCTCCCATTGGCTGGCTGATAATTGTGGCAGCAGAAATCACTATTTTTAATCAATTCAGCAAAGGAACCTCTTCTGCCTCTTGTCAACTTTGACTGATTGCCTAAACCTCAACCAGGAAACTCTATCAACTCGTCGAGGCGGGAACATATACATAGTCCCTAAATCTTCTTTATACTTTTTTTCACCAAAGGCTTTTTCTATAAAAGGTGCCAGTTCCTGCCCACACATAGATAGCCAATCAAATTGTACTGAATTCAACTTGTTCATGAATGATGTGTCAAAAACCCAGGACTTAAGTCATAAGGCTCTTCTGGCTGCCAACGTATTTGCAAACAATCTTGCCACCTGCTTAATGTTGTCGCAAGCCGCATGACAATGTTGATAGCCATCTTTAAAAGTGCAACATTTTCATGTATACTCGCCCTGGGCACTCCCATCATTAGTTATCTTCCTAGACCTGTCAGGCTCTCAGAGCTCTTAAAAGCAACATGGACAATATTTATTATTTGTTTTATCTGGCATCGGCTGTTCACATATAACACATACTTAATGCTTGGTCTTAACAGAAGTCTACCTGGAGAGATACGCTTTCATTCTCCCCATCATGTTAAGTCTCATGAATAGCTCCAGACATGGTGCTGAAAATGAGAATAGTATCCATACTATATATACCCAGTTGAAGTCATCATCCAAGAATAAGCTTCCCTTATATAGTAACAGGGTGCAAAAAGGAACTATACCATCAGACTGAATCTGGGCTCAGGCCGACCTTAAAAAAGCAGGCCATTGCTCTGGGGCAAGGGAGAGTATTAGTATTAGTATTGACTATTTCAAATCTCCTGGTATCTAAGAACACTAGTTCCTGCAGTCTCTTCTTCCCCAATAGAAACTGTTATCCTGGTCAAACAATGAAGTAATACAACTCTTTCCCTCTCCAACCCAACACTGCAGCTAAACCCAAAACGACTACACTCCACCAGTGGTAGAGGTTACCTGGCTACCTGAAGTACCCAAACCTCGCTACAGGATGCAAGGGAAAACAACAGTTCACCACCACACAGTAAAGTCAGCAGTCTACCTACCCCATCAAGGCCCCTGTTTGAGCTATAAAAAAAATAAACCTAGGCAACGTCCTCCATCTTTTTAAGAGGACAGAAAACAAAACATGGGGGGGTCTGACGTAAGCGAAGGTCTGCTATGCCTGCAAGGTTGAAGCTTTTTTCCTGTCCAGCCCAGAGGAGAGGAGCTATTTCCTGCAGGTGTGCACACCCATGGGACTTCAAAGATAAGAAAACTACTCTCATGACTCAGTTTACCATGTTTACAAACTAATTTTAAAAATACTTATGTCAGATAGTGGCAAAAAAGGCAGCAATCATCCAGATGTAACTCCTTTAAAATGCCACTTTTGTCCTAGAGGTGATTGCTCCTGTGAAAGGCTAGAAGGTGGTTAGGAGAGTAAACCTGTTGAGTAGATGATGAGCAATGGGCTTGTTGATAACAACTCCTCCTTCTCTTTTTAGGATTTCTTCTAGTGCCCGCAAACAGTTCACCAAGACAATGGGGTCAGGGTCTCGGAGTAGACTGTACAGCTCGTTCACCATGGACCCATCTAAACAGAAACAGAGCAAGATCGCAAAAGATCAGCTGGGCGCAACCTAAACTCTTTACCAAGAAAGTAGAGCCCTTCTATAACTTCAAGGTCTGCATATTCCCACAAAGAGATAATCTGGGCACTGTATATATTGTAGAATCCCCATTTACTGAACAGTCAAGGCAAAATAACTTACTGGTCTATATGAACCTTTAACAAACATTTCTTCCTAGGAGCAAAGTAAATTAATAGCAGTTGCATGCTTAAGTGGTCAAATCCTTCCCTTTTAATCATACAATATTAAGTTTGTTAAGTGTTAAGATAATTTTCTGTGCTACTTTGTAAGCAAGCGGAAATTTGGGAGAATTTCAATTCCCATAGCCCCTCAACTTGTGTGGTATTGCTAAATGTAGATCAGAGCCTGCCCTCTACTTCCACTGGGAATGTGCCCTCGTAAACTTAAGTAATTTACTTAATTTCCAAACATAGTTACAACATGGATTTTGTGCTTTCAATTTTTTTTACATTAAGTGGAGCTGCACATTAAATGGGAAAATGATTGCCTTAGTAGTGCTTTTGAAGTGGGTGAATCCCTTTCAAATCCCAGGGTCAGCTTTTGCAGTGATCTTGGGCAAGTTACAGTTTATTAAGTGCTAAAACTAACAATATGAGGCAACCTGTGTCATAAAAAAAATATATATGTATATCTTTGCAAATACTGCAGGACTATATAAGAAAGGCAATCCATACTGTTTTTAGTTCTGTTTGCTTTTACAATTTTATTCAGTATTTTCATTATACAAATTAAAATTAAAAAAGATAGATGTATTCTTAAACAGAAAGAGAATTAACGAGTTTTATATTTCCCACCTTATATAAATATGTTCTGTTTTCAACTTATTAGTACCCTAATAAATGTCCACATGAACTGAAATGTTGGCAATTGTTCATTTATCCTTCAAAGAACATAAACCTGATACTCCTAAGAATCTATTAAAAATGCTGTGAAGCCAATTTCACCTAGAAGTAAAAAAGTTTATATGTAGAACAGGGGACATTTACCCGACGATATTTCTACAAGTTCTCCGTGGCAGTCAAAACACCTGGAATGTCTCCAAGCTGGGGTGGGAACAGAATTTCTGACTCAAGTATAAAAGTAGGCATGGTTCCTCTGTGGGTCAGTTATATTACTATCAGAGCTTCTCAAGAAAGCATAGATAAACAAAACATAGAAAACAAGAATGGGAAATATTCTGCCATGGAAAACTTGCAGAAACCAAAAATGTCAGCAGGTAAATGTCCCCCTTTCTTCAGCGTCCTTCTTGGCTGCCAAAAACACCTGGGATGTCCCAGATATGCAAGACGTCCATGTAGCTGCCTTACATCTTCTGGAGATGTTTGCGACTTTTCAGCCCACAATGCAGCCATAGCTCTGGTTGAATTAACCTTGATCCCCTGCAGATCAACTTCTGCCTTTTTGTAAACCTCACAGTTTGCTAGTTTAATCTACCTGGATATAATGGCGACAAAGCGTCTTCACCTTTCCTGAGACTTTCTGACAGAACAAATAAACATTGTCTTTCTGATATTTCCAGTTCTCTGTACATATGTCTTTAATGCTCTCCGCATTCACATTGGGTAGAGCTCTCTCTTTTTCATTTGCTGGATCAGGAGAGAAGGGTGGAACTATAATATCCGGATTAATATAGAAAGAGAAGACTATATTGAGTCTGAACTGTCCTCATTGCAATCTTTTCCCAGTGAACCTGGAAATATGGTTGCCTGAAAGATAAGGCATACAATTCTTTAACTCTATGTGTCATAGTAATTGCATCACAAATACCCCCTTGATTGTCAATAATCTCAAAGAGAAGTCATGTGAAGGTTCAAATGCTTGTTATACCAACAGCTACATTAAGGTCCCACGGGCAGCATTCCCTTCAAAAACCTATAAGTGTTATATACATATATATCAGTTGTTTAGTATTCGATAACTTACTGCATTTCTCCCCCCCCCCCCCCACTCTTTATGCTCTTTTTAATGCGTTTTAATGTATTGAGCTTCCTTGGGTTGCTATAGCAACCATTTAGGAAGCCATACCCTGAGTGTACTACACATAGGATCTTTTCACGTCCCTCTTTTGGGGCCTGCCTTGTAAATCGATAGCCATACTCAGAACCTGGGGAAGCAAGATCTGTCAATTGATCACGGGAGAACAGATTTATCGTCAGCTTAGATTACATTGCCTTAAAGGCAAAACACTTCTTTTGTTTTTTTTTAAAATTAAAAACAGAGAAAATAAAATGGAAATAGCCAATGCCACTTTAGGTTAATTGATCAAGTGCCATCTGTCAATTAAAGAATTCTCGCAACACTGCTACTTGCACCTTCAAAGAGGCTGGCTTCAAATCCTTGTTAAAGCCGCCAAGTAAAAGAAATCCAAGATCTGTGGAACCCCAAAACAAAAGTTTTCCAGACCCTATAGTAGATCTTAGCTTTCACCTTCTTCCCGGACCTCAATTAATCTGACATTCCTAGGACCCCCAAGGTTTCCTTTTCAACAGCCAGGCGGCATTGGTTGGCAGAAACTCCAGATTGGTATGCAGAACTGGGCCTTGCTTAACAATGTGAGTACCTGAGAACGTCTCTGTGGTGTGTCCACCAATAGACTCACCAGATCTGCAAAACCTTGTTCTACTTTACAATGTGGGGCTATGAGAATGACATCTGCTTCACATCTTCTGTGGCTTTAAGCATAGGAAGCGGTGAACAGGTGCAAACTGGAATTTCCACAGGCTGACATGGCCACATCACCACCAGTACCTTGTTATTGGCCTCAGGCGCCATGAGGTCTACCAAAGGAACCCCGATCTCTGGATGATCTCCTGGAAGGTCTGAGGTCACAACTCCCATTCTCCTGGAGAATGGTTTTCTGCTGATGTAATCTGCCTGTTTTCTTCTCCTGAGATATCGGAATTGGTCGCTCTGCCTATTCCAAAATCCTTGACACGTTCTCCTTGCCTCTTGATATAGGCGACTGTGGTCATATAGTCTTACAAAATCCTTAAAGGACAACCTTTCAGACAAACTTCAAAACTCTGAATTGTGTAATGTACTCAATGAGAAACTTATGGTGTGCCCCCGCTTCAGCTTGGATATATTACAGAGGGAGTGGTGCTGCAAGGGGCATGTAACTAGATACACAAAAGAGACAGACAGAGCCCCTAGTGGTAGCACTCTATTCCTAAATGATATGGTGATTATTTAAAATAACTTTATTATTGACATAACGTTAAAATATTGGGGTCTAAAACAAGGATTAAATATTCCAAGTGTGTGTGTCTCTATTGGATTGATGTATCCAGAAGAGTGTACATAATTGGTTTAATGTCCAGTGTTAGGGTAGTTCACTGGCCCTAGTGTTCCTCGTATAGAGTGAATTGACTAGAGTTCTAGTGGATTGTCAGCAGTTTGAGCCACTCATGCAGTGCCCCAGTAGGATATACAAAGTTATTTTAAATAATCACCATATCATTTAGGAATAGAGTGCTACCACTAGGGGCTCTGTCTGTCTCTTTTGTGTATCTTGTGTAATGTACTGCTTGAATCTCGTAAATATTGATCAATAGCCTTCATACCATGTTGGTCCACTGACTTTGTACAAATAACTCTCTGAAATAACCTCCCCATTCTGTCCAACTTGTGTCTGTGATGGCCATGTTCTAGACAAGTGCCTGAATTGATCTACCTTTCTGCATCTCTTCCTTGTGAAGCACTTTCTCGTGGACAGAAAAACAAAAATTACTTTACATAGGACGTTGAGGAAAG
This sequence comes from Ascaphus truei, assembly GCA_036426205.1. Lineage (NCBI taxonomy): Eukaryota > Metazoa > Chordata > Amphibia > Anura > Ascaphidae > Ascaphus > Ascaphus truei. The sequence continues at coordinate 25,751,931 of CM071575.1, read as the reverse complement.
GTGGCCCATGGAACCATATATGCTACTGAATTTAGAAGGCCAATTTACTGCATAAATTTGAGCCTTGTTGAATTTCTGCATTTACAATCTTGGTAATCTTGACTTAGCAGATAAAATGTGTTGCATTGGACTCCTAAAAACTGAATGTGTTGACCTGGAGAAAGACTTTTCTTTTATAGATTAACTATCCATCCATGGTCTTCCAATCTCCTCAACATAATCTGTACATGATTTCTAGCCGTTGTGAGGATCAGGTGCAGGCTATGCTCCAGAGTTTGATCCAGACTTTTTGGCAGCTGGTGCCTCATCAGTGCCTATTGTGCAGACCCCGCCCAGAAACAAATCTGGGCTCTGATTCTAGTATCAGCTTCTGCTATGCAACCGTTCAGCTATTGGCTGTTCTTCCTTTATAGGCTCAGCGATTGCCTCTGCAAATCGGCTGAGCATAATAGTATTTTACTTGTGACGTCGTGCTGGTCGCAAGCACACTGTTTTGCCTTGTTCTGCCTTGCTTTGCTGTACCTCGTCTTGTAGTTCCTTACCTGAACCCTGGCTATTTTCTATGACCAACCGTCTCTTTCCAACCCTCGACCACGGCTAGTGACCCCAACGATCCATACTCTCTCCAACCCTCGACCACAGCTAGTTACCCCAACGATACATACCCTCTCCTACCTCCGACCACAGTGAGTCTATCTACGTTCCTTACTTCTCCAACCCTGACCCGGATTACCCACGACTATGAATCTGCATTCTGGACGCGACTTCGCGGCTCTAGGTCAGTGTTTCTATATCCCCACCTTGGCCTCGCGGTTCAGTCCAGTTTGTGGCGAGCACCCGTTACAGCCATTTGTAATGAAGGGGCCCTCTATCAACCATGCGTCCAAGTACAGGATAACAAAAATCTAACTTTTTTATACATCTTGGCTAGCTGTAGTCTGGCTGAATGATAATGTCGATTGACAATGCTGGTTGTTGATACAGCATCGTATATATACACCTCCAATGAACCTATCTTATGAAAATGTGGAGCTACAGTATGTCTTTTTAATTGATTGACACTAGAAAAATTTCCTTCTGCATAGCTGCCACTACATCCCTTAAGGATTTCTTCTTCAACAATTGAATATTCAGGTAATGAGTTATTCTTTTTAAATCTAGAACACCTCCTGTGGCTATAGGCACTTCAAAACAGGACAAAATCAAATCCTCGTCCTTTATGATCGTAAGGAACTGGCTGAATGGCAGCTTTGGCCAGCAACTCCTGAACTGCCTTAATTAATGCAGCTGCTTATTCTGTTTCTCTTGGAAATCTCGACTGTCTGAAAGATGGCCTCGGCATGCTTAAAAACACCAGTGTATCCTTGTGAACTTATCTGTGATACCCACGGGTCTGAGGTGGTTTGGACCCATAAGTTCAGAATCAATGTCGATCTGCTGTGGACTGGGGTCCTAACCTAACCTTCAGGGGTTTGGCTTCATTATCACGACCTGGCAAGTGTTCCGTTTGGGTCTGCACCTGATCGATTATTCCAATTCCTGTTATATGCACTTCTCGATCTGTAGGATTCTGATTCTTGGAAACTGGACCTTGGTGGTCTGACAAAGGAACCCAATGACCTCATCCTCCTTTGGCCTCCTTTGTTTTGAGATAGTATTCAATATTTAATCCGGGGCCTGTCCAAACAGGTAGGTTCTTTGAAGTGGTATCCACTGCCCAGGGTTTCAGCCATAATGCTCTTCTAGCAACAAATGAAAGAACTGATGCTCTAGCCACTAAACAAATGATATTCATGTAAGTGTCCCAAAGGAAATCTATAGAATCCTGCAAATTGTAGACATTTTGCAACAATCTATCTGGATGTCCCTGCTTTGATCTTCTCTTCAAGATTGGAGAACCAAATTCTCACTGTTCTAGACAAACTCCATATCTGTAGCTGGCTTAAAAATAGCTTCTAGTGCCCCATATTGCTTGCACAATCCACCCTCCATGCAGAGATCCATCAGTTCTTCCAAAAAATTAGTGTTGTTCCTGGCTATACTAGCTATACCCACATTTACTTTCAATCAACCCTTTACGAATGTCCTAATTGAACGGGTACATACTGACAAATGTCCTGGTCATAACAAATCTATCTAACAAAGCCCATTCTGTTAATTACATATTTTATTGACTCTGGAAAAGAACGACTTGATTTCCTGGGATCCAAAAAAACTTGATCCAGAATTCCTAATTTTTCCTTGGTGTCCTCAATATTCAGTGTTGCTCTTAGTCTTGTCACGGGAGACAAGGCATTTACACCTTTTATACCAGGATCATAACACTGAGCAAAACAAGTTGGTGAAATAAATTGTAATTTATTCTCCTTAAAATAGGCTAAGCACAATGAAACACAAAATACATGAGAAAGACACACTTACTGGGGGTCTGGGGCAAAAAACTGCCTATTTCAATCAGGAAAAGTTAAAGAAAAGTTTTTAGTTGACCGGGACTTGATCCCAAATGTCCTGGAACTCAAATCGGCATGAAGTTCCTGACGCCACCACTCTCTTCCAGAGATGCTGAAATCACTTGACTGGGAGTTAGTCCCAAACGTCCTGGAATTGTTTTCGGCTTGCAATCCTAGCCATGACTGCTATGTTCAATTCTCAGAATTTGGCCCCGAAATGTGGGACTTAGAAAATGTCTCACCTTGAAATTTCTGAAGCCGGCTCGTTGCTATTTCTCCAAGAGCATCTTTTGGTTGTTTCAAATTTGCGCTGCTGTTCTGGCGCTTAGAATCTGAGCTCCGGATTGGCTGAGGGTTTCTTATAGTATTTCAGAATTCATTCATAAAATACTATAACCAATCCAAGCATGGGAATATTCCTACCAGCCAATCAGAGCGCTGCCAGTCTAAGCGTGGATTCAGAATCTGACAAGGGCATGCGTCAACTTGGCACCTCTACCAAATGTCATGCAGAAGCCACCTGCTGAGTTAGGCTCCTCAAAGTCTGGGTTGGGGCAAATGGTGGTCCGATGACTTCCATTCACCCCAGGATGTGAGTATTTGAGCCTAACTTCGGTACCCAAATGCCTTTCACACTTGGCAACCTCTGAGGCTTTCATGTCCGGGACCTGAGCAGACTTGATGGCACCAAGCTTGGTAGTCAAATGGTCTCTAGGAACCCTGGACCTGGAAGTCGCAGCTCATTTTACTGTGCACAAGCATATAAACACTTTAAACATACTGTTTAATAAAATATATACTTTATCCCTTTCTAAGTCTTATGGTTACGGGGAATAGAATAAGAATCTTGCACTTTTTTCCCCCCCTAGCCATATTCCCCACACACTCTGCCAGACTTAAGACTTTAAAACTCCTTGCAACCTTATGTATGGTTGGAGTAGCCCCAGAACCCCTAAACCGGATTCTGGGTGACCTGGGCATCCCCTCTTATACTAGGGACCCTCTTACCATTCCAGGGATACCACACATCCCTATGCCCCATTTACCTTTCTGGTCTATGCTGAAGCAGGGAATCCTAGCGGTGAGTCACGCAAGCGTTTTCAATAGGAGATTTTGCCAGAGCCTGAGAATCCGTCCTGATTCCCAGGTACATTTTTGGGGTATCCAACAACTCTGAAACCCGGCTAGCTAGACACATTCTAACAAGACTTTCTCCGTAACCCCCCCCCCCCCCTCCTTGAAACTCATAGTCTAGCAATCTCTGTTTCTTGGCACTCCTGGAAAGGTAAAAACACAAAAATATCTTTATCGCACATTTTTACAGAATGCATTAACAATCACTGGGCTCAAGAGCCGACACTCCCGAACACCAATACATGGATCAGAGGTAACCAGACGGGCTTAACTTTTATTGTTGAGCTTGGTTACCCCCTCACCGTCACAAGTCTTGATTAATTTATCAATATAATTGAACTTGAAAGCTCCTGGAATCATGTATTTTTCATTCTTCATATGTGAAACAAATCAGATAGACTCGCTTGATGCTGATATTCCACCATACTGTCATAGTCCAAATCCACTGAAGTCTGATCTGGAATGCTACAGATTTCCTTGATGGGCCTTCGTCTTCTCAAAGAATTGGAGTAGAGACATCTTCATCCAATTAATAACATTATTCAAACGGAAGGACCTTCCTCCTAAGTCACCGTCTGTATACACATCACAGAACTTATTTTAAGAAGATGCTGGTAACAAGCTGCACAAAACTTTGGTTTGTAATAGGTTTCCTTTGGCTCAACAAGCTGCCCATCGTGCACTGCTTACTCCACTTTAGCCTCCCCAGAACCACTTAGTAATTCTCTGCCAGCATATCCAGAGCTCTAAAGGCTGAATGGAAATGTCTGCTGCTATATGATGCTACACCAGAGTCTTACTAAGGACCTGGGTCCTGACTGCAGGACACAGGACACACAGACACACAGAGCGCAAATGCTCAAATGCTTTTTTATTGATCTTATAATCTACTTTTATGCTGATCTCTAGTGCACTCTGTGTGTCCTTTTCTTTCGTCCTTGGATATCTCCGGTGTGAGGTGTCTACAGGAGCTTTGAAGTACTCCGACACAAAAGTTGCAGGGAGAATATGCCTCTATGCCACGATTTCAGAAGCACAAGAGGGGTTTTCTTCCATATTCACTGAAAGTTCCCATGGTTTCCTCCGTCTACCTGGAAGTAAGCGGTTGCGGTATGTGATGTCACCCCGAAGAGCGCTTGGATGGTGCCTAGAGAGCAGCCTTTAAAGATAGAAATGGGTAACTTCTCCCTCTCAGACAAAGGAGTGACTCCTTCCCCAACTATGGTAGGACAACAAAAACTGAGCCACAGAGGAACTACGCTTCCTTTATACCAGAGTCAGAAACTCTTGTTCTACCCCAGTTTGAAGGAGGAATTATTCCAGGTGTTTTGACTTTCATGGAGGATGCTGAAGAAAATAAGTTGATTTCTTGATATTTCATCAAACTGCATTGATTCCAAGAGCTATTTTAGGGAAACTGAAGATAGTCGGTGCATTATTCAACTAAATGTTAAGACATTTTCATGAAGAGTAGGCCAGTGTGGTTATATCGGCCATCTAAAATGTGGGTGTACCTTGAATTGCGCTTTCAAAATACTGAACTTGGCATAGCCGATTAGCAAAGCAGGGAGAAATTAAGACAAATTAGAGCCCCACATCATACATTCCCCTACACCTGGGTAACCAAGTTTAATTTAGGAGCCCGTTTCATGCTTTGCATATTCTGTATTAATTTTGACTATTATCCACATATCATAATAATAATAATATTCCTTCTTGCATAGCTCTGACTGACAGTACCATACATAGAATCCTGCAGGCACAAAAAGCCTTTTCCATGAAAAGCTTGCAATCTACTGTACTGTATTTTTGAGGCACAAAGGGATCAAGTGATTTGCACACAGCTACAAGGAGGGCAGACACTGGGATCCAAACAAACAAACAATCCCTCCCTGCAAGGGCAGTGTTCTTGCATCTAAGCTACTCCTTCAGACCAATCAAAAAAAAAAAATTAAACTTCAAATGAACAAATGAGCATTTAATTCTAGAAATAAATGTGTCTAATAGCACAACCAGGACTCACCAACTTCCACATCTCCTTGCTGTGCATGCATTTTTGCGCATCCCAACACTGCCACTCTCCTCACGTAGGAAGCTTTGTCTGTGAGGCCATTGAGAACGGGCTGCTGTATGTACTCATGGATTCCTGGCATTCTAGGAAAGAAAGCATGGCAAGTGTGGTTGTAAGGAGGCTTACAATAAACGTGCAGGTAATCTACCTCCTTTGCTGCTAGAAAGGGGCGCATTGCATGCAAAAGAAAACAACTATACATTTATATAGAGATTATACAATTCTGTAATCTATTACCAAATACTGTGGGATTCTATATAAAACATCTCAAAACACCACCAGATAAATAAGATGATCAGGTGCTAAACAGCCAGAATCAAAAAGGTAAAAGGAGAGGCGAGCATACTAAAAGTAACTTATTAAATCAAAGATAAAATCCGCAAATTGTACATAAAAAACATTAAATTTTTCAAAACATTGGTCACATTTAACTTTTGCTAATTAAACTTGAATAACTTAATATAATTGTGCTCCAGACATTTTGACAATGCTATTCGGCCTAGCATGAATTTTGTGTATAACTGATACCTGACTCTTCCGTTCACCATCCAGACTCTTGCGTTCTTCTCAAGGATGTCTTCTTTCTACCCCCTTTGTATCTAAAGCCCTCTCCCGCCTTAAACCTTTTTCACTGACTGCCCCACACCTCTGGAATGCCCTTCTCCTCAGTACCCGACTAGCACCCTCTCTATCCACCTTTAAGACCCAACTTAAGACACACTTGCTTAAAGAAGCATATGAATAGCACTGTGGATATTCTGAACACATGATCCATAAAGCTTGGCCCCCTGCAGACGCACTTATCAGAACTCCCTCCTACTGTCTCTGTACGTTCTCCCTACCTACCAATTAGACTGTAAGCTCCTCGGGGCAGGGACTCCTCTTCCTTACTGTCTAAAGCACTTATTCCCATGATCTGTTATTTATATTATCTGTTATTTATTTGATTACCACGTGTATTATTGCTGTGAAGCGCTATGTACATTAATGGCGCTATATAAAGACATACAATACAATACCTTCGCTGAAGCTTATACTGACCTGAGGTTGCACATGCTCCTAAGTGCGAGTCCTCTCACCATGGGGTTAGCATCTGAACAGTCTTTGCACAGAGTGTTGATAGCTAGAAGTGCCAAGTCGGGTTTTAGAGCAGCATACGTGCACATGTATAAGTAGACCAGCTTCTTCTGGACAATGTCTACAGTGGCACTGGCCTTAACCATCTCCATGAAGACGCTGGACACATCCACTCCCTGAGTCATGTGCCTTTACAGGAAGAAACCACAATAGATGAGTCAATGAGTTATAGCACAGACAGTCTGCTTACTTGCTATCAAATGGCTGCATTTGCTCAGTTTAGGCATAGCAGAGTTCTACATATTCTGGCTACTTTCTATTTTCACTAATACAAAAGGAGCTATACAGAGATAAAATGTTCTGCTTCTTTATACAATGCACCATGCTAATTTTCAAAGGGTTGTGGATGGTTTTCGCTAGTGTTGTACTGGGTAGTGAGTTTTGAAAAAAACGGGTAAAGGGTACCCGGCCAAAATCAATAGTTCTACCCGGCCGGGTACCCGGTTACCCGGTTTTTCACTTACCTGCAGGGTGGCTGCGACATCTAGGACCAGCAGCAGCGGTCCTGTGGCGGTGGCAGCATCGGAAGTGTCTTCAGCCGGCGTGGGAAAGCAGGAATCCATTCTGCAGCAGGTAAGCAGTGTGTGTATGTGAGCCGCCAGGGAACTACGTGACAGGCATAGGAGCGTTCCTATTGGACAGACGGCTGTCCAATAGGAACGGTCCTGCTCCGCTCACATGGTTCCCCATGGGATCACACACACTGCTTACCTGCTGCTGTGCTGAGGAATGGATTCCTGCTGTCCCACGCCGGCTGAAGAAGACACTTCCGATGCTGCCACTGGACCTCTGCTGCTGGTCCTAGATGTTGTCCGTCGCTGCCTGAAAGGTAAGTAATAAGATTATTTTCAGCTACCCTGACATTACCCAGCGCTGGGCCCACTTCTCAGTTGCCGGGTCCGGGTAATGTCCTGGTAGCTGAAAATGTGCCGGGTAATTCCGGGTACTCGGTACACCACTAGTTTTCGCCTTATACTGTACTTGCTATCATAGCTTCAACCCCCTCACTTCAAAAGCAGGGTACAATTTATTGCAAAGTAGCAAAGAGGTTATGTCTTGACCTCTATTTTTAAATGATGCATTTTTTTTTTAGACCCAGCAACATATACTTTTCTCAAAAAGATCTTATTCTGTCCAAGAAAACCTTTATTTTGAAGCTCTCATTCTTCTTTGCATAATTTCACCTGGAGTCACAAATTTTCCACAATTTATTTTCAGTTGAAACCTAAAAAATTACTGCCATTAAATGCCTTTTAATGTAAGTTATATTTATTATAATGAACATATTTGAAACGTATAAATGGTGAAAGGTAACAAATAACCTGAATAAAGAATTTGCAGATTACTATTTTTCAGTATGGAACCTCAACAGATAAATATCCAGGGAAAGTTATATAGTACAACAGACCAGAGAAAAAGAACCTAGTAAGGGCACCCTAAACACATAGGTGGTATGGTGAACACTTTAAAACATACACTTTATTCAAATAATTTTAAAATAATGGGTGATAAAATAAGAATTAAACGTTTATGTGTGTGTGTATAGAGCTGCTGTGTTGTGTGTGTGTGTGTGTGTGTATAGAGCTGCTGTGTTGTGTGTGTGTATAGAGCTGCTGTGTTGTGTGTGTGTGTGTGTGTGTGTGTGTATAGAGCTGCTGTGTTGTGTGTGTGTGTGTGTGTGGGCCGTCACTCCGCCTCAGGCCAATGACAGGTGTGCGGGGGCGGGCGACCCAAGGGACCAATGAGATTTCCCCTAGGGACACCGGACATCCAGGCAGGCAAACATACAGTGCTTTCACTAATATAGTATAAGATATAGACCGAGTAGACGGTACCGTTATGTGACTAATGAAATGCTTTTATTTGTGCGAGGTTTCGAGATACACTGATCTCTTCTTCCAGCAGTGTTACAATGGATAAAGCAAGATAGGTTTATCTTGAATGCTTTATCCATTGTAACACCGCCGGAAAAAAAAAATTAAAAAAAAAATAGATTAGTGTATTTCGAAAGCTCGCACAAATAAAATCATTTTGTTAGCCACAGAATGGTATCGTCTATTCGTTTTTGATTATTAAGCTCGGCTAACACAGTACAGACACACACACACACACACACACACACACACACACACACACACAATACCGTTCCGAGATCAGGGAATCAGGAAGCAGCACTCAAGTATAGTGTTGTAACAAGTGTATCAGGTGAAAATAGGTTACATCCAAACCAACGTTTCGGTCCCCAACAAACGGGACCTTCCTCAGGGAGTTACAGATATATATAGTCTGCCTTAAAAGATGAATGCACTGATCTTACCTGTGTACAGAATAGTACCAAAGTAACCCTCAAACAGAAACATGACAGAGCCCGGGCAGTGATTGGCATCTATTAAAGTGACAGCGACGGTCTCTATCCCAGTGTCATCCATTGGCAGCATGTGACACTGTCCAACTTCTAAGGGATTGATCCATTTATTGCTAACCTGGGAGAGAAAAACAGACAGTGGGGCATGCCAAACTGACCTGGATAACATTGCTCACTACCCCCATGCCTAAGCCCTCCATTTTTTTCTTTCCCCCCTCTACAGAATAAGAACCAGGGTGTTTCCCGGACCTGAACTGTGTTTTTCCTACCGCCAGGAAACCCATCGCTCATCAGACATTTATGTTCCAATAAAATGTATGTCAAATCAGAGATGATCGCCTGGTTTGTCCAATAGGAAGCTAAAATGTCATTAGTGTGGATTTGACAAAAGGGAGTAGATAGATTCAATAAATACCAAGGCTCAGCTCGCCATGTTTAGAACACAAATTTCAAAAAGTCATTCAAACATACTTAGGTGTCAGATTTGAGTAACAAAGGCAATCACCCAGAGGTGACCCCTTAAACATGATACGGACATTAGTTCACTTTGGTTCTATGAGGGACTGCCCTTTGAATGAATAATCCTCTATATTTTAACACTAGGGAGTAAGGGGATCCTCTCCATTCTCTATACCTGCAGTTGATGTTTGAGGATCTTTGCCGTTACTGGAGAGCAGTACAGGGGATGCTTCCATGTAGAAGACAACCCCATGGTGTGGTCACTGTGCATGTGAGATAAGAAGAACAGGCGGACATGGCTGCACCGTCTTGTCTGCCAAAAATCCACAGCGATGGGCGTGTTTGGAATAAGGGTCCCATTCATTTTCAAACTCCAGTTGGCTTGTGCAGATCCTCAAGAGACAAAAAATAAAAGATATATTATAGCGCGATCCGCTATAACGCGGTGTGAGCGCTGACCCCGAATATTTAAAAAAATAATAATAATTTTTGCCAAACCACACACACACACAATATGCCTGGGGATCGTGGTGGGGCTGCTGGGTCCGCACTCCTGCCTCCTCCGATCTGGCGCAGTCGGATCGGGTGGCCCCCGAGGACCGCATTATAACGGGGTTCAGCTGTATATCTATATAATATACAGGCAGGGTTGCAGACCTGTCTTTGAGCACACAGTAATATTTCCATTTGCTATATGCTTTACGGCGGAGGGTTTTTTCTCACTTTTTTTTTTTTACCCACCATAACTTAAATAATGTGTGGTGGATGCCTGTCCAAAGCTTAAAATTGCAAAGCCAGTATAACCAGCCTCACACTGATGAGACCCAAAAGGTCGAAACAGCTGTCTGTGGGTAGGTTTACTGGCTATGCATCTTAACCCAGGCTGTGCTGAAAAGCTGTGCAGCAAGCATAAGCTTATAGGGGTCCATGTCAATATGAATTTGAAGCAAAAGGTGGCACTGTGTGCTCATTTGCATGTAATTTCCCAGAATCCCTTGCTGCAGTGGAAGCACTGTATGCTGGGCGATAATGGTGAAAGGCGGGGTTGCAGACCTGTCTAAGACATGCAAATGAGCACACAGTAATATTTCCATTTGAGATATATAACTAAAGGCTATACAGCGGTATATTGCACCAACGGTCGCCCATCAGACAAAACCAAGGAGTAAATGAGACAGACGCAAGTATATACCACCAAGTAGGTTGCAAACATAGTATTAACCAGGGGGCACCAAAGGACGCGAAGAGATGACAATCAGAGCTAGGTGCACCTCTGACAGGCAGAGCAGATTCCGTTATGAGTCACAAGGCACGGACATGGGAAAAGATGTAGGCCTCGAAAGTGGATGTATAAATACTAGGCTTAAACAAGCAGCAATGCAGAATAAGCAGTAGCTAAATCTAAAGGCAAAAAACATAATAAAAACAAGAAGTGGAACTTGTCCAAACGGGTAACAAAAGTGTATGGAAACAAAAAATGAGTAGAAAGTTAAAAAAGTAAAGCACCAAAAAAAAATGCTCATCAGCTAATACTGTGTGCCACTAACGTCAAAAGACAATATACTAGAAAGTAATTTTAGCATTTGTTCAGATAGCAGAGAAAAGTTAACATTTAGTCCTATAAAATGACCCCCATAGTGCCAGGGGTGCGCAAACTTTTCAGTCTGCGCCCCCTTATCCACACTCTTCTGACGTCACGATGTCATGTGACCCCACGTCGCCAGAAGCCACCGGAGATGAGGTAAGGGAACTTTAGAGGCATCACGCGCTCCCCCGACTGCTATGGCAGCTTGCTAGCGATTGCGCCCCCACTGCATGCTCCTGCAGCACAGCGATCTGTGCTCAAACAGCAGGAGCCAGATCGCCGCATTTGGGGGCATGTAACGAACGCGTCACAGAGCTGGTTCGCCTTGATTGGCTGAACCAGCCCGCGTCACGCGACTGTAGTCCAAAAGTTAAATTTGGGTCGTGGTGGCAAAATGTCGTAGCGACAATGCTGCACTTTGACGCCAGTGGAATTTTTCACTTTGAAAACTCCCACCGCACAACCCAAATTTGCGACGGACGGGCGCGCGCACGTTAGCGTGTGCACGCTGCATCGCCTGCTGTCTGAGCTCAGCCTTAGAAGGTATTGCCATAAGCAGTACAAGTTACTCATAGTATAGATATGTTCACCAGTGTTCATAATACCAGCACTAAAAATCAGTTATTTGTTTATTTAATCCATACAATACAGCAGGGTTGCGCAAATTTTTTTGTCTCCTATAATCCCTGCCCCACCTTTACCTTTTCTCCGGCGCTCATGTGACCCCACGTTGTCATTTGATGACGCGTCGACAAGGTAAGGGACTTACAGAGGCCACGCCCGCTCACCCAGCATTTAATTTAACTGGGTGGCACACTCCAGTTTGTACACCCCTGCAATACAGGATGGCCAGACGTGTGACACACACACACACACACACACACACACACACACACACACACATACACACACACACTCTGCAGCAGGATTACCTGTTGTACTGTGTGTTAATAAATAATAAAGACGTGATTCTGTACAGCCCGTGTTCCATCACACTCGGCGGCGCTCTGCTAATCATGCAGCACTGACAAATACACCCGACAACACTGAGGAAGTCACGGGGCTGTCACTGCGCATGCGCACTACATCAGCTGGTGAAGCTTTGAGCACAGCGCTCGACACCGGCTGCCTATCCCATCCCGGAAGTGGTGCAGGGGCGGCGACGCGGTGTTTCCGGGCGGTGACGAGGCCTAGAAACCTTTGAGAATTATCGCGCTCCTATTGTGACCGAAGGTGAGTACGCGGGGGGAGTTGTTAGGAGAGAGGGGGAGGAGGAGCCTATGGTGACTGCGGCCTTCTATTCCCGCCAAAACATTAACCCCCTGAGTGCTAGAGAAGACCAGACTGTGAGAGTCACTTCCTGGGGGGAATATCACTGAAGAGGGAGGAGTAGAAACCTGCAGTCATGGCAACGTTATATCATTAAGAGTGACTGTCAATCACTAAAATCGAGTTCCATTTTTATTAAAAAGTATTCCTTTTTGTGTCGCTTGTTTAGTGAGTATCATCAGCTGAGCGTAGTGTATTTAGAGCGACTATAGTTTATTTAAAAGGAATGTAATTCTTTAAGAGGGAGTCTGGTTCATTTCGACGCGTCTGTCTAATTCCCCAAGGTCTCTCACTCGGAAGTAAGTGCCATCCTGTGAGTGGAAGGCTTTCTCCTTCTCTTGCTGAGAGGGGGCTGGAAGTAGGGGTGTGAGGGGGTGCTTCACTCGGCCCTGGTTTTAGGATGGGGTGCTGACCTGGCGACGTGACTAACTCACTTTCCAGGACTATTTCCATCCAAGCCAAAGTCAAGAAGCCTCAAACAAAATTATTTCCCCAGGTGTGTCATGTGTGAGCAGTTCTTGACGCATGTTGCCATGACATCCCTACTTCCCTTAGTATCCCTAGTACCAAGAGTGGTACAATAGTGAAGCCACGCACAATATACCTTCAGCTTTCTTATATCTGAACTCATTATTGTGAATAGGTTAGCCTAATGTACAATATTCATACATCCTATCGCACGCATCTGTTTCAACCAAAGACTTCAATAGTTAAACCCTCTTAATAATCAGATTTGTTTGATTAAACACATTACAGACTAAAATTAATTAGTGAATCATTAGGGTGTTAGCAATGCTTAAAAATTAGGGGCCCATGGACTTCAATAAAGTTACTCAATACACATGCCACACTCTTTTAGAACAAGTCATACTCAGGGAGTGAGCTTACTTAACTGAGTGATGCTTACAAATGGAATATTTTTGTTCAGAAACCCCAAATCTAATTCGTTTAGGTTGCTGAACTTTAACAGCTGTTCACAGGCTTGTCAGGCCCCGAACCTGCCCATATGAGATTAGTTTGGGGGACAAGGGCAAAAAAAGGTTACATTTCAATGGAACAATTCTGCCTTGGAAAAGGGAAACTCCATTAAAGCTGAAAATTGATGAACAGTGAGTGCAACTAAATGTAATGAGTGAGACTGCCCCACAATTATTCTGATTCACAATGGTGTAGGTATTAAGCAATGTTTCTATTTTTGTAACTTAGTTTATTATACTTTAATAAACATACAAATCAATACAGAAAGAGAGAGAGCCTGAGTTATTCTGTTATACATAACATAGGCCCATATCTACAAAAGGGTGTCAAGCTTTAGCACACCTCATCTCCCATTCATATGAATAGGCGTAAAGGCGTGCTAAAGCTTAGCACCCATTTTACATTGTAATTAAGTTAAACACTTCAGTGAAATGACTTGGGAAGACAGAAAGTCAAAGACCATAAGATAAATGAGATGTAATAAATCTTCCGTGTAGAAGGCAATGAATGGCCATCAAAGGCCTTGAATATCGAGATATTTGCCCACCTGTGCTAATTTCCAGGGAAGCAGAGTAGAAGTGCCAAGTAAGCTTTCATCTTGGAGTTCCAATGTGATTTTATCAATTTTCATGACACCCGGACGACGAACGTGGCTTTTAAATTGATAATGTAACAGCCATTTTGCGCACATGTTCTTTTTTGCTTTAAGTGGCAAGCTACTATTTTATTCTGTTTGTCAGGTTGCATTCTGTGGAGTATGAATAGTAGCAGGAAAGTTTTTGAGTTGTCATAGGTTGCAATAGTTTTTCAGTGGTGTGATATACAGAGTATTTATAAAATAGCTTACCAGGAAAAAAATAATAATTGAGAGATACCTGTCGTGTGTGCAAGTATGTGCTGGTTACAGAATAATTTTAAAACCTCACATGTTCACCTGTCATTTCTATATTGTGCTGAATATTTTTTTAAACGCTCTTCCTTTTTTTTAAACTTTATTTTTTTTTTTTTTTAAGATTACATGTTTACTTTAGTAACTTTTTGTTTTCTTAACTCTTTAATGTTTAGATACTGAAAATATTTGGCTGTCCTCTACATACTGGAGTGGAATTAAGCCAAGTTGTGAAACCCTCCCTTCTTCACAATGCCATACTTGGGGTCAGAAGATGCTATCAAGGAGCTGAAGAGAGCTTTGACTAATCCTCACATCCAGGCTGACCAACTGAGATACAGAAATGTCATCCTTAAGGTTATTCGGTAGGGAAATGCCTTCTGTAAATTTACCACTGTCAATAGTATTGTGCGCTGTTCTCTGTAGTCCGGATTCATTTTCAGATTAAATACTGTATAGGATAAGTATTTAAATGTGACATAGGTTGAACTTCATGGACATATGTCTTTTTTTCAACCTCATCTACTATGTAACTGGTGGGTTTTGGGGTTCTGAACTTGCTGGGATTGTGTTTATTAATTTGATTTTCAACCGGTATCTGTTGTTTGGAGGTTAGTGGCCCCTCCTCCCAGGGTTTAACCTCACCCCACCCCACTTTTTATGTAGCAAGGATTTTTTTCATGTTCTTGTGCAGTACAGGTCCATTGTGGCCATTCTCCCTCCAGCAGAGGTAAATGAGAATTTGCATAGGTAGTGTTAGGACCTGCTTACTGGTCATGCCTTGATGGGGCTTGCAGGCTTATAACGCTTTGGCCAAAGGGTTTAACTAAATGACCCTTATTCAAGAGAATATATGTATATCACTGTGTATTTTTGTCACATTGGATATAGCATTGGGCTTTTCTTTCTTTTGTTGTATACATTTGGCCACGCTCAGTAGCACTCCTTTTGAGAGAGAGATGGTTTTGGAGTTCTGAACTTGCTGGGATTGTGTTTATTACTATGTAACTTTAGATAACAAAAGAGGGAACCCCCGCAACTGTCTAAATGTAAATGTGTCGGTGCTCCCTAGGTAAGTGCATATAACAACAGACCAGAGAAAAAGAACCTAGTAAGGGCACTCTAAACACATAGGTGGTATGGTGAACACTTTAAAACATACACTTTATGCAAATAATTTTAAAATAATGGGTGATAAAATAAGAATTAAACGTTTAGATCCTTAATATGAACACTGAATGTGGTGTTCTGGATCAATGAATGCTGACTGCAAATATCCTCTATTAATGTATGTTGCAGTTTGGACCAGTGAGTATGGTGAGTCACTGTCCAGATGAACCAAAGCACCCTAAATGTCGCTTCTGTAGCAGTATGTGCCAGTATAAATAAACCCTAATACGCAGAATATACAGCACTCTAGCATACATAAGGAACCCTAGCCAGGTCTGCCAAAAAACAATGAGGTAGTGTGACTGGCTGAATGAATGGGATCCTGGCTAATAATATAGCTAATACAGAGCTAGGAATACTGTAGATAGATGATAGAATATAGGGTTTGTATATAATCAGCTCAATATCACTGGCTATAAATATAACCCTAGGAGAAGTGATTATGAGTCTAGGGAGCAAAGCTATAAGTCCCTAACCACAATGTGGGTATAACATACTAGACTCACATACATAGTAACAACGGTAGGACTGACTCAGATCAGGTAGGTATAAAGTCTGTTCAGTGTCTCTCAGGTAGGTGGTGTTATAATAACCAATCTATCTATAAGGTGGTAAACAGTACTGACCCAACACCAACTCTGTTGTCAGAGTTGATCTCTAAAGGATCAGTACTCAGTGAGAGGTAGGAGATAAATACATGATAATGCTGAAATAAAATAAACAGATTACTGCTACCGTGTGACAGCAGGGAGAAGGGTATCTTGGTTCGTGTGGGCTCCCTATAGATCATCCGATCGCAGGGAAGCACCTAATTTGAAAAATAGCGCGCTGCAGTTGTTGACGAACACTGCCGTCAGCTGACTCGTGTGTGAAGGAGTCCTGCGCGTGCACCCATCTGCCGACGCACGCGTTTCGCGTAGCCGCTTCCTCAAGGCAGTACACGGGGGGGAGGGACACACCAAAAGGTGTGCAGCTAAATAGCCCTGCGTTCATACAAATTTATATCACGAGCACTAAGTCCCACCCCCTGGAAGTGACATCACAGCTCATTGACTGAAAAGTCAGTGAGTCTGCCAGGAGGGGGAGCTACCCACAGTGTTTACACAGAAGTGCCTAAGGGATAGTGCTCAAAACCCTGTTAAAGCATACAGTGATGCTGGTTAGGCACAAATAGGCACTAAGGACTGGATAAGTCCTGAGTGAGAGGTGTGGGTAAGTGCTGTTAGTGTAATGTATGGTAGTGCTTGTGTGTTCATAACTGTGTATCTTAATAAAATTATAATAATAATTCAGACATGGATCCTAGAACTAAACCCAAGCCCAAGGCAGGAGGTCAGATGAGAGGCTGGAGGACAAGTTAACAGGATGGATAGTATAGGGGTAGTGAGGACCATTATAGTTTGTTCAAATGAATGGAGAGTACATGAACCCTTCATTAAGGCCCCTGGGAGACATGGTACCCAAGGTGTAGATCCATCTCGCCTCTTTTTTAAGGAGGTCCAGGTCCCAGCCCCCCTTCTGAATACCAGGTGAATACTTATCAATGCCTATGAAGCTAATTGAATCAGTATTGCCATTTTGGCAGAAATTAACATGTCTGGCAATCGAAGTATCACTTTTATTTCTTATGGTTCCGAGGTGCTCCAGAACCCTCTGTTTGAATTGTCTCCTCGTTTTGCCGACGTATTTTTTGCCACATAGGCAGGTGCCCATATAGATTACTCCCATGCTGACACAATTAATGAACTTGCGTATAGTATAAGTTCTGGTGTCATCATGGTTGCTGAATGTCTTACTGACTTTGATGTTCTTACAGGCTTTACACTTTTGACAGGTAAAAGTGCCCACTGGTTTTACTGTGAGCCAGTTGCTAGATTGTGGTTCCACATAATGGCTGTGTACCAAGGAATCGCGTAGGTTTCTAGCTCTACGGCTCACCATTGACGGGTAAGTATACAGTGCTCCTTGTAAATCTGGGTCTGCAATTAGTATATGCCAATGGTTTTGGAAGATGTTACGTGCCTGATGCCACTGATTGTTGTATCCACCAATAAAGCGTATCAATTTCTGTTCCGTGTGTGTTGTTTTATCTTTAATGAGGTCTGCTCTAGGGGTAAATTTGGCTCGTTTAAAAGCTCTTTTGACCACCTTCCTACTGTACCCACGGTCAAGGAATCTCTTAGTCATTAAAGTGGCTTGATGTTCAAATTCTGCATTGGTACTGCATTTACGTTTCAGCCTCAAAAACTGACCAACTGGTATACCATGTATCAGAGCCCTTGGGTGATGGCTTGTCGCCTGGAGTAGGCTATTGGTAGCCGTGGGTTTCCGATAGATTGTGGTACTTAGGTCACCTGTGGAACCTCTGGATATTTTGATATCCAAAAAACAGATACTCAAGGGGTCTGCTTCCATGGTCAGTTTGAGATTGAGTATGTTTGTGTTCAGAATATTGATGAAAGTTTTAAGTTTATCCAGAAGGCCACACCATAGCAGGAACACATCGTCAATAAATCTAGTTCAGAGCTCAATATGGTTACTGTATTCCTCCAAATCTTCTGAGAAGACTACCTCCGACTCCCACCAGCCCAGATACATGTTAGCATATGAGGGCGCACATTTTGTCCCAATTGCCGTACCCTGTATCTGGTGGTAATATTTGTTGTCAAATATGAAGTAGTTGTTACAAAGGACAAACTCAAGAAGATTTAAAGTGAATTTATTGTGGGTGGCATGCCACTGTCCCCTTGTTGATAGGAAGTGTGACACTGCCGCTAGACCTGACTTGTGTTGTAGAGAAGGTGTACCTGTTCCGGTTTGGAAGGGGTGTTTCAGCGGGCACCACAAGGCAGAAAAAACGTAGCAACTGCTGGACTGTGCTGTGAAGTGTCCTGGAGAGAGAAAGTGTGGATAAGAATAGAGGCAAGCAGGATAATTACAGACAATTTTGGTATATATATGCGCGCTAATCACAAAATTATGAAACAAAAAATACACAGATAACAAAACATAATAAAAAATATTAAAACTGCATGAATAAAGTAGTTACAAGTCCAATCCTGAATTCACAAACGTGTGTGAGATAGGTCTAAAAGGGTAGAGGTTTGAATGAATGCCAAAATGCAAAAGGGAGGCTGCTGTATCTGGGAGAAATCACTCCCCAAGAGAAATCTGCATAGAAAACAGCGCACAACCCTAGTGCCTTACAAAAAACAATGGATTATTTAATGGTTTAAAGGAAGAAAATGCCCACTTACAGAAAGAAATAAAGATTCACATAAAGGTATCTTTGTCCTTATTGTACGATACTACTGGAGAAGCTGCCAGACTGCCGGGGGGGGGGGGGGTTAGCGTGGGACCACCTTAGGAAGCCTCTTATTCGGGTCAGTGTCTCTGAAGTATGCAAAAGTCCTCCGACATCCGCTCCAACGGCCGCAAGACAGGCAACGATGGAAACTGAAGCAGCCCACAGCCCACTTCTCCCACAATCAAAAACAGCTGATACAACCTCCGGCAGAGGGTAAGGAAAAGTCCCTTCGGTGCACAGACCACACCTCGCTGCAGCGTGATGACGTCATTCTTTAAACCATTAAATAATCCATTGTTTTTTGTAATGCACTAGGGTTGTGCGCTGGTTTCATGTATGGATGTGTTTGTATATGTATGTATATATAATTTTTTTTATTTATTTTTTTACAATTTGAAAGTCCCTGGTAAGTTATTTTTCGATCCCACCCTTTTTAAACTCTGCGATTGAATTATCGAGAAGTCGATGAAAAAGTGTCTCCTTGAGAAGTTAAAATTTCTGTTGCCATTCACACACTATAAGACAAGGTTGTTATGGTAACAGCTGATAATAGTGAAATAAAAACAAGGTTTAACTCTGCAAAATAAAAAAATTAAGATTTTCTAAAAAAAATAAAAAGATAGAAAATACTGTAAATAAGCACAATATGATCAGGTTACGTTGGGACTTCATTTGTCTTTGTTATTTATTGCTGTGCTTAGCATTGCAACTGCATTAAAAGCAACATCTGGGTATTTACTAGGTAATGTGATTTAACCTTTCAGACCTCCGTAACGGGTTGTATCATGTGCCTCTCAGGTGATTTCCGCTACACCCCCCGAATGCTGAACGATCTGCCTCTGAGGAACAAGAAGATAATTGATGTTCTGTATTTAGACAACACTAACTGTGATCCTGGGCACAAGCTGCCGTCTCGCCAAGAAGCAACCAATCAGATAAAGGAAATAATTGATAGGCATCCAGAGCATGACATAGTGATAGGTAAAGCTGGCATTTTTAACCTTCGCTCCGCTTTATACATTTGTGTGTGTATATAACTATATATAATTGTATCGTTGTATACAGTACATACATACCATACCAAACCCACACCTATTACAGTCATTTAACACACTTTCTGTGTTGCAGGTCTCTACAGTATCGGAAAAGAATCACTCTTGGTTGACTTAGCTAAGACCTTTAAATCTTGGATTGTGGTACGCCCCCTCAGATTGGAACTGCTCAGGATCTTGGAAATGGAAAATGTTTTTGTAGCAGAGGAAGGTGCTGGCAGATTCCGCATTGTGGAGCAATCGGAAGTGAACTATGCCAATATGATGCAATGGAATCGCGTATATCCAACATTGGCAATTCTCCCTACCAGCAGACGTGCAAAAGTCTGGCATAAGGACATCCATGTAGTTCCATACTCTGATCATTCCTCCTTTGACGAACTTATTGAGTTTGTGGCTGGATTAGAGCCTTGCTCTATTATCCCTGTGGTGAAAACACAAGTGTGTGAAGTTCATTTCCAGCAGTACTTGAGTTCTAGGAAGAAACCACAAACTTGTGTGAAAATTCCTGAATCCGTGAGAGCATATATGAAGAGGCAGGAGTCAACAGGAAAGACCGGCACTGAACGTCTGTTCAAGGCTACATTTCCTAAGCATGTTCCTAGAGGTGTTGAGTTTGAGTCTCCTGAAAAGAGACCCGACTCTACTATTGGCTTTGGTAGTCTTAAAGATAACCAGAAGAGCTCACCAAATTCTTTGGACATTGAGAGTATTAACCTTCCAAAACATGATATGGGGGATTCTTTCTTAAATGTAAAAAGGAGAAGCAGGGCACACATGCCATTGACTGAGTCAACAGTGCTGATGTCAACCAAATCCCCTTGTTCTCACACGACCGATGAGTCGGACGATGACATACTTGAGATGCCGTCCAGAATATTTTGGTCCCCCAAAGATGATAACATGACTGCAATATCGGAAACTTCTCCCTTATCTCCAGAGGCCACATCTATAGTTAGTCACGATATACCAGATAAAAAAGTCTCATTATTTTTTAAATGCACCAATATGGAGTGGAAAGGGGAAGATAGTGAGGAATGCTCTGTGTCAGCAGGACTGTCCATAGTACCATGGAAGAAACAGGGGAATTCTGGACCTCAGAACTTCCACAGCCAAGTTGAGAGATACTTTAAGGAACTACATTCAGCTGATGGACAGAATTAATTAAACTAACGAGAGTGATAAAAGGCACTTTGCCGTAACAATGTTACAAAACAATGTTTTTTCTCTGATACGTACAATGCACACTATAGATGTTCAGACAGTATTACAACCGATAATCACTGTATTTAAAGGTGCAAAAGGACCCCCTAACAAAGTTCTTCAAGGGAACAATATAGTAAATGTTAAATGGTCCACAACACTCCACACCCAAAAGAGGATACCAAGACGCAATATATCAATGCAAGTTTATTTTATTTTTTTAAAGAAAAGTATTCTAGTACAATTAGTGGAGCAGCTCCATTATGGTGAACCGATTATCTAATAACCAGGAAATCATAGATACACATATTTTCTCGTGTTTGATGGTTGTACAAAATAGTTTTTGATGTAAAAGTGGACCACACTCAATTTTGGTCAGTGTGGGAATGGGCTAGAACAGTGATTCCCAACTCCAGTCCTTGGGGAACCCCAACAGGTCAGGTCTTAAGGATATCCCTGCTCCAGCATAGGTGGGTCAATCAGCGTCACAATGGGATGACAGGTGACCACAAATAGGCATCAATCCAATTTCAACAAAAAAAGACGGTGTAAAACAGCGCTAATGAAATAAATAAAAAACACATAAATAGTGTACCTAGATAGCAGTGGAAACAGGCAGCCTGGCAAATTATGACAGTACAGTCAAACAACAAGCATAGAAAAAAAGGGGATTACCGGCGTCTATAAAGTCCTATAAATGAATATCAATAAAAATCAAACCAATCCTTGGAAAGTCCCAATAATGTCCTTAAGATGAATGGGCAGAGATGGGGTGGATAGATAACTCTCACCATGCAGCAGTGCAATATGTGGAGAAAAGACAACAAAACAAATTATGGTGCAGTATGCCAATCAATGTTGACTAAACAGACAAACAGACATAACAGACAAACAAGACAAACACTAGTAAGGCAGGAGATAAACACAAAGCTATTTAATAACAACACAATGCTGGGTTACGGAGGATAACAAGGAATTGCAGCAGGTCCAGAAATGTATTACATACAGTAAGCACACAAATGAACTTACATTTAAAATCACGCGCTCCAGCTGGCCGCAGGCTCCTAGCCTCATTGCAGTTGAATCCCACCACCGCGTTCAGTAGATGGGACTGACAGCGGGGCGATCGGGAAGACTACGGTGGCGGGCGGTGGACACCCTTCCTCCCCACAGTAGAACTAGGCGTTTCGCACTCGTACAGTGCTTCGTCAGGTTCATGTGGGTTTTGGTCTGTGGGTTCTTTATATAGCGTTGAGTTCCTGAGTAACAAGTGTCTTCAATTAATTTTAAAAATCCATTCAAAACGGAGCGTGACTGTTTGTTTTTCAATTGGTATGATGGTTCCCTTAGTCAACTGCTTAATGCACTAAACGATACTCATAATATAGTGAGAACAGCTAAAAATAACTAAGAATAGCCTCATAATAGTAGACTAAGCATTGATAAAACACACAGAGAGGCACACATCCATGCAGGTTTGTAATAAATCCCCGATGTAAGCATACGTCTAGTTTAAATGTCATTATTTACCCCAATCAGATCATAAGTTACAGCAGTGCCATCCAAATGGGAAAAAAAGTTAAAGGAATGCTAATATTTCCAAAACAAAGTCACAGTTCTAAAAAAGTTCTTCAAACAATTCTAAGAAACTTCCTCATCTAATTAGCTGGTGTCTGCAGACCCGCTGCAGGATGATGACGTCAAAGCCGTAAATGAGGAATGTCTGTTCGATACCGGGGACCAGTGTTGTTGATTCTGTCGTATGTAAATATACAAACAACCCTACGCGTTTCACTCTATTAAGAGCTTAATCAGGGAGAACACTGATACAATGGTTATCATTTTTGTATGGCGAATACGAGAATCATCATTTTATAAAATAAGATTTGAACTTGTAAATCATCTCCATGTCCTGTTTTGGTTTGTAGTGCTGGGGACCATACCACATTTACTATACATACAATGCACACTTCGTGCAATATAGTAAAACAGAAAATGCCTATGTTGAATTGCCAGTTTGTCATTCCTCTTTCTTATGGTAGATATAAATATTTTTTTCTATTGGTCTTGATTGGCTTTCACCTTTGCACTTCCTGAGGGTCCTGCAACCCATTGCTTAGAAATGCAGTGCAGGCTCCTTTAGCAGTAAAATGGTTAAGTTTACCCTTTTGACTCTTTAAACCGTTGAAAAATATATAATTATTTTAAGATTCTCCTAAGGGGAGAGAACAATCCTGGATTTGTGATTGTCATTTATGCAAGATTGAGACGAGAGAGGAAACATAAAAGAAGCTGGTCCCAGAAAGATAATCAATATGCTGCAGCCTCTCTTATGTTGACACACATACCAACGCATAGTGTCTCTCGTGAAAAAGAGGCACAAAATCCTGGCAATCAGGTTAAAGTTCAGCCTACCTGCCCCAGTTTTGCAGCTGGTAAACTTTGGTACATAACTTCCCACAGTCTTTTGGAGTTGGGAAGAGGTTATTCAACACTGTCTATTATGATCATGTTACAGTGCTGAAATAAAATTAGCTTATGTTTCAATGTAATAACGAGTATAATTGTCTTTTCAAGCGGCGGCAGTGTCACATGAGCGGTTCAGCCATTCACGGCGAACCAGTTTCGTGATGTCATAGCCACGCCCCCCTTTGCCGCCAGCACTATGAACGGGGATCGTTTGTGCTACAGTCACGCGGCAAGGTAAGAGCTTGCACTCTCGCAAGCAAGTAGAGGCCGGCAATGAGAGGTGGTGGGCACACCCACACAGATCTCAGTCGCCACAGCTGCCAGCAGCTATACCGAGTCCTTATCCATTCGCCCATCTGGTGGTCACTGGCTGCCGCTCGGTATGCCTTCTCGCAAGAAGGGCTTTGATTATGTTTCTGCTACATCCAGGGGCTTGGGCACTGCTGAATTGGAGTCGGCTGCCCACTCATCATTCCATGTCACCCATATAAATATCCGGAGCCTGCTGCCCAAACTGGATGAACTAAGGGCATGGTGCCTTATGCATAAACCTAAAGCCATGGTTCTCACAAAACCATGGCTAACCCCTAAATCTCCCGATGCAAATATTGCCATTCAGGGATACTCCATTTCTAGGAGAGATAGATGAAAGAGAAGAGGAGGGGTGTTATTTTATATTGCAGACACCTTACTGCACTGTTAAAGTGCCCCCTAAGCCCACCCTCTTTTGAAATTCTAGTTGGCAAAATCTGCCTCCCCTTTTCTAAGCCCATCTTGGTTGCTGGCATCTACCGCCCTCCTAAAGCCCCTCTACAGTCCCTGACTGATATCACCCGGTTTCTTGGCTCAATTTCTTCTCAGAATGAGAAGAGTGAGCTGCTAGTTCTTGGGGATTTCAAATACAATTGGCGCGACCCTATAAACCACAATATCCAGATACAACTCAAGTCACTTAACCTATCACAACTCATTTCCCAACCCACAAGGACAAGCATGAAATCTCCACAACCATTCCTTGCTAGATTGGATTTTCTCCTCATATCCCAGCAGAATCCAATCCTCTGGCATCCTTCCTGATATTTTCAGTGACCATGCAATAGTGTACTGTGTAAGGAAAATGAAAGCACCCCAATCAAGCCCTAAAGTTCTCACTAGAACATTTAGAAACTTTAACCCACAACAGTTTCTGGATGACCTTACCAACTGCCCATGGTACAGAATCGACTTAATTCTTGACCCCGATTCTGCGCTCGACTATTTCCAATCCAAGTTCTTAAAACTCTAGGATACCCATGCTCCACTACGCAGAATAAGAGTGTGGGGGGCCCACCTACCGTGGGTTACAACTGACCTTATAGCACTCTACCCATTCAGGGATGTCTTGTGGAAAAGCTACAAAGTAACTGGCACTACCAAGGATCTCAATCACTACAGATGCCTGTGGAACATGTGCACAATGCAAACAAGACATGCAAAAGCACAATATTACTCTGACAATTTTCTCCAGAATACATCAAACCCAGCTAACTTCTAGAAGGTTATCAACAATATATTCCAGCCTTCTAACCATCAACAACCAAGTAATATCACTAAGGAGGCTATTACTCTGACAACCCCCATTGTCATTGCAAATGCATTCAATGATTACTTTGTGGGGTGTGCCACTAACTTATTAGCGAAAATCAACCCAAACCACAAACAGGAATCTCATTCTGTGAGTACCCCTATAGCCCCACTCTCTCCCAACACTGCTCACAATTTTCAATTTGTCCCATTATCCGAAGAGGAGATTACACAAGCGCTCCTCAAATTAAAACTTAGCAGCCTATGTGGACCTGACTTACTGCAATCAAAGTTCCTAAGACTTGGTGCTCCAGCCATTGCCAAATCAATTACATCCATAGTCAACTCTATTCTGTCTGCAGGCCATATCCCTAAGACCTGGAAAACTGCCAGAGTTGTGCCAATCTTCACAAGTGGGGACAAAAACACTGTCTCAAATTACAGGCCAATCTCTTCTCCCAATACTAAGTAATGGAAAAATGTGTTCACTCCCAATTAAGCGATTACTATACCAAGACAAATTTCCCTAGTCAATTCCAATCTGGCTTTCGCCAAACACACCACCGTAACTACCCGCTAAAAGTTTGCAATGAAATCCAGTGTGGAATGGAACGGAGACAACTCAATGGTGCAATGTTCCTAGATTTTGCAAAGGCTTTTGATAGTGTTGATCATGTAATCTTGCTTAACAAACTCCAGTGCTCTGGAATAGGAAAGAATGCTTTAAACTGGTTTCATTCCTACCTTACAGGTAGATCCTAACATGTGTCCATCTAAGGCTCTAACTCCAACCTCTTGGATATCACCTGTGGTGTCCCGCATGGCTCTGTTCTGGGGCTCCTACTCTTCTCAGTGTTCATCAATGATCTTCCTATAGCTTGTAAGGGAGCTTCAATACACGTGTACTGTCGCGGCCCCTTTTATTCTCCAACATCACCGCATTTTTCTGGGATTTTTTTTCCGAATGCCACGCACTTCACCGCGTTCATGCCGCATTCATACTGCATTCATGTTTCATTCACAGCCGCGGTTGATGCGCGGTTGATGTGTTTATTGAGAATGGTTCGGATTTAATTGGTTGCAATTCTTAGCTTGTCCGCCAGATGGCAGATATTCATGAATTGTAATGCGCATGCGCTTCAGTAATGTGTCGACTTGCAGGTGTTTTGTTTAAAAAAGATACCACAGTGGTCTATTGTAAATTGGCCTTGGGACTGAAGGAAGAGGTTACAATAATGTATCAATTTAGGCTTTTCATATTAAAGAAAGACAAGCACCAGTTTCATAGATTCCCGCCATGAGTGTAGAAGTGCAGCCCGTGTTCCAAAAACCCGACAGAACATACGCTTATTTAATATTGGCCGCGATTAATGCAACAGATGATTAGATGGCAACAGTTGTTCAAATTTATTAGTATTTTATCGAAAACTATGACTTTTAAAATTTTTCGCCTGATCCTCATGTGTGGAAGCGTGCAATAAGGAAAAAGTTATGTTGCGATCCATGTTTTTTTCGTATTGATCCCGAATTTATTGGAGGGTATTGGTGTGTATCACCGGGTTTTTCCCGTATCTATGATGCAAAAGGCGAAAGGTCGTGTTAAAACCAAGTAAGAAACGCCAGTCGCTGGCAAGCAATGCACCAGCACCGGCTTCCAATAACGGTCTGACCGTCCGTGACAACCCTTGCTGTCTGTCCCCGCACGGATACCTGCAGCCTGAACCGGATTTTGCGTACAGTTTCGAGCAAGCTTGCATGTACCTAAGCGATTTCCAGCCTCATCAGCTGACTACAGGTGTAGTAGTCCCGCTGTCACCTGTCAACGTGTATGATCAAGAATACGGGACTGGCAGTGGCCCGGCGCTGGCGCCAGCTGAATGGGAAATTCTATGGTGAGTAATGTTGCCGTATTTTATTCTGTTTTTTTTATTTTGAAAATATCAATATCGGTGCGATTCAAAAGTCAAGCGATTCTCCTGTAAGCAATATCATTGGCTGAGCGGCTTCTACAGTACTGTAGATACTGAACAATTGGTGGAACGCTAGGCGCATGCGCATTGGAACCTTCTTGAAACGCATATGTGTGTCATCACATCGACGGTAGGCGCATGTGAACAGGAGACGCCCCCCGAGAAAATTATTGGTGGGACTGATTGGGAACTTCTTTAGGGGACTGACCATTACAGTAAAACTTTTATTTTTGTTTTTCCTTAGAAAAGAAAACTTTGTCATCTCATGCGGAAAACGGCAAATGGAGGGATTTCGATGGATAATATCGGTTTGTGTAACAATGCCTGCACATTGCTGAATCGGATTTAAAAAACTACGTACCGGAGTCTACAGTTTTAGATATTATATGTATTATAAATATATATAATATATCTCTATATATATATATATATATATATATCTATATATATATATAGACACTTTATAATAAACCGAGAATAAAGGAAAGATAAGAAAATAAAAAGGATGCATTTATTCTACATGTATTCCAGTACATATGTGTATTCTATACCCGTACAGCATGTATTGTTTTAATATACAATATGCAATCTTATATGCACACAGCCATAGCCTCTCCAACATTGAACACATACTTCAATCTGCCTTTTTGGGACTTGAAAATTGGATTTCCTAAAACAAACTGTTTTTAAACACTGACAAGACTGTAACAACGGTATTTGGGACTAAGGCTACATTTTTAAAGCTTCCAATGACAGCTCCAGATCAGAAGCAACGCTAACACCACACTAACTCCTGTTATTAGTTTTAAATACTTGGGCATACTGTATGGTTTGACTCTCCCATTTAACATTCAGGATGCACATTGGTACCCTGACATCCAAAACCTATGCCAAACTAGGTGTACTTTACAGTAATAAATCCTCCCTAAGTCTGCTGGTCAAAAGGCATATCGCACAGCAGATGCTAATACCAATTATCAACTATGGGGATATAGTATACGGCTCGGCACCCCAAACTCATCTTAGCAAACTAGGCACCCTCTACAATTCAATATGCCGTTTTGTTCTCCAATGCAACTACAACGCACATCACTGCGAAATGCTCAACAAACTAGATTGCATATAGACTCAAGTGAAGACCAAAGTTCATCTTTCCTGTCTTGCCTTCAAATACTTTCTGGGTAAGCTACCCATCTATCCTCACCCCTACCACATGCAGCACTTATCGTCTGAGATCTGACGCCAAAAGACTGTTCATGGTTCCAACGTTGAGCAAAGTATCCGCCCGCTCCTCCTCTTACCGTGCACCCCAAAACTGGAACAATCTTCCGGAGACTCTCACAGCCACCACCAGTCTAAGTTCTTTCAAAACTAAAGCTGTCTCACATTTTAATCTGGTCTGTAACGGTTACATACGCCTATAATATATATTATCTCTAACTGTGCATACTACAGTATGTCTTATATATAATGTATACCCTGTTCACTTATGTAACTGTATTTGTAACCATGTATTATTTGTCATCTTAACTCTATGCCCTGGATATGCTTGAAAACGAGAGGTAAGTCTCAATGTATTACTTCCTGGTAAAACATTGTATAAATAAATAAATGCTGCTGGCCTGTCACCACTACTTCCTCTCAGTTTGCTAGGGTTGGCTGACATAGGTGAGCCCCTAATTTACTAGCTTGAGCATGTTGATTGGGCAACCTCAGTTAAATGTGATTGGTTGAGCTGAATGCGCTATGGTTGGCTGATTCGTTTAAAGCCCTGGACGCCACTGATTGGTCTGTTTCAATCCTGGGCTCCCTTCTGATTTGGTTCTTGTTTTAAAGCCCCAACAGCTGATAGGCCGATTTGTAATCCGAAATGGCTGGTTCACCGACCTCTGTCCCCTATTTCCTGAACTAGAGAAGCCCCAGCATATCTAGTCCTACCCTTACCCACTTTTTTTTATCCTTGCCTGGGGTAGTAAACCTAGTATTACACCAAGCCTCACCTTCGAGCTATAAATTACTTTAACCCCTGAACCTAAGAACATGATTTCCCCCTCCTCCCTGTAATAAAGGACCTTTTTCTCCCTGCTCTAAGAACTTTATCTCAGAGTCCATCGGACCTATAACTTCTGCCTGAGAGGCACCAAGCTCGTGCAGCTAAAATTCTTGTAAGTTTAAGACTTTTATGTGTGGCCCCTTTTTATTATATTGCTGTTGTCTGGATTTTTAACCCTTTGACTACCCTTTTTAAAAGCGCTTATTCTTTTTTGCATGCTGCATTTTATTTGTCAGCTTCTTTTGTCCTTAAAGTTCTGCTTTTTGGTGTGTGTGTTCTGGGAGCTCTGTAGCCTCTGGCGTTCTGCAGGACCTATCGTCCACAGAAACCCCAGTGTGTTTTTACAGTGATCACCGCTCTTTTTTGAGAATTTGTTTGGTTCCAGATAACAAGTGACGTACCCTAGTGGATAAGAGCAGAAGCTACTACAGATGGTGAAGTTCTGGGTGGTGCTCCTTGGAAACTTCTTTGGCCATCCCAGTTGGTGGCACCCTATCTTGTGGTTTTGGTATTTTTTTTATTTTGGGGCGCATTTTTCTATAACTAGGGCTGTATTCCCTGTCAGTCTGGGGACTCGGGCGCTATCCTGATTGGTGGAGTCTGTTTTTTCAGGAATCCACATTTGTGGGTGCCGGTGGTCATTCTGTTCCATGATATGGAGATATGTACATTGCATATGATAGTCCCTTATATTGTACAGTGTATTTAATAAAGGCATTTTGAGTAGATCCTTAGCGGTGAGGCAGGTGGAGTTGTCATGTGATGCAACTATAGATAAGCTTTAGTACTTTTGAAAGCCACAGAGATCATTGCAATGCCCTTTGGACAGTTTCAAAGTATATGAAGGAACAAGTAGTATAAAGATTGTTGTGTATTAGTCAAGGATCTTTCAAATACATTTTTAGCGAAAGGGTAAGATTAATCTAAAATAGGGAATTTTAGTCCATGTCATGGGAATGCTTTTCTAGGTATAGAGCCCAAAGGAGAATGTATAAAAACTAAGAGTATAGCTAGTCCATATTGTTTCCACCATTCTAACACAGAAAACACTAGGATTATACATATTAATAAGAATTAGACTATTTAAGGTGTGACCCCATTAAAGGAACTCTTACCTGAAGTACCAAAGGTTATCTATAGAAAATCCAGGAATTTAAAATAATTTGTATGCCCTCCCAACAGTGAGATTAAGACTGTAAAAAAACAAATCTGGAATTAGTTGGTTATCTACCGAACCCAGTGGATGTTTTATCTGTGACAAATACTCCATTTGTATCTTGATAACAAACGTCTCGAGTCAGAAACAAATGAAGAAAAAACATGCAAGCAAACATTTTAGTCATTGCGTTTTGAGTTATGAAATATATCTTCTGGAATGTAGCTGTAATTCACAATATATAAGCAAAATGAAGATACCCCTGAAAAAGAAACTTCATGAATATTGCAGAAATATTCAAGAATACCATTTATATAGAGTCTCCAGACACTTTCACCAGGATTCACTAAGGGTGAGGTGGGGTATTGCAGCAGTGTCATGAATAACCCTCTATGACTACATTTGAGGTCAATGAAGAATGTTGATGTGGTTCCTTTAATCAAATATTATTTTAGAATATCCAAATGTATAGGATGTGGATTTATGAAAGTTCCAGGTGAGGTTGTAAGACTATTTTTTAAAAAAAGGGTAGCCTTGTTTCCTATATTAGTTAGTAATTTAATATATTATCGGATCCTAATCTCTCCTAGTTTTTTTTTTCTTTAAAAGGTTTATGTGTGGGCGAGCAGGGTGGGGCAGGATGTGGGACTAGCGTGCCACGTCACGGCGCCGACATCACGGAGTGCTATTGGCATTTGCCGGTTACGTGACCGGCCCTCCGCTTCTCTCAGCGCGAAAAATTATATGAATCTGTCGGCTGAAATTCCGCACGCCTGCGGAAGCGTGCAGAAGCGTCTACTAAAGCCCCACACATGCCGGATGCAGGAGGTAAGTTTCCTGGCTCAGCGCTGTATTTTTTACCATGGCCCCGTCCTTACTTACAATTTACATTAAAGTGAAAGCACTGAGCTATGTGACCGTCTCTACCATTTTTATATAATTCTGCTGGGACAACTGTCTCGCGGCCCAACAGCTTTGGGGGCATTCTCATAGATACCATTCCAGTTCAACAATCCTTTAGCACCCCAATCCCACTCCCCCCTTCATCAGTTGAGGCCCACACTTATAGTGCTAAGCTATAAGACAACTTATTTTGCTAGAATTCAACTTGTGATCCATTTACTTAAAAAGCTTTCAATTATTATTATTATTACTTTCAGGGGAGGAAAACGGAAGCCATTGTTAAAGTGGTCCAACACCAATGTTGGAAGCATGGCAATGCTTTTAAAAAAGGGTGCTGTGTGATGGACTTCATGGCCCTTACTCATTAAACCGAGAATTGGTCTTCCTCGTGGTTGAAACGATTTTAGTCTCATTCATTTGAAGGCATCTTTGAAGCATTTTGAATATGGGTTTATGTACAGTATAATATATTATATGATTGCTGCCACCAGGTGGCAGCATTTAGCCTATATACATTCTGGCACCTGTTTTCAAAGATCAACCAGAAACTCTGCATAATGATACAATAATTTAGAATTGGACTGGAATACTAACTGACCATTTATGCAAGCTACATTACTTTATTGTAGTTTTAGAATAGATACCAATATTTTATTTTGCTTTACTTTTGATTCTGGCAGCTTTTTCCTCAACAAAATACACCAATGACTTTCTCTACAGTAGAAACGTACTGGAGTTTTTAAGAACAATGTGTCTGATCAAGATGAAGAATGTTTTAGAAAAAGTAGTTTGTATCTCCATAGAAAATGTACTGAAAACTAGGGATGGGCTTAACTGCCAAAATCCGAGTCCCGGAATTCCGCAAATTATTTTGACAAAATCCGTCCCACACACTAAAATATGGATTGCTTACTTAAAAATCTGGACGGATTCATTCAAATCTGTCAATGAATGCAATCCGGACGGAATTTTAAGAATCTGCACGGATTCTTAATCTGTTGGAGAGCTTTCAAATTTTATTAGCAGTCGCCAGTTGTACTGTATATACTGTATATCCCCTCAAACACCCCCCCCCCCCACCCCAAATAAATTAGAGGGATATGCCTGTGCTGGAAAAGGAGCACACCAAGGTACCTGGCTGGGAGATATGCAGATATGCTAATGGATATGCAAAGTATATTTAAATGAGGCCCGTCCCACACATCTTAAAAGGATTGCCATACCAACTATACACAGTTGATAATCACCCATTGTGTATATACTCCCTTTTCTCCGCCTTTTGGCGCCCCTGGTTCGAGCTAGCGCTCTAGTTCTTGTTTTTCCACAGTTGATAATAAGCTTAAGGCCAGGCCCATAGTGCCTTCGCCCGTGCGGAGGCGTGCGCGCCGTGACCTCACCCACTTGAAGCGGATGCGTTTTTCGGCCATGGTACGCGCGCCGTCCGTGGGCATGTCTAGGGGCGTGGCAGTGACATCAAGGAGCCAGTACGCCCTCATTGGGAGAACCGCTCACGTGATCGGCCTGTCGCTCCAGGAAATCAGTTTGAACTGATTTCTTGCGCAACGCGCGCCCCCTCCTGCGCACGCCTGCGCACACCTGCGCCCGCCGCTTGGACTCGAACACTGCCTTAAAGCAGACTGTTCACTCGGCGTGCGGACACATCCGCACAGTCTGCGGTACCATGGCCCCAGCCTAAGGTACCAACCTAATTACTGGAATGGTGTCAGACCCAACAGGACTAGAATCCACAACCAGTGCTTTTCTAGACCACAGCTCTAGCACTGTGAGCTAAACCAGCTGAAGGGGAGCATCGCTGTCAGACCCTATTTTTGAGCTTCTCGCTGCTCACACATGTAGCTAATCTAGCTATTAGCATATCTCAGATGTGCTCCACAAGGAACATTATACTGTCAAAAAAGAAGTGAAGGTCTGCTTTTAAAGCAAGCCAGGGGGAGGGAACTACTACAGGTATATGCACTCATTTTGGTACTACATGAAGGATTTTCACACAAATGGCTACGGTATAACAGAACAGGGACGCACCTATTCACTGCCAGACACATACTGACTTGAAATACTTTATTTTATAATAAATAAAACTCTAGAAACTGCAGGAAGTGATTCCACTTGCTTCCCACAGTACACAAAGTGTAATTGTGTTGACAACTCTAAGGCATTTTAGGACGGGGGTATGGTGTCAGAACCAACCGGATCAGAAGTTGAACCCACACAACCGCTGTTATTCAGAACAACAGCTCTAGCTGCCCAGGACATACTTGAAAACGAGAGGTAACGCTCAATGTGTTACTTCATGGTAAAACATTTTATAAATAAATAGCTGTGTGAGCTAAACCAGCTGATGGCTAGCACTGCACACTATCTACTAAAGCATACCTCCAAGGGATATCTATTTTGTTGATGGTAACCTTGAAAGTGCTTCAAGCAGAGATTAATAATATGTGCTGAGGGCTATGAGTTACTGAGGCCAGGTGACAAAAAGTTGAACAGAACATGGGGGGTAAACTCGCTCTACTGGGTTAGAAGAAAATGGATGCCACCTCTGCTGCTCTGGGGATCACACAGTTATAACTGCGGTTTGACAAGCAAGCACTTTTATTATTTGTAAACGAATATTCTTGGTACTTTCTGGATGTTATACATTTTCATCTTATTAGACCAGATCTGTGAAATCTCGTTTGTATAGAGTATACAGGGGGCATTAATTCCCTTCTATGTACCTATCTATTTTAGCGGATAAGGTCCCTTTCAGGGTAACTGCCCCTCTGAAGAAACTAATGTATGATTTAATGCATTTTTATTTTTTCAGTCAAACAAGCTCTAAATCAGGGTTTTTTTGTTCTGCAAATATAAATATACAGTCTTCGTTAATTGCTTATCATTTTGCTTAAATTACCACCAAGTATTAGGTCTCACTACAAGAACCAGAACACATTGTGGGTTGATCACCCTCAGATCTTGTGCTTTTTATAATTGTGTTTCCTTTTGGTGTTATACATTTTTTTTTTTTATTATTATTGTTTTTTGAGAGACAGACATCTTATAATAAGTTTTAACGTAGATCTGTTACAACTTCAAATTTTACAGCAAAATGAAATAGTAAACATTACATTCCATCATCACTCGCATTTTGTTGTCTTCATTTCTTGCATATTTACTTTTCAACTGTTGTAATTTACAGAACTTTTCCTATTTTATTTTCATTTTATTTTTTTATTTTTTTACCACATATTGGGAAGCGGCCGCTTCCAGACATGTCTCTCTCGGAGAAATTTAAGAATAGTATAGAGAAAAGCAAGAAGGAAGAGGGTGGGGAGGGGGTAAGAAGGGACCAGAGGGGGGTGGGAGCGGGGGGGGGGTGTCTTATTGTCTCCAGATTTATATGACCCAGTTATTCCATCGCTAATTGTCTGGCCATACTGACCAAACCTTGTGGAATTTATCCATCTTTTGACCCAATTGTGCCGAGAGGAGTTCCATTAATCTTATATCTCTAATTCATCTCAGAGCTGTCTGCTTGGAAAGGGCGTTTATCTTTTTCCATGCTGCGGCAATCGAGCAGCGGGCCGCTGTGAGAACATGACTTACCATTTTATTCTCATGGGGTTGTAGGCCCTCTATTGGTTTAGACAGTACCAGGGTCAGCGGATCAACCTCCATCTCCACCCCCTCGAGTTCTCGTATCATTGTTTGTATCATGATCCAGAACCCCTGAATTTTTGGGCATTCCCACCAGATGTGAGCCATATCTCCTCTGTGCCCGCATCCTCTCAGCACAAATCTGAGGATCCGGGGAAAATCTGGCTCGGCCTACTCAGGGTTAGGTACCAATGGAATAGAATTTTATATATGTTTTCTTTTATTGTGGTACAAATTGATGTTTGAGAAGCTGCTTCCCAAATATCCTCCCAGTCGTCCCTATCTATTTCTAGATTTAAATCTGCTGCCCATTTTAGCATATAGCTATGGTTAGAGTGTGTAGCTTTAATCTCCAGTCCCAGATAAACCTCCGAAATCAGTCCTTTGCAGTAATAGCCTCTTCTGCATATTTTCTCAAATCTTGTTAGGGGCGAAAAAGCTGAGTCTTTTGTAATTGTTTGTAAATAATGGCGAATTTGTAAGAAGCTGAAAATTGGGAGGTTAGTGATTTGATATTTCTTCTGAATTGCCTTTAGCTAAAAAAATCATCGGCTATTACCATATTTAGCTCTTTGTATTTCTCAAGTCCCTTCGGAATGCAGCCTGGGGGGGAACTCTGGATTATTGAGTATAGGGGTCAATAGTGAGGGAAGAGTAGATGCTAACTCATACTTCCCCTTGTTTCTAGTCCATATCTTCCATGTACATCTCATCGCTCCCAGTTTTAATTTTTCTATGAAGGTCTCTCCCCCCCTCTCGGTCCATAGCGCGGCCGGGAGAGAGAGAGGACTTGCATAGGTACACTCAATCCCAAGCCAGCAGCACATGGCTGGATCATTGTTCCACATTATGACTTGCTTTAGATGGGCCGCCAGATAGTATTTAATGATATCCGGGGCTCCCAGACCTCCGCTTCCTTTTGGTGCTAGCAAGATTGATCTAGCCACCCTTGGTCTTTTATTTTTCCAAATAAATTGGAAGATCCTGTTTTGGATATTTTTGAGTTCATTTAGTGGGATGTCTATTGGCAGAGTCTGGAAGAAGTATAGAAGTCTTGGTAGAATATTCATTTTAACTGTGGCTATTCTTCCTAACCAAGATATCTGATATTCGTTCCAGCTCTGGAGGTCTTTTTTAATCTTTTCAAATAGTGGGGGGTAATTATACTGGTATAGGGTTTTATAGGAGCTAGATATCTGTATTCCCAGATATGTAATCCTTGTCGAGCTCCATTTGTAGTTAAAATTTATTTGTAGTAATTTTACTTCGGGGTTTGTCAGTGAAAGATTTAGTGCCTCCGACTTGTCTGTATTGATTTTGTAACCCGAAATTTTGCCAAATTGTTCCAATTGATGTTGCAGGTTTGGGAGGGAGGTCAAAGGGGTTGGCCAGGGTTAGAATAATATCATCGGCAAAGAGTGATATTTTGTCATTTGTCTCTCCTATTTTAATTCCTTTAATATTTTTTTCGTCTCTAATTGTAGCTGCCAAGGGTTCTATGGAGAGGGTGTTATACATTTATTAAGAGACAGAATGAAGTCAATAACTGTTTAACTCACTTAGGTTAATACATCACGGATACATTGCATTACATTAATGTATCCTCTATTTTGCAGTTCTTTCGAGATCCTTTTTCATTCTTTTTAATTGTATATGTATTCAAAGTTACTTTGTCCAGGTCATTATACATCTCTATGGGGTATTTATGAGTATACCTCATCTAAAGGATTGCCTTTTTTCTCTCTTCATATTCGAATAGAGCTTAAATAAAACATGTTTTCTGACACAAGTAAAAACCAGGTGAAGCACAGCTGTGATAGTGGTGCTATCCATTAGCTGGTTCAGCTCACGCAGAGCTGTGGGTTCTAGTACTGTTGGGTCTGACATCATTCCAGTCATTAGGTTGGTGCCTTAGGCTGAGCTTATAGTCAGCACGATTGTGCTAGCTCACTCAACAAGCACAAATTGCATAATGCCTATGAGGCCACCAATAGTGTGCGCGCAAGACAGAGCACGATGGCGTGACCGTGGTTTAGAGAGACAAACATTTTTGTATTTTCAAGCGTGTCCGCGTCAACTGAGCGGTTCAGCCAATAAGGACGAACCAGCTTTGTGACGCCGCCCCGCCCCATCACCTCTAGCTCCGTTCACACATCGATGGGGCTGCAGGCGTGCGCAAGTCTATGCGGTCCGTCGCGCACGCGCAGGTAGTATAATCTTAGCTTTAGGCTTATTATCAACTCTATATAGTTGGTATGGAAATAATTTTAGGAAGTGTGGGATGGAACTCATTTAAATATACTTTGCACATCTCCCAGCCAGGTACCTCAGGTGTGCTTTTTCAGCAGAGGCATGTCTCCCAATTTATTTGGAGGGACGTTTGAGGGATATGTATACAACGGGTGACTGCTAATAAAATTAAAAACCTTGCTCTCATGAAAAAAATCTGAATTTATGGATTGCTCTTTTGGAGAGTGATTCGCGTTCCGAAGGAACTGGACGATCTGAGGCGAATTCAAACCCGCAAAAAAAAAATTCAACCATCTTTACTGAAAATATAATACAAGTGTCGGCAGTATTGTCTATGTCCACTCGTTACAAATGCGTGAAGCAGAGGTAATTCTGCTCTTGATTTACATCAGTTTAGTAGCCGGGAGACTTCGATACATAACTCTCTTAGGCCCAGATGCTCAAAGCTCCATTAAGCCCCATAACGTAACATTAACTCAAGTTAATGTCAGTTTAATACTAATGCTGTATCATTAAAAAAACAATAATGTAACGGTAAGGCATGTTTTTCTCCATAAAGAGCATAGTGTTGACTATAACATGTTCTACACCTGCTAATTTAAGTCATTTACATATTCAAATTAGCATATTTGCATATCCCAGTTTACTAATTTTCCTGGTATCTCAGTTGTGTTTGCAGGTATCGTCCCACATGTTGTATAGTGGAGTGTTTTGAGAGGTTTGAAAATAAATGGGTACTCTACTAAATAGGTCTCCTTCTCTTCGTCCCTCTCGCTCCCAACTCTACATTATTTGAAGATAATGCAACATAGTTGCAATAATGAGCAGGGTTGAGAATGCCACTCAGTGCACTTCTTGCCCCATTTATTTGCACTTGGAACACCAGTTCCAGAGAGTATACCACTGTGAGAAGTGTGAGCAGGTGTTCTCTTTTAGGAGTATCAAAGGGATAATCTAAAGAGGCAACTTGCAATATAGAAAGTAGTTTATTGATCAGTGAGCAGGCCCTG
This sequence comes from Ascaphus truei, assembly GCA_036426205.1. NCBI lineage: Eukaryota > Metazoa > Chordata > Amphibia > Anura > Ascaphidae > Ascaphus > Ascaphus truei. The sequence goes on along the minus strand of CM071575.1, from coordinate 25,713,771 downwards.
GCTGAGACTAGTGGTGCAGAGTGTGTAGCTGGGACTGAGGACCAAAAAGAGGAAGGTAGATGGGTAACAGTTAGCAGGGGGATGAGGAAGAGGCATACTAGTTCTGAGCTGACCCATCCCAATAGATTTTTCTCATTGAGTGAAGATATTGGGGCAGTGTGACAGGGTAAACAAAAGCCACCAGTTATATGCCTGGAAAACCTATGTCTAGTCTGCAGTGCAGCACTGACTAGGTTAACTTCAGCTGGGAACCTCAGGACAATTAGTTTGATCCCAGCTGCCTAATCAAGGTGTGTTAAAACCCAGGCTGTAGACACATGTAGGCGGTCGGTTGAGGAGAGAGGAGTAAGCTGCTGAGAGATTTCCTGATACAAGGTCTGATTAGAAAAGTAGATGAATTGTGAACTGTCTGTCCCCTGCATAGAAAAGGGCAACTGCCATATACACTGTCTGCTAAAGAGAAACTGTTTTTTTGTTGCTGATGAAAAGCTATTTTTGTTTTGTGTGCTGTATATTTTGCAAGGCTAAATAAATAAGCCTTGTCAAGAAACCCGCGTGTGTAGTTGCATGTACCCTGCAACAGGGAGTCAGAGCAGGAATGGCAGAATGGCAGAATTACTCCATCAGACAGGGGAATACAGTAGTTCCTCCAGCACAGAGGGGACTTGGGATACTCAGAGACCAAGAAAGATTGTGGTGGTAGGGGACTCCATTATTAGGAAGGTAGATAGGGAAATCTGTTGTTGTGACCACATGAACTGAACAGTTGTTTTTTTCCCAGATGTGTGAGATTATGGATCATGTAGACAGATTATTGGGAGGGGCTGGGACTGATCCGGTGGTCTTAGTACACATTGGCACTAATGACAAAGTTAAAGAAAGATGGAGGGTTCTAAAAATTAGTTCAGGGATCTAGGCCACAAGCTTAAGGCAAGGACCTCCAAGGTAGTATTTTCAGAAATACTACCAGTGCCATGCACTACCCCGGGGAGGCAGTTGGAGCTTAGGGAGGGAGGTTAATGCATGTTTAAGAAAGTGGTGTAGGATGGAGGGGTTTGGGTTTTTAGAGCACTGGGTGTCTTTCTCTGAAAGGTGCTATCCTTATACAATAAATGGATTGCACCTCCCTAAAGAAGAATCATCTGTGCTGTGGGGAGCAAAAGGTAATGGACTAGACAGAATAGATAGGAATGGGGAAATAACTATGAGTCAAAGGGGTGGAGTGGGGGGAGGGGTAGTTTAGCAAGCAGTGAGGCACCCATATTTAATACAGATAATGCTAGTAAACTTTTAAAGACCAAAAGCAGTGGGCGTAGATAGGCAGGAGCAGACAAGCTAACAATAGCACAGACTGGTACTGTAGCAACGTTAAGTGTATGCTTGCTAATGCAAGAAACCTGGCAACTTTAAATAATAGTCAAAAAGGGGCAATACGATATCGGCATTGCTGAAACATGAAGGGAGGAAACTCATGACTGGGCAATTAATTTAGAGAGATCAAGAAAATAGAAGAGGTGGTGGAGTATGTTTATATGTTAAACCAGATTTAAACCGTATTAAGGGAATATGTTTATGAAGGGATTGATGAAAATGTAGAGACTTTGTGGATAGGGACTTGCAGGGAAGGTAAAAGTGCAAAAAAAAATGTAGGGATAGGATATAAACCTCCAAATATCTGCGAGATCGAGGAAGCAAAACTACATATGCAATTAGCAAAGGCCGCAAATAAAGATCATGTTTTAATAATGGGTGATTTTAATTATCCAAACATCACGTGGAGCAATGATATTAGCAGTATAACTAAAGGGAACAGGTTTTATTGTGTACTAAAGACAATTACATGACTCAAATTATTGAGGAACCAACCATAAGAGGGGAATTGCCGTACTTGGTAATATCAAACAATGTAAAAAGTATTAACAAATATTGAAGACGGGGAACATTTTGAAACGGTGATCTCATTTGAAAATAAACCATATTGTATGTGTAACGGGTATTCCACCCCACCCAATTGCAGATATAGTGTGGGTGCGGAGAACATACAGTTTTACCAGGTGTGGTGCTTTACCTGTTAGGCTCACAGGAGGGCTGAGCTTCCGCCACGGGGAACCTGGGGCAATTATCTTATGAGTAACCCTGTACTTGGTGCAGCGCCTCCACCTGCGATGGTTCCTAGAAGAGCATGAATGGTTCCTCGCAGGACACATATAAATAACCAGCACAACGTATGTAACTAATCAATGACTTTACTTGCAAGCATAAGAACATATACGTGCTTGTAACATCAACAGGTGTCCCTCCCTAGAGGAGACACTAACTACTGCGTCTCGCAGGACGCTAACACTCTTGCGCCATGGCGGACGCCAACACTCCACGCGCCACGGCGGACGCCAACACTTCACCAAATGATCCCACCCCGTGTCCAGTAACCCCACACAATGTCCCGCACTACCAAGTCATATAAATGTGTGTGTGTGACTGCGCAGCCACTATGTCTGGTAATAGTATTTGTTGGTGCACTTGATGTTACAGATTAGCTGCCGAGCACTCCAGTGCTCAGGCCTGCAACGGGCTTCGCAAAGGATCAGACGAGCTCCTACATGATATCCTGGATACTCCCGTGTGGTGATCCGTCAGGGCCAATCCCACCCTTGATGATAGTCCAGCTCTCTTTAGTGACAGAGACTTGAACCCAAGTCTCTCAGCAGGAAACGCAGCGTCCGTTGTGTCCTTAACTAACAAATAGCTAATGGGGCAGGGTCCCTAACCTAGGGCCTGTCCCTACAAACTCAGCTACTGTGACTCAGGGCTATCTGGGGCCTAGGGGACTGCTGGCCTAGGGCAGGGAGTCACTGACTCCTGCACCCTACCTCCTTCCCCTAGCTGCTCCGGTCACCAACTGCCAAACGTGCTGCAAACCCGCGAAAATGTATCAATCTCCTTGCAGGGAGATGCTGCAGCCCTATTGGCTCCCTGGGGTCATGTGACTCTGCCCCTGTACACCCTGAGGGTGGACTGCCCTGCGCAGGTGCGACCTATCTGTGTTCCTCCCGGCGCTCCGGTGCCCTTGCGCATTGGGCAATGCACCTAGCAATGGCGGCGCCCTGCTCTGCTAGCCGCCGGGACCGCAGCAACGCGACCGCGGCCCTAGCAACGGCCCGATCGCATCCCCGGCAACCGGCCCGCTCGCTTCCCCAACAACCGGCCCGCTCGCGTCCCCGGCAACTGGCCCGCTCGCGTCCCTGGCAACCGGCCGCATAAGAGAGAGAGAGACGCACTGCTCGCGCACGGCCCCGCACCAACAGGGGACCTGGCTACATATGGAATCAACCATGCCTCTTCATTTTAGCAAGGGAGACTTTAGTAAACAAAGGAAGAGTCTAGAAGGAGTAAATTGGGATGAAGTTCTTGCTGAAAAAAATACAGAAGAAAAATGGTCAGGCTTTAAAATCTTGTTAGATAAGTATACTTTTATCTATTTCCGTTCGGTAATAAATAAGAAACAGGTTTAAACAAATGTAGGTAAATAAAAAGGTTGGGATGGAAAGGAAGAGGCAGGAATTTTGATTCTTAAAGTCAGAAGGGACAGAGGCATCATATCAGAATAATAAGGAATGTAACAAAAGTTGCAAAAGTGCAATCAAATGAGCAAAAAAGGATTGCAACAGAAAGTAAGATCAACCGTAAAAAATTCTTTAAGTACCTTAACAAAAAGATTAGAAAAGAGAATATACTGTAGGACCCTTTCAGTGCCAGATGAATGACAAATGATTTGTCTCTGCATTTAACAAGGAGGGGTAATTTGAAGAAAGGCTTGCCTAACATTGTGTTAACAGAAAAAGAAGTGGAAAGGCAGCCTGATAAAATGAAGGCAAATAAAGCACCTGCTTCCTATAGCATGCACACAAGGGTTCTTAAAGATCTAAATTCAGTAATAGCAAAACCATTATATTTAATATCCGGGGCCTCCATTTCCATAGGCCAAGTACTACAAAATTGGCGTAAAGCAGATGTGGTGTCTATATTTAAAAAGGGAATTGCAGACCTGTACGCCTGACATCAATAGGGGTGGGAAAGCTATTAATAGAGGGTTTAGTGAGGAATAATATTCAGGAATACCTAATGGATAACATCATTAGTAATACTTTAGATTTATGAGGGATAGGTCATGCAACCTGGATTGAAAACTGGTTGAAGGATAGATTTACTCTGTGCCCAGGACATACTTGAAAACGAGAGGTAACTCTCAATGTATTACTTCCTGGTAAAATATTTTATAAATAAACAGAGGTGTCATAAAAGGAACATTTTCTGGTTGCGCTAAAGTTTTAAGTGGCGGACCTCAAAGTTTGGCACTGGGTCCACTGCTTTTTAACTTGTTTATTAATGACCTTAACGTTGGCATAGTGACAAAGGTCTCCATCTTTGCTGATGAGACTAAATGATGTAAGGTAGTAAAATCAGACCAGGATTAAATATCTGTACAGAAGAACCTGGATAATATGGAAACTTGGATAGGTTAAATGGCAGGTGAGGTTTAATACAGATAAATGTAAGGTTATGCATTTGGGAAGCAAGATTGAATAGGCTACTTACAAATTAAATGGGACAAAATTAGGTCACTCATTGATGGAGAAGGATTTAGGAGTGTTTGAAGACATCAGGCTTAGCAAGAGTGCTCAATGTCAGACAGTGGCTGCAAAGGCAAATAAGAGATTACCTTGCATAAAATGGGATATGGATAGAAGGGAAGGAATCATAATTATGCCACTGTATAAAGTCTTAGTAAAACCACACCTTGAATAAGGAGTACAGTTTAGGGAACTGGACCTCCACACAATGAATGTTCTTGGCTTCACACAAGTTATTTGCTCTGCTACCCATAAAAGGGGACACACTTGTTTTTCAGACCGATTATAGAAGTCTCTGATCTAACAATAGACCCAATGGTCTGGTCAGACCCCCACTACAGTTGGTTCTCAATCATAGCCCTCCTCCTCCTAGATAGGCCCTCGCCCATGGACGTGACCAGTTATTGCCTGTGGAGGGGTCTGACCCTACAGGGAAACCTGAATTTCTCTGACATGTTTAGTGCCTGCGTGGATCCCAGTGCTCTTGTCCTTACTATAATAGAGAGATGGGAGCTGCAATGGAAACTATTGCTCCTATTCGCAAACAACCCATCACCTCATACCACCACACCCATTGTTTTGACAGTTTATTTTAGGGTATTGAAGGGTCGCATGCTTGAACGGTGGTAGTAGAAGTCTTGCATGGAAAACAAATACTGTACATATTACCTGCACTCCTCCCTTTGTGAAATATGCAACTCGTAAAAGGATTGGCCTTACATTTATTGAAAACAAAGAACAATTCATGCACTCCTACCAATTGGAATAAAATATATATAAGTGACATTTAGTACCTGCCTGTGTAACAAAAGGAGTCATTTGGTTGCATCTTTTGATCAAAACATAATTCAAGCATAGGGGAATAGGGAACAATCCCCTAACTGGTGCTACAAACATCACATGTGATATAGAAATATGTTAAACAAATCCGGAATCCATGTAACATGAAATGACAAATCAATCCAGGTGCACAATGAGGTGAGTAAATGAAGGCAATCTCACTCCTATTAAAGCCCCATAAGGTAAGACCAGTAGGGGGTTCTGACTGTGCTGACAAGGGCAAGTGAAGAAAAATCAACAATTAGCCTGTGTGAAAGCACATGCCTCTGCCCGGCGGTCTGGACGGCTGGAGGGATGTGAGAAGCACACTGGCAACCGAAGGAAGTTCTGTGTAAATAAATAAATAAACTCACGAAGTCAGCTGGATCCCGGTGAGGCTTCAGTCCAGGTCAGTACAGCAAAAGTTCAAAGAAGGGACTGATCACAGCAAGTGATAGGGCTGGAGACAGGTAACCAATAAAAAAAGTATTTATTTAATTAAACAGCAGACAGATACAGGGTCCTCTGACGCGTTTCTCGCCCGTCAGGCGCTTTATCAAAGAGTAACCCAGCTTGTGAACAGGGCTCCTTAAGTAGCAGACAACCCACTAGACCAGGTGAGCTCATATCAAAATCAACCATGTCATAGGAGGAAAAAGACAGGTAATGGACTACGGAAGCCTAGATAAGACAGAGCACAAAGTCAGGGGGTCTGTAACGTAAGGAGAAACGTGACGTGCTGGGTCTGTGTGTGTGACATGCTGGGTGTGTGTGAGATGCTGTGTGTTTATGTATGCAAGGTGCTGCGTGTGTGTGAGATTCTGGGTATGCATGCATGTGTGTGATTCTGGGTATGTGTGCGATGCCATGTGCCAGCATGGGGCGGGAGAGTTGAGTTGAGCGCCTGGAGTAGGGTCATCGTACCCTAGGAGCAACCGCCCCCCCCCCCTTGTGTCTGACGGCCCCCCTGTGTCCGACGTCTCCCCTTCTGTCTGATGGCCTCCTCCTTGTGTCCAACGGCCCCTTCCTTGTGTCTGATGGCCACCCTGGTCTCCCATGCCCCCCTTGTCTCCAGAAAGTCACCTACCCCCCACACCCAGTCAGTCTCCTAGTGACCCACCCTCTCTCTGTCACTCTCTCTCTCTTTGTCACCCTCTCTCTCTCTGTCACCCACTCTCTCTCTGTGTCACTCTCTCTCTCTCTCTCTCTGTCACCCACTCTCTCTGTGTGTCACCCACTCTCTCTCTCTGTCACTCTCTCTCTGTGTGTCACCCACTCTCTCTTTCTCTCTATCATCCACTCTCTCTCTTTGTGTCGCCCACTCTCTCTCTGTGTCGTCCACTCTCTCTCTGTGTCGCCCACTCTCTCTCACCCTCTCTTTCTGTCTCACCTTTCTCTGTGTGTGTGTCTCTCTGTCTCTGTCTCTCTCTCTCTCTCTCTCTGTGTCTCTGTGTGTGTGTCTCTCTCTCTCTCTGTGTGTCTCTCTCTCTCTCTCTCTCTGTGTGTGTGTCTCTCTCTCTCTCCCTCTCTCCCTCTGTCTCCCTCTGACGTAACAATCAGGTAATTTATAAATAACATTCTTCCCCACCAACGATTCTGGTTCGCGTCACACCTTTCACCATTGTGTCCAGTATTTTTGGACAAGCCACCTGTCAACCTTACCTGTAGGCTTTCATGTTATTTTTGCGTTGTTGTATGTTGCCACACTGACATTTGCACGTCTGGCGGCAAAGGGGTTAATCAGTGTTTCATTCTCCATATACTCCTTTAGGAAACCTGAGATGAGTGTCTGTTCTTGTTTATATGAAAGCTCATTTGGAAATCCCATTATGTGTTCCCCTCCTTATCAGGGATTTGTATGGCATTCCCAGTTACTGAAGCAGAAAGCAAACATTTAAATATCCTCACCTGGAGCCACAGAATATCACTGGCAATCACCCTCATTGTGCACTAGATAAAAGGGACTCTCCAGGCGTGATTGAGACTGTCTTGAATAGGAAACAGAAAGGACATTCTAATGAAAGATCTACAATTAGGATCTTAATGCACCATTCACTATTAGCTACATATATTGAGTTTATAAAGGAAAAGCACTCAGCCAAATAAGAGCTTATCTTCAATTTTGGTATAGTTCAAATTTCCAGTAGCCGTATTAGTCCCGGACAAATGTATGTTCCTTGTAGGTTGTGATACCTTTTAGAGGACGAACATTTGAGATTGTAATAGGTAAAATAATAGTGTAGAGAGCTTTCCAAACCTTGTGGGTTTATTCAAGTGTACTGTAGGCTATATATAAAATCCAAAATAATATAAAAAAATTGGGTAAGTTAAAGTTGAAATGTGAAAAGCAAAATAATAGCAGTGATCAAAGTGTGATTGTACTAGGGGGTAAAGACTAGAGTACCACTCCTTTTTAAACATTTTCCCCCACACAAACTTAGAACGACACTTTCTTGTCAAATGAAAAACTACCAAAGCAATGAAAGGGCCAACAAGAGTATGTACATATATACATGGATACATACATACATACATACAAACCTGCCTTTCCCTATAATCACTTTGCATTCAATGCTTCCACGGCAGCCAGTGATTCTTACATAGTTACATAGTTACATTGTTACATAGTAGATGAGGTTGAAAAAAGACGTACGTCCATCAAGTTCAACCTATGCTAAATTTAGACAACAGATACTTTGTTCTATATCTATACTTACTTATTGATCCAGAGGAAGGCAAACAAAAAACCCCATTAAGGGAAAAATTAATTCCTTCCTGACTCCAAGAATTGGCAGTCGGATTAATCCCTGGATCAACATCCTTCCCATGTATACTTATTTGGTATATCCCTGTATACCTTTCCCATCTAAAAAGATGTCCAACCTTTTTTTGAACAAATCTATTGTATCTGCCATCACAGTCTCCATGGGTAATGAATTCCACATTTTAACTGCCCTTACTGTAAAGAACCCTTTCCTTTGTTGCTGGTGAAATTTCCTTTCCTCCAACCTTAAGGGATGGCCCCGAGTCCTTTGTACTGCCCGTGGGATGAATAGTTCTTTTGAAAGCTCCTTGTATTGTCCCTGAATATATTTGTATATAGTTATCATATCCCCTCTTAGACGCCTCTCTTCTAATGTAAATAAATCTAATTTAGCTAGCCTCTCCTCATAAGTTAGAATGTCCATCCCCTTTATTAATTTGGTGGCTCTTCTCTGCACTCTCTCTAGTTCCATAATGTCTTTTCTTAGGATTGGTGCCCAAAATTGTACTCCATATTCAAGGTGTGGTCTTACTAATGCTTTGTAAAGGGGCATAATTATGTTTACTTCCCTTCCATCCATTGCCCGTTTGATGCAAGATAAGATCTTGTTTGCCTTTGCAGCTACTGCATGACATTGGGCACTATTGCTAAGCCTGCTGTCTACAAGCACTCCTAAATCCTTCTCCATCAAGGATTCCCCCAATATATCTCCATTTAATTTGTAAGTCGCCTTTTTATTTTTGCATCCCAAATGCATAACCTTACATTTATCTGTATTAAACCTCATTTGCCATTTACCTGCCCACATTTCCAGTCTCTCCAAGTCCTTCTGAAGAGAAATTACATCCTGCTCTGATTCTATTACCTTACACAATTTAGTATCATCAGCAAAGATGGAGACTTTGCTCTCGATCTGATTAATGATATACAAAAAGGACCTCATAGGGCTTCTTCTGCTATTGAGTGGAAAGACCTACAGTATTGGCTTCAATGGAGTTTTCTGTGCGATATCACAGCTTTCAGAATAAGATCCATAGGGCATCACTTTATTAACTTTAACATGGATTCATAAAGCTTATGCCTGCTTACATGTCATTACCCAGAATCCCTAGCTGTGATAGAAGCACGGTATGCTTTGTGATTATGCGGTAAGGCAGATTTGGGGACCTGCATGGAATATGTGACGTGTTCATAAGTGTTTTTTACAATTGCTGCATGGTGGAGGGTTTTTTCCAATTTTTTCCTTATAACTTATTTGTATACCTGTTTCTTATTTAATAATGGAAGACAATTCCATTTTTTTCTTCTTTTTTTTTCTTTGTCTCTCTCCCTTCTTGTTTGGTATTTATCTTTCTTTGTTCTTAAGAGTTTTGTGATACAGTACTTGTCATGGAGTTAGAGCTTTAATTAGTATTGTGTCAAGGGATATATACTAGGGTCTATAAAACACTTATCTCGATGACCAAAAAAAGTTGGATATCTTTTTAGAAAGGAAAGGTATACAGGGAGATACCAAATAAGTAAACATGGGAAGGATGTTGATCCAGGGAGTAATCTGATTGCCATTAATTGGAGTCAGAAAGGAATTTATTTTGCCCTCCCGAGACATCATTGGATGATGAATCACTGGGACTTTTTGTTTGCCTTCCTCTGGATCAATACACTATAAATACAAATATAGGATAAGCATCTGTCATCTAAATGTAGCATAGGTTGAATTTGATGGACATATATGTCTTTCCCCCCCCCCCAAACCTCATCTACTATGTAACTATTTAACTATGTTTTATGACTCCTGTAATAACAGCCTATATAAAATAGAGCCGTTCTCTTCAATGTGCATTTGTTAATTTTTAACGACACAAGAAAACATATGTTCTATTTCATGCTATCAAAATGTAAACCTCAGTAAAAAATAAACAAAATCACATGTAAGTGAATAACATTACAGAACTGATGCTTCTTATTTAAATAGATATTAAAGAATACTGCTGTTACAAAAGCCTCACCCCCATCCCCCCCCCCCCAAATAATAATAATAAGGTGAGACAGGGTTAAGCAGTTAACAATGTCCTATGTTCTATTCACTATGTTGATACAGCATTCGCTGTGTCATACCCGTCTCCTTCGCCATATTGAATAGAGCCATTGTGATTAGTTCTCTTCTAGTCCTTGACTTGCAGCTGTGAATCTCTCTGTCCTGTGTCTGATTTGTTCTGAAGATGCTCGTGTTTTTATGCTAATTATAAATGGAGATGAGGGAGCGGTTCGCTGCAAAAGCCCATATTATTTCCTATGAAGTTTACGAAAGTTTACATCCTGCCGCGGTACACGGAGACACAGTCATTTCTATGCGAGGAATTCTCTCGTTTGTTTGACGAGAAGAAGGAAATTATAGAGGTATCATCGCCCTTCTATCAATGAAAATTGAGCTTCAAGAAGATTTAACCCTGTGTTATCAAGAAGTGCTAGCGGATATTTTCGAGAGCCAATGGATTAAAACGTATTGAGTGGTCAGAATGTGATATTACTGGCTAGGACAGGAGTGGCCAACTCCTGTCCACAAGGGTCACCAACAGGTCAGGTTTTAGGTATATCGTTGCTGTTTCCTCCCCTTTAGAGAAATTAAAATAGCAGTCAAATCTTGTAGGTCCCCAGGGCTTAAACAAAAAAATTGATTTATTTCCAGCGGACCCCCTCTTTAAACTTCAATATTGAATTTCGAAGGGATTGATGCTTTATATGGGAAAATTCCATTTTCATCAGAAATCTATTTAATCCCTTGCCTCTTGTGCAAAATGATTGTGTTGCTTTTCTACGACATTCAAGCATGTCAGTGAGAAGGAGTGGCTCAGTGAGTAAAGGCACTGTGGCTTATTCACTAAACCTCAATAAAATCAGTGCATTGCCGATCGACTTGCCGACTGCACACTAAAATGTGTCAAAATGGTATTCACTAAGAAAAAACACAATTTTTTTAAAGTTCGGTCAAAAAATGCAAGGTCACACTACCACGCTGAAACTGTTTGTTTAAACAGCAGCCTGGAAGAGATGCACGGAGACGCTGCGTCTCCCTGCACGGCTCTTACAGGCGATCGTGCAGTTTAAATACTAATTTTAATACTAGTGTACGGGAGCAGGGGGTCTCCTGACCTGAACCGCATGGATTTCAGCCTCGGGGACTCCGTGCTTCCTGAGTTACAGGCCCTGTTGTGTGGTGCCGGTATATCCACCATTTTTAAATCCTCCGCATCACGGCCCACGTGACCGGGGGATTTAAATACTACAGGAGATACCGGAACCCCATACCGTGGTCTGTATCTTGGAAGCAGGGGGTCCCTGAGGCTGAAATCAATGTGGTTCAGCTCCTGCTCCTGCACACTAGTATTTAAAAAAAATCACCGAAAACAAAATGGCTGCCATCACACGTTACTCCAACCAATCGGATTGGGAGATATACCATGTGAGGCCTCACATGGTACACCCCCAGTCTGATTGGTTTTAGTACCATGTGACGGCTTCCGTTATTTTTTTTCAAAGGATGTGACGTCATCTTAAAGGGAGGGGAAAAAAATGGAAGCTGTCACATGGTTTACTACAACCAATCAGACTGGGGGTGTACCATGTGATGTGTCGCATGGTATATCTCCCAATTCGATTAGTTGGAGTAACGTGATGGCAGCCATTTTGTTTTTTGTGACGTTTTTATTGTATGTTATTTTTGTATTTTTTGGTATTTTTATTGTTTTTTTTAGGTTGCCCGTTGACTGTCAATGTGTTTATCTATGCCCCTTTCGGGCTATAGGTAAACACAGAGACAAGCAATGCATTTTTTGGCAAATGCTTGTTTTGATTTTATTGTTATGTATTTATGGTGCTTGTTTTTTTTTTTGGTTGCCCATTGACTGTCATAGTGGCAAAGCATGCCCATATTATATGGGCATGGTGTACCACTGTTTCAATCAATTGCTTTATTGGCATTTTTAATGTTTTTTTTTAATATAATGTGTTTTATTTAGTGGCTGTTTTTTTAGCTTGCCCATTTATTGCCATAGTGGCAAACCATGGCCATATTATTAACACTGTGCTAATGAATGGGTAGCGGGGGTGGGGGTAGTTGCCCCGGGGGGGGATTGTTAGGCCTCCCGGGTGGGTAGCAGGAGAGGGGGGTTAACTCCTTAATTACTATAGCGTTTACTAACCGCTACGGTGATTAAGGGGTTAGTGGCCATTCATTTTTTTCTATTGTAATGTTCCTGCCAACGGAGGACAAGGACGTGGAGGACGGTGATGAGGACGGCCTTCATCCTTCTTTGCAATGGTAAGTGCCACTTTTATTAACTTTATGCTGGCTGGTTTTATTTTTATTGGGAAAAGGCACTATTATCCATATCTGGATAACAGTAATTGTGTCCATTACTGTACTGTATGTATTGGGGATGGTGGGGGGGGGGTTGTATTTATGTATTGCACTGTAAAAAAATTTTTTATAGGGAAAGTGCTATTAGCCATCTTTAGTTAGTTGCACTTTTATCCATTCCTGTTGTTGGCACAGGGGGTGGGTGAAGGTGGTAGTTACCCTAGGGTAGTGTTTAGGCATTACGGTAAGGTTGCGCAGGGGGTTAACCCCTGCATTACCTTAGCGGTTGTAACCGCTAAGGTAATGCAGGGGTTAACTTCTACTGCCACCCTCCCGCAAGGCCTAAACACCCACTCTGGGGCAGCTACAAGCTTCACCCACCCCCTGTACCAATAACTTTGCAGTGCCTGCTATTTAACACTTTCATTACCTTAGCGGTTAGCCGCTAAAGTAATGAAACTGGCTGTAATTTTATTTGTATTGCATATGATTGATACCGGAGGCCGGCAGGGACCCCTGGGAACTTGCGAAGCCCCCCGGAGATGCAGGGGCTCTTGGGAACCCCTGGAGATGCAGGGACCCCTGAGATATGGGGACCCGTGGGGACCCCCGGAGATGCGGGAACACCCAGGGACCCGTGAGTCCCAACGGGTCTCCAGGGGTCCCTGCCGGCCTCCAGTATCAATCCTGTGCAGTAAAACTAAAAGAAAATATTTGTATCCATCTTGCAATATCTTTAGCGTCAGCCTTTAGCTAGCACCAAAATATTGCACGTTTTTAAAGTACGATATGCTTAGCACTACTTAGTGAATTGCAGTTTCTGGGGGGGAAATCAATTTTTGGGCTTTTTTTAGCTTATCGTCCTGCTTTTTTTTTTTTTTGCCAGAGTGTTACAGTACTATAAAAAGCCATTTCAGATATTGCCCTGTTATCGGAACCTTGTGAATAGCAACACGTGCAATATCGCACTATGAGGACATCTATAGTGCTATAAGCCACTTCTCAATGTTTAGTGAATGAGCCCCACTGACTCCTAAAAACAATAGCACTGCGTTTGAAGCAGGGTGAGCCTTGTTCAATTCCCAGTGTCAGCTCCTTGTGACCTTGGGCAAGTCACTTTATCTCCCTGTGCCTCAGGCACCAAAATCATAGATTGTGCCATAGATAAGGACGCTATATAAAAGTTGTTATCAATAAATAAATGTTTATCTGTTTGACTAATGATGGCCCCATCATTACTTTATAAACGAAGAACAAAAAAAAACAGCAATTCACCTGTATATTTGAAGACTGACAAACTGTCTTATTACCCAAAGACATTGGATACAATGTAAAAACACTCCTTGGAAAGTTAAAAATACAAGTGTCAGTGAATGCCTAAGGCTGGGGCCATAGAGGGGTGAGGAGTTCGGAGCCGCGCTGACGCTGAGGCTCGCCTGCTGAAATCTGCGCAATTTCATGCCCATGCAGGCGAGCCAGCGGCCGCGATCGGAGGCGGGGGGAGACTGAGGGAGGTGGGGCAGTTACGTCGCTGGGCCAATTGCCCGCGACGCACCGACGTCAACGTCACGGCGCTGACGTCATGGCGCTGTGACGTTGACACTACTCCGCGCTGATTGGATGTTTTCAGCCGACAGCTCGCTGAAAACAGCTTGGCTGTCGGCTGAAAAATCCTGCGCCTCCGCACGCCTGCGGACGCTCGCGTGAGCCCCCTCTCAAGGCATCCTCATTGAGGATGCAGGGGCTCAGCGCAGAGCATCCGCACGGCTCAGCACGGCCTGTCCTTCTATGGACTCGGCCTTATACATGCCATAGTCCTCAGTTCACCTTTGGCCAAGAGACACTTAAAAACGGTCAATGTTTAACAGGTCATTAATTCAGAGATAGCAACACCACTTTTTCTTAAGTACTTTGCCCACTACTAGAGAAGATGTTTTAAGCAAGTGTGAAGATGAAAATAACCTTAATGTATGTGTGTTTCAGCTGAATTTCTGCTCGTGTTATCTGGGATACGCCTCTCTACATTCTTGATCTGCCCGTATTTTTAAATAGTTCAGAGATGACATGCACTCCGCAGGGATTATTTTAAATGTATCTGGAAATCACTTGGTGACCTCCAGTGTCAACAGGAATGGCAATTATAGTATTGTTCTTCCAGGCAAGCAACAAAATCCTGAGGCAAAAGTTAATGGAAGATACCTATTAAAAAGTCTCCTGGCTGCCAAATAACGAGTCTGCATATTAATGTGGAGAAAAGTGTGTTGAGACGCACTGCTCCGTTTATTGGAGCAGAGCTGTGGCGTACGTAAAAAAAAGTTTCCTTAATCTGATGCAGAATATTAGACTGACGCCACTTCAGATATGAGGGGAAAAGACTTGCAATATTGGCACAAGTTAAATGTGATACAATTTGCATCGTGTATCTCCTCCTACTGATGCTCCACACTGGGCAAGCAAGGGCAGACAGTAGGAGTTTCATTAATCAAAGGTGAAAATGCCCCAGTTTTACTCCACAACTGCCTTGATACATAGACCTCCTAACTGAACCAGTGGAGTTATATTGAAGCAATAATGCCTTTGATTTCAATTTGATTCCAATTTGATTCCTTCTCTTTGGTGCTATTTGTTGCTTCATGTTTGCCCTGATTTTGGAGCCGGGTGACTATTGGGGTATATGTTTCAAGGTAAAATTGATGCAGTTCTAGGGCAAAACAACTGCTCCAAAAGTATCAAAGGGAAAAATCCCATTAAAGAATAGGATGTTAGTCTTTAGGCAGTAGGACCCTTTGTTACATATCCCCCTTTGTGTGTCTTAAAAGCTTCAGCCCAACTGGGTTATTTTTAGGGAGGAAATCACGGAAATAGAATTTTGGCACCTATTTATAGGGATCAACCAGAATCTCCATACAGTGATGATGAGATTATTAGGAATGGGGCTGGAATACTAACTAGGAGTGGGGTGAATGCTTTTTGTGCCACATTCTTTTTTTAAAGCTGAAAGATTTATTGTGATTGAAATAGAAACTAATTACTTTTTGCTTAGGGGTCTGACAGCTTTTTCCCTACAAAAACACCACTGAATAACACATGTTGGATTTGCAGTAAACTATGAGATTGATAGAAAACCAGCAGGGGGGGGGGGGGGGGTCTATTGCTGTAATTTATCAGCGCCTCCCAGTTGTAAATCTTGGCCAAAAAAACTGCACCAGATGTTACATTCTAGATGAGGTTGAAAAAAGACATATGTCCATCGAGTTCAACCTACAATATGTAAAATTTAGATTACAGATACTTCTCCTATAATTGTATTTACAATGTATTGATCCAGAGGAAGGCGAACAAAAAAACCCCAGTGAAATATATTCTAATATCTCATAAGGGGAAAAATAAATTCCTTCCTGACTCTAAATAATGGGAATCGGATTACTCCCTGGATCAGCATCCTTCCCATGTTTACGTATTTGGTATATCCCTGTATACCTTTTCTTTCTAAAAAGATGTCCAATCTTTTCTTGAAGATATCTATTGTATCTGCCATCACAATCTCTATGGGTAATGAATTCCACATTATAACTGCCCTAATTTATGAAGGAAAATTATTCACATGGAAATCAATGGGGTTTACTTGTTTAATTATTCTGGTACTGTGTTTATGCATCAGTTCTGCAGCCAGGAGACTTTAAGAAATGACCACACTGATGTATCAAGGTAAAAGTAGAGCAAAACAATCGCATTACATACATATCAACGAGATTTGTTTCGTTGACACCTCCGGAGCAGTTTTAAAACGTCACACAGGGGGCGATGTATCAATGTAAAGAAATTCCACACGAACGGATTGGTTAATTTTTTTGCCTGCGCTTGCGTCAATTGCAGGAAAGTGTTAATACATTTGAGTGTAGTGAACACCTCAGACTTGCTTGATTTGTTAACGCAAATACAGGATAAAAAAAGGACATATTTATTTTATTTATTTATAAAATGTTTTACTAGGAAGTAAAACATTGAGACTTACTTCTCGTTTTCAAGTATGTCCTGGGCTTAGAGTTAGGATGACAAATAATACATGGTTACAATATGGAGACACAGACACAACTCCTGGGTTGCGTTCGCAGTATGTTTTGGGTCATTGTCCATCTCATTATAATCTGTTTGTTATGTAATTCCTCTATAACTCCTCCTCCTATTGACACTCCCCAAATCACAAGCTGACGCACACAACGCAAAGCCTGGAGCAAAGACCTTAATACACTGACACTAAGGCACAAGATAAAAAATGACAATTAAAGACAAGCAATTTTGCCGTAATATATGCCCCCACCCCCATAAGAGTATTTACTATATTCTCCCAGCTGCGTAACTGAGGCAACAACTGTGCAAAAAAAAAAACCCAAAAAACAGCACAAGATTTATCAATGCAAATAAATCTCATTGAAAGGTCTGTAATGCGTTGCAGGCCCCTCTGACAGCAAAGGGCTCAAACTTTTGGGCGAGACCACTTCTGCTATAAAAATGAACACACTGTCTTAAAGATGAAATCCACTCCACCCATACACTGAGTTATCTCCGCGTGAAATACTCTGACCAGGGCGGGAGTTTGTTTTTACACAGCTCCTGCACCCGGCACAGATAAAAACAGTGACACAGCATTTTGCTAGCCTGGTCAGGCACATTAACATCAGCAAAATATAGCAAACCGTCAGCAATCAGTGGTGCAAAGCGGTACTTTTTTCACTTTCAAACCCAAGCCTTGTATCAAAGTCTCCCTGCTGCAAAATCAGAAAAAAAAACTGCACCAACATTTCAAAGTAAAAATCTCTGTATATCCTATGATCAGGGGTGCGCAAACTTTTTCCTCTGCACCCCCCTGCCTGCTCTCCCCCCTTAACTTATGTAGCAGGGTACTTCCCTTATCTCCGTAGCGAGCCGGTTCCGTGGCTCGGGAGGATCGGGGGAAGTTGCGGCAGCCATCTTGTGCTTGGCGCCGCCTGTTATGATGGACTGTGTGTAGCGCAGCAGTGGCCATGTTGTGGTTGGCGCCGCTGGAAGGGGAGGTCAAAGAGACCAGGATTTCCTTTGCGGGACACAAGGCAACGAGGCAGTTCTGATGGTGCCGTGGGAGGAGGAGGTAGTGTCAGGGAGCAGTCAGCTTCCTGGACTAGGCCAGACTTTACCCCCTAGACCCCAGGCAGTCCCCTCACTGTAGATAAGTGTGTGAGGGATCGCCAACAGTATAGGAATTACCCTGTAGCCAGATACCTCCGCGGAGTAGAAATCAGACTGTGCGTGAGTTACTCAGGCTGGAGGCAGCACCCCGTGGCGGCCCAGGACGTGAGGCATGAGGGGCTTGGTGTCGGAGACCCCGCGGCGTGGGACCTGACCACCCTCCTATCTTGGAAGCACCCCCTTGTTACAGACCTGTACCATGAAGGTAGACGTGCACCAACGGTACACGAGGGCAGCGCTGCCCTCACATATACACTTGGGACAAGGGAGGCTCTGATGGACACAGGGTTCCCGGTGTCCAGGGTACCCTAAGTATTGGGGGGGAGACAAGCACCCATATTATTGTACTGTTACTGTGTTATTGTTATTTCTGTGTTTCATATTATTCTCTTTGCCATACTGTGGGATCACAGTAAAGAAGTATTACATAAACTGTGTGAGTGTGATTTCTGGGGTATACAGTATAGGTATACAGGTTCCCGTGACGAGCTATCCCGCTAACGCTGGGATCCTCACAGGTGGAGGCGCTGCACCCATTCACCCCAGGTTCCCCACTAGTGGAGGCTTAGCCCCTGTAAGCCAACAGGTCACACAGTAGCGCATAGCGCCTGCAGTTTCCCTTAGGGGTAGGGAAGGGGTGTTACACTTGTCTCCGGTGTCAAATGACCCTGCGGCGTCATTTGGCACTGTGTTGCCATGGCGACGTGTCGCCCGAAGCTGGCAGAGACAAGGTAAGGGAACTTACAGGGGCCTCGCGCATTTTTTTGTCACTTTTTTCACCCACCATAACTTTAAAAAAAATTATATATATATATATATATATATATATATACACATTAAAAAAATATATATATGTGTGTATATATCTGATATGATATATACAGTCATGGGAAAAAGAAAGTACACCCTCTGAATTCCATGGTTTTACATATCAGGACATAATAACCATCATCTGTTCCTTAGCAGGTCTTACAATTAGGTAAATACAACCTCAGATGAACAACAACACATGACATATTACACCGTGTCATGATTTATTTAACAAAAATAAAGCCAAAATGGAGAAGCCATGTGTGAAAAACTAAGTACACCTTATGATTCAATCGCTTGTAGAACCACCTTTAGCAGCAATAACTTGAAGTAATCGTTTTCTGTATGACTTTATCAGTCTCTCACATCATTGTGGAGGAATTTTGGCCCACTCTTCTTTACAACATTGCTTCAGTTCATTGAGGTTTGTGGGCATTTGTTTATGCACAGCTCTCTTAAGGCCCCGCCACAGCATTTCAATCGGGTTGAGGTCTGGACTTTGACTGGGCCATTGCAACACCTTGATTCTTTTATTTTTCAGCCATTCTGTTGTAGATTTGCTGGTGTGCTTGGGATCATTGTCCTGTTGCATGACCCAATTTCGGCCAAGCTTTAGCTGTCGGACACATGGCCTCACATTTGACTCTAGAATACTTTGGTATATAGAGGAGTTCATGGTCGACTCAATGACTGCAAGTTTCCCAGGTCCTGTGGCTGCAAAAACAAGCCCAAATCATCACCCTTCCACCACTGCTTGACAGTTGGTATGAGGTGTTTGTGCTGATATGCTGTGTTTGGTTTGCGCCAAACGTGGCGCTGTGCATTATGGCCAAACATCTCTACTTTGGTCTCGTCTGTCCAAAGGACATTGTTCCAGAAGTCTTGTGGTTTGTTCAGATGCAACTTTGCAAACCTAAGCCGTGCTGCCATGTTCTTTTTGGAGAGAAGAGGCTTTCTCCAGGCAACCTTTCCAAACAAACCATACTTGTTCAGTCTTTTTCTAATTGTACTGTCATGAACTTTAACATTTAACATGCTAACTGAGGCCTGTAGAGTCTGAGATGTAATCTTTCTCACTGTAGAATGATGGACATTAAATTGTTAGGAAATGGCCTTATAACCCTTCCCAGATTGATGGGCAGCAAAAATTGCTTCTCTAAGATCATTGCTGATGTCTTTCCTCCTTGGCATTGTGTTAACACACACCTGAATGCTCCAGACCAGCAAACTGCTAAAACTTCGACTTTTATAGAGGTGGTCACACTTGCTGATGATCAATTAATCAAGGGCATTTGATTAGCAGCGCCTGTCTGCTACTTAGCATCTAAGGCCTGGGACAGAGTAGGTTCAGCCTCGCTGAGCCGGGTTGAGCCGCGCTGAGCAGATGCACTAACCCCCTGCATCTGTCATCAGCGCAGCTATAGTGCGGAGGCTCAGAAACTTTGCCGAGACAGGCAAGTTTAAAATTTGCCACTCGGGGAAGTGGAGGAGCGGTCACGTGACCGCTCACAACCAATGGGAGCGAGGGACTAGCCTCGCCTCCCGCTCCGCCTCCTGACACGACTCCGCTCCGCCTCCGCCCCGCCTCCGCCCCGCCCCCCGAGCGCGCTCACTGCCTCGCCTGCCAAGACAGGAAAAAGCTCCATTTTGAGCAGGCAAGGCAGAGCAGGAGCGCGGCTCAGCGCGGCTTAACCTGCTATGTTCCAGGCCTTAATTCCCATGGAAGCAATAAGGGTGTACTTAGTTTTTCACACACAGCTTCTAAATTTTGGCTTTATTTTTGTTAAATAAATCATGACACAGTGTAATATGTCATGGGTTGTTGTTCATCTGAGGTTGTATTTACCTAATTTTTAGACCTGCTAAGGAACAGATGATTGTTATTATGTCCTGATATGTAAAACCATGGAATTCAAAGAGGGTGTACTTTCTTTTTCACATGACTGTATATTATATGTAAGCATATCATACGGTTATATAACAATCATGTCAAGTTTCTGGTTGATTTAAAAAAAATTATAATAATAAAGTCGCCCTCCCCAAAAAAGGTTGTCATATATATATTTATATAACAAAGATACACCCTTTCCTCTGTTACTGCTAAAACTTTGACTCAGGCCCTCATTCTCTCCATCTCAATTATTGTAACCTCCTGCTGTCCAGCCTTACTGCCTCTCACCTGTCTCCCCTACAATCTATCCTAAACGCTGCTTCCAGAATCACTCTACTCTTTCCTAAATCTGTCTCAGCGTTTCCCCTGCTGAAATCACTCTCCTGGCTTCTTATCAAATCTCGCATCTCGCACTCAACTCTCCTCCTCACTTTTAAAGCTTTACACTCTTCTGCCCCTACTTACATCTCAGCCCTAATTTCTCGCTATACACCATCCCGACTCTTGCGTTCTGCTCAAGGATGTCTTCTCTCTACCCCCTTTGTATTTAAAGCCCTCTCCCGCCTTAAACCTTTCTCACTGACTGCCCCACACCTCTGGAATGCCCTTCCCCTCAATACCCGACTAGCACCCTCTCTATCAACCTTTAAGACCCACCTTAAGACACACTTGCTTAAGGAAGCATACGAGTTGCAGCGTGGCTAATACTATACACGATACATAAAGCTTGGCCCCCTGCAGATGCACTTACCTGAATGCCCTCCTACTGTCTTTGTATGTTCTCCCCACCAATTAGATTGTTAGCTCTTCGGAGCAGGGACTCTTCTTCTACAATGTTACTTTTATGTCTGAAGCACTTATTCACATGATCTGTTATTTGTATTATTTGTTATTTATATGATTGTCACGTGTATTACTACTGTGAAGCGCTATGTACATTAATGGCGCTATATAAATAAAGACATACATACATACATATATACAGTTAAGTCCGGAAATAATTGGACACTGACACAATTTTCATCATTTTGGCTCTGTACGCCACCACAATGGATTTGAAATGAAACAACCGAGATGCAATAGAAGTGCAGACTTTCAGCTTTAATTCAAGGGGTTGAACAAAAATATTGTATGAAACGTTTAGGAATTGCAACCATTTTCATACACTGTCCCCTTATTTCAGGGGCTCAAATGTAATTGGGCAAATTAACACAATCATAAATAAAATGTTAATTTTTAATACTTTGTCGAGAATTCTTTGCAGGCAATGACTGCTTGAAGTCTGGAACCACCACACGCTGGGTTTCCTCCTTTGTGATGCTTTGCCAGGCCTTTACTGCAGCTGTCTTCAGTTGTTTGTTCGTGGGACTTTCTACCTTAAGTTTTGTCTTCAGCAAGTGAAATGCATGCTCGATCGGGTTGAGATCAGGTGATTGACTCGGCCATTGCAGAATATTCCACTTCTTTGCCTTAAAAAACTCCTGGGTTGCGTTCACAGTATGTTTTGGGTCATTGTTCATCTGCAAAGTGAAGCGCCGTCCAATCAACTTTGCTGAATTTGGCTGAATCTGAGCAGACAATATATCCCTGTACACTTCAGAATTCATCCGACTGCTTCTGTCTTCTGTCACATCATCAATAAACACTAGTGACCCAGTGCCATTGTAAGTCATGCATGCCCATGCCATCACACTGCCTCCACCGTGTTTTACAGATGATGTGGTATGCTTCGGATCATGAGCCGTTCCAAGCCTTCTCCATACTTTTATGTTCCCATCATTCTGGTACAGGTTGATCTTAGTTTCATCTGTCCAAAGAATGTTGTTGCAGAAGCGGGCTGGCTTTTTTAGATATTGTTTGGCAAAGTCTAATCTGGCCTTTCTATTCTTGAGGCTTATGAATGGTTTGCACCTTGTGGTGAACCCTTTGTATTTGCTCTCGTGAAGTCTTCTCTTTATGGTAGACTTGGATAATGATATGCCTACCTCCTGGAGAGTGTTCTTCACTTGGCTGGATGTTGTGAAGGTGTTTTTCTTTACCATGGAAAGGATCCTACGATCATCCACCACTGTTGTCTTCCGTGGATGTCCAGGCCTTTTTGTGTTTCTGAGCTCACCAGTGCATTCTTTTTTTCTCAGAATGTACCAAACTGTTGATTTGGCCACTCCTAATATTCCTGCTATCTCTCTGATGGATTTTCTTTTCTTTTTTTTTTGCAGCCTAAGGATGCCCTGTTTCACTTGCATTGAAAGCTCCTTTGACCGCATGTTGTGGGTGTTGTGAGTCAATTGTCCAATTACTTTTGGTCCCTTGAAAAAGAGGGGCTACATATTAAAGAGATGTAATTCCTAAACCCTTCCTCAAATTAAAGCTGACAGATTGCACTTTAAATCTGCAGTTCAGGCTCCCGTTTTTTTTTTTTTTTTTAGTTTTTTTTTTAACTTCAATAGTTTTATCTGGGCAATCTCTACTTACCTAAAAAAACTGCATAGCTGCCGGTTAATTCGTTCTCCGTCTATTGATCGGCAAAGTTTGGTGACATCTTTAAATATGGGGAATGTAAATCGTTGCTATAGGAACAAGCATGCTTATTAAAATAGAATACAAGAAAATTGGTCTTTCAAAGTTGTTTTTTTTAAAACAGAAAATGCTAAAAGTATTTTTTCTTACTACAGAACTGATTTATTAAAAAAAAACACATGAAGGATAATGCCTGAACTGCAGCTTTAAGCCCATATTCATTATTTAACTGTAACTTAAATTTATTTTGGTACACAGCCGAAATAACAAAACTTGTATCAGTGTCCAATTATTTCCGGACCTAACTGTACATACATATATATACACACACACAGTATTATTATTACATTCTCAGCAGTTTTAATAGAGGTTGAACTTTGTTTCCTGCTCAAAGTCTTATAACACAATTGTTCAGTGATTCCCTGCTGTCTGTGCTCTTCAGCTGAATTAGGTGTTAATTAAACGTCATTGTTTGGAGGCCGGAGATGCTGCCCTTTGTAAATTGACAAGATAATGACTATAAGCCTGATATGGACAAAGAGTTATTTTTATCCTTCTGACCCCAAAAAGATAATTACATAAACTGTTTGTAAAGTCACAAAGTTCTGTGTAGTCACAATAGTGTTCAAATGCTGAAGCCACAAAATTGTACTATATATATATAATATATAATCGGGTAAACAGGGTTAACCCATCAGGTGCTTCAGAAACAAAGTAGTGGTTGATGCACGTAGATAATCACATTTATGAGGCAAATCACAGCAAACTACTATTAAATATATGTGTGGTCTCTCTCAGCAACTGGCTCAGCTATGAGCACCAATCGTGTTGTGTTTTAAAGGGACTCACGGTTCTGTAGTTTGAGATGCCGAGCCTTGGTACTCCAAATGATGGTAGTTGCACCGCCAACCCTCTCGCAACCGTGCCGTCGCGTAGGGCGGTCACATGACTGGCGGTGATGTCATCAGGAAAGCCAGCAACCACCCGGCGTGCTATCCGGAAGGGGAACAAGGTAGAAACTCCTCCCACAGGAGGCTGGAACGGAGCACAGCCGTCAAAGAAGCGAGGGTAATAGTGGTGGTGACTAAAGAACTTTATTGGACAACAGTGTACAGCTGATGGATCCTCTGACGCGTTTCAGCCCTCAGGCCTTTGTCAAAGAGTGATCCATCAGTCATGACAAGAACCTTAATATAGGCAATACAAATACGAACACCTGTGCAAAATGCTCATTAACAAATGAGCATCAGGTGAACAAGATGATATGCCTAACAACCATGAACATATAACACACAGATTAAAACCAGTACCAGATGTATGAAAACCCTATAGGATATATATATAACCCAAATAGATAGCTACCGCATTTATATTAAGGTTCTTGTCATGACAGCCTCCTGTGGGAGGAGTTTCTACTATATATAATATATATATGTTGGTTGAGGGATGGCTGCACTCACTGTGTTGAACATCCTATAGAGCAGGGGTGCACAAACTCTTCACTCCCCTGCCTGCTCTCACCCCTGCTCGTTCCCCCCCTCTCCGCTCCGATGTCTAATGTGATGCCACGTGACCCGCGGCGTCATTTGAGTCGGGTTGCCATGGCGACGTGTAGCTGGAAGGTTACGATAAGTAAAGTTACAGAGGCCTCGGCGATTCCCAACATTTATTTTAAATGCCTTCAGGGAAGCGAGGGGCGTCTGTAACCACCCCCCCTTCCCCCCTAACATCGTGCGTCCCCCAGTTTGCGCACCTCTACTATAGAGGGTGTCCATGCTAGATAAAAATGAGTATCTAACAGAAAAAGGAAACCGAAGTATTCAAAATATCACAGCTGTGTAACCATGTGCTATGGGCCAATAAACACCCCTTTATTCTGTTCTTACTTTTACGATGTTTTATCCTGGTCACATATTTCATTGTAAAATATCCTGATAACATTTTGTAGATATCAGGCACCAAAAACATAGATTGTAAGCTCCACGGGGCAGGGACTTGTGCCTGCAAAATGTCTCTGTAAAGCGCTACGTAAAACTAGCAGCGCTATACAAGAACATGCTATTATTATTATTATTATTATTTTAACACAATGCTCTAATCTTTCTAAAAAAAAATTAAACCAAATAGCTTGCTCCATTCATCAGAAGACATATAGAACCATGGCCCAGACTGCAGTTTGCTCAGTTTTCCAGTTCATTAGAAATGGAATGTTTAGCCTGCTTATCCATTACATTTAATATGATACAAATGAAGCTGAACGGATTCCTATTGGGGCGTATAATCACTCATCTCTGGAATATAAATAGGGGGATACCACGCCCAGGGCTATTTCATCAAGGCTCTTTATTTATTAAAGCCATCCCATACTTCATTTATCATTCAATAGCCAGTTTGTCCTAGTTTGAAAGTTAACTAGGGACAGTGGTATGTTTATTAGGTTAAATGAAGCTGATTGCTACTTTTTGGTTCACTTTTAACATTTTCACAGTAAACAAAAGCTTTGGGGTGATTTTTTATATTCTGTATCTAATATCTTTTGGTGTCAGTTGTCAATATAAATTGTTCTTCTGATTTTGTTAAGTTCCATAGGTCCAAGTTCAAAACATTTTTTTAAACAACTTGTCAGTGGAATCAGCTTTCTTAGAAAGATTTGATCTCCTTTGAAGTAACCGTTTTACTTATGTGTGTTGTGAAAAAGTAATATGTTTTAATTTTCTCCAGGTACACTGGATTCAAGCATATGGGATACTTATGTTTATCTGTTTGTCTAGGGATGGCATCTTGTTTGCAAACAAAAAAACAAAGCAAATCTTACAATATACCTGATCTTTGAGTGCTATCAAAAAGTCTTAACAGCAAAAGAGATTAAATAAAGATTGTAAAAACTATCCAAAGAATGTATTTACCGTGGAAATGCTAAAGGTGTAAAATATACTTTTAAAATACTTATGGATGTCAAATTCTTTTAATACTCCAAATCCTCTTTAGCAACATAGATGGGAGATGCAGGTGAAAGCACTCAGCCTTAGAACATCATGTGTAATTTTTTTTTAACAGTCTCAGATATTTTAACAGTTGTGCACATCTATAAGCCTGTCTATCAAAATCTCCCAGCTGCAAACCTGGGCCAAAATTGGAACAAGAAAACAGAATTAGTTTTATCCAAAAGAAGGAATTCCGTTAAAAAGCGTAATTTTCATTCAGTGCCTCTTAATGCGAACAACACGTATCAAGGCCTCTTCCCCATGTGCGATTTAGGGAGTGTCAGTAGGAGGTGTAAGGGAGCAGTTACACGTCTAGGGTTGCCAGGTGTCCGGTATTGAACCGGACTGTCCTGTATTTGGATACTCTCTCCAGTAAAAAATGAGAGGTGCTGTAATACTGGACATGTATGTGTCCGGTATTACCTCCCTGGACATAGTGACCTGAAGCACCTTTCACCATTGTGTCCAGTATTTTTGGAGAAGCCACCTGGCAACCCTATACACGTCACATAAACAACTTTCTAAATTGCTCCATGATGTCAGTGGCAAGAGGCACAACTCTAAATGTATTCACTTACAGTAGGCCCAGATCCAAAAAAGGTGCTAAGCTTTAGCATGCCCTTACTCCCATTGTGCTAAATCTTAAGCATCCTTTGGTGGATCTAGGCCTTAGCATGTAATGCTTTGCTGGTCCCTCTGGCAGCGAAGAGGTTAACGTCTTCTTACGAAGCCTGTGTTACCAACCCAGGAACTAGAATAAACGTGGAATTCTCCCCCAGATTGATCTTCAAAAGACGCAGCCATATGATGAGATGAAAAAATGAAACAGTGTCGCCGTGACACAAGATTTACAGAGATGAATAGCCGTCTAGTTAAAATCTGAAATCCCTCATTTGTTTGGCATCCAGGCATTACAAATTCAGGATTAACTGGAAAGGTCGGTAATTCCTTAAACCCAGTTCCATGTCCTGCAAAACAAGTCAACTTTTCAGTGCGCACGTCATCTTTGTCTTTTGATCTGGAATGCGATTTTACAATGATCATGCCTCGTGTTTGTTACTAGCAGGAAACCATGGGTATCATTTATCAAAGTAATTATGCACTAGCATTGACCCACTATTGTAGCTTAAAGACTTCCTGTGTCTTCTTGGTAATGACCATATCTTAATGACTGTCTGTTTTCTGTAAATAAAGAGGTTGTTTTATTATAATCACATTCTATATCTGCAAATAATTTATTTTAAATCCTTAGTCCAATACCAACAGTTTAAAAACAATTTCTGTTTTTAAAATAGGATTTTCATTAACTTTTCCATTCTACTTATATGCTTCATAGTCAAATCCTCCAGCTGTCTCCAATCTCATAGATATATTGATGTAAAATGTTTTTATTTTGGGAGGGGGGGGGGGGAATCTTAAAGCAGCAGTCCGTACAGCTTGTTTTGGTTGGTGGGGATATATTACCTAAACTGGAGGCTAACTTGCAGACTATGTACGGTCCTCTGACCTCCGGGGACTCTACAGTTACTGAGATATAAACAGTTTTATCCTGCGGGTAAAAGTATTCAGTGATTCCAGCTCCAAAAGCCAATAGAAAGCTGCTACATCACCGGAAGATGTCGCAGCTTTCTATTGCTGACCATGCAAAATGACATATCTCAGGAACATGGAGAAGGGGGTCTCCAGTGGTCAGGGGACTATGGAACAGCTTTAGAGATTCTATGGTACAGGTGCATTTGTAAAAAAAAAAAAAAAAAAAAACAAGTAGGGGCTGCTGCTTTAAATATGTCCAACATTTTCTAAATAATGCCTTCCAACAACTCACGTCGCTGCAAAAACTGCAGCATGACTTCATCAGGTTAAATCCCTTTACTAGCCACTAGTGAAGACGGGATATATTGTATATTCCATTTATTATTTATATTCCATGAGGCGCATTTGAAAAAAAATGTGGGTCAATAACCTTAGTTTGCTTATAGCCGGAGCCTCCTTTGAGTTTGTGTACAATGTAGGTTTGCAAACAAACACAGCCCTTAATGAGCTAGGTGCCAGCTATCTGTTCAATCTACTGGGCTAGTCTTCCTCTCGCTGGCTGCAGGTGTCTGGGCGAAACTGCAGTTTTATAATATGCTTCGTTCTGCTTCTGAAATTTAACTTCTTTAAAGCTTAGCTAAACAACACCTTTCTAAAGGAAGCCTTTTAACACTATTTCAGGGGCAGATCACCCATTTAAGCAAAAAGAGCCCATGATTGTAATGT
Organism: Ascaphus truei; assembly: GCA_036426205.1. Taxonomy (NCBI): domain Eukaryota; kingdom Metazoa; phylum Chordata; class Amphibia; order Anura; family Ascaphidae; genus Ascaphus; species Ascaphus truei. The sequence goes on along the minus strand of CM071575.1, from coordinate 25,685,507 downwards.
CATCAGCATACAGCTGTGTGTAACCATCTGTTTTTGTATCTTTGCACATGTTGATCTGCTGTATACACAGTACGTGGACATACTTCAAAATGAGACGTGACTCTCAATGTATTATTTCCTGGTAAAACATTTTATAGTCATTAAATAAAGAAATACAAATCCACATAAGCAGTCGATCCTAGGACCCACATCTGATACCCATAAGTATTTTAAAATCATGTTTAAAGTTACTTTGTAAACATGATGAGCTGAGACTTGGGGGGGGGGGGGGGGTTGATTTATTCCGGCTTCTCCCATTTTCTCTATGTTCAACAAGAGTTTGCACAGGCATAGCCTCCTCCTTACCCCATCCTTACCTTTTTTTGACCCTCTAACAGGGACAGTGTGACATAAGGGTCTTCAGAGAAAAATGAATTGTGCATAATTTCCAAAGAAACAAAAGCAGCTAGAGCTTTGTTTTAAGCCCAGTGATATTTGTCTAAGGAAGACAACGTGATTGTTACATTCTCTGCGAACTGCTGTTTCTCGGTCAGCTGCCAGGGAGTGCACGTTTACTGTGACTTATCTGTTACCGATATCTGCTTCCTCTTAGCAAGGCTTCTGTTTGCAGGTGTCTCGGATAAACCGCGGCTTTGTAAACACCTAGTTCTCTTTCTCATGTTCCACTTTTTATTCAGAGATGCTAACGTCATTACAGTTGTTGACTTACTGTAGCATCCGTCAAACTGACATAGGATGTATAAACAGAACATTGGCTTCAAGAGTAGTGGTACTGCGTCTGCATTAAAACCCTACTTCTGAGGGGCATGCGCGGCGACGACAGGTATGGCAGCTTAGTGTATAAACTCCGTCAATACCGAGCTCAATTAAGCACAAAACTGACAGTAAAAATCACAAAAAAACCCCATCGGAACACAAGAATCATCAGCCAAATGACCAAGGGTGACAACAAAACAAGGAAAACGTCAAGAGATTTGAAGGCGTATTTTGCTTCTTCAGAGATGGCAAGAGCGGGAAGGGTCCAGCACAGAGAGCTACCTGTGGCTCTGACTCAGAGGTGGATTTGTGGCGAGATAGATACGACAGTGAGGACAGGGAACTGGTTACTAGGAGTGACCTGAAGAACGACCTAAAATCCCTGTTTAATTATCTAAGGGCTGTTCTATACTGTGTGCGGCCGTGCGCGAGGGCGTGCCTGTGCGAACGCGCATGCACGTGCCGCATTGCTTTTTGTGTGTATAGTGAGGTAGTGTGTGTGTGTGTGTGTGTGTGTGTGTGTGTGTGTGTGTGTGTGTGTGTGTGTGTGTGTGTCTGTATGTGTGTGTATTAAAATAAGTTTTGTAATAAATACTTTAATTAATGTTTAAATAACATTGTACATACATACACACACACACACACACACACACACACACACACACACACACACATACACACATACTTACATTTTCAGCGGCGGTAGCAGCGCAAATTCATTCTTTTTCTCATCTTCTGCTCTGTCGGCCAGTTCCACTCTCCCTGCCGTGCGTGCGCGCGGCACCATTATAGAATGGCTGACTAACCTCAGCCAACTAAAACTGCCGTGCACGCGAACGCAGTATAGAAGTGGCCTAAGGTCGCTGTTTCAATCTGAGCTCCAAGAGCTAAGAAAGGACATTCATCTGATTGGGGACCGGACTGATGATTTGGAAAAGAAAATGATTGCCACAGTGAAAGCTGTAAAGAAAACCGAAAAGACAACTGCCTACCTTAAAATGCTAAACCATCAGGTGTTCATGGCACAAATTTAAATAAACAGTGCAGTGAAAGTATTGTATTGTATTGTATGTCTTTATTTGTATAGCGCCATTAATGTACATAGCACTTCACAGTAGTAATACACGTGGTAATCATATAAATAACAAAGAATAAACAGATGTAAAGAACAAGTCATGGGAATAAGGGCTTCAGAGAAACGTAACATTCCGGAAGAGGAGTCCCTGCCCCGAGGAGCTTACAATCTAATTGGTATGTAGGAGGAACGTACAGAAGCAGTAGGAGGGCATTTTGGTAAGTGCTTCTGCAGGGGGCCAAGCTTTATGTATCGTGTCTAGTAATATCTACGGTGCTACTCATATGCTTCTTTAAGCAAGTGTGCCTTAAGGTGGGTCTTAAAGGTGGATAGAGTGGGTGCTAGTCGGATATCGAGGGGAAGGGCATTCCAGAGGTGTGGGGCAGTCAGTGAGAAAGGTTTAAGGCGGGACAGGGCTTTAGATACAAAGGGGGTAGAGAGAAGACATCATTGAGCAAAACGCAAGAATCGGGATGGTGCATAGCGAGAAATTAGGGCTGAGATGTAAGTAGGGGCAGAAGAGTGTAAAGCTTTAAAAGTGAGGAGGAGAATTGCATGTGTGATACGGGATTTGATAGGAAGCCAGGAGTGCAAAATACCAAGTGAATAAACTTAAACACTGATAACACTTATAATGTTACTCCACAGACTGGAATCCTCTGGGACAGGGACTCCTTGTGGACCTCATATGGAGAGAAAGACACAAATGCATAGAATATGGTGTATTAACATTTTACTTATATGACAAACAACCCAGAAGGGAAAGGGACAACTCACACTTTCCCCGCTGGTTAAAAAGCAAGGAGTGACTTTGAGCGCACTCCAACACTCTCCCGAATCTGAGCTTTTTGTGCATTTGAGGCCACCGTACCAACTCTGCAATAGCTCCGTGGAGAATCTGATTGGCTGAGGCGGTTGATGCTAGTGACGCGTGCAGCAAGCAAAGAGATCCCAGACGCGAGTGAGAGCCGCGGACCAGGGAGACAGTGCACGTGTGCACAAACACGCCGGGAAGCAGTTTTGGGAGGGTGTTGGAGTGGGTATTTTGCACTTTCACTGCACTGTTTATTTCAATTTGTGCCATGAACACCTGATGGTTTAGCTTTGTCACAATTGCGGTTTGGGAAACCGCTGGTGTTTAGGCAGCACTTGAATTTATCATTATATCATATATTTTTTGTGCTTTATTTTGTTATTTCACTACCTTAAAATGCAGCTGGCTCGCATCATAGTTAAGCAGGAGGATGCTGAAAATCGGGACAGAAGGAATAATGTCAGAATAAGGGGGATCCCTGAGGCAATCTCTGACAGAAGACTTTATCTCCAGGTGGCTGAATTTAGTTTTACAAGACTGAAGCAGAGATTCAATTAGACCGCTGCCATAGGGCCCTCAGAGCTAGGCCACAAGAGGAGGAGATCCCCAGAGACGTTATAGTTCGTTTCCACTACTATAAGACGAAAGAAGCTCTCTGCCAAGAGCCCCCAAACTCCCTGCCAAGAGCCCCAAAACTCCCCGCCAACACCTTTGAAGAAATCAATCTGTAGATTTTTCAAGACTTATCCCCAAATACACTGGATTGGAGATGCAAGCTGCAGCCTATGGAGGGTATTGGGAGGGAGTGTTTAAAAAAAATGTATTGGGTGGAGTGGGGGGATTTTAATATGTATTGGGGCGAGCCAGGGGATTTTAATATGTAGTGAGGGGAGTGGGGTGATTTTAAAATGTAGTGAGGGGAGTGGGGTGATTTTAATATGTAGTGAGGGGAGTGGGGGGATTTTAATATGTACTGGGTGAGCGGGGCATTTTAATATGTATTGGGAGAGAGTGGGGGCATTTTAATATGTATTGGGGGAGCGGGGGGATTTTAATATGTAGTGGGGGAGTGGGGGATTTTAATATGTAATGGATATATATATAGTATAATAAATCTCATTATATATATATATAGTATAGTATAGGTATTATAATATATATATCTATATTAGCATTATTTGGGTATTAGCCACAACACACCAAACCATAGTGGTCTGTGCGCATAGTGTATAATAGACCAAAATATAATGTATCGACTCTACATGTTATAACTAAATAAAAATATACAATGTTAAATAAAAAAATGATTAAAAAAAAATTATCCAAGATAATCCTTAAAAAATAAAATACTATACCAATCTTGCATGATAGTCATGTCTAATAAAAACAGCTATATAAACAATTTAACAAACAAAAAAATTGTGGGGTGCTGTGAACTTTCCTTGATCTGCTCAATGCAGATAGTCCTCTGGAGTCATACAATTTGAGTCCACTGTTTGGTGGGGAGTGACAGTAGCACTAATAGGACGACGGCAGCTTCTTTAAAAGGGCACAGACGACTCCCTCTCCACCTGCAAGAAAAATAAACGAAGAAAAAACGCGCCAAATCCTAGTGCATTACTACTGTGCAAAAATCGATATTAATTCCCCAAAATCTCAATAAATGACTCAACAAACATAAAACAATTAAAAAAAGCATGTATGGATATATACTCATGGCTCCTAGGACCGAGGAAACGCTGCTGCTCTGGCGTGGCTGTATTCACTCCGTGACCACTGGTATCAGAATGCTGCCATAATCCTTTGTATTCACCGCCTGCAGGACACTGACGTATCAGGCAACTCCGCGATGGTTTTCCTTCTACAGCGGGTACACCCACCCAGATGCTCATTTGTTTCCACAAAGGGATGGGTAGATGCCAAAGCGGATACCAGCGGATTACGTCACGGGAATGCGTGCTGGATACCGACGTAGAAACTTCGTAGCAGCATTCAGTACAACGTTTGTGAGGTCCACTGCACGCCCTTCCTAACGCGTTTCGCACAGATTAACTGACTTTCCGGATTATCACGGGGCTGGGCTCTGTGGGTGTGTGGTGTACATAATTAGGTACCCTTCCCCCCCGAGTCCAATTGCTTGATTAATTAGTATGCAAACAGTGTGTGGGCAATCTGCATTAGGTCGCAATTATCGGGCCCATGGCACATGTTACTGCACATTCACCACGCAGTATTGTTAATACTCAATAATAGTAACGCTTGCAACCACACCAATGATGTCGTGAATGTAAAATAAATACAATTATACAATATAAATTATTAAAACAACTTGCAGTTGATATCCATTTATCTAATTGTTATTAAGATCGGTAAAACTACCAAGGGTAACTGTAAATTTTTTCTTTATTACATTGACTACCGGAAACAGTCGGGATTAAATTCACATAAATAATTTGCTCTAATGACTGATCCAGCCTCACGATTTAGGATGACCAACTGAGGCCTTCATCAAATTAAAAAAAACTACCAAATTTTTTAAGAAATATTAGAGAAGTTAAAAAGAATACGATTAACAGTAGACTATCTAGACCTTGGACTGGATCGCTCTATCGAGTGTATCTTTGTGGAGGACCCTGAGGGATTGCAAGAGACCTGTCCCAGAGCTGCCTAAACTACCTCCTACAACCGATCAGAGTATTATACTGATACGGATATATAAATACGATAGTCTCTGTACGTACCCGTTCACTTTTTTTATAAGGATGTGATCCTGTTCCGCCATAACTCCATGAAATAGAAATCAAGGGAAGGAAAACGGGTCAGAGCGACTAGGGGGGGACGAAAATGACGAAAATCGCGTAAATAGCATACCGAACCACAATGGGAAAGGGGACGAGGGTCGTATGAGGGCACCCTACAGACATGAACAGTGCATCCAGAATGGGAACCCTGGAACTAACTATATATTAATCTTCTAAACATGAACTTATTGCAATAGTCAGCTTGGTACAATGTTTCTCATTGTTTGTGACCCACTGTTTCCTGTACAATTAAAGAACCAGCTGTTTCGTGTTTATAAGGAAAATGGACTCTATAAGTTAATTTTACGTCACCAGAGCATGGAATCAAATAAACTGACGTGCGACAATGTGGGGGCTATCCTTTTTCAGAGGGTCACGAGAATTTCTCGGTAGGACCCGGACTAGAGTTACTTCCGGGGTCCAAGCCTAACACCCCACAAGTCAGCAGCAGTAAATCGCGAACCCCACCCCCCATTTCACACCGTGAACCCTCGCTCCATGTTCACATCTCATACTAGCCCCCACTTATCCTATCCCCTCTTACCTAATTTCCCCCACTCCCTTCCCAGTTATTTCCCTCCCCCCTTCCTGTATCTCCAGCGTCCTTCCTGTCCTCAACCCCGACCCCTCTTACTCTCACCTCTCCCCCCCCCACCTCCAAATGTATTCTCTCCACCGTGTCTCGACTCTTACTACCTCTTTCCCAATCACTTATGTCCCCTTCTCCTTCCCTCACCCCTTCTCTCCTCCAACATCTCCCCCCACCACTATCCGTCATTTACCCCACTCCTCTCAACCAATCCCCCCCAGGCCACAAAGCATAATTAAAAATATCCCCCCCATAGACCACATTCTCATAAAAGACCCCGCCCCACCGTCTACCCCCCCATACAAGTTTAAATATGCCAAAGTCATCCCTCAATACTACTATACCATTCACTCCCCCTCCCGCCACAATACCTATTAAAAAGAAACCTACTCCGCACTCAGTACATATTAAACTAACTACACTCCAAAGCTCCCCCCCATATAATTAAATCCCCACCCAATCCATTTTAAAATCCCCCCAATCCCTCAACATATTAAAATCCTCCATACATCTAAAATCCCCCCACTACACATATTAATCAAAATCCCCCCGCTGCACCCCATACAGTACTCAAAAAAAACTAAAACTCTTCTACCACCTAATAACATTGAAAATCACCCCACTCTCCCCCCAGATAACATATCAAAATTCCCCCCAGGTCATTACTCTCCTCAGATCCTTTCCAATATATACAAACACGCCGCTACTGCCCTCCCATAACATATAGAAATTCCACGCCATAATCCCCCAATACATAGGTTTTAAAAAACACTCCCCAGCCCGCACACTCAAATATTAGGAAATCCCGCCACCTTCCCCAATCAACCTCTAAAGATCCGATCCCCACTGAGGCCCCCTGGAATACACATGAGGTTACAACCGCTGTGTCCACTCACCCCACCATCCCTAATGCATATTAAATCCCCCCTCCTCACAACTAAGCACATCCAATAAAAATCCCCCCAACTCATCTCCCAAAGACTATTAAAATCACCCCCACCGGGAGATGGAAAAGGCCGCCAATACATATTAAAATCCCCCCGACCCCCCCTACCTACATATGACAATCCCCGCACCACGTACTACCCGCCAATACTATCTTTAAAAAAAACATCCCCCCCCGAATCCCAACAATATCAAATCCACCCCATTCACCCATACATATTAACAATCCCCTAATCCCCACCGAACCGCCATACATATTAAAAGAAGCCGCTCGCGACTGGCCCCTCCACTGACCGTCTTACCATCCCCCTCCTCCCACCCATACATATTTAAAAAACGAACCTCCCCGCCAATCATGTTAAAAAGTCACGGCGACACAACTTCCGGGGAAGACTAACGGTTTCCACCTTCCGAGCGTAGCGCCTTTCTATTACAGACTACTCGTCTGCTTTTTACCTCGTTTGCGTGGTACTTCCGTCTGGTCCTCCCTAGTGTGTTCGCTGGGGCGCCCTCCTGGAAGCCGCCGGGGGGGGGGGGGGGACTTCCTTCCCTCATTCTACGGCTTCTTGCCGCCTGGAACCTCTGCCGTTCTTCCCCCTAATGACTTATTCAAAATGCCCCGCACAGATCCTCTCTATGGATCCTCCGTATCTTGCAGTTTCCCTGTCCTCGCTTCACACTTACACCTCGACACGGCACGCTCACTCCTCCTGCCGCCGTCTGCATCCTTCTTCCTCTTGGTTCTCCTCGTTCTCTTGCGCATGCTTGCCTACCCCTGGATGCTCACGCCACGTGCGCGTGCGGGCGGAGCTCAACACGTCTTCGCGCTGTGACGTCCAATCTCTGACACATGTAAAATAAGACGGAGGAGAGGAGTAAACTGCAAATGCCCACAACGTCAAGAGGGCACGGACTTCACCCTCTCAATTTCGACTGAACCGCTCAAACTGGTTCAGATCGTCTGTACGGGGGAAGTAATGTGTAAGTGAGGAAGGCGGTGACCCTCGGGCAGGCTGAAAAGTTAAGGTAGAGGACGCGAAAAATATGAAAAGAAAACACGTAATTAAGAAAACAATCCGCACCAAGCTAAAGACATTGGAGAAATCCCCCCAAGCCCCAAGATCGAGTGGAAATGCACCCACTCCCCCCAAAATATAAAATCAAGCGCGCGCGTGCCGACAATACATAATAAGAATGCCACCCACCTCGCCCCAATAAGAATGAATGGCGCCCGCTCACTGGCATGTAGCATATTTAAAGATCCCCCAACACTCCCACTCATACATAGTAAAATCATCCATATCAAATCACCCGCACGACTGACCCTCACTACATTTTGAAAATCACCACCACTCCCCTACGACATATGGAAAATCCCTGTCTCGCCCCAATACATAGTAAAATCCCCCCACGGGTATGGGATCTACCACCGCAATATTTTTTTGTAAACACTAATCCCTCGCCTACTACACCTCCATAACGGCTGCAGCTTGCATCTCCAATCAGTGTATTTGGGGGGATAGTCTTGAAAAATCTGACAGATTGATTACTTCAAAGTGTGGTGGGGGAGTTTTGGTGGGGCTCTTGGCAGGGAGTTTGGGGTGCTCTTGGCAGAGAGCTTCTTCGTCTTATAGAGTGGAAACGAACCTATAACGTCTCGACTGGGACACCTCTCTATGTGTATGCGTCTGATAGCCTACTTAGGGCCTATGGACAACGTCGTAATTGAATCTCTGCTTCAGTCTTGTTAAACTAAATTCAGCCACTAGGAGATAAAGTCTTCGTCAGAGATGCCTCAGGGATCCCCACTGTATTCATGACATTATTCCTTCTGTCCCGATTTTCAGCATCTCCTCGCTTAACTATGATGCGAGCCAGCTTGCATTTTTTAAGGTAGTGAAATGACAAAATAAAGCACAAAAAATATATGATATAATGATTAAAATTCAAGTGCTGCCTAAACCCCAGCGGTTTCCAAAACCGCAATTGTGACCAAAGCTAAAACCATCAGGTGTTCATGGCACAAATGAAATAAACAGTGCAGTGAAAGTGCAAAAATACCCACTCCAAACACCCTCCCAAACTGCTTCCCGGCGTGTGTTGTGCACACGTGCACTGTCCCCGGTCGGCGGCTTCACTCGCGTCTGGGATCTCTTGCTTGCTGCACGCGCATAGCATCAACCGCACGCCTCAGCCAATCAGATTCTCACGGAGCTATTGCAGAGTTTGTACGGTGGCCTCAAATGCCAAAAAGCTCAGATTCGGTGAGAGTGTTGGAGTGCGCTCAAAGTCACTCCTTGCTTTTAACCAGCGGGGAAAGTGTGAGTTGTCCCTTTCCCTTCTGGGTTGTTTGTCATATAAGTTAAATGTTAATACACCATATTCTATGCATTTGTGTCTTCTCTCTCCATATGAGTCCACAAGGAGTCCCTGTCCACGCAGAGGATTCCAGTCTGTGGAGTAACATTATAAGTGTTATCAGTTTTTAAGTTTATTCACTTGGATTTTGTCTTGCACTCCTGGCTTCCTAATCAAATCCCGGTCATCACATGCAATTCTCCTCTCACTTTTAAAAGCTTTAACAACTCTTCCTGGCCCATCAACGTTACATCTTCAGCCCTAAGTGTGTGCTGGGCGTCTATGAATGCACCATCCCCGAATTCTTGCGATCATTTGCTCAATAAAAAGTGGATCGTCTCTCTAAACCCCTAAAACACTACCCCGTTGTGTAGTCTCAAGCCGCTGTGCCCTCGTGGTGTCCCGCCTTAAACCTGTTACTCACGCGCTTGACTGTCTCCCACAACCCATCTGGATGCCCTTCCCCCCGATAGCACGACGACAATGGAGCACCACACGCTATCCTCTTTAAGACCCACCTTAAAGGCAGCACTTGCTAAAGAAAGCATATGAGTAGCCCCTTAATTCCAGAATTGCGCAGACCCCTGGAACTAACTATTATTAATCTTTCTAAACATGAACTTATTGCAATAGTCAGTCTTGGTAAAGGTTTCTCTTTTGTCCCCAAGTTTTCCTGTATTAAAGACGCTGTTTCTGTTTTATAGAGAATTACTCCTTAAGAAATTATTTTCGTCACCTGAGAGGAATCAAATACTACTTGCGACATGGCTTCCTCTTGTTGAGGAGTAAGCAGATTCTCGGGGCCCAGGACTAGAGTTACTTCCGGGGTTCCACTCCCCCCAAGTGTCAGTGTCGGTACGGAACCCCCCCCCCAGTTACACACCGATGAGCCCTGCCCAGTTCACATCTACGAGCCCCACTAATTCCCCTCTTATTCCCCCCTTCTATTCCATGTATTTCTTCCCCTCCGTCTCATTCTTCTTCCTCAATCAATCACCCCCTTACTCTCCCCCCCCCCACCCCACAGTGATTCTCTCCCGTGTCTCACTCTTAATCCTCTTTAATCAGCCCTTCCTCCCTCACCCTCTCTCCCTCTGAACTCGCCCCCCACCTTCCGTCATTTACCCCACTCTCACTCAATCCCCCACACAAAATACATATTAAAAGATCCCTCATAACAATGACTAGACTCAAAAGACCCGACCGCGTCGCCCGCCCAATGGACAGAGGGAAAGAGGCGCAAGCCCCGCCAAGAAGGATGTAAAGGCAAGCCCCCCGCTAAGAAATGATGAAAAGACTCGCTCGCCCCCAGGACAGAGGAAAGAACGCGCCGCCCCCGAAAGAAAGAGGAAGCCCCCAAGACGAGGGGAAAGCACCCCCATGCCCGACAAGCCAGAGGAAAAGTCGCTGCTGGCCCAAGAAGCTTATGAGAGAAATGCCGCCGCCCCAAGACAGAAGGGGATCAAAGCAACAATAAAGAGAACTAGAGCCACAGAAATGAAGAAAAAAACAAAGCAAACGACCACGTATCCGAACAGAGGAAAATAAAAAAAAAGAAAAAACATCTTAGAAAGAGAACACAAAGGCAACAGAGGAAGAAATAAGCCCCAGGAGAAAAAAAAAAGAGAAATCATTAAAAAAAAAGAACATGACGGAGAAAAGAGAAAAAAAGGGAAAAATACAGAAAGGAAGGGGGACTAAAAAAAGAACAACAAATAAAGAGTAGCTAAAATCAACAAAAAGCAGGCAAAAAAGAAAGAGATAAAGAAAAAAGCAACACAGCAATAAAGAGGTGAAAAACAACTCTCAAGACTAAATAAAAGAAAGACGGAAAAAAACAAAATCACTTACCAAGAGCAGATGAAAAGAAACCCCAAATTATCTACAAAGACATAATTAAAATACCACCAACAACCCAAAATAAAAGATTAAAATCCCCCGACCCCTCCTACAACTACATATAAAATCCCCCCCACTACACCAAATACATATTTAAAAAAAACAATCCCCCCAAATACATATCAAACCCACCATTCCCAATACATATTTAAAATCCCCACCCCCAAGACATATTAAAATCCCACGACACCCCCTCCCCCAATATCTACATAGGAAATACACCCAACTGACGCTCCCCCCATAGACAGAGTAAAAACAAACACTCCACAACACACAAGACATAGTAAAATACCCCACCCACGCTCAACAAATAAATAGTTAATCTCGCCAACAGCACCCTTTCCAATACATATTTAAAATCCACCCACTCTCCCAATAACATATTAAAATCTTTCCCCCCAACTCTCTCCCAATACATATCAAATCCCCCCATTTCCCACAATACATATTAAAATACCCCCCCACCGCCCCCAATAATAATGAAAAAGCCCCGACTCCCCCAATACAATTTAAATCCCCAACTCCCCCACACTATGTGGTAATGTTTGAGGTTTCTCAGAGCTTGTTGTGGATCTGTGTGTTTAACAAATTATCACAAACAGGAAAGTGTTGCAAAGGTCTTGCAGTGCTGAGGAGGTGTGCTAAAGCTTGCTATAGAAATCAAAGAATGCTCAGTACTGTATATTAAAACCCATTAAAAATGACATTGAGTTGAATAAAAAATATATAAAAACAGTCACTATTACCTAATACTACACTATTACCAGAATTGATTTATTACATTTCTTTTTAGATTTCACGTTTTGCTACTTTAATGCGATTATTTATTTATTTTCTATTTGAGTGCTGTAATTTTGACTTTATCCTACAGACACACGCGCGCACACGCGCACACACACACACACACACACACACACACACACACACACACACACACACACACACACACACACACACACACACTTCATGCTAGATCATAGGTGTGTAAAATGGAACTACATATATCACACTATATGTAATTAATGTCTATGTAGTTTTAACAATTTTTTGACGTTAGAATGTTATTTATTTATATAAACTTATTTTTACATACACAATAGGATTCTTGATAAAAAAAAAATCTCCCTACCCTTCATTATACACGTAGTAAATATGTGATCAGGTACCTACAGTACCAGCTTCTCTAATTAGCTGAAGGTTAACTAATGAGTGCAGGAGGCAATAGCGTCATCCCCTGCTTTCATAAACAGGCCGAGGTATGTAAAATAGTTAAATGAGGCACAGGACCTACATATAGGATACTGTACCTGCTAAATCTCTAAAGTTGAAAGGTATGTTAAATGCAAATATTCCATGATGAAAACTTGGGCAGTTTAAGGAATGTGTTAAGTGTCTCTGGTCTTTATCATGGAAGCTTTGGGGTGACAGGCATAGTACATACAGATATCATGTGTCAGTAAACCCCAAGTGCTCATATCATGTTATATTTTGCTTTCATGTGAGATTATCTGGCAAGTAAATACTGTATATCTGCCATCTGCAAAACAGGAAACCAATGAGTTGCAAGAGCTTCAAGCCACAGAAGGTTTATAGCATAATTTACCTGAACTGGGAGGTCACACAGAGCCGATATGTGGTCCCCTGACATCCGGTGACCCCAGTTCACAAGGATCCAGACGTTTGCCCTCAGGAATACTTGCTCGATGGATACAACATGGCTTTGCAACTTTTTATTTGTGAAGCAGACATAGTTGTAGTTTATTTGTGTCAAAACCGGCACAAAAGTAGATACATTTTTTTATCTACTGCTCCGTTCAGTAGATATAAGCGTTTGAAAGTCAGGGATCAAATAGGGTCTGAGGTTTTACAGCAGACAGGAAAATGGGCAGACTAGCTGGGCCAAATGGTCCTTATCTGCCATCACGTTCTATGTTTCTGTGAAATATTAAGTGTCAGGGAGGTTACAATGGAGCCAGGGACGGCTTGATAGTGATGCAATCACTGCACTGAGCCCCATGATCACAGAGGCCCCGCAACAATTGAACTGTTTGCTGGGAGAGAGCGTGGGGTCTCTGTAGGTGTCTTTTACCTTCTTCGGAGCAGCATCTCCTCCTGCGACATGTTGCCATGACAATGTGATGCTTTCCTGGTTCCTTATCTACACGGACGTTTTGGAACTCCTCTGCCTGGGATGCCATATGGCACTGCAATGTCACATGATGGTGTGACATCATAACGGCACGTCGTAGGAGGAAATGCCACTACAGAGAAGGAAAGAGGCTCCGCCAAAACCCCACTGCAGAGCCCAAAAAACTCCTCACTGGCCCTTCCCTCCACCAACCCTATTGGTACCAGCTGTGCGACTAGACCAATCTCCACCCTATCACCCCCCAACATCCGCAGCCCCAAACCTTAATGGGACCAGGTGTGCGACTGGACCATACTCCATCCTCAGGTATACTCCATCCCACAATAAGCAGCCACTTTACCTTTTGTTCAACATTGTCCTGCGCTCTCCCCTGGGACCTCACCTGGGGAAGTGGCAGTGGTGTCGGAGGGAGCCCACCCAGGCAGCAATCACGGATGCCGGGCTCAACTTCCATTTCAGGATCCCCTTGGTGTGCTCCCTCCAGCGCTGCCACTTCAACAGTCCCACAGGTAGGGATACGGGGAGCAGCTTGCACCAGGCACCATGATTTGCTAAGCCGGTCCTAGGGTTATGTCTCAAAGTCTCCAGCTGCAAAACTGGGACAAAATAACTATCAAAATCCAAAACATTTCACCTGTCAGTTACTATCCCGCATTTGATTAAATATTGAAATATTTAATTTCCTCATTTCCATCATAAATTTACACATCACACAACATCACACAACAAAATCACTACCTGAATAACTCTTTTTACACAGTTTGGACTTGTAATTTGTCTTGAACGAAAATAGTAAGATGTGTTTTCGGGCAATAACGTAAATTTTCACACTTTTAGGAATCCCCCCAAAGAATCAGAGCTCAGCAGAATAAATGCTGGGGCAAGCAATCTAATTAGACCCAGTTAAAGTCCATCTGCAGAAAAAACTTGAGCAATGTCTAGATACAATTCCAAACCTTTGCTGACCATGAACACTTGCTCTTGTAATTAAAATAGCAAGGTCTTGTTTCGCCAACAATCACAGTGTCTGGAGTTATTGTCCACGGTCATTGAGTAACAGCGTCAGACAATCTGCAATTTATGACAGAGTTTAATACTTACAAGTATTTTATCTTGCATCAGCATCAAATGTATCAAACTTGTTATCTGAATTTGTTCAGTCTGACGCCAATCTGTTGGGTACAGATTATATTGATACGTACAGACATAAAGGCTTGCACATTGTTCTTGCAATGTTGAGCTAATTTAGCATCTCCTCCCCTTACTGCTCATCTAACTTTTTATCAAACCGAATTGGTAATTTCGGCCACAAATGGCCAGATCAGTGGATATAAAAAAGCCCCTGAGTCTGCAGAAAACAGATACATACAAAGAGCATAGACTAATACTATGGAAATCTGATACAGATATAGCATGATTTATGTTCAACCGCCACACCGTGTGTTATGAGCACTTTGTTGCACCTCATTCACGGTTTCGCCGTGCTGAGCTGCTCGGACTTCATTTGTGGTCAGATTAAATTATTTGTAGTGTTCTAGTTCAGTGCATGGCCCCAGGTGGCACACTGAATATCTTCGCCTATGATACTTTGAATGCTACAGTTCAGTTCAGTAATAACCTAGCCTGAAGAGAAGATAAAATGTACAAGTCTCTTTGTCTAATGACCTTGTACTGTACATCTCTACTGTTGCAGTTTTACACTTTATTAAAAACCACTATGCATTTATAAGGTATCCGTCTGGATACCTAAGATTGCTGCCGACAGGAAGTTACCTCACACCCTCACTGAAGCTACCATGGCCATCTTGCTTCCTGGCAATTCCTGCCCTTACTTCCTGACAGGAAGTCAGCCTCTCTCTGGCCCTCATTGCCAGCAGCTGCTTCTGGCCTTTAAATAGCTCCTTGACTTTGCTCGTGCAAAATACTCTGTACCTGGTTCTGCTTGAGCTCTGTCTTTGCCACAGTGATTGCCTGCTTGTGCTTTACTTTTGATTGGACTTGACTACCACTGCCTGCCACTCAGGGCCGCTGACAGATTTCCCGGGGCCCAGGACTAGAGTTACGTTCGGGGCCCCACCACCCTGTGTCAGTGGTATGGCGAGCACCCCCCCATTTCACACCTCATGAGCACGCTCTATTTCCCCCCCCCCTCTTCCCATATTTTTTCTCCCCTCCGTCTCACTCCCTCTTCCTCACTCACCCCCCTCCTGCCTCGCATGTATTTATCTCCCCTGCGTCTCACTCTTACTCCCGCTTTTCCTCACTCCCTCCCTCACCCCCTCTCTCCTCTCACTCGCCCCCACCTTCAATTAATTACCCTACTCTCACTCAATCCCCCCCACAAAATACATACCAAACCCCCCAATACATATAAAAGACCCCCAATATATATAAAAAGACCCCCACCCCAATACATATAAAAAGATCCCCACCCCCCAATACATATAAAAAGACTCCCACCCCCAATACATATTAAAAGACCCCCCACCCCCCCCCCCAATAAATATAAAAAGACCCCCCACTCCCCTAGTACATATAAAAACACCCCCATTCCCCAATAAATATATAAAAAAGTAGACTTACCTTGGGGATGGTAAGCCCGGGCCCGGTGGATGTGGGGGTCCGGCGGCCGATTCTGCACGTTGACCTTGATCTCTGGCCAGGCCCGGCTGCCGGTCTCGGCTGGACCCCGGCTCTCCATCAGCTGCAGGCCTCCTCACTCTGTGTCCCACACCGAGCTTCCAAAGTCAGCATACACTGGAAGAGGGGCCCGTCGCACGCTGCCAGAGGTAGGAAGCTCAGCGTGGGACACAGAGTGAGGAAGAGGCCTGCAGGCAGCTGATGGAGAGCTGGTCAGAGGTCAGGGTCAATTTGCAGTACCGGCTGCCGAGTCCCCCACAGTCACTGGGCCCGGGACACTTGTACCTTCTGTTCCCCCCTCTCGTCGACCCTGCTGCCGCCTGCCTCGACCCCAGATTTGAACTTGACTACCCCTGCATACCAGGCCTCAGATCCCAAGTTACTTTTGGTGCACTACTCCCTACCTTTGCCCTGCAGATCAGTATCTTGTCTTGCAGCCAGCAACGTTACACATTGCATGAGCCACGCAATGGACCCTACTGGGGTAGCGACTATGCCCGCGCCTTTAGCTGATGATGTTGCACCAGTACCTGTGATTTTAAGGGAACCCTGGATCCTTACTCCTGTCCGCTAGGGAGGGCTCCCTTCGGCTTGCATAGGATTCCTGAACCAGTGCCAGGTGCAGTTTGACACACAACCGTCATCCTTCTCTACCCACCGCTCTCGAGTGGCATATATTTTTTTCTCTTGTCACGGCTGAAGCGTTGGCTTGGGCGTCACATCTTTATGAAAAAGGTTCCCCCCTGTTGGATGACTCAGTCGCCTTCACGCAGACCTTCCGGATAATCTTTGATACTCCCTGTCGTGCGGCTTCTGCTGAATTTGTACTCCTGCAGATAAAACAAGGCTCTCGCACCATGGGACAATATGCTATTGAGTTTAGGACCCTGGCAGCAGAGACCGATTGGAATGAGGGCGTTTTGAAGGCTGCTTTCTGCCAGGACATTGAGGAGAGACTGAAGGACGAATTAACGTACAGGGATTTGCCTGCGGATCTGGAGTGCTTGATCGCCTTTGCATTTCCCTTGATGTTCGGATGAGGGAGAGATGTCAAGTGCAGGATTGTTCTCACAGGTTCATGCCTCTTCCGATGACTCCACCTCTTCAGGGCAATATGCATCTCACTGAACGAGAGAAGTAGCACAGTCGCTCCTTGGGGTTGTGCCTCTACTGTGGCGAGAAGTGCCACATGGTACGAACCTGTCCTAAAGAATTCATGAAATGCCAGTACACAGCGCAAATAGGGAAGTTTCCTCTGGGTATCTGTACCTGCTCCCCATTTCCCAGTCGCCTTATGGTTCCCATCTGTCTATCTTGGCAGGACCATTCCATTATAACCAAGGCCCTCGTGTACTCCAGAGCCACCAGTATATTTGTGGATAGAGCCTTTGCTAAGTGAGTCCATATTCCTCTCCAGAGAAAGGACGTGCCCCTTTGTATCTCCTCCATTGATGGTAGACCATTGGCATCGGGAGGCGTTTTGCAAAAGACGGGTCAACTCAAATTTACGGTCAGTGTTTTGCACCACAAATTCTTCCAGCTGGACGTTATCAATTCTCTAGCCATCGATGTTGTTCTAGGGCTTCCTTGGCTACATACCCATAATCCCCAGATTGACTGGATTTCAGGACAGATACTAATTTGGGGGTCTGCCTGCCATGGCAAATGTCTTTAATCCCAGTTGTCCTGTGGGTACTCTTCTACTACCTGGACTGGTAGACTTACACGGTCTCCCAGCCTGTTACTTTGACCTCAGACGGGTCTTTGACAAAGGACAGGCTGAAGAATTACCTATGCATCGACCTTTTGATTGTGCTTTCGATTTTCTTCCTGGGGTGACTCTTCCTCGTGGACGTACGTGTATCCTCTTTCCAAAACCAAGGCTATGAGGACATAGGATAGAAGAACAAAGTTCAGCAATAGTGCTCAAATGACCATAGAAAAACAGTTTATATAACATCCATAAGGTATTTCTTGATTGAAGAATGAAGATAAGACAGGCAAATCCTAATTAAGTGAGTATATGGTATATAGGTGAGCGTAATGTATTTGACATATCTCTGGGGGTCCTAGGAGTGCTGTAACTGGAGAATGATTGGCTCCACTACACCACACCTAATGAGGACAATGTCACACACGCTTGCAACCACCTTATTGTACTTCCCAATATGATAAATGGTGTTGAACTCACATGAATAAAGCCTGTATTCTTCTTGTCTTTGGGGCGTGCATCCGTAATGGCAGTAGATCAGTAGAGATTCCGCACGATGCAGAGTAGCAGAGCACAGCCAATGAGGACATACATTGACGAGAATCTGAAGCGGGGTTTAATTTGTAAATCCAGTTTCTTCTTTGCGGCTGTGACGACTCAGGAGATTCCTTCCTCTCCCTGTCCCTCTCTCCCATCTCCTGTTACCCTTTCTACTCCTTCCCACTCCTCTCCTTCATCTTCTACCTCTCTCCCCTTGCCGCAGCGCATTCCCCGCAGGTCACGCATACTCACGTGCTCCCTTAGCCCCTGCTTTAATCCTCCCCGCTCACTCTCCCCCGCGGTAGCTCCTTTACCTTCCCCTGTGGTGCCATCCGTCCCGTTGCCTCCTCCTCGCGTGATGCCCGCGGCGTGGTGTTCCACGCGCCTGGTGACGCGTCCGGTGTGTGCAACCCCTCAGCCCACGGGGGACGCGCATGCATGCTCCTCTCTGCCTTTGCTGGCCATCGCACGGGCACAGGCCTCGCGCGCGTTCCCCTCCTCTTGGCTCCGTCCCCCTCCTGCGGTCTTCCCCTGCTCCGTGCGGGCCGCGCCTGTGTTGCAACCTGTGCGCGCGCATTTCCAGCTTACAGGTGGCGCGCACACAGACTCTTCTTATCAGGTTGCCCCTCTCTCCGCCTCCCAAGCTGTTCAGGCCATTCCCCTGACTGCCCCTTCTGTCTCCTCCTCTTCTCTATTTAAAACCAGAGACATAACATAAAACACAGACAAAGCTCAGTGCACATCCAGAAAAACTTATATACGGTACAGTGCCTAAATATATATGTATAAATAACTAATAAATAATATGGTCTTTTAGTTTAACATTTTGGCCAAATTGTTGTAAGCCCTTGAGCCAACTGCACGGCAGACCACGTGCTTTTCCTGGTAATGTACAGGTTAATAAAAGCTTCAATCAGACTTAGAACTTTTGCAACTAATATTGACAGATTTATTATACATCATGGTCATGTTCCGAGCGCTGGTGCACTCCTGTATTCGGGCAGAGTATTCGTACGCCGAGTCCACTGGGACGGTTTCAGAGTTTGCCTCCCAGTGGGCGTTAGGCGGGTTGCTCTGCTCGGTATCCTCCTTCATGGGTTCTTTTGAATTAACCCTTCTGTTTTAAGTGCACTTTTTAAAGTGCACTTGTTGGTTTCATTTATATATTTGTTTGACTGGTTTTTCTTTGTTCTACTTGGCAACAAGTAGAATTGCTGTTCAACTGAATTGGCCGGCTTGGCCGGCCAATCAGTTTTATACCAGATCAAAATAGACCCACTTCTCTCTCTATTCCTCCCCTTTCTGTCATTGGTGCACCTTCCTTTATAATCCCTGTCTGTCCACCTCTTCCTCGCTCTGCATAGTTCCTGTTTCCCTGTGTGTACCTGACCTATGCTGTGCTCCTTCTGTGCTCCTGTGATTACCTGCTCCTGTGTTACTTTGGATTTCCTTGGCTTTGACCCCTGCTTACCCTGGACTACTCTGCTCTCTGGTATCCCTTTGAACCATGCTCCGCATACGACTCCGCTGACCTCTGGCTTCCTAGGACCTGGCTTGCCCTCTGACGACTCTACCCTCTGGATCCCTGAAAATTGGCAAACGGACACGACTATTCTCACGGACATTCCCCAAGCGTTGCAAGTATACACTAACAACTCTTCCAACAGGCCCAGCAACGCTATACCACACTCCGGGCTTGCTCCCACTGCTGTGGGTGTGTGGTATCATACCGTTCCCACCTCAGTACTGGGGTCTAGCTTGGTCTGCGGGCATACAGGCGTGACAGCGGCAAAGAAGGACGGATCATTGAGGCCTTGTATTGACTACCAGGGTTTGAACAAGATTACCATCAAGAACCGGTATCCTTTTTCCCTGATCCCCAAACTCTTTGACCGTCTACGTGTGGCAACCGTTATCACGAAACTCGATTTAAGAGGGGCTTATAACCTTATAAGGATAAAACACGGTGATGAGTGGAAAACCGCTTTCAACACACGCGATAGACACTATGAGTACCTGGTGATGCCCTTCAGCTTATGCAATGCACCCGCAGTATTCCAGTTCATTGTGAACAACATTTTCAGAGACATGTTAAACTCTTCCATTATCGTATACCTTGATGATATCCTTATCTATTCTAACACCCTGGAACAACATCATCAGCAGGTGAGGGTAGTCCTTAAGTGCCTCCTGGAGAACAACCTCTTCACTAAATTCGAGAAGTGCGAATTCGAGAAATTCTGTCTTTCTTTTCACGGTTACATCATCTCTGTCCAGGGCCTAGAAATGGATCCTGGTAAGGTTGCTTCATCTCGGCCTGCAGTGTATGTGCCCGAACTAAAGTTTCTTGAACACTGCCTTGTGGGCTTCTGCAGCCACTGCCGATACCCTCCAGTCCTTGGACGCACCAATCCATGGACTTTATTGTGGAACTTCCTCCCTTTCAAGGTATGACTACCATTCTCGTTATTGTTGACCGCTTCACGAAAGAGGCTCATTTTGTACCATTAAAGAAGCTTCCCTCCTCTTCTGAACTTGCAGACATCATCACCAAGGAAGTATTTCTATTTCTATATCTGTATGGACTACTTTTACAGATTGTCTCAGACAAGGGGTTTCAGTTAATTTCAAAATTTTGGAAGGCGTTCTGCAGGCAATTGGGGATTGATCTTAATTTCTCGTCTGCCTACCACCCACAATCTAATGGGGAAACTATTTCCACCAACTAATCCCTGGAACAATACCACAGGTGCTATACTAACAAACATTAGAATGATTGGGCAGAGCTCCTACCACTGGCAGAGTTTGCCCGCAACTGTCTATTTCATGACTCTCTGGGCTGGTCCCCCTTCTTCGCAGTATGGGGTTACCATCCCCGTACCCTTCCCCTTCATTCTCCAGCAGTGGGTATTCCAGCGGCTGATACAATGGCACAGAATTTACAGGACCTTTGGAAGGGGATTCAGGTTACTCTTCGCTCGGCTACCGACAAACAAAAGAAATCAGCAGATAAACACTGGAAGCCATTACATCGATACTCAGTCTGAGATAAGGTATGGCTCTTGACGCAAAACATCCGTTTACGCCAGCCTTCCGCTAATCTCGGAGCCCGATTCATTGGTCCCTACAGGATCATCCAGAAGATCAATGAGGTCGCATTTCAGCTGGAACTTTCCCCCTCAATAAAAATTCCCACCACTTTCTATGTGTCCCTCTTGAAACCTGTGGTGAGGAATCGCTATTCAGAGGATCCTCCCCCTCCTAATCCTGTAACCTTTGAGGGTCAAATTGAGTATGAGGTACAATGGATACTTGACTCTCGTAACTCCGGAGGATTGATTAATTTATCTGGTTGACTGGAAGGGGTATGGTCCTGAGCAGAGGAGTTAGGTGAAGACTCAGGATCTTCAAGCTCCAGCCCTGGTCGAGGTGTTCCACTGTCATCAGCCAGATAAACCAGGATCTAGTCGCCCAGGTGTTCAACCCTGAAAGGGGAGGGGGATACCATAAGGGATCTGTATGGATACCTAAGATGGCTGCCAACAGGAAGTGACCTCACACCCTCACTGATGCTACCATGGCCATCTTGCTTCCTAGCAATTCCTGCCCTCAGTTCCTGACAGGAAGTCAGCCTCTCTCTAGCCCTCATTGACAGCAGCTGCTTCTGACCTTTACATAGCAGACAGTTGCTCCCTGACTTTGCTCGTGCAGAGAACTCTGTACCTGGCTCTGCTTGAGCTCTGTCTTTGCCTCAGTGCTTGCGCTTTACTTCTGAATGCCGCCTGCCTCGTCCCCGGAATTGAACTTGACTACCCCTGCATCCCAGGCCTCAGATCCCAGACCAAGGTCGGTTTACTACTCCCTACCTCTACCCTGTGGGCCCGTGTCTTGTCTTGCAGTCAGCAACATTACATAATTAACCTAATCAGTCTCATAACATTTGTACTGTGCATGGGACATGGCGTTTACTCCATGCCACACAAGACTGGCTTGCAGTTGTGGCTTTATTATATATTGTGCAATTTAAGTCGGGACAGATAAGAGTGTGTCTCTGTCTGAGATCTATCAGTATATCGTTTACAAGTATCCATTCTACGCAAAAACACCGAACCAAAAAGGCGGGAAGAATTCTATTTGACACAACTTAAGCATTAATGATTGCTTAATTAGAACACTGTCCCCTGGCAAGGGGCGCGGGTGCTGGGCACTGCACGCATCATGGATGGGTATGTTTGAGGATGGCAACTTTTGAAGGGGAAAGAGATTGAATAATAGACCACCCCGAACCGATACCTTCAATCTACCTCCACAAACCACCTGCCCCAACCTGAGTATTTGCCTCCGCCCGAGTACCTGCCCCAATGCCATTATACCATTACTAGAAGCAGTTTAAAATCAGCACTACAAAATTCAAGACTGTCAAAGACACCATCAATGCACTTTTGCTGCATCAGAGGACCCGCACGTCTTCCGAGTGAAATAGACAAATTTATGAACTGAATAAAGTTTTACAGAAAATATTTTTAATCTAATAAATACAGTTTTACAGGAAATGTTTTTAATTAGGTACTTTATTGTAGTTGTTTAATTCTTGTTTTCATTAATGTTTTGCAGATTTGGTGGGCTGATGAGCATCAACACTGTGTTTGTGCAGGAAATACATCAAGCACATCCAGCGATACTGTCAGTATTTTCTTCTCTAAATAACATTCTCACACTTATTTAACATTTGAACATGTAAAAGACAGAGAAAGAAGAAGACGTCGGTTGAAGAAGATTGTATTATTTAAGAAATTCATATTGTAGTCATTGTTTAATTCTTCTTGTTATTCTTGTTTTGCAGGTTTGGCAGGCTGATGAGCATCAACACTTTATTCGTGCAGGAAACACATCCAGCGATACTGTCAGGTAATGTTATGTAATTCATGCCTCTTTTTATTGTCAATACCTGTACTGCATATATGTTCAATAAAGTTCTTACATACTGTATACCTCGCAAGTGCAGAAATTCAATAACACGCATATGCGTTTCACCCAGGTCCCATAGAAACAAACGCGTACCACACAATGTAATACATGCACTACAGTACTGTATTTCTTCTCGATTATTAATATATAACATTCTTATTTTACAGGTGAAAGTGTCCAAGAGCTAGCATGAAGAAGATGCCGGTCCAAGAAATTCAATTTTCCCGGCCGCAACGCACTTGTGAATCAGCTGTGAGCAGCCAAAAAGACATCAGGAGATCAGACACAATCTATAAGACCCAGGCGAAAGTAAATGACGCTTCATCTGTACATGGATATTGAAACTGGTGCCTTAAATGAACACTACCTTTAAAACTGTGAATACAGGTCACGCTGCGTGTTTATATATTTTTATATAAATTGTAAGCCTGGGGTATTTTGCATATATGGGTTTTTCACCCTGCTCGAGATAATTTGCAACTTTTGATACATATCTCACAGAGATGTTTGCACAGATCACTGGTGGTAGGGGCTCTGTTCCTTCTCACTCACTCCTTATCCATCACTGATCAGACTACCAAATAACTCCTTGTCACTAAAGTTAGACTGAGCCATTGAAGGGGAGTTTTCAGGTGGAGTCTTGAAGATTGTGGAGAAATTAATACTGAGAGAGGAGTGTTCAAGAGTGAATCCTTGGCATGGAGTTTGATGGACTAGTACAAACTTGCAAGAAAAGTGGATGAACTATTGAGTTCTTCTCTTTACAATTATTTGGGAAAGGCACAACCTGTAATTTATCTTACCTCTGTTGGGCCTCAGAGCTCATATAATCATCTGCTACCAGCTCAAACAGCTGTTTGTTTTCCTCTGCACTTAAGGTATGTTTTAAATTGGCTACATTCCTCTGTTGGGAAAATGAGACTGGGATCATGCAAGGCGAATTTAAGAACCCTCACACTTAATAAAAATGACTTTACCAGAGACCAAGACAATGGGTGGTCTCTACATGAAAATACTTAGTTGGAGGGGGGAGGGCCAGGGGGGATGGGGGGCGTTTGGATGGACAGTGGACAAAATGTAATTGTACTAAGAGCTATGGAGTACCACTGTTTTTTTTTTTTAATCCTGCAGTGACACTTTTGTTTTTTATGTATAAACTTACAGTTTCATGGTATTTGGAAAATGGGGAGAGACTCTATATTGTATTGTATTGTATGTCTCTACATGTTTGTCTTACAGCATATTGTATAAATATTTCTGTAATAAGGTCCAAAGATCATCTACACAATGTTTACAAGGTTTAGTATTTCTTGAAATTAGATACTGTAGCATTACTTTCCTAAACCACTGTGGGGGAAGATAGATCAGTGGATTAATTGTGACTGCCCTAGTTTTATAGCCTAGATATCCTTCCGAGGCTAAGGGGTTAATTGTGCCCTCTGCCATTTATAACATTGATGTACTTTAACCAACATACAGTACAAACTAAATAACATATACTGATACACATGGAGACACACTAATGAACACACAATATATATACATTAACACAATGAACACACAATACATATACATGAACACACGAATGCACACAAATTCATACACACACGAGGGCCCTGATACACCAAATCTAACACAGACATACAGAACTGCCATATACATTGATACACACAGATTTGCACATGCACACTTAAACATGTACACAGATCCACAAAGACCCACCCATGCTTGTCCACTGTTATATACTGTATTTATTTTTGGCCATCACACTTGACCACGGCTTACTTGAGAGTGTTATATGGCTGAGTTATTTCACTTTGTTCCAGCTCCAACAAAGAGGTGACTGAGACTGCACTTTTTTGTTTCAATTTTTTATTGTATTTTAGAGAGATATACATCATACATTTAGCATTTCCAAATAAATGATACATACAGATAATCTTACACATCAAGTGAATTAAACATTGCTTTTAAACATGGACATTGCGTTTTTGACATATTTCAAATGTATCTTCTTTTTATTTTTTTTGTTGTGTCCCAATTAACTTTTTCAAGGCCCATTGGGGAAGCGGTCGCTTCCTTGTGTATCTCTCTGTGAAAAGACAAAGGATAGGAGAGAGTAGAGAAGATTAAGTGGGGAGAGGGTAAAATGCGGGGTGGAGGGGGGGATGTCAGTCCTGACATTTGATGGTTCAACTCCTAAGGTTGTCAATTTTCTGGCCAAATTTCCCAGATCTTATGGAATTTATCTACCTTTTGGCTAAGTTGTGCCGAAAGGAGTTCCATCACCCTGATCTCCCTGATCCTTCTCAATACTGTCTGTCTGGAGGGGGCTGAGACTGCACTTTTAATAACTTTGCAATTATCTTTCCCCCAGATCTCAGAACATTGGAAGTTGCCAGTCTTAAATCTGTCAAGCAAAACTGAGAACTAAGCAAAGCAAACACTCCCCATGACAAAATTAATTACACATCAGTGAACTCTGGAATAAGTGATAGCTGTGCAGCTGCTGGAGCCAATGCCCTCTGCAGAGTCCTGTTATATTTTATCCTGATGTTTAGATTTACTCCCCCAGCCCAAGGACTCAAGCCTCTCTTCAAGGATTCCAACAATTCCCAACTTTTTCAGAGTTTCCAAGCATTTTGCAAAGGACAAAAATTCCCTTATGTTTCCTGCCTTTGTTGCTCTCTTGATTTACTTATGAGTGAAATATCTCATTGAAAATAGAGTTACACAACTGAATTAAATGGGGCCGACTGTTTTCTCTGACAGGACGATCCTGACGTTTATAATAGACTGATGTGTGTAAGTGCTAGATCCTGACATTGCGGGTGCAATTCCACATAGGTGTGCGAAAATCAACCGTTTGCAAATAATTGAACAGTCTTATTGGCTTCCTTAAATGAATGTAGCCATGCTAGGAACAATGATTTGACATCTGTTTCTTTGGAAATGAATGACAAATTACATTTCTTGGGCACTTCAGAATGGGGAAGTGTTAGTAATACACTAAGATGGATGTAACATTAAAGAATAGTGAAAACTAGCACAGGAAAGTTTACAGAGCCTATTGCTACTAAGGCTAAGGCCCCACTCCCTCAGTCAGCACGCCCGCACTGCAGACAGGCGGCGCGCTGACAAGTACAGACCGCGATATGCAGTCTGTAGGGAGCCGGGGGGTGGGAGTGGGGGCGTGGTTTGAGCGGAGGGACCCGCTACCCCCCCCCCCTCCCTCCACGGGCCCAGTCTCCGGGGCTGCAGGAGGGAGCTGCTGTGGGCTGCTGGAAGATAAGCACCTCCCTCCCCCTTCCCCCACAAATGCCCTCCTCACACACGCTGATACACACACACACCACCACCTACCTTGTGGAGGAAGCTGTCTGACAGCTCCCACTCTCGCCCCCGCCGCTGATAGGCTCATCAGCGCACCACGTGATGCGTCACCGCTCGGGATCACAATTTTCTTGCATCCCCTGGCGGCTGACGCGTCACAGCACGTTGTGAGCCGTGCAGCGAGGGGGGACTGGGAACGGCTATTAAAGGATACCCCTGCTGGTGAGGAATGCGCACGCGGCCGCGCGCGCCGCCGGACGCAGCGGGACCAAAGCCTAACCTTTTGGGGCCCTCTGAGAATGATGTAGGTCCAACCAGGACAAAGTGTGGGACTGATTTAAATAGTGTAATCTGGACCTTGTGTATAATGTAGGGATCATGCTTAACGCTTTGAGTGCCAGCGGGGCCATGGAACCAGAGTTCTCTGAAGTGGTCATGTGATATAATCCGCTACTGGTGACGGAGGAGAAGTCATCCCCCTTCCATTCCTCATCAGTGTAGATCCGTGCAGAACGTGATCTTCTATAGCAAACCAAGCTTTTTTTTTGTATGTAGCTACTATATTCATGGGGCCCATGAGTACCAGACTCCCTGACGTAGTAGCTTAGTCTCGGGACACTCAAACGGTTCAAAAGTGTTCTTTTTTATATTTTTTACTTGTGTAACCTTCTTTGGCCAGCTCTAAAGGAGTCTACATTGAATTGGATATATACTGTATACATGCCAATGCTTAGTCTCTCATACCTGTTCAGGGTAATTGATCCGTGTAGGATGGGCGTGGATATACAGATAGAATACTGATGGGCGGCAGGAACTTTTAAAGTTCAAACAAGAGCTTTATTCACAGCTGTTCATAAGGCTCGCTATTTAACAGGCAGACTTCACGTACATACAGCGGCGGATTTGAAAATCTGCCACGCCTAGGCACTTACATGTGTCAGCTGCCTCCTTGCTGCCGCCCTACATCTCCTTTGGAATCTCGTGAATGCGTCATCAATGTGACGGCGCACAGCGTTGTATTGCTATGGTAACGCGACGTCATTACGTAATTTAACGTCATGTTGGGGCGTCTGCGGTATCATTTGACGCTTGGATTTCAAAGGAGATGGAGAGGGCAGCAGCAAGGAGGTGGCCGACACATGTAAGTGCATTTTCATAATGTCCGATAGACCCGAGAGTGCAGCAAGTGCACATTGGGGTGGAAATTTTTGCCGCCCCAAAATGTTTACATAGTAGATGAGGTTGAACCTATAATAAATATAGATGACAGATACTTTATCCTATATCTCTACTAACAGTATATACAGTATCATCTAATGATATCTCATAAGGGGAAAACAGACATTAACTGGTATCAAACACTATGGTTACTATGTGCTTCTTCCCCTGGTAGCTCTCACTGCTACAATGGGGAGGTACTTCTGTTTGTTTCCCTTAGTATCGGTTAGATTGGCAATCTCATGCATAGGTTCAATAATGCCCTATCTTAAGTGGGCCCTTGTTGTGGAACACACACTATTCACTGGGATCACTATCCCATTTCGGTATATGGCATTCTTAGTCTAAACTTGTCAGCTTGGGAGTTTACTGAGGATCTTCCAGTGGGGCCAATCCATTTACTGTATGCTCCGGAGCTACTACTCTGAGATTTCCCCCCTGAGCACCCACTTACTCCTCTTCCTGCATGAGAACAATCATGGGCCATTACTACAGGCACTAACTTTATCGGGCACACTCATTAACTGAACACAATAAACGGTGAGAGGACATCCTTAGTACACATAACTATATACACTTAACCCTATATATAGGATTCACGATGAGATCCTTACCAGAAAGCCAAGGAACCTGCTACTAGAACATTGGGTGGAGCTATATAAACCTTTCTATCTTCCTATGATGACATCACTGGTCACCAAACATCCTACGTTACATGGTGGAGAGGGGCAATACCAGTGTGATCCCACCCGGTTAACCCATTAAGACTGTTAATCCCTTATATTAACTAGTAGTCCCCAGAGAGAGGGAGGCGGGGGGTGCTACACATGGATAAAACAGAACCCAATTGATACCTGTTCCCTTTGAACTAGCAATCCCACCTTGTCTTTTTGTTTTCATTTAAACCTATAGATTTTTTTAACTGAATTTTAATAGGAGCTGGTGGTCCGGAGATGGGCCACACTATTTCAGTGCTGGGACCCGCTTTGTCCCTAAGAAACTTACTAGGAAAGAGCTGTTATGTGTTACAGGATGTGACGATGCGCGGAACACGCCCCGTGGCGTGTTCCCTCCTTACCTGTTGAACTTCTGATCGCCGCCCTCTAGCGGCGAGTCAAGATTATCTGATGTCTCTCTGTATGGCGTGCGCCGCCCTCTAGCTGCGAGTCAAGGCTCTCTGTGTGGCGGGCGCCGCCCTCTAGCTGCGAGTCAAGATCCTGTGTCTTTAAGTATTCTGAAGCAAGCGTCGCCATCTTGCTTTCTGGCAAATCCTGCCCTCTTCCTGCTGACAGGAAGTAAGCCTCTCTCTGGCTCTCATTGCTATCAGCTGCTGCTGCCCTTTAAATAAGTCAGTTGCTACCTGCCCTGGTTCCTGCTAGTACTACCATCACATGCTGTTCCTGCCTAGGACGTCCTTGGGACCTTTACTTACCTCCTTTGGATTCCTGGAAGTCTGGGACAGTCACTCATTCCACTTCTGAGGCTAGTTACCGTGCGGGTAGTGTAGGACCTGCTGATTAGGGTTTAACTTGACGTGGTAGCAGGCTTATAATACTTTGGTCAAAGGATTAAACTAAAGAACTCTGACTTTGTATTTAGTTTCGCTGCACTCTTCTGTTACTGGCACTATGCCTTTAAGGAGGCTGGACGTCCTCCAAGAATCAATTCTATTGTTACCTTGTGCTCTGGACTCTTACCTCCCCCTGCTCCTCACTTGTGGCTTACCCTCACCCCCCCCCCCCCCCCCCCCCGTTGGTGCCTGAGAACGCGCGCATCCCCGCTCTGCTGCCAGAGCATGCGCGCACATGCAGCTGGGATAATCGTGTCTCTGAGCTTGGCTCCGCACCTCCGGACGTGTCGCACATTCTCCTGCGCACGGCGCGCTCACATGACTACGTGCGCCGATCCCCAGCTGCGCGGCAACTACTCCTGTTTCGTGTCTCCTGCGGCTTCCCCACCTCTCTATTGGGTCCCCTCTCTCGGCGTGTGTGTAGGAGCACAAGCGTGACACAGGATGTTTACTTCGTGAAAGTAAGCAAACTAACCACCTCTAAATTAGTGGGAGTCCGTGTATTTGTCACAACCCGGGACATTAATCTTTTGTCGCCTTAATAAACAGAGGCTTTTGAAAATCTAAAACAAACTAAGTTTCTGCAGAACTTTCTGATAAAGCCAAACCCACATCTGCACAAGGTTCTATCGACTTGTTTTGGATTGAGGTGTCAGGAATCGGCGTTCTCCGCGCTCCCCACACAGGGCACTATCTCCCCTCAGGGAGTCCCTGGACAAACAAAACAATCCTGCCTTACCAGCCTCCATGGCTCCCCGCCCCTGCCGCCGTCGCGGGATCACTCCCCTCGGTGATTCCTCTGCTCAGCGCCGGGCGTGCCCACGCCCTCCCGCGTGCACACCTGCACCATCCACTGGCTCGGTCCACGCGCGTACACGCGTTACGGAGCGCGCTCATTCTGCACACTCTTCTTCCCGTCCCCCGGACCTCAGGCTCCGCCCCCGCACACCGCACGGGCATACTCAGGTTACCAACAAGACTCAGCTGGCCTGTTATGCCTGCACCAATATGCAGTGTCTCCCTGTAGCTCTTCCTGTCCCGCCTCCGTTCCTAATTGGACCTTCCTGCTTTATCTAGCTCCTCTCTGCTCTCAGTCTTTGCTCGACATATTCTCTGTATGGAAGTACTTCTGGATTCTCTCAGTGTTTTCACAGGTTCTGACGCGGCTTGTACGACTACCCCCTCTGGCTCTCGATCTCGGCACTCCTTGGACAACGTTCACTCTGGTAACCCCTTGAACACGGCTTGGACTATGACCTATCTCCGCTCTCCACTCCCTGACCTTGGCAAGGCATTCTTCACTCTATCTCTACAACCGGTACCGGCAAGTATTGTCTACCTTACTACACCTGGCCTGGCAACACTTTATACCACACTCCGGACACGCTCCCTTTGCTGCGGGTGCGTGTATTACCACTTCCCCCTTCAGCTCAGGGGACGGGTCTGGTCTGCGGGCAGCACCGGCGTAACATGAGGGAAGTATTTTCACTGAGAAAG
Source organism: Ascaphus truei (assembly GCA_036426205.1). Taxonomy (NCBI): domain Eukaryota; kingdom Metazoa; phylum Chordata; class Amphibia; order Anura; family Ascaphidae; genus Ascaphus; species Ascaphus truei. Next base: position 25,654,644 of record CM071575.1, on the reverse strand, counting down.
TAGAAACATTAATACATATTAATATGTCTTTTGAGTAAATAGAGAGTTGGAAAGTATTCCATAACAGCTCTTCTATAATGATCACATATTCTCAAACGTTTATATTTGGCAGAAACATTTATGTAAAATACAATTTTGGGAGTAAAATGCAAATCATACCCCATTACATTGGGAGTTTTCTAAAAACCATTGTTCCACCTAGTCTGCGTATTTTTCTATCTTTTATGTTTAGCCTTAATCTATCTCCATAATTTTTTAAATTTTATTATTGTATTTGCCTGCACCACTTATGTTGGTGGGCCATTCCACAAATCCACCACCCTTTCCGTGAATAAGTAATTTCTCACATTTCCCCTAAGCTTCCCAGCCTCCATATTAGAACAAAAGATTTGAACACTTCCCTTTCTCAGAAATATGCTTTTCTCCAGCACCTTGTTTAAAAACGTTATATATTTGAAAGTTTCATTCATCTTCCCCCATCCTTTGCCCATTATTAAACACAACATTAGCCATGCAGCATAAATAAAGTAAATAAAAACCGTTCTACTTACCCCTGTCAATGTGAAGGGCGTCATCGTCAGCTTACTGCAGGTCCATGTCCTCCGTTGCCAGAAAAAATACATAGCAAAATACATTCTAGTTGACCCTAACACCTTAATCACCGTAGCGGTTAATAACCGCTATATTAATTATGGGGTTAACCCACCCTGCCCCGCTACCCAAACGGAAGGCCTAACCACCCACCCCAGACCCACTGTACCCACTCTGTACCCATTGAGTGGCATAGTGGTACATCATACCCATATAATAATATGGGCATGATAAGCCACTATAGCACTCAATGGGCACCCTAATCAAAATACATGAAGTCCCAAAAGACACAATTATAAAACATACATGTAGCCCTGGTAAGAAAATAGGGCTATATGGCTATCCTCCTACTGGTATAAGCCCTGCTAAGGGCAGACTGCCAGTAGTTATCATGGGCTTCCCCCACATCAAGCCCTGCCCTGAGTGGTGAAGGTAGGCCATCTGACTCTGTGTCTAAGGCAAGAGACACAGGGGAGGGTTCTGCTGACATCATGAAGGGAAGGCCTGTCTAAAGTTAGTTCTGCCTGTTCCTGTCAGTGACAGTAGTTCAGTTGAGTTCTGTTCTGTCCAGGGTGCAGTGCTGAGCAGAGACAGTGTGTGAGCTAGCTAGGTGCCTGAGGAGTAGGGCCTAGTTAGCAATAGGTGGACCAGTGCCTCTCACCCTGCCTAGGGGGTGAGGGAAGAGCTAGCCCCACCCTGAGTGCCCGCGGCTTGGGGTGGAGACAGGGACACAGTGAGTACCCCAAGACCATCCTGAGGGTGTGCAGTCTGGGGAGAGAAGACCCTGTACCTGATACCAGCGTGTTGCTGTGATTGCTGCTGCTGCTGCTGCGTGCTGTGTGCTGCTGTGAATAAAGAGAGCTGCTGCTACTTTTATAAAGACCTGACTGAGACTGGAATCTCTCATCCCTGTGTGGGAAGTTCTCTGTAAGGGTTCCACCCCATATCCCTGGGGCTTCACAGAGATGAAGGCGTTGCACCATTGAGATCAGATGAAGGCAAGAACCCCAGAAACCTGTTCCTGTCCTCCCCCACACCATCGTGGGAGACTCAGGCCCTCCTGTTGCCCACAGGTATGCACCACCTAGACACATGTAGCCAGACCTTAGTACACCCTAGGGGGTCCGATCTGCGACCGGGGGGGGGGGGGGGGGATTCTGAGGGCTACATAAAAAAACACCTAAACACCCCAATTCAATAAATAAAAACACTAGCCAACAAATGCAATTAATAAAAGAACTAACCAACACAACAATTAATTAATTGAACCATTAACCAACAAATCAATGAATTAATAAAACAACTCGGCAACAAAACAATGAATTAATTTAACAAGTAACCAACAAAGCAATTAATTAATAAAAGCACTAACCACTACTATCTATTTGACATGCTTTACCCCCATAGGATAAATGTACCACCCGCCCCATGTTCAGATTTAACTTGTCTCTTGTTTATCTCCACTTTGTATGTAATCTACATTGGTTGCCTGGACAACATGGACGCCGAGGATCCACATGATCCTTCAGCAACACCCTCACTAGGCTCGCCTACATTACGGTGCGCATGATCAAGAGCGGACTGAACACTCAGCAGGCTGGCGCAGAGACGGATGACGTTCGGATCTACTTTATCTACAATCCCACAAACCGGGACAATCCCGGAAAAACAGGGATGTCTGGTCACCCTAGTATATGATTATCTCATCACACAAACCAACCAATATCCAACTATTACTTTTTTTCTCTCCCCTCTCACAGTTTTTTCTTCTTCACCAGGATGTATGCGCCACACGACTCTTACAATACATCAGAAAGAACGTGGGAAATCCTTCACATCTTTGGCTGCAGATTCAGGACTACTTTTTTGGACACTAATTGATCATATATTTTGTGTATGCATTTGCATTTAGTAATAGCACTTTTTCAAAGTCACAAGTTTAAGCACTTTTAAGTTTGTTATCTACCTCCTATTTTTGCATTATCAAGTCACTTATATAGAAACGTTAGCACTATTCACCCTTTTCTTCATTTGTAGAGTGGTGCAGCAGAAGCTGAACGGTGAGTGAGGGAGGTGAGTCTGGATGAATTGGAGTTGGGAGACACAAGGTAACAGTAGTAAAGGCGGGTTTTGTTGTTCGAAGTTTCAAATTAAAAAACATAAAATAGTAAATTATAACCAATGTTGAAATGGCAGAGAAGATATTGCATGTGTATGTGCTTCCACTTATTACAACTACACTACATATAATTGTACATTCAATACAAGTCCTTATGTTATCAGACAATGGTTTGTAATATTTCGCATCCGCACTATACCCTCTGAGCCCGTACACGTACGCATGCGCAGTATATCATCTTAGCCCGTACAAAGTACGCGTGCGCTTTCACAACTCTCTTGTCCTTTTTTACTGCGCATGCCACCTGGTCCTGCCCACAAGGCATGTGGCCACACCCCCCTGCAAGCAAACGTGCGTCATCCAACTCGGAGCACCGCCCCCTGTAAAAGCTTTCTCTCGATGACGTCCAAGAGCCGGGGAGGGGAAAGTTCCATTAGAGAAGGGAAAGAGGGATCGATTGGTTACGGCTGCCCCAGGTCCTCGCGGCGGCTGCCTCCATTAGCCGGGTCTGGCTCGCGCCGCTGCCGTTGGCTGTGGAAGGTTCAGGGCGCCCCCGCCGCCGTTCCTTGCCCGCTTCGAAACGGCTTCCCCCGGGAGCCGCCGCGAGCGTTTCTGCTTAGGTTGTAGGGCCTGGACTGTGACTATAGAGAGGCTGCGGACGGAAGGGTCCCGGGCAGAGACGGGGGGCTCCGGGGCCTGGTGTTGACGAGAAAGGTAGAGGGTACCTAGCCTAGTGAAACAGGTCCAGAGGGAGAAAAGAGGGAGCTCCGGGCCTAGCGGTGACTGAGGAAGGGGGCTCCGGGGCTTCCAGTCGGGTTGTGAGATAGAGTAACGGGTACAGGTCCGAACAGTGACGGGATAACGAGGGCTGGTGACGCAGTGAGGGATAGAGGGTCACGGAGGAAGCGGGCGTTGGCTGAGAGGGGGGAGCCCGGTGGTTTTGGAAAGGGGCAACTGAGAGCCAAGAGGGGGGTTCCCCGGATCTGTTCTGTATGATCTTATCCCCCCCGGTCAGTGACTGTGGACGGAGCCCCATGGTTGGGTGAGGTTCGCTGGTTTGATAATGAACCCGCGGCGGGGATCCGGATCCTCCCCAGCAGCTCCTCTCACCAGCGGCTGAGACTCAACACACCAGAGGTGAGTGGGCAGACAGTGAAGGTGGGAGAGGACCTGTCCATAGGGAATACATTTGGGTTATTATATGCATCACGTACGTGTGTGGGGGGCGGAATAATCAAACTTTCTCTCCTCTTGTTAATATTGTGTAAGACAACTGTTTTAGATCTATTAACCATTCTCTTGTCAGACGGCCCTGCAACCTATTACATTATTTGATACAGAGATCATTATTTACTTGTTGGGAATGCTTGACAGGCTTTCGTGGCCGCGAAAGGTGTTAATCATTACTATTTACTCAATGAATGGTCTTAAAATAATCCATGTCATAAATCAATTTGTAGGTAGCACTGATTTGATATCAAAGGCCATAGGTTGCAGAGGGTGCTGTCTAAAGCGCGTAATGGGGGGTTTCCCAGTCATTGGGGGGCAACGAGGATCCCCTGTGTTACAGGATTGTGGGGTATCAGTACTCATTGATTTTAGGCCTAAATGTTACCATTGTAGACCCTTAGCAGTGCATTACTACTACTACTACCACTACACACAGTGGTCACGTTAAAAAAAAAATTGTCTTTCGATCACTTTTGTTCTGGCTGCATATGATAAACATTTTGAAAATGTTTTGAGCCTGAAGAGTAGTCCTTTACAATGCAAAATCAGCCTTTAATGAAATCACACAGTAATACTGCACTTTGAATAATCGTTTGTCAAGTGGGACAATTGAATTATGTAGTTCTTCAGTAATAAATTACATTAATCATGTGTTAATATGGTGTTGACAATAGAGTGCAAAACAGTAATGATGCTGTGCTTGAATGTAGGAACATATACTTATAAACCAAAATACAAAATACTTTTTTTTTAAAAACGATTTTGTCTACAAGAAAGGTGTTTTTGATCCTTGGGAAATGTAGGCTTGTTGTAATACTTTTTATTGGCCAACATGGTAGCTAGCCCCTTTTATAGATGATTTGTACAGAAGTACACTGAACAAACACTTTTTGTTCTGTGTATCTGGAATCCAGTTTATATGGGTAGCTCTTTTCAGCATGAAGTTTCAAAAACTTTGGACAGTCTACTGTTGATAAAGACTTGACTGGCTCATTTATGGTGCAAACATTTTGGGCAATGATGTGATGAGGTTATCCATGATTGGTAGCTGCTCTTCACTTCCCAAAACATCTGCTGCAGTTTTGAGCTGTGGATCCAAGAATTGGCCAAAAAATACGTTTAGGTTAATCCCATACTAATTGTCTTTTTTTTTTGTTTGTATTTTCTTACTTTAAGATTTCTTGCCCTTTGCAACACCATTTTATTTTTTTTGTCTCTGATTCTATATTTCGAACATACAAGCAATTGCAATATTTATTGTCTTGTAGTAGGTTAAAATGCAGCTCCCCCAGTGCAGTGTGTAGGAAACCATGGTAATCTTAGATGCTAAAGATGAAGAAAAACATGATTTTAGCACAAGAAAAACATTACCAAGACGTCTCTCACAGGGAGGAAACCAACGTTGAGTTAATCTCCTATAGGCTTCTTAGGCACTTTGCTGATTTTAAATAGGCAGTTCAATTAAGCAGGCCCTTATGTTTTTAGGACCACTTATCAATGTAATTGACTTGGAAAGATTTACTTGTCTTTTATAACAACTGTTTTACTTATGTTTCTTGTGAAATTAGTTTTTTCTTAAATATCAAAAATACAAATGGCGCAAAAATAACAATTTACCTAAGGCTTTGAAGGCTGACTTATCACCAGACGAAACTAGATCAGGATTGTATAAACAATCCATCCAGTAAAATACCTATTATTATTTAAAGGTTTAAATGATTTCCATTAAACATGCTACTATCTTTTAGTTCACCTTTTGTATTAGGAGAGCATGCCCCTTTTGAGTAGAGTGCCACAACCCCTCCAGCACAACGCGAGTCACGAGTGCTTAACCCAGAAACGGAAGGGTCCTCCTCTACAGTTTCCCTTCACTTAAGAGGAACAGAGCGCTCCATGGGAATACGGGACGCAATCTAAACTGAACAAAGTTTTTCTTTGGACATTATGTGGTTACTTCGTCATGGGGCCCCTGTAGTGCCAAAGGGTTAAATGCTAGCTGTTGCTTCATGTCTTGAGCACGGTAATGTGTCCTATAGTCACAGTGAGGTTATTGTATAGATCTGCTGCCTGGTTTTATAGTTAACTTATGAATGTTGTGTTGACTAGCTTGTAAATAAATGTGAGGTAATTATATGTTTATGTTTAAATGTCAATGAGCCCTTTAGCAGTTCAGGTCTCAGGCAGATTAGGTAGCAAAAAGCACATTAATCAGATGTCTCTGAAACCCTTGAGGGACTTTCCTTGTTCTAGAAAGAGGATCAGGGTGTGCCAGATGGTGTGTATGTAATAAAATATTTATATGCACACACTTGTTTTTTGTATCTATTTAAATGTTTTTAAACAATAGATTGGATGGTTCTGAATTTCACCTCTAAATAATGAAGTATCTTATTTTCTAAAAAAAGAAAAAAAATACTTTAAAAGGGATTTGACAAAAAAAAATGCTTTTTCCTAGTCAAGCCCAGCGGTGGCCCAGATTATGCCATTTATATACAAAGCGCAATTATTTGTATGTGTTTTGGAACTTTCAGTTATTCCTAAAACACAATGTTCAGATGATAGGTTGGAAATCCCAGCTCTAGTTTCCCAATAGCTTCAGAGGTCGTGACTCCTCATTTTACATCTTTTACAAGTCATGGAATAGTATGGGCTTGTTTTTCAAAGAATTTTCTAATCTTCCTTTAAATCCGTGACTGTCAGTCATCTATGCATGAGTGATTGACAGGGCACTGCAGTGAAAGAGTAATTTTTGTCTACAGTTGTATGAACTCTTACAAGCGTACACACATGGTGACATTTTAAATCTCTTCTGTCTCTTTGTATTAATCTTTTGGTTTTCACTTAAAGGTCCATATTTAATCATTAGCATTTTAAAAAGTAGTGCCTGGGCCCATATAAAGTAATTTCCATGGTAACCTGAAAAACTGTCCAAACATCTTTATTCTCTACGATCATTAATTAAATAGCGCCCAGTGTTAACATACTGGTATTTTTTATGCAGATTAGTAAATTGTGACTTGCAGGTAAAGAATAGTATGATGCTGCTGCAGTTTTAATTAAAAGTGCAACAATTCAAGTTTCACAATGAAGAGGCAGGCAGTGAACGGTATTGGTATTGTTTACTTTAGAAGAGACTTAATGCACCTTAAAGGGATTAACTCTGGTGGTATTGTAGGAAAAAAAGGTGTCTGGATGCAAAGTGAAGATAAATTTACTGCTACCCAAAAAACACTACAGTGAATAATTCATATTTAAATGCTAGAAAAATATAGCTCCTCCCAGTTAGTATTATTTCTAGCTCTATTTCTGATAACTTCAGAATCACTATTGAGTTTCTTGTTGATACTTAAAAATGTGCCGTAGCTCTGTTCTCTTTACAAATAATAGACCTAGTTAAATTCCTTTTTATTTCTCTACTAAACTAAGTCAGTGTGTTTTGAACTTCCAGAAAGTATTGTATATCTGATGTATTTATAAACCTTTTGTAAGCATATTTCATCTGGGAAGGGAGGTAATAATACAAATGTTTAAGTGACCTTTCTGCAGTTTGGGTGGCACTTTTGATAATGTGGGGAGGTTTAGGGCTGTGAAGATAAGTTTTCCTGACAATTTAGGAAAGGCTGGTCTGTCATTCGATCAGATGCTAATGAAAGCGCACTGCGGAAATCCTTTAAATCCACAGTTTGAAATCCAGATTAGTCATGGAGGTTATGGGTCAGGTCACTTCTTATATAAAAGGGCACTGTTTTTGTTGTGTGTTAGAATGCTTTTCGATTCTAGGAAATAGACTTTTCATCATTGCTGGACATTCTTTGCTGTTCCATTTAAGTGGTTCTGGGAACAAGGAGGTGAAAGTGGACAGTGGAACTCACTTGAGTAATTTGGATCACCAAATTATTTTTAGTGCAGACTTTTCTGGAAATGCCTAAATGTCTAGTTGGGCACTGTGTATTCATACCTTTTTAAGTCAGCGTTTGTTTCTAAACAAAATTTTATGGCTCGTGAACTGCTTGAATGTAAATAGACCTATTTAAGCCATGTAAAACGTTGACTTTCCTGTTGGTTGGGTAATTTGCACAAAGCAAAGGTATCATCAGATCAATGTTTTACATTCTAAAAGCACATGCCAATCTGTTTGTCAATTTAAGTTGACAACAGTTTAATTTGGATTCTTTATTGTCATTTGAGTCCATTCAATCAGATGTATGGATGCACACGGTTTGGTGGCCATTAAGGAATGGGGGAGTGAGAGAAAGATAAATGCAGTAAACTCCACCCTAAATGTGATGTTACAATCTCCAGGATTATGTAAAAGCTTTATGCTTGACTGCCCTGTTTTAAAGAAGTTTGATTTGAGAGCATCTTAAAGGCCCCCTGTATGGATGTACATGCTTAAAAGCACTATACCAATGCTTGAGAAGATCCTGTTCAAATTAAATCAAAAGAAAGCATTCAGACTTTCAAGCATCTGCTTTACTCTTTCATTTTAATGGTATCAAACATCTAGTTATGATCTATTAAGGTTTTCGCTGACATAAGGCACTTTAGATTTAAGCCTAGAACTGACGCCAGGATTTGCAAAGCGCTTGTGCAGGGTATCTCCCCCCTACTACTTGCCTTCCATCTGGTGTGCTCCTCATCCCATACATTCTCTACCCATTTGTTTCAACACTCTTCCCTTCTGGTTGACATTACCCTTTTTTACGTCTTTTTTTTTTTTTTTTGTCTTTGATTTTGTCAGTGTTTCACTTACCTATTGCAGAATATCCTGGTACTTTGTAAATGATGCTAATAAATATTATAGGCTTCATCATGGAAAATCTTTGAAATCCAGCCTCACTCTTACACTTCACTCATCTACCCACTATCCTTCATACCAAGTCTGACAAGTGGGAAATAGTGAATAGCTTCTTCCTTGGGAATTGCCTTCATATCCTTCTCTGAGGTGGGACATTTTGTTACAGACTTAAAATAATCAGACACAAGGAAAACTTAATGATGCTGATCGGTATCCATTTTTGTTCCTTAAGTGCCCTTTATGTTGTACATTGCATGTCATGGCCTTTTGCTAGTTTTTGTAGGCGGCATGTACTCCAAATGAGCACTGGCAGTGAACTAAACTGAAGGCAGGGACCGTTCCCGGTCACTGGAACCAGGGAGCAACCGCTTAGGGGAGCGGTTATGTGATAGCTGGTGTAGAATGGTCCGTGGCACTGAAATGGTTAATTGAGACGTTTGACATTACATCTCACTTTTTTATTAGTGGTATATAAATCCCTCATGAGAACAAATGGGTGAACTATACCCAGATAACACCAATACTTAACTACAGCATTCATTTCTGCATGAACCCATAACAAATGTGGAATAGGATAAGTTTTACTTTAATACACCAACAAACCTTGATAAGTTTGACTCGAATTGCGATTTACTGTAAGGATTTTTTATCTTGTACACGTCTCATAGCTGCTCAGAAACTTTGTCTAAATGAAGTGGGAGACAAACACAAAGCAATAGCACCTGAAACCATGCTAGGGTGAAATGCCTTTTATCTAAAGTGATTACTGTCTTCCATTTTGTACTCTTGGTCCTTCTGCCTTTTCACAAAAGCTGCAACAAAAGCCTTTTCTGGGCTCAAAATATCAGGATACGATTTACGCCTGATAAAATTACTCATACGGTTTCCAGCTTAATCTGTAGGATGTGTGTTCTGTCATATAAGCACTTGTTTGTTATAACTAGATACCAAGCTGGTGCAGACTAGAGCCCCCTACCTCATGCATCCAGTACATTCTTTATCTACAGTATGTAGAGAAGGATATTGTGGTACTTACAGAGAAATAGTGTAATTTAATGTTCTGCCAATGTATGTGCTCTATAGCTCAAAGGTTCTGTTCCCATCCCAACTATTCTAATTGTTATATTATAGAATTATTCAGACGTTTTTGTTTTTTGGAAAAACCATTTTTTTTGCCGAATATTGATGTGGGCACCCTCTCCCCCCCCCCCCCCCATATGGGTTTTGGAAACAGACTTGCACTGTTTCCTTGGTTAACTTCCCGAAAAGACCCTGTTTGTAAAGCTGTTAAACACTTATGGAACCATTACGTGTGATGCAGAAGATGTTGGATTAATGGTTTGCTTAGAATGCAACTGGTCTTTAGATGATTATATATATTTGGTTTGCTGTGCATGTACACACCAAAGTACCATTACATTATTTAGATAAGATATTGATGACAAGTGTACTTTGTGAGTAAAACCTGAGCTTCCTGAAAAAGGTCAGCACCCTCAGATGATAATTCCCTGCCCCCCCACCTTCTTCTCTTATCCATAAATAAGTGCTTGTAGTGTTTAATCCTTTATAGCTGGGGTGGGGGAGAAATTATTGAAAGTTTAAAGGATTTCAACAAGAGACCGGAGGGGTGAATATTTCAGAGAGAATGCTACAAGATTTCATGCTCTGCAGTTGGAGGATGGGAGGCTCCAGGGGAAATGTGATTGAAGTACATCACGGAAAGGGTGGTGGATTTATGGAAAAGCCACCCAACAGAAGTGATGGGTGCGAAAACAGTAAGGACATTATTATTTTTTTATTGACGCTTTTTTTTAAAAACACGTTTAAAATTTTGATTTTCCTTTTTCTCTAGTCTGAATTTACCATGGTAGCCCATAGACTGCACTGTGGTCAGGGGAGAACTTAATTTAATTTCAAAACACGATTTCAAATCTCATCTCTTGAAAATCAGATTTTAAAAACAAAAACATTGTTGAAAAGGGCAAGCAGAGATATCTATGTAAAACAATGACATGCATAAAAAACCTCAATCCATGCAAACTGCTGCTTCTGGGTCTGCAACATTAATACTTCAGTGCTCGACTTATTATATTGATGTTACAAATCCAGAGACTTGGCTTCAACTTTGAGAAATACCATTCGTTTCTTACCTTCCTTTGATTTATAAAGGGGATTGTAGGATAACCTTTAAATACTTAAAATAGTCGGTGTGTTCTTAAATGAGCTGTGGAAGGGACAGTATTTGGGAATGTTTGCGTTTTAGATGATTTGCAGTTTTGGGATAGAATTGGAATGTTTGTTCTTCAGTATTTAGTCATGATCTTTTTCAGTGTTTAAATAATGAAGGTTTATCACATTAATAAAGGTTGAGTCGCTCTTAGTCTATGCAAAAACATGTTTTTGTAATGCTGATAACATATTTTATTGTGAAACGAGCTTCACTATATTTCTGTTTTGGTGATATATTGATATTGTATTCAGGGAAGATTAAAATGGACTGTTTTAGAGCACTTTGTAATATGTTATAAGAACGGTTTCAGAAATATGTGACCAAAACCACTGCAATCTGGGATATCTGTAGCATTTTGACAGTTGTTTAACTATCTAGTCCTCAGAAGAAAAAAAATATTAATCAAAAAGTTTCATACTTTAAAGTTCAGTTTTTTGGTCTTCAAGTCTCCTTGATGTAAAACTTGGGAAAATCATAGCATCAGTTTAATCAAAGAAAATGAATATATCTGAAAGCATTTGGAGACTTTCCAATGGTAAATCTCATGCAATACTTTTGACCTGTAATTTGCCCCAATTTTGCAGTTCGGAAACTTAATTTCAGTCTTTTTTTTTATTTTATAAGTAACATCAATTTGTAAAAACTCCACCTTCGTGTTACTTTGTGTTACACAAGTACAATGTATCCCTAAGTTGTAGAAGTGTCACCTATATTTTTTTTGCATATTCTTAGTGCAAAATGTAAAATCCCCTGGATAGGGTAAACTTTGCACATAGTGCAAAAAATGTAAGACTTTGTTCCTGCTCCTCCCCCTCCAGAGCTGAACAGCGCTATTTTAAGCTCTGAGAACAACTTCCTGGTTCCCCAAATACTTCGCGGTTCTGTTACCAGTGCTTCTTTCTTGGTATTTAAATATGGTGCCTGCAATCATACAGTAGGAAGCCGCATCTTCATACCTTCCGATGACATTGCGGCTTCCTTCTGAACCACGAGACGTGCAAAGGGTTGGCTGCCATATGGATTCTCGGATGGGTTCTGAAACATGGGCAACTATATGGGGAAATGGGTTGTCCTTGAGCTAAAAATAGTGCAGTTTAGCTCTGGAGTACCCCCTTCTTTGAATATTGTATGTATATGTATTTTATGTTTGCTAATTTATATATTGTTCTAAAAAGAGTAATGGGAAATTGCCATTTTTTTTATAGGCCGGTTGCTCAGAATTGACACCAAACAATATTAGAACTTGGATGGAGGAGTTTAAACTTAGTACTTCATTTTGTGTTTTAGTGGACATCGGAGGCATTTTGATTTCCCTTAAATCCAGTGACAATGTAGGGTGTTTCTAGGCTCTTTATAAATTCAATGGCAGAATAAACAGATTTGCCAGTGTTGGGACGGTCGGATATGAAAGTATCATATCTGCTGCATTCAAGTGCTCAGCAAGTACACTGATAATGTATTTATTTTAGTGAGTAGTTTAAGTTCATGGAGCTTGAACAGGAAAGGGTTGGCACCTGTGCAAACGTCACAGTACAAAGAGATGGTGAGATATCAGAGTAGATTTAAAAAAAAAAGAGACAACTTTTTAATTTATAAATGAACCACGTGGTGGTAGCAACCTTTTTACAAGCATTTGTTAAAATAATGCTGTCATACACATGCCGTAATGACCGCATACTTCCTCCTGAAGCGCAAAATGTGCTCTTGAAAGCTTCAAACACACCAGTACTTATTACATTTTTTTTATGCAAGACAAATACAAGTTTTCATGGCCTGCAAAGTTGTGTTTTCTCTAGGGCCAACATTATGGCTGAAATTAATTTCTCAAAAATGTGTTTAGCAACTGTGCTGTTTGAACACCTAGGGCAGGTGTGAGCAACTCTAGTCCTTAAAAGCCACTAACGGGTCATGTTTTCAGGATATCCCTGCTTCATCACAGGTGGCTCAGTCTTCTACAAGTCTTTTGTCGGCGCCTGCCCTAGACCATATATTTTGAAAGCAGAGCTATCTGCCTCAGTTTGATGGGATATATTTTGCATGACTGAGCTAGCAGAGATCTAGAAATTGGTGAGCATTGCTTGTACATGATTATGCACAGTTTTCTTAGAACGATTAGCACTTGATGATATTGGAATATGTCAGTTGTTTACTGAAGACGGCATATATTGTGAATAGAGAATCTATAAAGTGAAAACGTCTGAGTGGCACTTAAAAATGCTTCAGCGTTAAATAAATCTTGGCCTTTAGAACTGCATACCTAATTGACATGGGTGTAGAACCAATGTGTTTTAAAATTGTTTTTTTTTTTTTTTAAATCATCCATTTGCCATTCATAACAGCAATATAGTTCATAAATAACTATTTCTTCAGCTTCATCGCGTACATTTAAAATGGGTGCAAATTTTGACTTTCTGGATAAATATGCTGGGGGGGGGGGATAGGCCGGCGGCGGCTGAGAGACCAACTTTTGTTATACTCTTGTAAAAAGCTGTCAGGCAAATGTTGATTACATTTTTGGGGAGGGAAGGCTCAACCATATACTGTACTAGCCTGTGCAGGGAAATAAATCCACCCCCATTTTTTTTTTTTTAATTCCTGCTTTTTGTTTGGTGTCTAAATAGCAGGTAACTTAATCTTAAGTGCATCATTATTTGACTGGCCCTGAATTTAATGCATCCCTATACTCTCTAGTACAGGGGTGGCCAACTCCAGTCCTCAAGGGTCACCAACAGGCCAGGTATTAGGGATATCCATGGTTCAGCACAGGTGGCTCAACAGCCACGTGTGTTGAAGCAGGGATTTCCTTAAAATCTGACCTGTTGGTGGTCCTTGAGGCATTGGCCTCCCCTGCTTTAAAGACTCACAATGGAATGTTAAAGGTACAATTCCTGGTCGTTTGTGCCAAAATACAGTAAGTGTTTTGAAAAACTCTTTCTTGTGTTTCTAAGTTTAATTAGACTTGAAATAAACATTCAGCTTATTTTTTCCCCCCGCTCTCTCTAAAATCACACAAACAAGGAGCTGCCAGAAGAAAATCAACCCCTTCTCAAGTTTACAAACTGACCTAATTTTTTTTGCAAAATACAGGCCTCTCCTTTTTTAAAGAAACACAAAAAACCTCTCTTACCAGACGGGGACTGCACCTTTAAAACTCCTTTCGATGTTTTGCTGCATGGTAGCTATTGTCCTTTATTTATTTATTTTACATTTTTTTTTTTTAGCATTAAAATGATTCTCTCCAGCCACTAAGGAAAAAGGATAAAAAAAATTGAATCACTAGATTTTTTATGAATGTCCTGTTTTTCTTTGACAGAAAAACCATACACATGTCAATGATGACTCAACTTTGTCTCCTTGTAGTACCATAATACAGTGTCATTGTTTGTCTGAAACCTTTTTATATAAGGGTTTCATTTCACTCTGTAATTTTTCTTGATTCTGTTTCACAGTTCAACGTGTTCTGTTTTGACAAACTGTAAATCATTTATCAAAGTAATTGTGTTGAAAAACTCTGAAGAGTTTCTATCTCTCTTCCAGCAATAACTAACAAGTGCAATATCGTTGATATTTTTAACTTCCGTTGCTTAGTCCTTGTTTACGCTTGCAAGTTACACGTGCTGTAATATCTGGGTACATTGTAGCTGTTAAAGTTCTCTTTATCAGGATTCCATTCATGAAATCTTATATACTATATTAGTGAAAGCACTGTATGTTTGCCTGCCTGGATGTCCGGTGTCCCTAGCGGCAATCTCATTGGTCCCTTGGCCCGCCCGCCCCCCGCACACCTCTCATTGGGCTCACACACTCACACCACCCCCTTGGCCCGCCCCCCACACCTCTCATTGGCCTGAGGCGGAGTGACGGGCCAAAGGTCCAAAAAAAAAAAAACACACACACACACACACACACACACACACACACACACACAGTGTTACATACATTAGCGGGGCTCACAGTGTTAGCAGCACATCTCCCGCTCTCTTCCCCACCGGTCCCGGAGGCTCCGCCTCTTCCTCCGCCTCTCCGTTTCCCGCGCTTTCACCCCCCCCCTCCACGTGGGAGCTGCCGGACGGGTGAGTGAGCGGCTTACCGTAATTTTCTTTTCCTGGAACCATGGCAGTGGGCACATAGGCATTAGACATACACAGGGAGGGTAACTATGTGCCCACTGCCATGGTTCCAGGAAAAGAAAATTACGGTAAGTTGTTTTAAATTTTCTCCTTTCTTGACCTGAGCCATCGCTTTCTAGGTTGCTATGTCACATGATTTTATATAAAAATGTGCAATGCTGTGGAATATAAATCGGTATCTCTCTGAAAAAGAACACGTCCATTTGCTGTGGCAGAATACAGGAAGAAAATCCCACACGTCAATGAGAGAACACTCTCATCCACTTTTAATTCTTGCCCCTGCACTCTGGTCTTCATTTTATATTGTATTGTTGCATATGCGCCTTCAAGTATATTGCTCCTTGACCTATGAGAATAAGCTCAGATGGGCTTTACGCTTTCGGCACTTGTCTATTTTTTTTTTTTGTTTGTTTCAATTTTTTTATTGTTTTAAGAGAGATAGACATCGTACAGTAAACGTTTCATTATGAAGGATACAAACTCACACTCATAAGAGAGAAATTAAACATTGCATACATACATAAACATTGTACTATTGTCTTTTCTTATGTATCTACTTTCTTTTGATGGTATTAGTGTACCCTTTTCAAATCTTATTGGGGAAGCGGCCGCTTCCTTGTGTATCTCTTTAAGAAGGGCCAAAGAATAGAGAAAAAAGAGAGAGGGAGGGGGAAGGGGAGGGAGGAGTTATCAGTCCAGGTATATAGGGGCTCATTCCTTAAGATTGTCAGTCTTCTGGCCATATTTCCCAAATCTTGAGAAATTTGTCTATTTTTTGGCTAAGTTGTGCCGAAAGGAGTTCCATTACCTTAATTTCTCTAATCCTTATCAGTGCCGTCTGTCTGGAGGGGGCATTGATTTTTTTCCAGGCCGCGGCAATCGAGCAGCGGGCTGCTGTGAGGACATGATTTATCATTTTACCCATTTGCGGCTGTAGGCCCTCTATAGGTTTGGCTAAGATCAGAGTCAGCGGGTCCACCTCCACCCCTAGGAGTTCTCTTATCATGGTTTGTATCATGATCCAGAACCCCTGAATTTTTGGACATTTCCACCAGATGTGAGCCATGTCTCCTCTTTGCCCGCATCCTCTCCAACACAAATCTGAGGATCCGGGGAAAATCTGGCTCAACCTACTCGGGGTTAGGGTTAATGAAATAAAATGTTATATATATTCTCTTTTATAGTGGTACAAATTGATGTTTTAGAAGCTGCTTCCCAAATATCCTCCCAGTCGTCCCTATTTATTTCTAGATTTACATCTTCTGCCCATTTTAGCATATAGCTATGGTTAGAGTGTGCTGCAGTTATCGCCAGACCCAGGTACGCCTCCGAAATCAGACCTTTGTATTAATAGCCTCTTCTGCATAGTCTCTCAAATTTTGTTAGGGCTGAGAACGCCGAATCTTTTTGAGATTGTTTGTAGATAATGACGAATTTGTAGAAAGCTAAAAATTGGGAGGTTTGTAATTTGGTATTGTTTCTGTAAGTCTGGAAATGGTAAAATCTTACCTTTTTAGATACAAAGTCATCAGCTATTACCATCTTTAGCTCTTTGAATTTCCTAAGTCCCTTCGGTAGACAGCCTGGTAGAAACTCAAGGTTGTTGAATATAGGGGTCAATAATGAAGGGGAGGATGTAAGATCATATTTCCCCGTGTTTCTAGTCCATATCTTCCATGTACATCGCATTGCTCCCAGTTTCAATTTCTCAGCGAAGGTCTCTCTTCCTCCTTCGGCCCAAAGAGCAGCCGGAAGAGATAGAGGTTCCGCATAGGTAGACTCAATCCTAAGCCAGCAACATGTAGCTGGGTCATTATTCCACATTATAACTTGCTTTAATTGGGCCGCAGAACAGTATTTAGTAATGTCCGGAACTCCTAGACCTCCGCAATCCTTTGGTGCTACTAAAATTGATCTAGCGACCCGTGGTCTTTTATTTTTCTAGATAAATTGGAAAATTCTGTTTTGAATATTTTTGAGCTCGGTCAATGTGATGTCTACTGGTAGAGTCTGGAAATAATATAAGAGTCTTGGTAGAATATTCATTTTAACTGTAGCTATTCTTCCTAGCCAAGATAGCTGATATTCGTTCCAGCTCTGGAGATCTTTTTTTATCTTTTCAAAGAGGGAGGGATAATTATGTTGGTATAGGGATTTATAGGAGCTTGATATCTGTATACCCAGATACTTAATCTTTGTCGAGCTCCATTTATAATTAAAGTTTGCCTGTAGCAGCTTAACTTCGGGTACTGTCATGGAAAGATTTAGTGCCTCCGACTTGTCTGTGTTAAGTTGGTATCCCGAGATTTTACCGAATTGATCTAGTTGGGATTGTAAATTCGGGAGGGAAGTCAAGGGATTGGCCAGGGTTAGGATAATGTCGTCGGCAAAAAGGGATATTTTGTAGTTTCTCTCCAATTTCAATTCCTTTAATATTTTTTTCGTCTCTGATTGTAGCTGCCAAGGGTTCTATGGAGAGGGTGAACAGAAGCGGAGATAGGGGGCATCCTTGTCGGGTACCATTATTAATTTTTATGGGATTTGAGTCTCCTGGGAATTTCATGACTGCTGTGGGAGTTTTGTAGAGGGCTCTGACCCCCTCTACAAACTGCCCCCTAAATCCGAATGTAATCGGTGTTTGGTCTAAAAAGTCCCACCTTATCCTGTCAAATGCTTTTTCAGCATCCAGTAGAAGAAATGTAATGCATCAACAATTAGAATTCCATCCATAACATATATTAAAAGTCAAGATGATAATGGAAAGTCCCGAAACAATGAATGCATATGCAATAGGAGGGGATAAGTGTCTAGTGGCGTCCACTTGACCACCACAGCTTAAACACAATAAACACCTGACCAAATAAGCAAATCCGGAAATACAGAAGCACAGGTGTCCATATGTATATATGACAGGGCACTGCGGCCCTTTACCTGTGTGCTTGCACGGACGTTCCAAACATAAGGGGCGTGCAGCCCATCCAGGTGAAGATTCAGCAAGGTAGAAGTAGATGATGGATTGCACTGCCAGGGAAATCCAACTCCCAGTGGAACCGGAAACATAAGACAAAAGCGCGCACTCCAATATAGCAATAGGTCTGGTTTATTGTAGGTTTGGCAACAGCAACAGGACAACACGAACGCAACTACGCGTTTCGTGCAGAGAGACCTTGATAAAGTGCTCTGTGCACGAAATGCGTAGGTGCGTTCGTGTTGTCCTGTTGCTGTTGCGTAACCTGCAATAAACCAGACCTATTGCCATATTGGAAGTTGTGCGCTTTTGTCTCTGGTTCCACTGGGAGTTGGATTGCACTGCCAGGGAAATCCATCATCTACTTCTACCTTGCTGATTTTTCAGCATCCAGACTCAATAAGATAGCTTTCGTGTTTGAGAGATGTACATGGTCTATAATATTAATAATTTTTCTAGTATTGTCAGAGGCTTGTCTTCCCGAGACAAACCTGACCTGATCTATATGTATTAAGCTGGGCAGTATTGGGGTAAATCTATTTGCTAGCATTTTACTGAAAAGTTTTAAGTCTGAATTAAGGAGGAATATGGGGCGATAATTAGCACATTGTAGAGGATCTCTCCCGTCCTTGTGGATAATTGCCAAATTTGCTTTAGACATTGATGTCGGTATGGCCGCTCCTCCTAGAAACGAATTAAATACATCAAGCATATACGGGGTTAATACCATCTTAAATTTCTTATAGTACTGATTTGAGAAGCCATCTGGGCCCGGCGTTTTGCTAGCTTTCAGTTGGGCAATGGCATCTAACAATTCTTCCTGGGTTATAGCTTTGTTTAGCTCTTGGATATTCCCTTCCGATAGTTCTGGGAGCTTACATTTCTCAAAATACCTGGAGATAGCTTCTGATCCTGAGGATCTGTTCCTTGGGAAATTTAGGTTGGCACTTGTCTATTGATGTTATAAATTAGAGAAAGTGAAAGCGAGGAACACAAATAAAAACTTGGAACAGAGTATTTGTTACATAAAAGGATTACCCTTTGTAAGAGATGTGTGCAGAGGTATATTTAATAGAGCCCCGATTAGGGTGAAATGAAATCCCGGCTTTATTGCGCCTGCTCCTTTTTAACAAGGCAAAACATTCAAAATAAACAAAATAAAGGCCTACAGGTAGTCCTCACTATCCAACATTTCACTTTACGATGAATGGCATATCCAACGCTTTACAATGCAACCCTGTGGGCTGTTTTTCGACGCCAAAATGCGTTATCCAACGTTCACCGCCACTGATTTAACATGGGACTCACATTACAGCGGTTTCACTGTCCAACGCTACTTCCAGAACGGATTCTGTTGGATAACCGAGGACTGCCTGTACTCCGCTTTGGAGAATATCTAAACTTTTACTCCAGCCCTCTCTAACTGGGCTGGTAGCTAAGATGATTACCACCCCAAATATCTATTCTCTCTGTCTTTCTGTCTCTGATTTTTTAAAATATTGATTGGCACGCCAAAACAAATACCAAACGATGGATGAAAGTGGTACACATCACCCTACCCCATTAGAAATTGGTTCACAGATTCACCCCAAAGGAATTTTTGACATTACATAAATTTTCCTGCTCTCCTACTGAGCTTAAAAAGCTGGTCTAAAGCCCATCCACAATGCTCCCACTTTTCTCCAATCCACAATTTCCAGGTGGATGTGAATACAGACATTTCTCTTGGCAAAAGATGGGAATGAGGAGACTTACTTTTATTTTTTTTATTCTGGAACATGACAATCTTTTACTGAATTACAAAAAATATATAATCTCTGTAAATCTGATTCTCCACCCCCCCGTGCTTCCTACAACTAAGAAAATACTGTATATAGAAATGTACATTTCATATACAATGTCCCCCTCGTCCTCCCTTTCCTCATCTCTATTTTTTGTATCCCTTCCCATTTACCTTTATAATTTGACAATGTTAAAAATAAATGGTAAAAAAATAAATTCATAAGTAGACACTTTAAAGCTACCAGAGCATCCAAGAATATTGTTTAAGAAGTCCTTCAGAACTATAGAAACATGGTGTCAAATACATCCAACTATATATATAAAAAAAAATTACATACATACATACATACATACATACATACATACATACATACATACCTTCCTGAATTTGGCATGGCATAGAAAAAAAAATGTATTTTATTAACATTTAGGCTGCCTTATGATCCCTGAAAGTCACAATTACAGCTCAACCCTGTTATAGCGCGATCCACTTATAACGCAGTGTGAGCGTAGTGCCCGGTTTTTAAAAGCAAAATTAAATATATATTTTTTAAAAGCTTTATTGCTAACGGACAGATGGAAAACCCACACACACACACACACACACACACACACACACACACACACACACACACACACACACACACACACACACACACACACACACACACACACACACACACACACACACACACACACACTACTCCCCTGCACATCACATCCCATCTCCCCTTGACCATCACATCATCCCCTTTTTCTGCACATCACCACACACTGACGCACGGGGGAGGAGAGAAGGGAGCTGGTTCCTGCCCGGCTTCTCCTGACTGTGAGATCCTCCCTCTGCCCCCCCCCCCCCCCCCAGACTCCAGCTTTTTCCACAGCACACAGATCAGCTGCTGCTGCGTGGGAGGATGGGGGCTGCCGCCACTGCGACACCAGGTTCAGGGCGAGCTGGGAGAGTTATCGCAGCTCTCCCCCTCCGGCAGACATGGAATCCCTGATTGCGGCGGCCATTTTTTTTTAAAATCATGATCCCAGTTATAACGCGGTCGTAACGGGTGGACCCCGAGGACTGTCATAACTGGGTTCAGCTGTATCTGCATTCCAGGAGCCTGAAATTTTGGCTAGTTTTGGGCTATATGCGAATAGTGACTCATTCTGGAATAAGGTTATCATGCTCTTGATGAGTTTGTTTTTAATAGACTGTTGCTTGGCTGGCATTTGAATATAGGGACATACATTTTTTTTTTTTTTTATAGATGCTGTACAAGGGTTTGAGCTACAAAATGGGTCAATTTTTTTCTCCCTTTGTTTCATATAAGGGCAGATTATTGTAGGATGCATCCTACAAGTTTCTATCTTGCATCCTATAAATATGCTTTTAAAATTGATTCTGATTTGTTCAATCATGCACCTGGGGCCATGGTGCTGCAGACCGTGCAGGGGCGTCCTTACGCTGAGCAAACAGACTGCCTTAAGGCAGTGTTCGCGTCCATGCGGTGCGTGCGGGCGCATCCACATGGAAGCAGGAGGGGGCGCGCGTTGCATGAGAAATCAGTTAAACTGATTTCTCAGCGTGACAGGTCACGTGAGCGGTTCGCCCAATGAGGGCGAACGAGCTCCGTGAGGGCCCCCCCCCCCCCCCCCACTGTGCGTCTAGCATGGCCAGGGAAAGCACCCGCTTTGCCTCCGCCTTTGACCTCTGCACGGGAGAAGCCACCATGGCCCCAGCCTAAGTTTGTTGTGTGACTGTTTAACAAAAGTGGAGCCGTAATAATAGATTTAGATCAATAATATACGTGGTGTAAAGTTTTTTTGGGGTAAGAGGGTGAAGTTATTGGTGCTGCATATTAGATATGACCAATTAAATGTTCAATAGCCACACAGTCCAACGTGCTGCTAAAACGCTTGCATATAAAATGCAATTTTAGGTTTGTTTGAACCCCAAGCTGTGGTTAATATATTTATTTCTACTGACTTGCTTATGATTGAAGTACATATGATACGATGGGTGAACTTGCATCCATTTCACAGAAATTAGATATTCTTTATTGTGAGACCATTTTTAGCTAATTTGAATAGGGAAGGTGGTGAACATTAGGAAAACACTACTGCTTTCTTTGAATGTCATTACACAGCTGCATTTTTTTGCATTCAGTTTGCGTGATAATGAAATAGCCCCCACAGGACATAAGTTACTAATTTCCATGGGTAAATTTAATCACTGCCAGAGGTCGGGTTGTTATGCTTCATGTTGGCACAGCCTTGCACATAGCACCAGTTGGTTGCAATGTTTTTTCTTCCCCATTTGGTCTCTGACCTCTAGAGACAAGAGATCTTTAAACAAGAAACTCTTTCCCTTCTGACTAATCTCCATTATGGTTTCGAGAAAACAGGCACATAATAAATGCTGGTATGTGAATTGTAGGTTTCCTTTCGTAATGGTTTTAAACATGTCTGTGTATTTTTTTGTGGAGACATAACAGTTGCTCACATTTTGATGTAATTTATGTTAAACACAGTTTTAAAAAAAATACTAATCTGAAAAGCAACATATTACTGTATTTGGAAACCCAGTTCCCTTTATAGGCTGCAGTTTCAACTGCAATGTGTTAGAAATAACCAGGTCTCGTCTTTTAAAGGCATGAAATATCATCTGTAACACAATATTTATAATTTCAGCACATTATTTGAATCATTAATTATTTACACGGTTTAAAATCCTACATCTAGTGTACACCAATGAAACAATACAAGATAATATCGGCCTTTAATATCCATACGAATCCTGTTAAACTGAACCCCACTTGCAAAATTGCAACATTAATTTTACAAACTGCAAATTTTGTTTACCTTATTTTTTTACCTTTTTTATTTTTTTACATTGCTTCTTTGTAAGTAGCCATACCGTAATTTTTCTTTATAGAAATTTTTTCAGGTTTCACCGAACACAAATTTGTTTATTTTTTGGGGACACACACTGCTCAGAATTCCCCTTCCCCCTGTTAATTTGCCCTATTGTAAAATAAACTACAAATAATTAACACACTTCCAGCCGTTCTTTGTCAGTCACATTTGCAATTGGTTTGCGTGTTATAACTTGTTTTTAGCAGGTATTTCAATACTGAAAAAGCTTTAAAGGAACTAAAGCCACGGTATAATGTATCAGTTTGTTTTATACAACCGGACTTGCCACTAAACCTTTACACCACACAGCATTTCTCTGTCTTAAGTAATTGCTTTTATGCAGGTACCTTATGCAGCAACCACACACAAGGTTGTCTTGGGGAGATGCAATCTTTAAAGCAGCTTCATTATGCTTCCCAGTGATGTTGATCTTATCTGTTGCCATTATATTTGGCTTCTATAAGATAATGGGTAGATCAATGTATATTATACTTTTAATAGAATGGATTGACTATATTTCATATGTTGCTAAAAATACCAGCTGTGCTGCCTAAATCTACTTCGTGAAATGTGTAGAGTTTAACTTTTTGTTCGTGTTTTATTTTTTTCAGTCTGTTTGGTTATTAGTTTTTCAAGTTTTTAAATAAAGTTTTAATCCGGAATAGTTTTTTTTTTTCTGTTTAAATATCTTAAAACTGTATCTTGATTTCCAATGGAATATTTGGAATATAAAAATACTATGTGTAGGGGGTACATTATATCTGATTTGCAGTATTTTTTTTTTTTTTTTTAATGAAACATCAAGGGACTCTGAATTCTGGTTATTGATGGGCTACACCACAGCATAATTCTATCATTACCTTATTAGTTTTAATTGGCTTTCGTAAAAAGATTTAATTGCCCTTAATTAACTGCCTTATATCAAGCGTATCTGTTTTTATTTTTTGTTATGATGCCTACATTAGTCGGAACACACCAAAAAACTATTTACTTGCATCTTTGAGGACTCTTGCATTTTAGTCCAAAGACAATTAAGTGTTGTTAAAACACTCTTGTTTACCATCGAAATGTTAGAAAAAAAAGAAAAAAGAAATATATCTATATCTCTCAGAAGGTATGGGTCTTCAGAAGGTATCAATCTGCTCCAATGAATCTATCAAAAATTGTCACTGTCATTAGTGCCTTAGTTAGGTAAGGGATGATGTACTAACAAAATATCTTGCATTGACTTATATGGTGGCAAGATAGAAAGCAAATTGTAATATTCAAATTACTCGTCACAATGAAAATTAAATAAAATCAAGATGAAACAAGGTTTTTCTTTTTGTCACAAATGTGTCTGAATTATTTTTAATTTATCCAATGTCCATGTTTGAAACCTCTCCTCATGCATATTACTCATTATCTGCCCATAATTGGTCTTTATTAAGCAATGGGACTTGGTGGGAAAAAGTATGAGTTAATACAGGCGCGGTTACAGAGGCCCAGCGCTACCCCAAAGGCATTTAAATTAAATACCGAGGACCGCACGGGGCCTCTAACTTTCCAGCGACGCATCGCCATGGCATCCCGGTATCAGATGAGACAGCGGGGTCTCATGAAGTCACATGACCGAAATGACGCAGAGGTGGGGGGGAGGGGGCGGGGGGGGGCGGGGGGGGGGGAGGGAGAAGCAAGGAGAAGAGTTTGCGCACCCTTGTGTTAATACCATGTCAGTAGCACAAGTTTTTTATTTACTTATTTATTTTTTGTCTCCAAAGTAACATCCCCCAGAGACCAGTTTGAAGCACAAGTGATAAGCTGGGAACTCACTTATTATAAGCCGGAGTAGTAAACATTGATATGTGATATTTTAGCCCTGGTGCTTTGCAATGCTTGGCCCTCTGTCATTGAAAGGGGTTACGTTTGGAAAAGCCAACAGCCTGGAAGAGCCTCTGTGAAATTCTTCATTCCTACAGGAGGGTAGATTATTTAATTTTTTTGAGAGACTTTGAAGTCCGGTTGAAAGGAATGAGACAACTGAAGATGAAGCTAATTGATCTAGAGGGGCATCAAAAGGGTAATGTTATGAAATGAATGTCTGCTCTTCAGGCCATGGTTTTGCGGTCCTACAAAGCATTTAGGTTTAATTCATTTTGAACTTAAATCGGGATGCCCTTCATTTGAAAAATGAAGAGCTCCTATATAAAAAGATGAAACATTTTGAAGGGCAGTATTTCCTTTTGTTAAGAATGGGTCGTCTGTACCATGAAAATGAATTTAGATTCTCGTGCCCCTCCACTCAAATGTAAAATTTTAAAACCCTGTTTACATCTTCCAATTTGCAGTTTTCTAGAATAAGGACTTGCTGGAATTGCACTGCAAACAATACATCTCATTTCTACATTGAGGGCAATCTTCTTTTTATGGCATTTAAGGTGCAGTCTCGCTTAGCAGCAACTTGCACTGCAGTTGCAATAAATGAAAAACCGTTTCTTTTAGATTTAGTTTCAGTTTAGTCATTTGATTTCAGCAATTCCTTCCCGCCCTTTTTCTTTTCTTTTTATAGGATAGGAACCAAGTGTCCTCTCGAGCTTAACTGTGCTAATTTCAGTGCCTTGCAGGGAAGACTCCTTGGTTCCCAAGATGCTTACCGTTGAAGTTATCAAGGTCTCTGCCTCTCTAGGGAAATTGAAATGGGCATTCAAATCTCGCTGGTTCCTCAAATGAATAGAGCTGCAAAACCATTTGTGACATCATGCTGCCCTCATCATTTGTCCCCCCTCTTACAAAACATGTATCCAGATAATGAATTATTATATATGATTAATTGGGAAAAAGATTTATGTATGATTACACCACTAGAATAATAGGAAACCATATCCACAAACGCCTCTAAAAGTTAGTTTTGTACTAATTTAAAAGCGAATGGATATAAAATCCTACTCCGTTTGGTACCTAGTACCAGATATGTTACATCAAATACACACACACACACACACACACACACACACACACACACACACACACACTGTAACCCTCATTGCTAGCCCCCCTGGCAGCGGACATTCCCTCATACAGAGCTGTCATTCAACACTATACTGCCGATAATGCCTTGCATAGCACTATGTAAGGCATTACGGACACAACTTTGGTTCTGTAGTAGTTGCGGTCTCCACTGTGGAATGGTGCAGGTAAATAAAAAAAATTAAAAAAGGTGCGGTGTGTTGAAGCAACACGGAGTAGAGGCTTGCAACCACAATACCTAAAAGATCATTGGGGATCGACAAGGGATGATATATGTATTCACCTTTATGGGTTTTTTTCTCTGCATATAGGTGAATATGTCTACGGACCTAGAGGGCACAGATATGTTGGCTGAGAAAGCAGACAGAAGAGAGTATATAGACTTGTTGAAGAAAATGTTGACTATTGATGCAGATAAGAGGATAACTCCACTGAAAACCTTAAACCATCCCTTTGTCACTATGACCCACCTATTGGATTTCCCACACAGCAACCAGTAAGTACTTTCTCACCCTACGATGGCCATGAAGATAATGACCATTCATGACAACATCTTAATGGAAACTCAGTGGAGTATTGAGCTATAATTTATTGTGCATTATAGTTCCTTCTAAAGGTGTTATGGATAATCTAGCAACAAAGGGGTTATTTAATGGTAATGACCAATTATATTGATGCTGATCAGCTAATGTTAGCAGAACAGTTATCCATAACAATGTGTTGCAATCTGTTTGACAGCCTTGGGTTTAAGTCAGCAGCTTAACTGTTTAGTGTTGGTGAACCAACAAGGTTATTAAAAGGCCAGTACATTAAAAAATCACATACTTTTTCGAAACCTGATTGTGTAAAAAAATTGGGATTTTCAACCACAGACTGCAGTGCAAAACAGTTCCTTGATTTTGTTAAAAAATACAAATATTTAATGTTCACATATTCACATGTATTAGCCATTGACAGTTTTGGCATGTCCCTGAAGTTAATAAGCTATTAATTGCCATCTAAATCCGTAGTGGGCAACATTATATTTTTCTTATCTACACATGGATGGATATACTTAAAAGTACCACATATTACCCCTCTTACTGGTGTAAAGGGAGAAAGATGCTGTGAATAGCAACTTCTGTCTCCTCCAGCTGCTTAATGCAAGTGCTCTGATGAATGCTGTTCTGCTCTCTTCTTACACTGGGAACTAGTAAATAGCACAGCAGCATGGCAGTATGTATCGGTGTACTGTCGCCGAACGGCGAGTAGTTTAAAATCTGCGGAAGCAACATCCCTGCTCCATCTGGTTGTGAAGGGAAATGGGGTCGCAGGTGATGCCCTTGCAGGGCTGCCAGTTGCCCACCAATGGTCTAAATAATGAAACCAGTGGCAAAGACAGTATAGTTTACTTTACATATGATTGATGTAATTATATGGTGCAATCTCAAGTGAACCAGCAAAATGGTTATTAGGTTAAAACTAGATTATTTTTGTCTAACAAAACTGGTATTTTTAGGTCATTTGTGATGGTTTATCCTGGAAATATTTGGAAACCTTGTAACATAAAGCTTATGATGGATTTTACTGCCCTTATCTCTGCCCAATTTCTCTGTTCCTACCCCTTTTACTATTTGGTAATTTGACCCAATGGAAGCATTCATAAATCTTTCATTTGGATGAAACAAACAAGATCAGCAAACCCTCCTTTCAAAGTCTCCCAAGTTCAAACTCTCCAGTAATACTCTTGTCTGATTTTTAAACAAAACAGCAACGCAAGAGAAAATGCGTTTCCACCGTAGAGAAAAGAAAAAATGGCGAGAATAATAAGTATAAAGTGTACTATATTGATATCAAAATGGAGGTGTATACCAACTATGCAATCCCAATCATGAATGTACAGCAGACTGGACCATAAATCGTGTAAGTCATCGGTGCTGGGAACGTAAAACGTCTTTGAATACCCAGGTACCTGACCGTACAGACAGAGGATTCCTCCCATCATGCTCCATGATGGCTGACCTACAAAGATGCAGATTGGGGAGACCGGGTAACTAGCTTGAAGATGGCTGACGCTAGATATTTGTTCTCCCGACTACATAGCCCAACGCATTTGTTGTACTCATAAGATGGTTTGCTTTGAGATAGGATTTTCCTGCACTTTACTTTATTGTTTTCCCCTTCTTACAGCGTGAAGTCCTGTTTTCAGAATATGGAGATCTGTAAGAGGAGAGTCAATATGTACGATACAGTGAATCAGATCAAGAGTCCGTTTACCACACATGTTGCTCCCAACACAAGCACAAACCTGACGATGAGTTTCAACAACCAGCTGAACACGATGCACAATCAGGTATGCAGACCAACAATCTACACTGCCATGGAAGCGACATGTGAAATGAATCCTATGTACAGCGCTAATACAGCAGAAGCTTACCAGAGAATATGGCCTAATTTTAGAAGGGATTGGAGTGGAATTCTCAAGTAAAACCTCTGTTTCATTATCAAATGTCATGATTTACATTAGTTTGGTTTGTGACACCTATTAATCATTATTTTTCTAACCTAATTGTTTCACTTTCAGTTTGGAGAGTTCAAACAACATCTTGCGTAAATGCTGGTTTCTTTTATGCGTTTGCATGAAAAAGCTTTTTGTGCATTATTTCCCGTTGATTTTTTTAGGAAATGCTCCAGGTCACTTTCAGTGGCTGAAACTCTTGGGCTGCAGCTGCTTTTCACATTATTCAGAGGATCTTGAAACCTTAAGACAGAAGCTGAACTTTTACAGTACATCGTTTATTAAATATTCTCTCTAAAATGTTTTATGACCTACTTGGCCACAGAAGCTTTTGTTTGGAAGTAGTAAATTTACTCTGCATTGAATTATCTACAGTACATGATGAGCTATCCTACAGATGCAGTGGCCGTTATTCAAACAAATCTCGAAATGGAATTTCGAGATATGCCCGAGATCCTCACGAGTTGCGCCGCGGCAGACTAATGGCCCGACGGAGTAACACAGCAGGGGTCCCTGCTGTGAGAGTCCACCGGGGTCTGCCTGCCTGTAATAGACGCGCAGTATGAGGCTGTATCAGTCACTCTAACTGCGCACCTCTCACAGGCCATCGCGGGGATTTTATTAAAATTTTAACATTACAGTAATGTAGCAGGGAGTCTCCTGAGCTGAACCGCATTGGTTTCAGGTCTGGGGACCCCCTACTTCCCTAGATAAAGGCCCCGTTATGGTGTGCCGGTATCCCCATGGGGAAATCCTTTGCGTCACGTGACCGTGCGATCTAAACAAAGCAGAGGGATACCGGCACCCCATACCGGGGCCTGTATCTCGGGAAGTAAGGGGTCCCAGAGGCTGAAATCAACTTTGTTCAACTCGGGAGACACCCTGCTCCCTCACACTAGTATCAACCCCCCAAATAAAAAATTGTTACCATAGCGGATAGTTGCTACGGTAATGAAGCTGCTTACATTTTATTTGTATTCATAGTGTACGTGAACAGGGGGTCTCCTGAGCTGAACAAAGTTGATTTCAGTCTCGGGAACCCCCTACTTACCGAGCTACAAGCCCCAGTATAGGGTGCCGGTATCTCCACCATGTTAAAATCCACGTGCAATGTAAACAAAGCAGATGAATACCGGCACCCCATACCGGGGCCTGTATCTCAGGATGTAGTGGGTCCCCGGACCTGAAACCAACGCGGTTCTGCTCCGGAGACCCCCTGCTCATCTAAACTAAAAATACAATTTAAATGTAAAAATATTTACTGTAGTAAGCATCAATACTCCACTCACCCCCTGTGCCCCTCCATAAAACCATGATTTATTATTTTACACACAGGATTAATACCCCAGGCCGACGGGGGTCTCCAGTGGTCCCGACGGGTGTCCGCAGGCTCCACAGTGCACCCCGAGGGGTACCCACAGGTGTCTGGGGGTCTCCGGCTGGTCCTCGTTATTTGCCGTGGGCCTCCAAGTGGTCCCCGCTGGGTCCCGCGGGTGTCTGGGGGTCCCCGGTTCATCCCCACAGGTGTCTGGGGCCCTTGGGTGGTTCCCACAGGGGTCTGGGGCCCTCGGGTGGTCCCTGTGGGTCCGCTGGGCCCCACAGCTATGGGGCCCACGGTTCTTCAGGTCCGGGGACCCCCTACTTCCCGAGATACAGGCCCTTGTATGGGGTGCCGGTATCCCTCTGCTTTGTTTAGATCCCACGGTCACGTGACCCACAGGATTTTAACATGAGGATACCGGCACCCCATAACGGGGCCTATATCTCGGGAAGTAGTCGGTCCTCGGACCTGAAACCAATGTGCTTCAGCTCCGGAGACCCCCTGCTACATTACTGTAATGTTAGAATTTTAATAAAACCCCAGCAATCGCATGTGAGAGGCGCGCAGTTAGTGACTGACCCCTGCTGTGTTACTCCGGCGGGCCATTATGTCTGCAACTGACCATCTCGGGTCCACCACACGGCGTAACGCGGGATGTACCCAGGTAAATGTTTGAATAACGGCCGCTGCATCTGTAGTTCCTAGTTTAGATACACTGTAGATCAGGGGTGCGCAAACTTTTTTTCCCGTGCGCATAAGCCAAAGTGAACTAATGGCAGTAATATGATTACCGGTCTAAATATTTGTTTACAAAATATTTTTACCTGCCTGACCACCTGCATAGTGCTACATAATGTAGAATAACCACCTTCACCACGGGTGGGCAACTCCAGTCCTTAAGAGCCACCAACAGGTCAGGTTTTCAGGATACCCCTGCTTCAGCACAGGTGGCTCAGTCATTGACAAGCCCCTGATTGAGACACCTTTGGTGACGCAGGAATACCCTGAAAACTTGACCTGTCGGTGACCCTTGAGTTGGCCACCACTGTCCTATACATTCTCTTCAATATAGACTGTACTTGGTTTTAAGTAATTGGCCTTGCCCAAATGTTATGCCATTTAGAGGCGACATCTTCTCTAAAAGAAGAAAATAATGGTTTTCCATACAATCCTGCACCCCCCTCCTAAACTTCCTGTGCCCTTTCAAAGCAAGTCTCGTGCTAAATCTCTGTGCCCCAGGATATAAGAACTTGACACACAGAATCATGTGAAGCTTTTAATTCCATGCCATTACTCTCCTTTGGCCAGGGAGCCGATAAAAA
This sequence comes from Ascaphus truei, assembly GCA_036426205.1. Classification (NCBI taxonomy): domain Eukaryota; kingdom Metazoa; phylum Chordata; class Amphibia; order Anura; family Ascaphidae; genus Ascaphus; species Ascaphus truei. The sequence continues at coordinate 25,623,740 of CM071575.1, read as the reverse complement.
GTGAGGAGGAGAAAAGATCATTTATGGGAGGAAAATGGCAACCAAACGGTCTTCCTGATATATTGCCAGTCCTTATTTAATTGTATAAATCTGTGCGTTTTGACATTTTGTTTTGGAAAACCTTCAGTCATACTTGTCCTTTTTATATGGGGTGTTTAGCTACATTGATTTTGGGTTGCTTTATGTTGCAATAGTACATGTAACCCATGTGTAACGTATTGTGCTGTAATATTCAGTATATTGTTCCCCCCTCTTTAGGCTAGTGTGTTGGCTTCCAGCTCATCGGCTGCTGCTACTCTTTCACTGGCCAACTCTGATGTCTCATTGTTAAACTATCAGTCGGCGCTTTACCCACAGTCTGGAGCTCAAGTTGGTGGCGTTTCTCAGCAGAGTGTCTCTCTGCAGCCTGGAACAGCCCAGCTCTGCGCCCAAACAGATCCATTCCAGCAGACCTTCATCGTATGCCCTCCAGCTTTTCAAGGTAAGCGGTCTTAAGCCTCTTTGTGACCCTATCCCTTCCCTATACTTAAAGCTACAGGCAGGATAAATGACTGCTTACTGCCAGTTTCTCACTTTCTAAAATGGAGACCTAAATGTTACAACTAAACAGGCGAGCTGTTTGCATCTATTAATTTACAACCACCTCTTCTCAAACTGCAAAGCTCCTGCTTTGAGGAAGGACTCGCCTTTATGGTAATTATTGATTAGAAGAAAGTGGGTACACAAAGTGCACCAAATCATCTTAAGATCATGCTTTGCAGGTTCTGGCTTCTTTCATTTTATTTCTTCAAGACCTGGTTGCATTGGTCGGTTTGAAGTGTATACAAAAACGTTCACCATGATAAATTGCAGCATGGTTATTTTTAGCATGGGCAAAAAAAAAGGAGTGTACTCTAACTTAACCCCTTCACTGCCAGAGAAAGTTAAATATTTGCAGTGATAAAAAGAATTGGCACTCATTATTTAAATGGTATCAAAATGAAGGTAATATCACTGGAATTTTTTGGTGAAAAAAAAACTAAAATACAACCCTAAAAACACAAAAGAGCTACTTGCTCCTCTTATCAAGACAAGTATAGTAGTACTTGCTGAAAGTAGCTGGCTAGCTTGGAAATTCTAAGAAACCAACCTCATCCCTCCCCCCCACCCCCTTTTTCCCCCCCCCCCCCTTTTTCAGCCCCCTCTTATCTCTTCCCCCTTCCATCACTTTCCTTTTAATACCTTCTGATGTCCCCAATTCTTTCCGCCTCTCTCCCCTTCTCCAGCATTCTTACTTTCTCCTCACGTGACAAGAGGTCCCTCTCTTTCTTCTTTCTCTGCTTTCTGTGTAAACTTTATAGCTATCTGACTCTCCTTATCTGCAACCAACCAGGCTATGTGCATTATGATGTCACGTGCCAGATACATAACCTACAAGATACAATACATGGAACCCAGTGTTCCTAGCATCACCCCCTTTGGAGTGTTCGAGAGAATTCAAACAATGACAGTTCACATTCTTTATGATACATAAAGTAATCTTTCCGAGTTTGGTTGTTCTAGGTCTTCTAGTTTGGGCTACACAGACAAATATTCTGAACATAAACTATGGGCCAAATATTCCAAAACACCACTCTAAGATGTGTGTAGAGGTACATTTAATGAAGACCGATTTTAGGGGGAAATTATATCTTGGCTTTGAGTCTGTTCCTTTATCCAGACAAAACATACAAACAACAACATAACAAACCCCTATCCCTTTGTAAGGGCTAACTTTCTTTCCCACACCCCATCTACAGGACTGGAGGGATATTCCCATTACCAGCCTATCACTCCAAACTCAGCACAGCCTTTGTGCTCAACACAGTGTCTCTGTGCAGGCTTCTCTGCTCTCCTTTTGTCAGCCCAAATATGAGCTAAGGAAATCCATCTCCTGTGTCTCACATGAGGCTTTTTACAGAGCTCTCCTTAGTCCAGGTGAGGACTAGCTAATGGAGTGGCTACAATTAACTATCGCTGTGCTGGATTCTCAGAGCCCTGAGTCTGCTTTATTTAAACGGGCCGCTATTGCCGTGCACTCACAGGCCCCATATGAAAGTGGAAAAATTATAGCATATATATGGAGATGTTCGTACCTTGAAATAGGTGTATATATAAAATAAACCATAGGAAGCCTAGAGGAAATATTATTTTGCTCTCCCAAGGAGAGAAAAAGGAAAGAAAACAGAATTCCTTTAAAGGTTTGAATATCCTCGCACATACGTGTGAAGCAGACTATCTGGAGGAAGTAGGGTGGGCAGTGTGGTAGTGAGAGTTGTCTTAAGTGGTTCGTGGTCCTTGCTTCCACTACAGGCTTGGAATCGATCAGAGATATGGAACAAGTCTAGACACAGCATGTCTGCTACCGGTAGATACACTTTTCACTGAATGGCATAAACAAATGGACTGCGATATGAAGCGTTTCCTTGAAAAGGATTGTGAAGCTCTGTATCCATATATATAACTTCTATTTGCAGCATGGATATGCTGACTATTGATTGATCTGATTTACCATGCATCCTAAAATCATACTAGGCGGTATGAACAATTGGACCGCTGTTTGAAGTGTTCCCTTGATAAGTAGTTCAAGCCTGGTATTTACAAACACGGTTAATTTGCAGCATGGATATGCCTACTACTGAGTTTGACCTGATATATAAATTAGTTTCAAGCTTTAACATCGGTAGTTTCCTATGGTAACATATATACACTGACTACCAATCATAGTTTATCTTTAACTGTGTATGTTGCCTCCATTTATGACTGTAATATTTGCAGAGAAGCTTTTTAGGTTGGGTTTTGAGACCCAATAGTAACCCTGTTTATAACTTTGTGATTAATGCTTTCTACCAGCAGTAATCACAGTGCTGATGATACTACCCGTGATAATTACATCTAGTCCTGTGACCGCTGTTTCGACTTTTAGAGGCAGGCATGTGATTTAGTAGGCACATCTTATATTTATTCCCACTTTTAGTTGGTTATTACCAAGGATAATTGGACTATAGTACTGGCACCATTTAGTGAGCAAGATAATATTTCCTCTAGGCTCTCTGTGGTATATTTTATGCATTACCCCTATTTCTTGGTATGAGCATCTCAGTATATATGTTATCATTTTTACACTTTCAAATGGAGCCTGAGTGCACTGCAATAGGGTTGTTGTTTTTTAAACACGCTTTCTTGGATCTGGCTTTGTTCTTATTATACGACCCTCAAGACGAATACAGCTTCAAATGAAAGACTTTCCTCTGGTTTTTGACATTGTTTCCAAAACGAATAAGTGCATGGAGAATCTCAGGGCATGAAACAAGACCAAAAAAAGTGAATAGTGCAATATGTTGAAACATAAAAAAAACAATCGCCAATACATTCCAAGTGTAGTTGGTAATAGTGTCTTTCCAAGGGTGAGTATAATCCTTGTGTGTAGGTGATTCTGGTAGATGTTATCCTCCAAGATCACCTCAAATAAGTAAGATAGAGATACTGTAGACACATAGTGCAAAATATATATGCAGCGTCTAAAACAAAGGATGAATTTTGTTTCAAATGTCATATCGGATGGCCAGAGTGGCTGTTCTGCGTATGTACCGTGTATGTCTCTTCTTTCAAGCAGCTGGGCTTCAAGCAACCACCAAGCATTCCGGGTTTCCTGTTAGGATGGACAGTAGCGTTCCCATTGTGCCCCAAGCTCCCGCTGCCCAGCCCCTTCAGATCCAATCAGGAGTCCTGACACAGGTAATCCACTGGGAGAATATGTGGGCTGAAATGTTATTCAGGTTTATTAGCAGGTGCAATCACCTTGTGGAAGTCTGATTTTAGCAAGTGGTTGGAGGGCAAACATATATAGAAATAAAAAATTTTTGTAACCCCTTGGATGCAAGGGGGACGCTCAAGCGGTCAAAATGTTACTAAGAAATATATATCATGATGCAGATGTCATTTGGAAGTATGTTCGTGGACAATCGTGGCAGTGGGGTTTTATATATCCTAAAATGTTTTTTTGTATTGATATTTTTTACTTAACCTTCTTTGTCATGTACGTATACAAATATTTAGGCCCTTCTGGCAATGTATTTTAGTTTACAGCTTTTTGTAATACTGAAGTGCGGCAGGTCTCCCCCACCCCCCCTTCACCCATATATAAAAGTTAAGGCATAGATGGATTCATGGATTCATCAGACATGGAAGAAAAACTATACTATTCCTGTTCCACTATACTGTATTTATCCCCTTATTTTGCAGTTAAATGCTGTGCCACTAAATCATGATACTTTAAATGATGTCTTGTCTCCCCCACCTTCATTTTAACCTTTAAAGTTGGCTCCCACAATTTTCACTTCCGAGACCTTAAATGTTCATATATTATTACTACTTTTAGGATTTGCCCTACTTTTCAATGAATTGATCTATTGGTGTGACTGCTTAATAAGAAATTGTGTCCACGATGTATATTGGAAGCAGCTAGCACCAGTAGACCTTATTCTCAAGTGGCAAAGAATTCCTGGCATGCTTTTGTTGTTGCTCTCATTGGAAAAGTGGCTGGGTGTGCCTCAAACTGACCTATAATTTAAGGAATATAAATGGATTTGGCTTTGGGCTCAAGTGTCCCTGCATACCATCACAAACCGCAAACCTAGTTACTCAGCAAACAGGCTTGCCTAAAGATGCTAACAGGAACCTGCTTTGAAATGCATTACATGCACCTGTGTATGGCAAAGGATGAAAATAGTCTGGATGGGTGTTGTTGGAGTTGCACATTTAGGGTGCTAAAATTGTGTTAACACTATACATGAATAGAGTTTGCATTGCGGTGAAACCCGCTGTAAGCTTGAGGTTATTACATAATTTTTCAAACATTTTCAGGATAAACATTCAAATTTGTGTCTTAAAGACCTGAATATTTATAAAACCATCATCTTCTTAAACACACCACTTTTATTAGTTTATTAGTTTATTAGTTTATTTTGATCCTATGTTTGGTTGCATCTTTAAGAATTGCAGTAAGCAATCAAACTCATCCCGAATACCGATTGCAAGTGGTAAGAAAGTTTCTTACTAGTCATCAGGTTTCGGAGATATTAAGAGGTTGTGGAAATGCCATGAACTTTCAGGGATCCTTCTATAAAAAAAACCTAGGAAACACTGGACATAATCATAATACAGCTTTCAAAAGAAACATGATTATACCATCATTTTTAGTATGCCACTAATTCCCACTGTGCAATGTGTTAAAGACAATGACGGATTAATTGTGATAACACTAGGACATGTGGTCCTTACTCCAGCGTTCTGAGGGAGTTCTAAAGAATTCTGAGGGAGCAGTCCGCGCATTACTTCAGATTTATTTTCTGTTCACTGTTTTTTGTCCTGGCACCAAGCGTAGTCATACTTCACTACTCTAAATCCTCTTTCGTTAATAGTCCCCATCTGGAAAGGTATCGTAGTTTACGCATAACCATTGGCCTCAGAAGTAATTCGGCTAAAAATACATCAGTTGGCTTTTGTTGGAGGGGAAAATGCCTGGAATAAGTGGCTTTTCATTGAGTTTATCATGGAAACATTAGCTCAGAAAACTGAGTTCTGGAAACGGAATGCAAACGTATGAATCAGGCACACAGTATGCCAAAAATACACTCATTCTAGGTCTCAGTGTGCTGATGGAAGATATTTGTTTTAGTCAAATTTTGTATGTAGAATTTCCATTTGTTCCAACCTTGTGCCATGAGAAAAAGCTGTGTTACTCTGTGCTAAGAATAAGGTAAAGTGGTAGAATGACATGTTTTAGCTGTAATCCGTCATATTTTTTATCTTTATTACATAATCCAAGATATTGCAGATTTTCAGTTCAAGGACTTGATCTAACACAAAGTTTTTAAAAAGGCAAAATTATAATTTTTTTCATTATGGGATTGAAGCAGGGTGTCTCCGGAGCTGAACTGTTGATCTTAGCCCGGTGGCTCCTCCTGCTTCCAAAGATACTTACCTCCCATAGAGGATGCCAGTGTATCTGTAGAGCTTAAATCTCCTGGTCACGCCGGCCAGTAGTAAACTGCAAGGGATGGTGTCATGGCTTCCTTTTGGCCGGAGTGACACGGTACATTTAAACACTATCATTGTTAGGCACACAGTTCCATGGCTGCAGTTACCGGCTCCCCCTACAGAGGTAAGTATCTCTAGAAGAGGGGGTCACCCGAGCTGAAATTTAACGCAGTTCAGCTCTGAAGACACCCTGCTTCAATCCTGTAAAAAAATAAAAAAAATAATAATGTAATTTATGCAGTGCTACATGTTCTGCTGCTTTAAGTTGGTTTGATAAATGCATACAACTGGTCTGAATTGGTTGAGGACCATAAGAAAATGTTCTTTTACATATAATGGCAATTTGAATTCCAAGGATCGGTCCTGAGAAATATCTGTTAATGACGTGTTAATGTAACATTACATTAACGTGGTGTACACGTGGTTAAGCATTTAACATGCATAACCGGATGTGTTTTGGACAGCTCTATTGGGCTTGGATTTCCAGATTACTTTATCCAAGTCATTACCGCCGATCCCTTTTGTTGTTAAATTTTTTTTTTACCATCCCTCTGACAGGCAAGGTGTTAAAGGTGCAGTCCCACTAAAGGTTTGTCTTAATCGCGATCTGTGTATATAAAGATTTGTCTGTGTTCTATGAATAATCGGCGGGGTCATTTCTTCTAACTTCTGTCCTTGACCTTTTCCCTTTCAATATAGTGTCTCTTGTGATTAGAAATGTGTGTGTGTGTGTATATCTATATATATTTATATCTATATTTATATCTATATATATATTTATATCTATCTATATATATATATATATATATATATTTATATATATATACACGGAGGGAGAGAGACACAAACACGGAGGGAGAGAGACACAAACACGGAGGGAGAGAGACACAAACACAGAGGGAGAGACACACCACTGTAACCGGAGGTTATGGCAAACGTTTTATCTGCAGCATTCAATAGTATAACCTGTGCTGTACAACAGTGGATGCAGATAACACCTATTTCCCTGTTCTCAAGAACATAACAGTCAAACAAGACCTATATCGGGGACGCAATAAAGCACAAACACTAAATCATTCAATGCCATTTTTAAACCCGTATCATTGTAGCATTTTTTTTTATAACCCCAGACAGATCAACTGCAAAAGTAATTTTATTGTCAATATTTCTTGTAGTATGTGATCTTGATCAAATAAAGGGTCTCCAGTCCCATGTAGCTTCCTGCTTCCAATTTATTTCTATTCCGAGTTATGTTTTTCAGTGGAACAATAGCTTTATCGACACAGCAAAGGCAGAACTCAATCACATTAACTGTATTAAGTGCCTCCTGATCAGCTGCGGGTAAATGCAAAGTGCAGAGATCTCTTATCTGCAAAGATTCACTTACATGCGAAAAGGGCCGGAACCGAGAGAAAAACATTGGCAATGAAACCATTGATGTCAATGGCTGCTTGTGTGTGCAGATAAAATGACTGTACTATGCACTATATATTGTCATGTACAGATACTGTCTATACATCACTAAGGTCTTAGCTGCTTTGTTTGCTCTTGGTCCCAATGTATCTGTACATTCTCTGTACTTCAGGCACTAAGCAGAGGGATTTGCAGAGTGCACAAAAAGCTGAAGGAGCGTGGCTCCCGTTTTTAAAAAGCTCAACACACACACGGCTCCGACCTGTCTTTAGGATCCGGCACTTCCTGTCTCTCCCCCACCAGAGCCTGTACTGCTAACTCCCCCTCCCTCCCCCTGGGGGAGTGAGAGCCGCAGGTCAGGTAAGCCGTGCACAAGTACAAGCATACGAGGAGAAGCCAGAGCTTGGAGTAGTGTTGGAGTGCACCCAAAGTCACTCTCTACCTTTGACCAGCGAGGAAAGTGCGAGTTGTACTTTTCCCCCATATTGTTTGTTGTACTAAGTAAAATGTTAATGCACTACATTGCATGCATGTGTTTTCTTCTCCATATGAGGTTTTCAAGGAGCATCTATCTACCTCAGAGGATTTCGTTCGACAGAGTTGCAGTATATGTGATCAGTGTTTAATTATATTCACTGGGTTTTCTTGCACTGTATATTTCTTTTGCGCCATGAACACTTGATTGTTTAGTTTATTGCGGTTTGGGAAACCGCAAGTGTTTAGGCAGCATCTGATTTTATCACATTCATCAATTATATTTGTTGCGCTTTATTTTGATCACTCCATATAAATATATCAGCTGACTCGCCCAGCTTTTCCACACTATATGTCTGCGTTATCGTCACATATTGGTAACTCCACCAATCAGCATTTTTCAGCTACAAAAACAAACAGCTGATTCACTGGACAACCAAATCAACAGTTCCTATACCTACTGTATGGTAGGTGCATTTACTGCAACCACATTTTTGGAAGAAAGCAGACAATTAAAGCACAAAATACTTTCTATTTTTATATTGCAGTTCCATTAAGAACCAAAATAAATAGCATTTATTTGCTAAGGAGTCGTATATAAAGGAGCCAGTTATTTTTAAAAAGACGCAAGAGCTTGTGATATTACAAGCTAACTGCAACAAAAGCATAGAAATTAAACTTAAAAAATAATTGAGTACTTCAGGTCATTTTAGTTTTGTTTTTCAAATAATCTATTTAACAAGATTGGTTGTAGAATATGATTCCTTTTAGGGGACCGACAAGAGTTCTTCATAAATTAAAGCTCTGTACACTAATGTTATCCATTAAGAACTCATGTTGCTTGCCTAAAAGGTGTCAACCTTTAAGATTTTCTCCATAATCAACACAACTGCTAAAAATCCACATTACATACAGTAAGATAAAAAAAAAAATTGTAGACATGGGAGCAGACAGGAAGGCTTTTCGGCCTTACTGGGACATTGATTAATTTTCACTTCACTCACCTGAGCCATGTCGTCTAAACAATTAAAGATGTATTTCCGCGCCTCTTTAGATTTTATTCCTGTTTCCATTTCATGCTCTTCTGGGGTCTTTATAGATAAATAAAAACAAGACAGTTATGATTATAAATGTACAAAAAAGATACAAAATGTTAGGTTTTCACACTAACTGAATTCCTGTCATCACAGGGAACAGTCTACCATAACCGGTTAGAAAAAACACTATTGAACAAGGCTAGGTTCAAAAGGATAGTTATCAACGTTCTGGGGGTTTATATTTGAAGTTTTGCATGTTTTGCATGTTTTAAAGGAGCAATCCAAGCAATATCCTACATACATACCAGTTCTGTAGTATAAGATGATAGCACATCTTATTTTGTTAAATTCAACTCTTAATGCCACTTTTAATGAGTTATTATAATGTGCATCCTTTGATTTCTATAGCAGGTTATAATACAGCAGTAGAAGATATTTGCAACATTTTCCATTGTGTTATTTTTTTGTCAATAGTCCCAGCAGTCTGCGCTGTAAACTGTAATAGACAATGATTTAGCCATTTAAGAATACATTGTAGATGCTGAGTAAGGCCTCGGACACGCTTACCGCTGGCGTGCTGAGGCGTGCTGAGGCTCAGGGAAAGCGGGTGCTTTCCCTGGCCTTGCGGTTGCTTACCGCACGCACTCTCAGCAGGCCGTCAGGGGGCGGTCCGGGGGCGGGCGCGTCACCGGCCGGGGGCGGGCCAGTGACGTCACGGAGCTGGTTCGCCCTCATTGGGCGAACCGCTCACGTGACCGGCCTGTCTCGCCGGCAAGCGGGGGAATTTTAAATTCCCCTAAGACCTGCGCTTCCGCAAGCGCGCGGAAGCGCAGGTGAGCCCCTACTAAAGCCGCTCTAATTGCGGCTGTAGGGGCTCAGTGCTGAGCGGGAGCGCGCATCAGCACGCTTCCGCCAGCAAGCGCCAAACATGGCCACGGCCTTACACACCCTGGCTTTGGATTCACACTTAATACAGCTGCACGCTTTTGGAAGGGAGACTGGGAAGGAAGGAATTGAAAACAGTGAGTACTACTACCGGGGGTTACCCAATGAGGAAAGAGGGGGCTGTCTATGGGCAACCCGCTCCAACCTTCAGGGTACCCCATTAGGAAAGAGCCGATTTAAAGGCACAGTACTGAGACTACAACTGTTATTACCCAGATAATTCTCCCTTCCTTCAATACAGTCCCAGCACTTTTGAGCACCATCACAAACATACAATTTAGGTAATTAGTTTACAATTACAAAAGTCATCTAGCTATTCACTTAAGAATGAAACTTAATTGTCTTTAGTAAATGCAGTAAAGCACAACAATGCTATGCATGCTGGTTGAAAATAAAGAGTACATAATTTTTATTCCACATGACACCATACTGCTGCCTAAGAACTGTATAGCATTGTTTTAAAAATAAACATGGCATATAATTGCAATACTGGCTATTTAAAAGGCAGCAAAACTTAAAGATGTAACAGGAAAGGTAAGCACGAAAATATGCAGTAATCTTCTTTCAATATTTGTTGGAAATTGCAAAATAAACAAGTACCTACTGTAGGCTGTAATAGGATATGTGAGTGAAAATACTTTAGAAAACCTTAAGGGTTTTAGAAAAAAAAAAGCCTATTTTTAGTTTGGGCTTTAGACTTTACCAAAATGCTAACTTATCCATCTAGCAGACAAAGCTAAAATAGACTAAGTGTGCATTTAAAAAATAATCTACATGTTTTAAACTAAATTTAAGAACAAAAGACTGCATCTAAGACAGGACACATTAATATGGAGAAACTCAACAAAGACCGTTCCCCTAGGATAAGCATGGCACCACCAAGGTTATCTGCTTCAAAGAGAAACCGAATGGGACATGATGGATTTTTTTATTTAAAGGAAGAAAAGCTATGGAAGGATTTATTTTTATATATGTATAAAAGGATTAGCTTTCATTTTGGGTCTTTGGTCAACTCGTTAAAATCTATATAGGGCAAAGTAATGTCATTTTTGTGAGCAGGCTGAATTTAACACAGGAAGACTGCATCTGTGCAAGCTTAAAGGAATCCACTGATCAATGCAACACAGGTTGACCGATTCACGATGAAAATGCATTTGGCAAAATTATTTATTTGGTTATTTGTTACAAAGATGTTTTTATGTGCTTTTAGCTTGCTGGGTGAAAAGTAACCAGCATTAATAATTGAGAATTTGGAGTGGAGGAATGAACGTTCTTAAGTGTGTGCTTATGGTTAATTAAAAAAATTAATCTATGACACAAATCAATTTTTTTACGTCCCTTGTTGTATAAAAAGGCTCTTTGTAAAAAAAAATTCTAAGGCAGACATGGTATGAAATTTGCCCACCTCCTCTCACGTGGCAAACTGGTTTGCAGTTAAATATTTGTGAGACATTAACAAAAACAATTAAAATAGGTTGTGATTAATATATGTTTTCGTTAATTTTACGATTCATTTTAAGAGAATAGGACATTAAAAGTCCAGTAACTCGTACGCCTGCGTCCCCGCTGGCGCTCAGCGCTTGACGCGTTCTCTTCTGTGAGTGTGAATCAGCCCGTTCACCCTCACGTGGTGCGTTCTCGTGCACGGGCACATACGCTCTCCCAAGCTCGGCGCTTGGGGAGACAAGAAAAATTGAGATTGACGTGCGCTCAGCTGAGGTAAATGCACACAGAACACAGCCCCACACCCACAAACAGCCCCGATCCATGCCCCCTGCTTGCAAAATTAGGCAGGACACCCTTGTGCTCATGCTTTGAGAGTTGGTGATGTCACTGCTCTCAAGCATGAGCGTGGTCAGCACCAGCGGGGACGCAGCCAAGGACCCATAAATGGAACCAATGGCAATATCATATTTAATGTGACAAATGGTTCAGTTTCTTGAACTGTGAAGTGTGAAGTTGAGACTTGGAGGCGTTTGTTTAGAATTCCTCCCTTTATGATGGGTGGTTAACATTATCCAGCAAAGAGCTCACTATGACCCACTGAGACTAAAATAGTTAAACTTATTTTATATAATTTGTCAGAGATTGAACCTTTAACTTTGTGTGGGCAGAGAACTCCAGGGATGGAGGTCACGTGTTTGATAGTGTAGTAAACACATGACCTCAAACTGCCCCCATACATCGGTAATAGAAGAGGAAGTCCTTTGATCCGATTGCCATCTGAGCTCACTGAGATCTGAGGTTGCGGCCTATTCTAAAAACTAACATGTTCATGACTTTGGGGCAAATGTGATTAAGTGGCCCAAATTCTTGGGGCACTCAAAGGCTTAAAAGCAGCAGTAGACTTTTGCAGTATTAAAAGTACCAGGCAACCGTATCTTTAAGAAATACAAATTTGTATGTGGTAGAAAGAATGGCAAAATACCAGGTACCATTGATGCAGTAATATATATATAAAAAAAAAAAAAAAAAAGAGGAAAAGCCAACCTTTAGCCTCCATAATGGGTAGCCCAAGTCAGGATCTCTGTTAAAAAACCTGGAGGTCTTTGTCCCAGCACTGAGGAGGTACTCGGCAGGAAGGCCTTGAGTCTGAGATATATACCGAATCTGAAATAAAAATGTTTTTTTTTATTTAAAAATCAGCAATTTAACGTGCAGATAGCAGCGCTACTTAATCAATATTCACAGTAAGGCATTGACAACTTAATTATAAAAGAAGCAGTACATTTTGTGTGTGTAAAGACAGCAACAGCTGAAAAAAACATTATGCCTTTTAGTTTGGGTGTTAGCTTTGAACTGAAGGTTTTTACAAGGCTAGCTACGATTTTAGGTTCAAGGGTGGTGGCTGTGACTGTCACGTTGGGATTACCTTCCTGACAAACATGATGCAGCTACCAGCACAGGCAATGCACATCACTGCACACTTATTGGTTCACTTATAAATGGGGTTCCTTTCTTTTAGGATGATAACCATGTCAAACTGTATAGGGGCAACTGCCATTTTCAGCCATTAAACCACGAAACATACGTAGTAAACAAAACGTTATACATGATCTAACAGAAGTGTGACAGCACAGTACATTGGCGTTGCAATTACGTAAAAGCAGGCTTGTTTTTATAATTAATTTATATTGATATATACTGTACAGCTGTATTTGGGATAAACCTGTAAAGTGGCATGAAATAGCAGCCAGCCATCTGCCAATAGCAGTCCAATTATCGTTACTTGAAGGCTAAACGGACCTTCAAAATGCCCCATATGTCCAGCAATGATGCTTTAACTAGTTAAGCACTTAAACAAATTAGGAGACTTATTTGAAACTTTCATATTGGGAGCAAAAAAAATAAAAAAGCTGGGCGGAGGTTAAGCTTGTAGACAATTTTTTTCAAATTTAATTTCGAACTGTCCATGATATACTCTGCGGTTTCCTATAGGATGTAGTGCAAACAATGGTGTCCCTGGATTATTTGTGATGATCTCTAAACATCTTTCAAAATGCTCTTCGCAAGTCTGCATTTTCCCATCACAGCTAAATGCATTTGAAGTATAGGTTCTATACTGTATACATATAACTAACCTAACAAATAGAGGTACGTATATGTATGGTAGTCTTCCAAATGCCAAACCCGATATAGATATGTATGGCTTTAGGAAAAGATTAGAAATCTTTTTGGAAAGGTTTGCCACCCTCTGGATCAATGTAGAATGAGAAGCATCTCGGCCAATTAGCATTTAATAAAGGTTGAGCTCTATTGGCGTGTCTTTTTTCAACCTCCTCATCATAAACTATTGTTAAGATAGAAATGCATGGTATCAAAGGAATAAAAGGTATCACATGTTAAAACTAAACTAGGGCTGTCACCATGCAAATAAACATGAGCTACTGAAATACCAAAGCGAGAAGTAACCACTTGGTGTCACGATCACTTTTATATCTAACTTAACGACGTTTAGGAAAAACAACCACCAACCCTACCCACATTACAGATATGATTCTCAGAAGAGCAGTAAGTTCAGTCAAAGGAAACCACCCAACCTGAAAGCTATTTTATTTTTTATCACTGAAAGCCAGCAGATTTCCTCTGGAAATGTAAATCGGTTTATAGCTACGTCTCATTACAGAGGTCTGCAACACATTTCAATATAGCACATGTTCTAAAACAGGGTTGATCGTGTAGTCCTGTGGTTTTTTTTAACAGGGGTTCCAAGAAATCCTTGGGTTCGTTGTAATTTGTAGGTCATTTCAAAACAGTACCAAATACAGAAGAACTTACAATGCATCTGATCTCTGACGTGCTATTAGAGGGTTGGGGTTCCCTAGTTTCACAATATAATTCTAGGGTTCCTTAACAAAAGAAAAAAAACTGAAAAACAACTGGTGTAGTAAGATGTACACAGTGAAATAATTAATAATCTAAAAGGTAACTGGGGGTAAATTATTTTCTAAGTGTAAACCAAAGCTGCTATTTTGCCTTTAACTTGGCTGCCCCTTCAAGTGTCTCCCATTATTTACTCGTCCTGCTGACATACTCTATTGTCCAAACCTCCAACAAAGTAAATTCCTCATATTCCTTTTATTGTAGTCCTGTGAATTAATTACAAACTTTTCTCTACCAAAGAGGCCAGGAACAGGGGTCAGTCCCTTCCGGCAGCAAAAGGGTTATAGTAGCAATTCCCTCTATGGATATTTTTGTAACCTAACTAAAGGCTTCAACTCAGTGCTTTTGACATGGGTGCCACCCAGCTTCATTATCTTCTGGGGCTGAAAAGAAATGGTTTAGCTATGTTGAATGGAGCAATGGTGACAATGAGGGTATAATAAAAGCAACCATTTGTTGTCAAATCATTTAAAATGAGACGTAGAATAAAAGAGTTAGAGGGCACATACATTTCATTAGCACGGCACTGCCAGTCAGCCAGCCAGCCATGGCACCCCTTCTTAGCCCCACCACCGTGGGTAGCAGCACAACTATACCACAGGATTGTGTCGGCCTGTGTTCTCCCCCTTAATCTTAATCCCTTTTCCAAGGGCAATTTATTTAATATGTAGTCTATTGAAAATGTATACTGCCAAAGGGGCCTGCGGGACATTACAGTGCAAAAGTGTTAAAACCACATAACTTATAATACATGCCAACTAAATGTCTCTTCAACTGTTCATTTTTGTAACATTTACAATTAAACATTTGCAAATTAACAGTTAATCATAAATCCCTATCCAAATACATTTCTTAGCTTTATTATGGGAAATTGTTATCTACTGCCCTTCCATAGCACACACAATTTCTTATTCCCTCTAACTCTTCAGAAGCGGTATGTAATGTGTCTTGTAAACACAAATTAGATTGTCAGAGCAAACAAATGCACTCAACTGCACCAATTGCAAAATGTCAGGGCCACAGTTCTAAACCAGGCCCCAAAAATATTACTTTACATTATGTATCATTATTTCACATCAAACTTGTGGATTTACCAACAACATTTGTAATCGGGATGATACAGGATGTAGTAGCTTGTGCAAAAATAAAAATCACCAAGTCAGCTGAAAGGCATAGTGCATTTATATTCCAAAATTAAAATGTCTGTATAATTTTCTAATTTAAAACCATACATTAGGCAAGATTAAAGCAGGCATTTGGGAGTGTATGGTTTTCATGCACTTTTTATACTATAGTTTAAAAAAGATCAGATAGTATAATAATAATAATACAACATGGCGTTAGCCAGCCGAGTTTTTTTTTTTTTTTAATCTGAAGGAAGCAATCTAAAATAAATAACTTATGACTGCAGAATCTTCCATAGTAACCGCTGGTAAAAGCGTGATGTCTCTAGAGGAAAACGGTTGACAAAAGCACATTGTGCAGAGTAAATGGGCTGACGCGGCAGGGGGTGCAGTAATGAAACACATTTATGGAAATATCAAGCTTGGATTTACACAGCAACTGCTTTGACTGGCAGTTGTCAAATTGTTGGCAGGCATAAACCAGATTTTTAAAAAGCCTCCATATCTTGGTGAAGAGCTTCATCATTGCTTTCAAATTACCCACTGCTGAGAAGAATACTGGGAGGACATTGGTGGTTCCTTAATACAGAGAAAAGCAAACTAATGGCCGTGCCATGTTAAATTGATTAAAATATAGTTGATTGACGCCATTGTTAAAAAATATATATTTTTTTTAAAATAAAGAAATTCCAAAGCATTTGGTTTATTTTTACCTTACATACCGATCGCCTAGATATTAAAATGAACTTTTGCCAGTACTTGCAAGGGAAAACAAAGATGGCTACAGGGTCACCAAATCAAAAGCAGAAGTCTCACGATAAAGGTCATGGCCTCTATTGGCAGCCAGAGTGAGCCTGACCCCAGTGGCTTATACTGTTTATAATGGATAAAAAGGTTTGAATTTGAAAATCTAAGGCCTCAGCCATGTTAACTGCTTGCTGGCGGAAGCGCGCTGAGGCGCGCTCCCGCTCAGCACTGAGCCCCTACAGCCGCAATTAGAGCGGCTTTAGTCGGGGCTTACCTGCGCTTCCGCGCGCTTGCGGAAGCGCAGGTCTTGGGGGAATTTAAAATTCCCCCGCTTGCCGGCGAGACAGGCCGGTCACGTGAGCGGTTCGCCCAATGAGGGTGAACCAGCTCCGTGACGTCACTGGCCCGCCCCCGGCCCGCCCCCTGAAGGCCCGCTGACGGCGCGTGCGGTAAGCAACTGCAAGGCCAGGGAAAGCACCCGCTTTCCCTGCGCCTCAGCGCGCCAGCAGGCAACATGGACTCGTCCTAATACCACAAAAGCCAGGAGGGGGGGGGGGGGGGCGGGGGTGTTAAATAGTTTGCTTTCTTTGCCTTCAATAAGTGAAGGGATTTGATATGCTCAATTAAAGGTCCTGTTCTCTATATACGTAAAGTTTACTTATTTCTTTTTTGAAGGACACTATGTAATCTTTAACAAGCACTTGTACATTTCTTCATTTTCTGCAGAGGGGCCAGCAACATACAGTGGCGAGAAAGTCTATGAACCCCTTAGGATTTTTACATATTTTAAACCTAAAATCTCATGACATCTTAATCTAAGTCCTAATAATAGATAAAGATAACCTGATCAAATAAATGACAAAAACATGACTGATTAGGCCATTATAAAACAGAGAATTTCTTCTGCAGCCATTTTTTGTAGATCTGCTTGTATGTTTAGGATCTGTCTTGCTGCATGACCCACTTTCGTTTCAGCTTCAGCTCACGAGCGGCCCTGTCATTCTCCTCTAGAATATTCTGATTCATGAATGCTGCACTGTTTGTGTCAATGATGGCATGCTGTCCAGGGTCTGAAGCAGTAAAACAGCCCCAAAAACTCACACTTCCAGCATGCTGGACGGTTGGGATGAAGTTCTTCCATTCGAATTAAGTGTTTGGTTTTCGCCAAACATAACATTTCTCATTGAGGCCAAAATGTTCCACCTTTAACTAGTCTGCCCAGTGAACATGATTCCAGAAGTCTTGTTAATCAGCTATGTGCTCTTTGGCAAACTTCAGACAGGCAGCAATGTTCTTTTTAGAGAGCTGTGGTTTCCTTCATTCTTGTTCAGTCTTTTTCTGATAGTGCAGTCATTAACACTCATATTAGCCAAGCAGAGTGGCTTCAGATCTTTCGATATTATCTTGGGGTTCTTCGGGAGTTTCTGGATGATTTGCAGGTTTGTTCCTGGAGAGGTTTTTGTAAGACAACCGCTCCTGGGTAGAGTGACTGTGGTCTTGAACTTTTCTCCAATTGTAGACTGTGACAGTGTATTAGTAGCACCCCAAATCCTTAGAAATTTTGTAACTCTTTCTAGACTGATGAGCATCAATAACGTTTTTTTTTGAGGTCCTCAGAGATTTTTTGATCATGGTATGACATGTTTTCACACACCTGTATGGTGAAGACCAAACTCCAAGTTTCTGATCTTTATATAGGATGGGGCCTCCCAAACTCACTCCTGAAGATCTACCTAATTATTTAAACACCGGATTCAAATTATCCTCCTTAATTTAGCTGAACAAGAATATAAAAATGTTTCCCTAGGCAGGGAAACACAATAAATCCCATAGATTGCACTCATTCAGATAAATTACAGCTACGTGTTGAGAACAATTGAATCTCTGAGCTATAGCTCAAACTCCTACTGTACACAAAAATCAAAAACAAACTATTTAATCAACAATGCCATAATATATACAAAATATACAAATAAAGAACTGTGATATAAACACACAAAATAGTGTAATTAGCTGATAAAACCAGGGTTTCACTTTTGCACATAATCTGACTCTTAATTACTCATTGTTTGTCTAATTCATACATCATTTTGTTTCAAAAAACATGGAATTGGTTAATATAAACCCAAAATTTGGTTTCAGCTGAGAAGTGAGGGCATATTTATTGCTACCACTTAACAACTAGAAGCTCATTTCATAGTGCACTCCTAGGCTTTTAAAACTTAACATTTAATTGATAATGTGGATAAAATAAGTTCTTAACACAAAGTGATAATAATAAATACATATAATGTACAGTGGCGGGAGGGAATGAGGAGACGATAGATGGCCAAGGTATATAGTCTGATATGCTGATGTCTGATAATGCAGATCAAAAGCAGTGATACCTAATAGGCCTTGATAGGGGAGTGGGTTACTCAGCTGGGAAAGCTTAAAGGTGCTTGCCCTGTGTATGTGTATTGTGTGTCATGTGGCATAGCGTACCGAGCACCCAACCTGTATTGATAAATAGCCCAAATCAGTGTGCTAGTCCTAAGTTTAATAAATACAATGTTGTTGCTAATAGATATAATCTACCATATTGAAACTAGTAGATATAATCACTGTATGTGCAACTCAATAACAGGTTGGTGGTACGTGGATTGATTCTGCGCCCAATGACATTTAACAATCACTCTACACAGATAGTATATACGGCAGGCTATTAATAATAAAAGACCAGAATAAGCTGATGCTAAACACTCTGCCAGGTATTAAAGCAGTAAACAAATTATTACTGTGGTTGTTAAGTTAGCCGTCAGCAAATAATCAATACTGTGAATAATTGTCCTTAGCAAAAATCCCTGCACACATAAACCTTTTACCCTATCATAGAACCATTGATACATGAATAGGTGTCAGTGTGTAGCAGATGCTGGCAGACTAGCAGTGGTGAGAGAGTCTCAACTAATTGCAATTGAATCCCTGCTAGCTGCAGGACAGAGTAACACAATGTATCACAGTACAGAGACAGGCTATAGCAGAAAACCACTGAGCGAGTAGAACAGGTTAAAGCCTGGAAACGATCGCATTAAAAACAAGCACCAGCAGAGAACACAGACACAAAGTGTTGATACTACCAGTCTCTCTCAATTCCCTCGCGCTGACGTCACCACGCCAAAACGCCCTACGCGTTTCCCTCCTTGACGGAGATTCTTCAGGGGCGCCAATCTTGACGGCTCAGGCACCATCATATTCTCATCACATTATTTGATTTAGTGAGCATTATATATATTTCTTTTTGGTTAATATAAACCCTACTGGATATTTAAGAAAAGACTGGTTGAGTCAAGGAGGTTATTATGGAAAAACTATGGAATTTCCGTAATCATCATTGGGGTTCACAAACTTTTTTTGCCACTGTATTGCCATAACATTGCAATCATGTCTACCAAAAGCACATCCAAGTAGAAATTGTTGATGGGAACTTTCGTTTTATTCACTATTTTATGTAGCTAGTGGGCGTGAGGGAGACAAAGCATGTTAAGAAAGTCTACCAAACACATCACACTGCATGCCATATGACTCAATATTTTCATAATGCTGTACTTATAAACAAAGGTCTTAATCTTTGGGCTATGTGGTTTGCAGCAACCAGGAAAAGGGTGTATACATTGAATATGCAAATTTTCATTTTAAAACATACACCATGAGGATCAGGTTGTCAAGCTCTTTAGCTTTTTGTGCAGAAACAGACTAATGCTCGACATTGAAGTCACCTTGATGAACTCTAAAGCAGCAATGGGCAACCTAAGATAAGAGGGAAGCAGTTGTACTGTTTAACCCAAGAAGTCACATGTCCTTCTGTATCAGAGTGGGGGAAAAAACAATCAGAATACAAAAACAGGTCTATCAAATACTAAAATATGTGAAAATGGATGTTACCCCGCAAAAAGAGCATTCAAAATAATTTACTGTTTTTTGTACGTCAGCATTGACCCCCCCTCAAGCTCATGGCGGAAACACTGCTAACCTGTGCTCTAAAGCATCCGAATGGCTGCATGGAAAACTATATCACCTTTTTGCTGGTATTCACTAAACCGCAATACAGGGAAATCGCACCCCAATCTGGCATCAGCAGGTATTGAAGCCAATGGCAGTTAACCCCGGACTACCTCACAACCCAGTGACAATCTTATCCATCAAAAGTACATGCCAATGTGTTCTCACTCATAAGGAAAAACGGCATGCTCAGCAGAGGCAGCGTTGACAAGAGACCAGGAACACATTGCTGCAGCCCACCTATGTAAGATGTTTTCCCATCAGCACAAACTAATCTATTAAAGCTTCCTTTAAATATACTGAAGCAGAAAAAGCAAAAGTGCATTCCCCATGCCAGATATTCCAAGCCTGTTACAGCCTCAGGCATCATACCCAATAAAATTAATCTGTCAAATCAATGGGGACGCAATAATTACACTAACAGTGATGATTTCTTTAGGGCCATAGTTACTAAGATACAGATACATTTACAGTTGCCTCCCACAGTAACATTATCCATATTCTGGTCTGATACGTTTCCTTCCTGCCCATTCATCTCTTACCTGATCATACTCTGATGCACCAGGGTAGAGAGGCCATCCAAGGAACAGTTCAGCTATGACACAGCCCAGTGACCACATATCAATTGCTTCACAAAATGGCAGCCCGAGAATTATTTCAGGGGCTCTGGAAAAAAAAAAAAAACACAAAACATAAGATTTTAAAACAGGATACTGATCATGCCAACCTGAGTAGCATTTTATTTTCAGTAAGCAATAGTGCAATGGCCATTTTTTGAGACATGTATTTGCCAGTATTTATGGTAAATAAAATACATTTCCATAACAAATATGTTAAATACATGATTCAAAGTAATAGTGGTCAAACAAATTAAATTGCAGTGAACATTTAATTTGGCTTCATCATAATTATTCCACCTTCAAAACTTCAAAATGAAAAGGTAGATTAAAACAAACATTTTTATTTGTCTTGAATATTAAATAAAATGAAACAAACACGTGTTAAAGCATACTGAAGTCATAAATGTTTTAAAAGGAAGTAGAAAAGCCCCACCTTGGTGATGGCACTTATGGTACAAGTCGTTACCGGTACCATAGACCAGAAGTGTGCAAACTTTCCCCCGTCTGCACTCACCCCCTGCTCCCGCCCCCTCCTTACCATATCTCTGCAGACGGAAAGGAAAACTTTACACAAGTAAAATAAAAAAATAAAACAAATGCACTCAGTCCAAAACAACAGAGCCATAAAGGATATCACAGGAGCTGACCATTGGAAAGCATAGAGATGCAGTACACCGAAAATGGCAGCACATATAGGAAATCCATGAAGTTCTTTACTTTGATGTAGCCTGGTTATTTTATTGGTATTTTAGTGCTTCCTCGATATGAAAACCAATTACCTGACATGAAGACATTCAGATTTTATATTTTAAAATGAGGTCTTTGTCTTTCAGAATCTATGGCATTGATGCTACAAGAATAGTTGAGAAGTAAATGAAGCATGCGTTATGCTACGCTTATAGTGCCTGCGACGTCAGGCTACGGTTGCTGGAAAAATCAAATTGAGATGACTTCCAGCGATCGCGACCAAGCTGTCGCACCACACTTACTATAAGCGCACGCGATGGCGGCAATGCATTTGTTTTGACACGAAGTCGCGTTGCTGTCGCAGTCACTATAAGCGCAGCCTTAGCGATCACAAACTTAATATGAAATATATTGTATGAAGATAAAGTATGTCAGGGGTAATTTGAATGCAAGAATTTTATCATACTATTTAGAAGTCATTGAACCTTTAAGATTAAAGGATAATGCAAACCAAACCAAAAGGCCAGACACTAGCGAGATAAGAATACATGATGGGGAAATTATCTCTTAACAGCTGTCTGTTAGTATGTTATTGCCAGCATCAGTGCTTTGGTACAAAATTAACAAACACTGGTAAACATTAACTTTCTTTATAGCACTAAGATAGTTGCTACAGCAACTCCTTATTACCTAAAATCCATGAGAAGATTATGTTCCAGGAAAGTTGCGGGCGTTTATGTACGATTGGAGAAAGGGATAGTGATCATCCTGTTTCACTAGAAACTGAACAAACACTGCTTAATGGACAGTGCAGCCCCACTTAACTCCCATTTGCTGTGGGTTCTCTTAACACTGAAAGATTTGAATTTGTTTGACACTACAGAACAATATACAGGTTAGTGAATATATATGAATGGGAATTCGCGTACGTGTGCGTACACACACACACACACACACACACACACAGACACCTACCGTTCCATGAGAACTTCAATACATTCCACCCGACCATCAACCTCAAACTCCCCCATTACCCGGACAAAGTATATATTTCCTAGACACCACCACTACTATAAAGAACAACCAAGTACAGACTTCTGTATACCGCAAACCTACAGACAAAGCCAGCTATTTGAGGGACAACAGCTTCCACCCGACACACAAAGCATGCAACCATCTACAGTCAAGCCATATGATACAACCGGATATGCTCCAACAGCAGACAGAGGCTAGCAGATTACAGCCTTGAGATCAGATTTCATAAACCATGGATATAACCACAGAATTATAGACCAGGAAACCCACAAAGACACCAGAATACCAAGAAGTGATCTCCTTGAATACAGACAGAAAGAGACAAGCGACAGGGTACCTTTGGTGGTCACATATAACCCACACCTAGAAGCCCTACGCAAGATCGCCAGGGAACTACAACCCATTTTCCAGGAAGATACAAGACTGCAACAGGTCTTCCCTGAAACACCCTGATCATACAGACAACCTCATAATCTCAAGAAAATGATGGTGAGGAGTAACACACACACACACACACACACCCATATATACACACACACAGTTTCTCTCCCATATATACATACACACACACACACACACACTCTCACTCTACACAGACGGGGGGAGGGGGGAGTCGGAACAGAGGAAAAGCCGCGACCAGCACCACCACCCGCTCCCCCCCCTCCTCCCGCGCAGGCAGCGGGAGCGCCGGGGACAGCGGTGGGGAGAAGAAACCCCCCGCTACCACCTCCATGCAGGCAGCGGGCACGTGAGGGGTTCAGAGGTAAGCGGGGACCTGAGGGACATCCCCACTCCCATCTCCTGCCCCGCGGGCTGTCACGCGGTGACAGGGGGAAGCGGGGACCGGAGGGACATCCCCGCTCCCATCTATGCCCCGCGGGGTGAAGGGTGCTGCGGGGGGGGGGGGGGTGAGGATGCACGTATGCGGCGGCCATTTTTTTTGAGCGACCCCGTTACTAACGCGGTGGTCTCGGGGTGGACCCCGAGGACCGCGTTGCGTTATAACTGGGTTTACCTGTATCATTTTTCTCTCAATGGGTTTTATGTTCTCTCCAACTAGATAACGCTCTGAAGGTTACTGATCATTTTCATTCTACTGTCCATTTTTTCTTTTGTCTTTTTTACACTATCATTGACTGGCCAAATTAAATCACTGTATAATCAGTCTGATTGTTTCGTTGATTGGTGACCCCGCAACACATTACAAAACTCTGTGTGTGTTCTGTGCCCTTTGATGCTATCACTGGTTTTCACCATGGTAATCCAGTGTATTTTGCCAATTCAACTTTGCTTTCAAGAAATGTATCCTCTCCCATTGTTTTGTTAACAAAAAAATCCCTAAAATAGACACATTTTTTAAAATGTCAACAAGAATGTGCTGTGGAAGCAAACCGCTTTTGATCAATATCAAGCCTCTAATGTAAACTGTGTACACACTATTTTAATTATGAAATTCTGTATTGAGCACCTTCCGCAGTGGTTCTTTAAAAGCCTTTCATCTATATATGGTCCGTTAAAAGCAATATTCAGGATTGGAAGAATCTACCAACACAAAGTTTAACACCGTCCAGCTCACGCACCCTTTTCTGCACAGACAAAAACCTTCCCACAAATGCAGACCCTCCCTCAATGAAGAAAAAATACAGAATCCTGGGACTTGTGATTCTACTTTCTTTCAGAGTGCTAGTTTCGTCAGGTGCAGAACGGTAACTCCCAGCATTGCATGTTGCCATGTAAGATTAGTGCAGATATTCCTGCAGGAATCTGCACAGAAATACCCATGAACAATTGCTAGTCTAATGGACATAGGTTAAGAGCCACTGCTATACAATAATTACTTGATTTCTTATTTGATTCCTCCTCCTTTTTTTTAACTTTGTCTTTTTAGCATATTAGCAGAAAAATATTAAAATGGTAATGATTCTGATTTCCCAGCTGTCTGGTGTTTTATCCCAAACCCATCCTTGTGCTTCTAAATGCACCTTTATGCTCCTCTTTATACTGTTTTTGTGAATTGGTCATGACTTAACAGCTCCTGAGAAATTGAGAAGCCCTTGTAGTGAGGCGTTCCACACCGCAGCCTTTCTCATGGTACTGTTGAACCCATATATTCTTACTTAAGTACACTGTTTCACTCACCTCCTAATCTACGTTTCAGGGAAGCTGTACCCCACTAATGGTAGCAACTCTTCATCCACACGTAGCCACCATCACGCCGCAGTATGCGGTGCCATTTACCCTGAACTGCGCAGCCGGGCGGCCGGCGTTAGTTGAACAGACTGCTGCCGTACTGGTAATTTGTTTCACTTGATTGTGTACACTAACAGTCTCCTTTATATATATATATATATATACACATATATATATTTTTTTTTTCGTTTTCTCCTTTCTTAGAGCTTTTCAGAAGGGCATGGAAGCATGTGCTCCATCTTGTGGCTGTGTTCTTGCAACATCCTAAGCAGCTCATTCTTAATGTCTTCTTGTTTTTCTTTATTTTGTTTAATTTTTCTTCCCAAATGATTGCCACAGTGCTGTCTGCCTCTTATGTTTCAGTCTGGCTTTCTTTAAAGCAGCAGTGCCAATGAGGGGTTAAACTGCTGTTTCGCTTCCTGCAGTACGGCTTTTCCCTTTAATCTTTCCAACCAATGAGCTTGTATCTTCTCAAGGTTTCTTTTGTTAGGTAGGGCATTAAACAGACCTTTCCAAACCGGGTTTCCCCCCCCGCTGTTAACCAAATTATAGATATCATTATCCATATTGGGTGAGCACTTTGCAAGAATCCTGGCTTTTTAGTAGCATTACTCCAATACAGTGGACTTCGACCGTTGTCCTTGCTGAAAATATATTAGGAAAGACAACATTTTGGTCTGCGAGCATTATTGCCTAATGTCAAAAACTTATTTAGCAGCTCATACCCCTTCTCTCCCACCTGATTAACCAGGGTGTAGTATAAAGCATTGAGGACTACACACAGTCTTAAACATCTACTGACCATCCATATGGTATTCCATCCCCTAGAAACCTTGTCTGAGATCTCTGCTCTCTGGTCCAGAACCAATTTAAGAGCCTCTACACATGCACACATCTCTTGATTCTGCTTTTGCATGTTCATTTCTTAGGCTTTTTCCCCCTCTGGATTTGAATGTTTATCAACGCTGGCGACAGGGACTTGTTTAAAGTTGTAATGCAGTTTGTAATGATAAACTGCTGCCTTTTTGGGCAGCAACACAATACAATATATCTGATCTTTTATGCTTTCACTCTTTGTGCATTGCATGAGTTTGGTTGCCATGGGACTCCGTGTGTGGAAGATCTCAGGTTGGCCTTACGCTTTTAACCACATGCAAACATCATACCCCAAAAACTAATGAACTCCACTCAGATTAAGTAGACACGTGGAGCAAAAGATTTAAAGTGATCCCTTTGTTTCTAATTATTATGCTGTCAACTTGATGCAACATTTAAAAGCCTTACTGTTCAGGTTCTTCGTGGTATATAAAGTTTTTGATAAAGGATGTGCCTTCAGCTTAACTTGGATCTCCCAAAGTTATGTGTTTCTTGTTAAGATAAGCATTGAACTAGGCTAAAAGTAAAGCAATCCCCATAGAGCAAAATAAGCAAAGCTGGTATTTAGCCCTGATGTACCAGTGGTGCTCTAAAGCCATTTAGTACTGTTCCATAACCTCACAAAGGAATACAGTAGTACTCAATTGTACTATATACATAGTTTGTTTAGTCTTGGCAGAGCCGAAGTAGGACTGTTCTAGCTAAATCCCTGCTTTGTTCTATCTCTCTTTCCATTGCTACAGTACATATTGCAAATAGACTCTCTTGTGGTCTGCTTCTTGATGGCTAGATGCTGGGGCGGCACATTAAATCGCTTCTTTGCATGTAGAAGTGAGTCGTAGTTGTTTACACGCATTGCGTGTTGTAAGGTTAACCCCCCTGTCTGCTCGAGGAGCAAAGCATTAAGGGCTCTTTTGTCAACAGCTGGGTTAATCCTAATTATTTTTTCTAATCAATGGTTTCAGCAGTTACAGGCCTTTAACACAAAAGCAACCCCTCCCTCCACCCAGCCTTTAACTTTCACGTAATCGGTGAAAGAGCTTGCACTGTCCTCTCAATGATATTGCTTTCCCACAGATGCTGTTCTTAGACTTTTCCAATTGCACTTGTTAGTTGAAATTAAAGGTGAGCTCATCTTAGGTTCTCTGAGATTCAAAATTTTAGCTTTGCTAATAGGTTGTATTTTCAAGTCTGTGCTGAAAAAAGTTAACTCAACATTTATACAGTTGGAGGGGTCATGCTAGACTTTGTGGCAATACTATTTTAACATTCTCCTGTACCTAGAGCTGTGGTTATATAAAAAAGTACAGTAGCATACGTATTTTGCCATTTGAAGTTAAGCTGAAGGGTGTAAATTATTTGACTATCATGAGGTAGCCTAATTTTCTTTTAAACACCTTGAGTTCCTCCATAGTTGCTCATGACAAAATAATATACTTTAATCTGTATGTCCATATTTATTGTTCATTCCTTTGTCCCAGCATTGAACATCTATACCTACTGCCCACACTGCTGTCTGGTGTGTTTGACTTAACATTACTGGCTCGGTTTAAATCCACTACTCAAGGAGGGCACACCAGACTTATAGAATATATATATATATATGTATATATATTTTTTTTTCCAATGTTTCGGTGCAGTTACAATCCCTTTAATTCCAGCCATGGAAGTTAACCGTCAAAGGGAAGTTTAATTTACATGAGATTTGTATGAGCTCGGTCCAGAACTCGTCTGTTAAATTACTGTGTTCCACTTTGATACAGCCTATAATAGCATTAATCAGATGTTGTAATTATTAGCATGGCCCTCCTATCATTACTTGATCATTACTGTAGGTCTCCCCTATCATTACTAACTTAGTGTTTGTACATACAAGACTCCTTTAAGCTGTAACATTAAAGCTGTTCGCTTCGTAGGCAGCCCCTCATACAGCAATCTGTTATTTACGAGTGCAGTAACAAGAATCCGAAAATAAGATTTGTACAAGATAGAATTCCTCTGCTCAGAATTAGATGAACAAATCAACGTTAAAACACTGATTAATCACGTATACAGAAGGAGCAGGAATAAAATAAATTGCAGACGCTGCTTGTTTGAGGTGGAATGTAGCACCTTGTCCCCTTGTATAATGCATATCTCATTACACGTCTGGCCTCCCACAGCACTATCGCTAAATATTGTATAATGCTGCACCCCTCCTCCAAAAATAAAGGATTTTTTTTTTTTTTGGCCTTCTACAAACCAGGGTTACCCCCTGAACAGCTCCACTTCAAGCTCCTGTGATCCCCATGATTGCCTAGATATCACTTGTTTTACTTTTGCCAGTACTTACAGGGAAAAGAAAAAGATGGCTGCGAGGTAGCTCATTCAAAGCTGCAATGTCATCTTACAATGATGTCACGGCTTTCTATTGGCTTCCACAGTAAGGCTTATATTGTTAACCCCGAACACGAATTCTGGTAAGGAAATTACATAAAAAATCTGAGGGGGGTGAAGGAAGGGGCAAGAATTTGCCTGAACTGTAAACATTGTGTGCTGCCTATACTGTCCTCTAACCCTCAGTAACAGCCAATTAGGAACTTTCCCCATATACAGTATATGGACTTGTTTTTTGTTTTTTTTTGTAGAGTATTATAAGGCATTGGGAGCAAGCTGTTCTCATAGAATATTTTCTCTCTGTCTTCAATACAAAAAAAAAAAGATTTAGCTAGTTGAGAGGGCAGTTACTCCATGTTTCAACAGACTTATTCTGAGGGAGGTTCTTCCAAAGTGGGGCAATTCACCTTTAAATGTAAAAGACCGGTTAATACAGAATCCAGACTTTCCTTCTCACTAGTAATCTAACTGCGGCTCACCTTTAGTTTTCAAGTCCGCTTGACAGCAGATTAGACTCCCTTTAGTGCTTTGCCTAATTTTGCATTAGTCCATTGCTAAGCTTTGCATATTTTTGTCCTTCCTTTGTCAAAACAGTTCGTCGCTTGGAACGCCAGATCTCATCACGTTTGGGATGTCAGTTCTTGCTCTGTATTAAACTATATGCTTCGTCTTGTGCAGGTGTTGGCTTTTTGGAAAGACGCATGGTGTGATTTTTATTTTTTATTTTTTTTAACATTTAACTTTTTTTATTTTTATACTGTTTGCATTTTTTCTGCTTGAAGGCTTCTTGCCAGGACCAGTGTTCATAAGAAGTGGGTCTGTAACTTGCAGAAATACATTTTACATTTTCTAACGGGCTTGTTTAAACCAAAAATTCCTATGGAATGGGTGTTTTATACTGCAGAATTCCTTATTCACCAAACAAGTCTGATCTCTGCTTGTACTGTATATGAGAAAATAATTGTAATCTGACAAGCATCATACCCAGCAGGTAATAAATTAAACTGGAATGTCATACATATGCCATAGAGAAGGGAAACTATTTTTTAATACATCACATGGTTCATCAAAACATATTCAAGCTACTGGATATTGTTATAAGGTTAAGTGAAATCAGTACTACAAATCTTATATTCTAAAATGTGATGGAGGGAACCATACACAGCTGTAATATCAAGTATAGCAAGTAGTCATACTTTATTACATCTGCATGCACCTGTGTAGAAATCAGTGCTGATCACACCAATGTCCAATTCCATTTCTCTACACAACAGTAGAAATGTATTCCCTGACATTACTCCATTAGGTTCATTAGGCAGAATGGAGTATAGAGGGTTTGTTGGTCCTAACCATACTCCACTTTCCTCCCACACCTTGCAAGAGAATGTAGCAGCACACTGATTTCAGGGAGTTCTAGGTAAGCGCCTTTATATGCATTTTGTTCAGGTACTGGGGCTATTGAACTTGAATTATTCTTGTGACAAGAAATTTTGTTTTTTAAGTAGCTTCTGTGTGGTTTCTGTGTAAGACTTTAATCAAATCAGATCCTAACTTACACAAGTGATACTAAGCAGTCTCTGCCCTGTCTGTATGTAGTGCATCACATTGTAAATGTTTTCTTAGCACAGTTATGGCATTGGCTGTATCACCCAAACAATTTTCAAGTCTGACTAAGCACTCGAATAAAAAGCAATGATCTCATACATTTAATGAGAAGATTAGACTGTTGGTAGCGCAATTGCAGCCCTTGGTAATGAGCTCATAGCAATACCGAATGCAGTCACGTAATTGCTTAATTGTGCCACTCGGCAACTATTTCATTGAAAGTGTTTTTCCAGTCTTAAACTCCCTAACGTTGTAAAATTTGCTTTTGGTTATATTAACCTCTTCCCTGCCAAAAGGTTGTTTGCCATTTACTGCAGTGTATACATTATGTATCGCTGTAGCCATCACCACACACTACATACTGTTGTCTATGAACGGTTCACATCTTTTGCAGTGTCTTTAGTGTAAATCATTTTTGCATCACCAACCACACTAGTAATATATGTAATGCTTTGTAAAAACAAATTGTTCTTAAACTATTTATCCCTTTTGCTGGAAGGGCCTTAAAAACTTTTCTTGAACATAAAACGGTCTGAGAACCTGTAGGACATTTTATAACATAATGCAACTTTTGCATCAAAATGAGGACAAAGCTCATTCTGCAGTACAATACCCCAGGTCCTTGGATATTAAAACAAAGTAGGGAATTAATTCAAGACTTTATTCCCATGTTAATCTTCTACGAGAGATCTGCTACATCCATTGCGGTTGCCAACCTGACCTCTATCTCTGCAAGATAACAGTCCACTGACTTGGGATTTTTGAGTGGACCTGATTAGTTTCCTAAGCTTGGTTAAGAAAAGAGTTGTTTTGTTTTTCCCCTCCCTGCTTTGTTTTCCAGCAGGCATGGCCTGGTGGAACACAGCAAATATTACTGCCATCCACATGGCAGCAGCTTCCTGGGGTGGCCCTTCACAACTCTGTCCAGCCCACCGCTGTGATTCCAGAGACCATTGGTACCAATCAACACCTCACAGACTGGAGGTGAGTCATAAACACCGGAGTAATATCAATTCTGTATATATGATAGAGGACTATGTGTACTAAACAAAGCCAAGCCATTTTATTTGTGTTGTAAACCTACTCTATATTCCTTTATAGTGCAGCATGTTCAGGTATTGGACTTTCGTTTCTTGCCAAGTGCATCAGAAATGTGTATTGTTTTATAGTCTGTTGCCTGTTGTATGTACATTATTTTTCTTCCAACAGAAATGCACATTCCCACGGGAACCAGTATAGCACATTGATGCAGCAGCCGTCATTACTGACGAATCACGTGACACTAGCTGCGGCCCAGCCTCTAAATGTGGGGGTTGCTCATGTTGTTCGTCAGCAACAGAACGGCAACATGCAGGCAAAGAAGAACAAGCATCAAACACAGACCAATGCCAAGTAAGGCCTGCTTTAAGGAAGGGTATCATCAACAGCAGTATATTCACTTTGCAAAAAACTCTGTTGTGGCTCTAAAGTTAGGGCACGTAATGCATGAAGACGTTTTGCTTTCTCCTCAAAACGAATCACTAATACTTAGACATTATATGAATTTATCACAGTTTTTTTTATCTAGTATTACATTATGGTTAATATGATCAATAGTTAACCATTCAAGTTGTCCTTTTTGTAGTCTAACTGCTTTAATTTAAGTGACTTGACCCCCCCTTCCCCTTGATGAACCTATAGTGAGATGTCGCTTGAATCTGATCCTTGAATTCTAAAGTAATCCCATGGGATTAGTATCTCCAGGTATCAACAAAGCCTTGGTTGCTCAATTGCTTGCACGTCTGATTGTGTTCACCACTAAGGGTATAAGTTATTGTAGAATGTGTAATTTTACTCGCATGTAGGGATAATGGTAGGCTAGGGTCTACCTTCAGTTTCTATGTAAGGCATTGGAAAGCTGTAATCCCTCCAAAATAAGTACAGCAGCATGTTTGTATAGTCTTGGCACGCTTCCTGTGATTAGAAAAGCTATGTCTCCATACAATGTACAGTTAACAGTATTCAGTATCTTGTACCTATGGATCCAGAGGTAACCTTGGTGTAGCATCTAGCCAATCACTAAAACATGTCAAGAGGAATGTTGCATGGTGTAAATGAACATTTGCCTGGAAAGGAAGGCTCAGATTTACTGTAAAGTTATGGTTATCGTAATTGCAGACCCGTATTTTAAATATTTGGAGATTTGTACCTCTATGAAATGAAATACTGCAACAAGGATTATAACACAGTTGTAATCGTTTTATAGTATTAGTCGTCTGCTGTTCATTGACTATATTCAACACTTGTTTCTGCATCTGAAGTAAGTGGAAAATTTGTAAGAAATAGAGCATAAATATTTTTATGTACACAAATATTGTTATCTCCCAAAACTTGTCACATACAAAGCTCAGTTTATTATTTTTGCACAGCTCAGAAATATTTCTGTCTTGGTAATATTCCCCCATCGGGTAACCACTGATGAATTGGAAAAGTATATTGCATCTAGTTGTGGGGTAACTTCCAAGGAAAATGCACTAAAAATGCTTCACAGGTGGCACATACTGTAGGATATACATAAATGCCCCACCGGAGTAGTTTAGGGCCTGTGTCAGCCAGGCACAATAGTCCATATTTATTTCTAAAATGTTTTACAAGGAATTAACCTCTCGTTTTAAAGTATGTCCTGGGCATCGAGTTATGATGACAAATAATACATGGTTACAAATACATAGTTACATAAGTGAACAGGGTATACATTATATACAAGACATTGCATGCACAGTTAAAGATAATATATATTATAGGTGTATGTAACAGGTACAGACCATATTAAAATGTGAGACCGCTTTAGTTTTGAAAGAACTTAGACTGGTGGTGACTGTGAGTCTCCGGTAGATTGTTCCAGTTTTTTGGGGTGCACTGTAAGAGGAGGAGTGGCCGGATACTTTGCTGAACCTTGGGACCATGAACAGTCTTTTGGAGTCAGATCTCAGATAAGTGCTGCATGTGGTAGGGGTGAGGAGCTTGTTCAGGTAGCTTGCCCAGAAAGTATTTGAAGGCAAGACAGGAGAGATGAACTTTGCGCCTAGACTCAAGTGATGACCAATCTAGTTCTTTGAGCATTTCACAGTGTTGTGTGTTGTAGTTGCATTGGAGAACAAAAAGGCATATTGAATTGTAGAGAGTATCAAGTTTGCTCAGGTGTGTTTGGGGTGCCAAGCCGTATACTATGTCCCCATAGTCGTTAATTAGCATTAGCATCTGCTGTGCGATACGCTTTCTGACCGACAAACTTAGGGAGGATTTGTTCCTGTAAAGTACACCTCTTTGGCATGCATAGGTTTTGGATGTCAGGGTATCAATGTGCATCCCAAATGTTAAATGGGAGTCAAACCATACGCCCAAGTATTTAAAACTAGTAACAGGAGTTAGTGTGGTAATAGCTTTGGTTCTGATCTGGAGCTCAGTGATTGGAAGCTTTCAAAATGTAGCCTTGGTCCCAAATACCATTGTTAGTCTTGTCAGTGTTTAAAAACAGTTTATTTATTATTATTTTTTTTAAGGAAATTTAATTTTCAAGTCTCAAAGTCAGATTGAAGTATGTGTGTTCAAGGTCGGAGAGGCAAGGGCTGTGCATATAAGATTGTGTGGTCTGCATACATGTGTATTAAAGCTCCTTTACAAGCTGTAGGAAGATCATTGAACACCGAGAAGAGTAGGGGCCCCAGAACAAAGCCTTGCGGGACACCACAGGTGATATCCAAGGGGTTGGAGTTAGAGCCTGAGATGGACACATGTTGGGATCTACCTGATATGTAGGAATGAAACCAGTTTTAAGCATGCTTCCATATTCCAGAGCACTGGGGTTTGTTAAGCAAGATAACATGATCAACAGTATCAAAAGCCTTTGCAAAATCTTGGAATATTGCACCAGTGAGTTGTCCCTGTTCCATTCCACACTGGATCTCATTGCAAACTTTTAGCAGGGAGTTACCGTGGAGTGTTTGGGGCGAAATCCAGATTGCAATTGGCTAGGGAAATTTGTCTTGGTATAGTAATCGCTTTATTGGAAGTGAACACATTTTTCCATGACTTTGGATAGTATTGGGAGAAGAGAGCTTGGCCTGTAGTTTGAGACAGTGTTTTTATCCCCACTTTTGAAGATTGGGACAACTCTGGCAGTTTTCCAGGTCTTAGAGATATGGCCTGCAGACAGAATAGAGTTGACTAAGGAAGCAATTGGTTTAGCAATGGCTGGGGCACCAAGTCTTAGGAACTTAGATTTCAGTAAGTCAGGTCCACATTGGCTGCGTAGTTTTAAATTGAGGAGCGCTTGTGTAATCTCCTTCAGATACTGGGACAAATTGACAATTGTGAGCAGTGTTGGGAGAGGGTGGGGCTATAGGGTT
Organism: Ascaphus truei; assembly: GCA_036426205.1. Classification (NCBI taxonomy): domain Eukaryota; kingdom Metazoa; phylum Chordata; class Amphibia; order Anura; family Ascaphidae; genus Ascaphus; species Ascaphus truei. The sequence goes on along the minus strand of CM071575.1, from coordinate 25,589,739 downwards.
ACACTCAGTATGAGGTTCATGTTTGTGGTTTGGGTTGCGTTTCGCTAATAAGTTAGTGGCACACCCCACAAAGTAATCATTGAATGCATTTGCAATGTCAGTGGGGTTTGTCAGAGTAAAATCCTCCTTAGTGATATTACTTGGTTGTTGATGGCCAGAAGGCTGGTATATATTGTGGATAACCTTCCAGAAGTTAGCTGGGTTTGATGTATTCTGGTGGAGATTGTCAGAGTAATATTGTGCTTTTGCATGTCTTGTTTGCCTTGTGTACATATTCCGCAGGCATCTGTAGTTATTAAGATCCTTGGTAGTGCTAGTTATTTTATTGCTTTTCCACAAGGCATCCCTGAAATGGTAGAGCGCTCTAAGGTCAGTTGTAACCCACGGAAGGTGGGCCCCCGTACTCTTATTCTGCGTATTGGGGCATGTTTATCACAGAGTTTTAAGAACTCGGATTGGAAATAGTAGAGAGCGGGGTCGGGAATTAAATTGATTCGGTACCAAGGGCAGTTGGTAAGGTCAGCCATAAACTGTTGTGGGTTAAAGTTTCTAAATGTTCTAGTGATGAGAACTTTAGGGCTTGATTGGGGTGCTTTAATTTTCCTTGCACAGTACACTATTGCATGGTCACTGAAAATGTCAGGAAGGATGCCAAATGATTTGATTCTGATGGGATTTGAGGAGAGAATCCAGTCTAGCAAGGAATGGTTGTGAGATTTCAGGTTTGTCCGTGTGGGTTGGGAAATTAGTTGCGTAAGGTTAAGTGACTTGAGTTGTACCTGGATATTGTGGTTTATAGGGTCGAGCCAATTGTAGTTGAAATCCCAAGAACTAGCAGCTCACTCTTCTCATTCAGAGATGAGATGCCAAGAAACTGGGTGATATCAGTCAGGGACTGTAGAGGTGAATTAGGGAGCGGTATATTCCAGCAATCAGGACAAGTTTAGAAAAGGGGTAGGCAGATTTTGCCAACTGGGATTTCAAAAGAGGGGGGGGGGGGGCAATTTAACAGTGTAAATTGTAAGGTGTCTGCAATATTAAATAACACACCTCCTCCTCTCTTTGACCTATCTTTCCTAGAAATGGAGTATCCCCGAATGGCGATATTTGCATCAAGGGGCGGGCGGGGGGAAAAGGCAGTTGTGTGCAATCTGTTGGGAGAGGCTGCCGTAAATAAGTTGTACAGGGGTGGTTATGAGTACAGGCTGACAAGCATAGGATCATAGTGCGGACAGATAAGCTCACCGTTTGTTGTCTTGTGTAGAAGACCGTTTGTTTAGAAGATGCAGTCCCCATCTAGTCAGGAAAAGGGTTTTCAGGCGAGCACTGCAAACTTACAACAGGAAAAGGGTTTTCAGGCGGGCACTGCAAACACTGTGAGGGCAGTGGCGGAGGAGCAGGGTGTTTAAGACCGCGTATAGTTCCCTGGCTGGGGACACGCCTGCACCGCATTCAAACTTCTTCCTTACCACACTCTAGCCCCGTACTGGAGGGATATCACAAGTACACAGTATTATCAGTTTTATTCAAATCATGTACCACATATTGGGAGACTGAACGGGAGCGCTTTCATTAATGTATTTTCATGGACATATGGTAGATCATTATATGTGCACTTTTCTGGCAGCAACGGTCTATCTTGGAGTTTCTCTGGGACATCTCCACCTCTAGTCAAACTATAGTCTAACTATATATTCTAACTTAAAGATGATCACTTAAGATGCATAATTTTAGATGCAAATGCTACCCAGCAAATGATTTCCCTTAAATTGGTATTACATTTATACATCTCAGCAGTCACATGACCCGCCAATAAATCTGCCTGTTGGACGCTTAGCCGCACACATAACAAAACAACTTTTGCTATCCAGAACATACCAGAGATCAATAATAAAGGCTGGGTGGAGGATTTCTTTTTAAAACGGGGTTGCAGATCAATCATTAGGTTAAAACATACCAGAGATTAATAATAATGACTGGGTGGGAGTGTCATAAAATAGTCTGAGGGCAGCATTTTCTGCCCTACATGTTACAATCCCAGCATCCAGGCCCATGAGTAGCCCTGTTACATAAACCTGCTCTGGAACTCTTGTGTGCTGCCCAAAAACTAATTGCGCAAGTGACTCTTGCCACTAGATGCAGTATTACAGCAAACTGGAAGCAGATTGAACCTCCTTGTTTGGGCCACTTTACTAAACCTATTTGGGAACTAATGGCCTGGAAAGATTGACAAGCTTCTTATCAGGTGTTCAAGCTTTTAAAAAGTTTGGGAGCCTTGGATTGCAGCCATGGGTAATCCAGGAGGCAACAGAGTAAGAGTCAATACCAGACTAAAGCCCAGGCAAAAAGTATAAACGGTCTACCAGCAAGCCTCTATAGGGTCACCTTAAGGTCTAAGCCCTAAGGCTTAATAAGTGCAATAAGTATTTTCTTTAACTTTTTTTAAAATTAATTTAAAAATGGGACTTCTGTAACTATAGCCTAATTGTTCGTAACAGCCTAATACACCGTTTTTTCCCCTCAATTTACATCGGTAGGAGGATTGACTATAAAGATTTACTGCAACTGCTCACTTTTCTGAGTTGTGACACGAAAGGTGGAAAAATTGTATAATGTACTTGACTTGTTTCATACTTGTGTAGGACACTCACTGCTTTGGATATCATCCCTTCACAAGTGTACTCGTTGGTGGGAAGCAGCCCTCTTCATGCCGCATCTTCATACAACGCACTTCTTCCAATCCAAGAGCAGCGCCAGCCCATCGTAATCCCAGATACCCCTAGCCCTCCTGTGAGTGTTATTACCATTCGCAGTGATACAGATGAAGAAGAAGACAGCAAGTATAAACCAGGAAGGTAAGCCTATGGCACTGAACAAATTTAGCAGAAGTAGATGCAACATACGTACATTGTCTACTCTTTACTGCACAATGTGGCCCAAAAGTGTGTGTGTGTGTGTGTGTGTGTGTGTGTTTTGTTGTTGAATTTGTTTTTGTGTTGGTGTGTGTGTGTGTGTGTGTGTGTGTGTGTGTGTGTGTGTGTGTGTCACAAGGATGACGTTGATGCATGCCTGCAATTCCTTACAACATCTCCCTTGGATCAGAAATACAGCGCTGATATAATTACCAAACTGATAGAATACATCCTCACACACAACTACTTCAGCTTCAATAAGGAAATGTACCTACAACTAATGGGGGGACTGCAATGGGTACCAAGATGGCACCGCACTATGCCAATCTTTTCATGGCAAATCTTGAACAAAGATTTCTATCTATCTCTATCACTATATCTATTCTAATCTCCATCTCTACCCTAATCTCGATCCTAATCTCTCGTTATAACGCGGTGCTCGGGGTCCACATAATGATACCGTATTATAACCGGGATCGCGTTATAACTGGGATCGCAAAATGTTTTTAACATTCAATGCTCTATTTCTAACGGACACACACAATTTTAGCATCCCATGCAGGAATCGAACCCATGACACTTCATACACCAGTACCAATTCTTTACCTGTTACACCATATGATGTAGGAGGTAGAGAATCGCTACTAGTGTTTTTGGGTCATGGGTTCGATACCTGCATGGTATGGTAAAATTATTTTATTTTAATTGTAATGTATAATTTATAAATTATTATTTTATAAAGTATTATATAAAATACTAATTGATAAATTATACCATACCATGCAGGAATCAAACCGATTACCCTTCATACACTGGTAGCAATTCTCTACACCCTACACCATTTCAGTACTGTGCAGTATAAGTTTTATATATATATATTCTCTATCTATATCTATATATCTCTATCTATATATCTATCTATATCTATATATCTATCTATATCTATATATCTCTATCTATATCTCTATCTCTCTATCTCTCTCTCTATCGATCTATCTCTCTCTATCTCTCTCTATCTATACAGAGGCGACCGGGCTAAACCTAATGCGGCTGCCCCCGCATTTTAAAAATAGCGCGGGCGGCATGCGGCAGTCTTCGGCCGAGAACCGGCCGGTTTTCCCGCGCCTCGGGCGCTTTTAATAGTAAGCGCCATTATCGCTTATCTATTGAAGCGGCCACTGCGCTGGAAAATCCGTTTTTAAACGGAGAGCAGACCCGCGGCGCTCCCGGCAAACGTTAGATTAAAAGCTGCCGCAGCAGTATATATATCTATCTATATCTATCTATATCTATTTCTATCTATATCTATCTCTATATCTATCTATATCTATCTATATATCAGAAAATAGCTGTTAGTCCAGTTGTGATAGTGCAGAATAAAGAGTTATTCAGTATTAGGTGATTTAATGCGGACATGTGTTTTCTCACACCCTATCAAAATTGTTTGTAATTATCCTGCTTGCCTCTATTTTTATCCACACTTTCTCTCCCCCCCCCCCAGACCCCCATTCCCACTGCATCCCTCCCCCTCCACACCTTTCCTTGTCACCCTCCCCTGGCTTCAAACACTTTTAACACCCTACCTTATCTACAGTACATACCTGTTTTTTTTTCTCTCTCTACACTGTTTTAGCCATAGATTCCTGTGTATATCAGTATTGCTTGACCTGAAGGAGAGGAGAACTCTCGAAAGCTTGTCCTGCGACATAAATTGTTAGTCCAATAAAAAAGGTATCACCTAATACTGAAGAAATCATTTATTCTGATATATATATATGTTTGTATGTATGTATGTATGCCTGCCTGCCTGCCTGTCTGGATGTCCTGTGTCCCTAGGGGAAATTTCATTGGTCCCTTGGCCCGCCCGCCCCCGCACACCTCTCATTGGCCTGAGGCGGAGTGACGGCCCAAAGGAGACAGACACACACACTCACACACACACACACACACACCCGCTCAACCCTAGAGACGCTGAGGAGACACTCACCAGGACACCAAAAGTAAGTACAACACTCCCCCCCCCACTATCACCCCTCTGGCCCTCCTCAACGGCTAGCCGCCCTGACACCCACCCTATGCCCTTCCGGCAGGCTGAACCACCCCCTATCATGGCACCACTACGGCCACCTTGTTACGTCACTTACCCCCACGAGGCACTTTCCGCGCGTGTCCTCGAAAATGAGCAAGATCTCCCCCCCCACCCACCCAACAACACCCCGATCAGCACACTTACCTACACCGCCAACGCCAGACCTCAAAACACGACGCTGAACAACCCCCCCCCCCCCTCGCCACTCCTGCCTGCCTCCGTGCCACGCGGGCACAGACGCAGCAGCACCGTCACACTCCCTCACCCACTCTCGGCCATCTCCGCCACAACTGAGGGCCTCATGGGCCGCGGGCCACGACCAACAGACCGCTCACCACCCCCAACCCCGCCTCGCCACTCCGCATGCCGCCGCGGCCCATACAAAAAGACCACTCCCCACTGTCAGCAATCATGCACACAACGAAATCAGTTACTGCACAAATCAAAACATGCTCAAGCGGAACACTTTCACCCCCACCCCTCTCTTTGCCCCCCCCCACCCCTTCTTTTGCCCCCCCCCCCCCACCCCTCTCTTGCCCCCCCCCACCCCCTTTGCCCCCCCCCCACCACCCTCTCTTTGCCCCCCCCCACCCCTCTCTTTGCCCCCCCCCAACCTCGCGCTTTGCCCCCCCCCCACTCTCTTTGCCCCCCACCCCTTTTGCCCCCCATCATCTTTGCCCCCACCTCTTTGCCTTGCCCCCCCACCCCTCTCTTTTGCCCCCCACCCCTCTCTTTGCCCCCCACCCTCTTGCTTCTTTGCCCCTCCCCACCCCTCTCTTTGCCCCCACCCCTCTCTTGCCCTCCCTGCCCTTTGCCCCCCTGTGCCTTTGCCCCCCCCCTGCCCTTTGCCCCCCTGCCTTTGCCCCCCCGCCCCTCCCTGCCCTTTGCCCCCCTGCCCTTTGCTCCCGCCCTCCCTCCCCCTCTCTGCCCCTCCCTGCGCTGCCCCCTGCCCCTCCCTGCGCTTGCCCCCCTGCCCCCCTGCCCTTTGCCCCCCCTTGCCCCTCCCTGACCTTTGCCCCCGCCCCCTCCCTGACCTTTGCCCCCCCTGCCCACTCTGCCTTTGCCCCCCTGCCCTCCCTGCCCTTTGCCCCCCGCCCCTCCCTGCCCTTTGCCCCCGCCCCTCCCTGCCCCTTTGCCCCCCCCGCCCCTCCCTGCCCTTTGCCCCCCCGCCCCTCCCTGCCCTTTGCCCCCCCGCCCCTCCCTGCCCTTTGCCCCCCTGCCCCTCCCTGCCCTTTGCCCCTCCTGCTCTGCCCTCCCTGCCTCTGCCTCTCCCTGCCTCTGCCTCTCCCTGCCCTCTGCCCCATCCTGCCTTCCACGCCCCCCCCCTGCCTTTCCACGCCCCCCCCCCCCCCACCCCCCCCCCCCCCCCCCCCCGCCTTTCCATGCCCCTGCCTTTCCATGCCCGGGCAACGGGGTATATCAGCTAGTGGTGTTGTGTGTTGTATATATATATATATATATATATATTTGTTGTTATAATGAGAAGATATAGAGAAATATAGATATAGGTAGGAGTTAGTATGAGTGCGAGTGTTAGAGATTGAGATATAGTTATAGAGAGATGGAGAATATATAATATCCTATAGAGATATATTAGGATAGATATATATACCTGAGTATATATATATATTAACACACAGGCCCAGATAGATCAAACTCCTACATCCACCACATCATGAATATATATTTATGCCAAAATGAGTGCTACTGAGCGTGGCAAATGTATACGTACAACAGAAGACACGGGTGCCCAATGCTACATCAAATTGACAAAACATATATGTAATGAGTATAAAGTATAAATACTTGAATAATGATAGTAATAACTTGGTTATTTAGTTAAACCCCTTGGCCAAAGTGTCGTAAGCCTGCATACCAACGTCAAGGTAAACCAAAAATGCAGGTCCTAGCACTAAAGCTGTATATAGCGCATTCTCCTAGTGTAATATTGCTTGAACAATTTATAACACTAATAAAATCAGTTGTGGTTCAACTCACAAACATCGGCTGATAACTCGCAGATTTCTGTATAATACTGAGACGGTCCCCAGCTCTGCTGTGTCTATTCCTCACTGCCTCCCCACGTGTAGCTCGCGTTGTGCGTCTTCCGCTCTGCCAATGACCCGGAAGTGATGTCAATACACACCCGGCACAGTCCCTGGCTCCGCTGTAAGCAGTATCGTGGCTGTTACACTCAGATCACTCTCTCTGATCCACAGCCAGTCAATGGGACAGTTTCTGTACTGAGTCTCACGACTCAGTCACGCAGTAAGAGACGCCGCACTTCTGGAGACTATGTCCGCCTAAGGCCTCGGGCATGGTCAGCGCTTAGGCGCTGACCCGTGCTTATGCGCGCGGCAGGGAGCCCCTGCAGCCGCAATGAGAGTGCGTGCGGAAGCGTAGGTCTCACCAAATTTTTAGTTTCTGCTCTCGCCGGAGCGTAGGGCCGGTCACATGACGGCAAACCAGCTCCGTGACGTCACAGCCCCCCCGAACGGCGCCCGGTCTAAGGCTAGGGAAAGCACCCGCTTTCCCTCAGCCTCAGCGACCCTCCGCCCGGCTGGATTCACCCTGGACGCAGCCTAACGCGTTTCGTTGTGCACTAACAACTTCATCAGAGGCATTATATATATATATTATTATTATTATTATTATTATTTTATATCTCCTGATGCTTCTTTATACTGGGACCATATTAAAAATGGTTTCCCAATTTTTCAATGCTCAATAGATATGCCTGATATCCCTGACCACACATTTAAAATCAGAGTGTACTGTAATGAATCAATTCTTTTTCCACTTTAAACTGTAAACCTGGGTTTCCATTGTATGAATCTGAAGTGTTGGGTGTCCATTACATTATCCCCAACTGGAGTTTGAAACTTTACACTTAAAGCTGCCGTTCAAGCGTTCGGTTTAATTAAAAAAAAAAAAAAAACCCATTCAATACTGTATGTGCATAATTGGAATTTGGACACTGACAAGTGATTAGCTAAGTTGCCTATCGATCTGGTCTCTTGTGATTGATCGGTGAAGATTCGGCAAGGGGGTTCATTAAATCACAGTTAGGGCTGTAGAACAGTACCCAAGATGCAAAGTTCTGTGTGGAAGATCATGTGACCAGGCAGTCACTTAATACAATTGGTGCACTGCTAGAGAGAGGGCAGAGCTCATAAATGGGTGTGCCAGAGCAACTGCAGCTTTAAAGCAGCGATGTTGCCTTGTTTTATTTATTTAACAGGGCTGGCACCAAGGGGTCCTCTGGAGGTTAACCACTTTATTTTTAGTTTCGGGTACCTCACCAGTTCCCAAGATTCATGCTTGTAAAGTTACCGGAGTGTCTACTCGAGGGAAAACAAAATAGCTGTTCAAATCTTGTGGGGCCAATAGGGAACCGCATCATCAACCTTTGCAGTTACCTATTGGACAGCTATATAAATTCCCTGGCGAATGCCAGTACCTTTTAAGTATCTTATGAACTGGAGAGCTGAAAATAATGTAGTTCAGATCCAGGGGATCCCCTGGTTGCAATGCTGCAGGGAATTTTTTTTTTAAATAAATCTTTGAATTGCTGAAGTTTTAAGTCTCTTTTTTCATATATGGTTTAACACTTATTAAAAACAGGGAAGATCTGTTGGTATGTAAAATTGGCATTATTCTTTGCTGAATCGAGATAAAATCTGTGTACACAAACGCGAGATCTACAACTCCTTATGGTATCACCAGTATGATGTCACATGCCAAATATATAGCTTACCAGGTACAACACCCAGTGGCTGACTTGACACAAACATTCTGTGTGAGAGAGAGGTCTGCAACAACGGGATGCCTCATAAAGGAGGGGTGGAGACAGCAAGGAGAGGAGGAGAGACAGAGAGAGAGACACAGCAAGGAGAGGAGGGGGCATATGGATGACGAAGTGTTGGGAATAGAGCAGTGTGCACATCGGGGAGGGGGGGTGCAAAGAGAGGGGAGGTGAAACAGCAAGCTGAGGAGACATGAGATGAGTAGGAGGGAGTGTAGTGTGCACAGAGGAGAGCAAACACAGTAAGGCATGGAGTGCAGAGGAGACGAGCACGAGGGATTGGAGAGTAAGGCGGGGGAAGAGTGAACAAAAGACAGCACAGCATTACAGGGAGGGATGAAAATAGTAATAGATAATTAATAACCTTTAAAATCTGCTAGATCGGCGTGTGTTATGTCGTGTACAGCTAAGTATATCATCATTTTTCTATAGTGTCCCATGACAGTGCACACAATGGGGATTATGCCTTTCCTTCCTGTGTGGTAGGGCCAGCCTTGCAAAAGCGGTTTAAAAGCACTCCTCCTACCTTGGATCCCCAATCATGTTTCTCCTTCATGCGTGTGTAGGTGTTTCTCTCTGACACGGAGAAATCATGACGATATTGGAACTTACCGGTCACTCTGCTTTGGCGCGTACACCGACAGCATCTTCTGAGGTTGTCTGCATCCTCTGACCTGGTCACTCCGCTGCGGTGCACACAGGCAATATCCTCTGGCCTAGGTTTGATGCAGTCTCTGCTGCGGCGCTTATACCAGCAAAGAAAACCTCTGGTTGTGGTCTAACACCTCTGGAATGCTGGTCGCCGCTATGGCCACATATACCAGAAGAAGCCCATGAGCAAGGCCGCTGGACACCGGAGGACCCTCTTATGGTTGAACCGGAAGTGTGGTTGCAGATGAGAAGTTACTTTTTTTTTTTTAGGCCAAACTGCCATAGATCTCTCGCATATCTGCATTTTTGCACCAAAATTAGCCATTTTGCTTGCTCATAGGAGGAGCATATACATAAGGTATGTTTTCCCTTTGTTTTGTGTTGGATAAACTCCTTGTTGTGGCTTTCAAACCTGTCAGCCTCTAATTCTTCTCCTTAACTTAGGCTGCAATCAGAACCACCTGAACAGGTGGTTACTAATGCAAGAAAAGCTGCAACCACATCCAGGCATTGTTATTGTGTATGTGCCTTACTGTATGTGGAACAAAGTTACTGACTTGCTATTCAGAAAAGCTTTGCTCTGCCTGCATTAAGACAATTTCAGAAGAAAGAGCCCCGACTCCAACAAATGAGTTTCTCTCAAGGCTGAAATCCTCAGCCTTGGAGACTTTTGAGGGTGCCAGATTGGAATCTAATATTAGAGGAAGATCTCCCTCTGCGGATTCAGATATTCAGAACAGCATTTACGCTGACAAGAATTTTCATTCAGAGGAAGAGGCTATAGAATTACCAGAACATTTTGATGTGGAAATTGTCGATAAACTCACGAATGGTATGAGAGAAGCTACTGTATGAACATTGAAGATGTTGAGCAAGATCTTAACACTGTGGATTGCGTGTTTTGTGGCCCTCAGAAAACGGAGTCGTTTTCATATACTGTACACCAAGTGGTCCAAGATATCATAAGTAATGAGTGGCTGCACCCAGACAAGACATTTTCTATCACAAAACGTTCTGAAAATGTGTGTCCCTTCTCTGATCAGGACATCAAATACTGGGATAGTCCTCCCAAGGTGAATTCAGCCTTCGCCAGAATTACAAGGTGAACCACTATTCCCCTGGATGGGTCCTTCCAGAATCTCATGGATAGTAAAGCTTCACTCAAAACAGCATTCTACTGTTGGATACAAAGGGCTTAAAAGCTGTTCCATGTCATGCATGTCCCCTACCATGAAATGATTGATGGTCCAGATAGATGAACAGATGCAAGCTGGTGTGAACAGGCAAAGCATTCGAAACAATTATATTCCTGTAAAATGAACAGTGGATTTTTATGTGCAATGCTTAATTTGATGCCATCAAGCTTAAGGCCAGATCCTTAGCTCTAGCAGTTTTGGTCAGAAGATCTCTGGCTATGATCCTGAGCTGCTGATTCTTGTTCTAAGAAAAGGCTATTTTTGCTCCCCTTTTCAGGTGAAACCCTGGATGCCAGAATAGCGAAAGGGAAAAGGATGTTATTTATATTTATACAGTGTATAATCTCAAGTTTGGAGGTCAAGAAGCTTCAAAAGTACTTACAGTATTTGGATAGACATTCCTTTCGGGACTCCAGAGCTAAGAGACCTTGATGAACATTTCCCAGGCATAGTTTCCGCCCGCTCAATCATTTCATACTTGGGCTTGAAACAAGCCTGGCTCCAGACGACTTTCCTAAAAATCTCACTTTCTGATAGTCAGCAGGCCCGTCCCTGGGATCTCCTCCAGCCTCTATATCACGACAGAGACATGGGTATTGCAGATCGTCAAACGCTACAGTATGCCTTGGGATTCAACAAAATTCCTTGAAGGAACCGGTTTCCCATTTCAACATTGTCCAAGCGGCAGAATAAAAATCTTGCCTTGATGGATGCGGTTCACAAGTTATTCAGATGGTTCCTTGTGGCCGGGAACTGAGGTGAATCTTTTCCAATCTTTTTATGGTCGGTCTTTCGTCTCGTACTGGACTTAAAATTTGTTCCTGGTTTAAGGGGTCCGCTCCTTAAAAATAGAATACCTAAGGTCCATACTGAAAACTCCAACCCGGACTTGAGCTATGCATATTTGCATATTCCCATACAGTAAGTGCATTCAATCAAAGGTACTTTGAGCTAGACACATCTCCAGGAACACTCACCAAGGTTTTAGCAGTCGTTATAGCTCATATTCAGTCTTCCCTACATGACCCATGACAGTCTAATCGGAGACCATTCCTTTACAGAGTCATGGTCTTGTATGAAGATCCAGTTTTTTGGGTGGCTCATACATTTGGAAAATAGCTCGCTATCCCCTTCAATTAACCTAAGGTTACTGGGTATGCAGTTACACTAGCATGGGCCAAGTTTTGTTACCTCAGGAAAAGCCCTCAATTTCTAGAACAGCAAGAGAGTTGCATTGGAGCCTTTCCACTACAGCAGGTAAGTGCACAAGGTTACTAGGTCTCTTCACCCAGGCCATAGAAGCAGTGCCATGGGCACAATTCCATATCAGAGCACTTCAGACCAATATTTTAAGGAATTGAGACCGATATCCACAGAATCACGCAAAGCAGATTTATCTATCTTTCCTCAATTGAAATGGTGGTGAAAGCCTTCCGAATTTTAATGAAGGCAGAGCTCTAGAGATCGTAACTGGGCACACCCTCTTTACCGATGCCAGCTCAAAAGGTTGGGGTGCCTTGCTTGAAAGCTGTGTCTCCCAAGGAAAATGGTCTGCAGGAGAAGTCTTGCTCACAATAAAAGGTCCTGGAGATTAGAACCACTTTCAGGGCGATATTCCAATTTTCCCATCCAAGGAATAAAACGGAGTCATTTGTGTAGCAGTAGCTTAGGTACAAAGCATTCATGAGCATTGAAAGAGGTTTCAAGACTTCCGTCTTGGGCAGAAAACGGTTTCTCACAAAGGCTTTGCATATATCCAGTAAATCCAGTCTCTGCAGACATAAATCATCACAAGATCCAACCAGTTGAGTGTTCTCTAAAGCCAGAGGTGTTTAATCAAGTGACCTCCAGTTGTGGGAACCTCACAATCAACCTTATGGTGACAGGAAGAAATGCAAAACTCCAGGTCTTTTGTTTTCAATCGCGATCAAAAAGCAACCTTTACTAAAGCAGGGTTTGGAACGTTGATATGGTATGTGTGCTCTGTAATAGCGTATCAGGAAATTCTTGCTGCTTTGCGAAACATGACTGTGGATCTGATGTGGGAGGAGCCCTTTTAAACAATTTTGGCAAAGGTGGTCCTATTATGCAGGAAGGAGGGGCATAAACACCATCATGTACTGTCATGGATGGACTCAAAGATAAATAACAGTAAGAAATGTATAACTTTATAAGGTGCCAGCAAAGGCTGAAACTACACTAGGTGTGAAAGATTCAATAAGAACATACGAAAATGTGACTTTCTTAACACATGCAATAGGTGAAGTGATCAAACAAGGTCATGCTCTGTAGCTGGAGGCTCAGGAGAGCGTCCTTCCCTGAACGGTTTGTTGGAATAGTCTCCCAACAGAAGTAGTAGAGCCTAATACAGTAATGGAATAAAAAATGCTTGGGATTATTGAGTCTATCAAATATAAAATAGGGTCTGAGGTTTTACAACAGATGGGAAAGTCGACAAAGTGGTTATTATTTTCTGTCAAATTCTATCTCTGTTCAATCTACAATTATCACACAGTGTACCACATCAGGTCTTAGACCTGAAATGAAGGGGTTTTTAATGATTGTCCTCTTTTTGTTTTTGTCGCCTCCAGCATGAAGATGCGATCCAACGTCATCAGCTATGTGACTGTCAATGACTCTCCTGACTCTGACTCCTCCGTGAGCAGCCCTTACTTGGCAGACCACCTTGCTACTCTTAATGGGATGACAGGGTTTTTAGAAGTGCCGAGAAGCCGAGCAGCACACAGCCAGAATTCTAGCTCCCGAACAATCATTGTACCCCCATTAAAGACACAGTTTTATGACTGCACTTTGGATCCCCAGCTATCAGGTGAGCTCACTCCTAGATGTTTGTTTTTTCATGTTACTGTTTAGTTTAAAGAATAGTTTTATGGTAAGAACTTGGGAGTGTTCAATCCCAAGGTCATCACTGTGTCTTAGTGCCTCAGGCACTAAACAGGATCTAATGGGGTCTGAGGTTTCCAGCAGAAAGAATGGGCAGACTAGTTGTTGCCTGCTGTCAATTTCACGTTAAAGCAAAAATTTGAACGCCATTACTTTGGCAATGTATAAGAGCATTTGTCAACGCTACGTAACAATACAATAAGAGACCATTGTATATTATTTAACATCTCAATTATATAATCTTCCGAGTTGATCGCCAAACTCCTGTATTGTTACTGTAAGCATGTACAGTAATAATTTCCTGGTTTTCTTTTGGATGAGTCCCATTATTTGTATTAATAAAGCTAAATGGTTAATTATCCTGCAGGTATCCTGGGTAGTTCTGGGAAAACTAAAATTTCCACTTCAAATGGACAATCATCCGGAAGCTGTATTACCCAAACTGGATATCGCTCCCATCGCATCGTGAATGGAGTGCAGCCTCTCAACCTCAGTCAGGTAACTAGCAAAGTGAGCATGTGGTCGGCCTTGTTTTACATGGTATTTGGGTAATACCTTTGTTTGACTGTGGTAATAATAGAAGCCTTTGTCTTACACGTGTGATATCATATACACACATACATATATACGGGCATTCGCGCGTTAACACTCACTCGCATTCAAGCACTCACATTAACACTCGCACTCGCACATTAACACTCGCACTGGCGCATTAACACTCGCGCATGCGCGCTCGCGCGTGCACTCTCACGCTCGCGCAGGCACCCTGGCGCTCGCGCGGACACCCTGGCGCTCGCGCAGGCACCCTGGCGCTCGCGCAGGCACTCTCGCACCCGCGCATGCACTCTCGCACTCGCGCATGCACTCTCGCACTCGCGCATGCACTCTCGCACTCGCGCATGCACTCTCGCACTCGCGCATGCACTCTCGCACTCTTGCACTCGCGCATTAACAATCGCACGAGCTCTCACGCACACATTAACACATACACGAGCTCACACACACACATTAACACATACACGAGCTCACAAATAATAAAGATTCAAAGACAAGAACAGAAGCACGTCACTTTGGCACAGATTGAGTATCTTTGGGAACCTCAGAGCTTCTTAAAAGTTAATTCAAGGCAATTTTCATCTGCCGTCTATGGTGCCTTCCATCACTAAGGTCACACGGAACCATAGGTGATTCATAAATAGAACCTTCCTTTTACATCATTCACAATTAATAAAAAGGAAGTGAATGTAATTCCCAGGAAGATGATTCTAAGTTAACAGACCCCTTCCTATATAATTTCAGAACCAGCAGTCAGTCCTGATGAGCACCCAGGAGAGAAGCATGAACCCTGCTCCTCGCAGACAACAGGCTTACGTTGCTCCACTCCCATCGATCTCTCAGGCACCGTTCACTTTCCAGCACAACAGCCCCTTACATTCCACTGTGCACCCCCACCTCGCTGCAACGGCCACTGGTCACCTATCGAGCCAACCTCACATGTACACCTACGCTCCCACCACAGCTGCAACCCTGGGATCCACCACCTCCATTGCTCACCTGTTCTCCCCTCAGGGCTCTGCAAGGCACACCACATACACTACCCACCCCAGTACTCTCGTGCACCAGGTCCCCGTCAGTGTGGGTCCCAGCCTGCTGAACTCTGCCAATATGGCCCCCACACAGTATCCTCACCAGTTTGCGACCCAGTCGTACATAGGTGCCTCCAGGGGATCTGCAATCTACACTGGATATCCTTTGAGTCCAACCAACATCAACCAATACTCGTACCTTTAATTCAGACTTTGCAGGCTTTACCAGGATACACTGCTATACAGCAGGATTCCCAAGAAGCTGGCTTGAAGGAAAGTGGGCTCTTTTCCTTAATATTGACTGCATTGTTGTAGTCACGTAAGCTTGTTCAGTGTTAAGTTTTTCTGTGGTTCGTATATCTCCCACCTTGGTAGCATCCTCTTGCATTGCGCCTTCATAGTTCAACACTGCAGTAGCAGCGAGTTATTTTTCTCCTCTTAGGTACCAAGAGGGTAGCTTTGGAGTGTGATGGCTACAATCCATTGTGTTGCGGCAATTGTCTTTTATTTATTTTAATTTTTTTGTCTATTTTAGTCCAAATTATTTAGAGTTTTATTTAGTCTTTTTAGTAGATGCAAACAGCGGTCTAGTTTCACAGTATAGCAAATTAAGTGTTAAATGTTACTTACGTTTTTAACCATTTTAGCTTTTAAATTCATACTTTTCGATATAGTAAGTCGTTCTTGAAAAATGAGATTTTTACCATTTTGTTCTTCTGTGCTTCTGTAAAAATGTTCTGGTTATTTTTATTTCCCACAGTGTTTAAAAGCATAGTAATAACATCTGCTTTATTAACTTAATACATGGCAAGACATACACGCGTTTTTAATCCATAGCTTCATTGCATTGGAAGTGCAGAGAAAAAACACTGGCATGTATTTTTCAAATGATTCCATTTTATTTGTTTTCATAAAAAGAGTTATGCTGTGCAGTGTCATTTTGGTGAGGCTGGCAGCAAAATATTACACTCTGGTACACTGTTCATTTAATAAGATATTTGTTAGAGGAGCAACTGGTGGGGTTTGTATTAGTGTTAAATTCACAGAGGCATCTGCAAAGGAACAGGGCATTTGGACAATATATTTCATTCAGCAGGATATGATTAATGCACATGTCCCCTTCTGTATACTCCCGTCAGTTAAATAGATGAGAATCATCAAAGGCATTAGTGGCACTCTCTAATACAGGGCTGGGCCACTGATTGTGCCACCTGTGCTGAAGCAGGGATATCCTGAAACCTGACCTATTGGTGGCCCTTGAGGACTGGAATTGTCCACTCTTGCTCTAGTTGCACACCAGAGGATAGCAGGGCAAAAGAAAAATGCCAGTCTTGGGTAAATTAATTTAATTAAAAAAAGAAAAAAGATCCAAAATAAATTGCTGCTTATGCAAGTTCATTATCCCCAAAGCCATGAACTGCTGCTTTAAGTAAATCTGAAAATGTAAAGACAAACCGTGCATTCATATTTGCTTCTGCATGTGTGTTTGTCAGACTTTGTCATTCAGCAAGTTCTTGGCTGAATGACAAAGGGGAGGGAAAAAAGATTTTAACATTTCTTACAGAATTTCAAACTATTTTAGAAGTTTTGTAATTGTACTGTTTTAATATTTTACACAAAATGAAATGTATACCTTCTGATTTAAAAAAAAAAAAAAAAAAAAAAAGAAGCATAACAAGGAAACAGAATCGCTTTTTAACCCTTTCAGCCCCAGAGAGGCCCACAATGCATTGCAGACTTCTCTTTCCCCCCCCACCCCTAATATAGCGTTAAAAGGATTGAATCAAAAACTTTTGTCTTTGTAATCAAAACTGTTAGTCATGATACTTGAACCTCTCTGTACTTGGTGTCCGTCAGATTTTTGTGGGGTAGGGATTAGTGTTCTTGTGTATTTTTCCTTTTTTTTTTTAAACCAAAATGAATTGTGGGAATGTATGTGAAAATAACAGTTTTTAGAACGTATCACTGTAGCACTGATAAATATATAAATATATTAAATAAAAGAAATAGTCTGAAATGGACTCGCATAGTAATGTGAGTAAATGGAAACTTCTGATTTGTTTTGCACAGGTATGTATGGTGACTAATTAATTGTTTCATGTATGTTCACTTAATGTAGTGCCTTAAATGCTAACGTAGTGATTATAGTTTACAGTAAGCTTGCCTTATAATAGGGCTGGCAAGCCCCCTTTGAATAGAAGCAATCCTCTAAACCTAGGAGCAAAACAATTTATTAAAAGGCTAAAATAAACAGTGCTGTTGGGTTAATACTTAGATTTGTCATTTGATTTTTCTTTTTTAATAGCAACCTTAATGGCTTTGTTTGTTTAAAAAGTCAAGCAATCTCTGCTTCTATCTTGCTCTCTTATACAGGCACATGAACTGTTAGATGTTTGTACAAACACATTTCAAATATCTTGAGACTTTTGGTGTGATTTTTACAGTGATTCATTTCATATGTGCAATACCTTTTACCCTTCTTTGTTTGGTCCTCTTTTGTGCTTGTTGAAATCTTAATCAATAACATTCCTCGTAAGAATACATGCAAGCTACTTTATAGGATGTTTATACCAAAGAAAGCTAAGCATGGTAATTGTGTTGTGCTGTGAAGCACAACGGATTCGTACCGGGATACCAGTCATTAATGTCATATATAACACAGAACTGATAATTAATATTTTCTTTCTGAGCTATAGCGATAGTATTATGAGGAAATCCACTGTGTATAGGCAAAAACCAGCAGGGTGTTTTTCACTCCTCTGCTTAGCAGACGATGACAGATAATTTGTTTTAATTAGTTAGTCCTTTTGCTGCTGACCGTCATTGCTATTTAGTCACTGTATTTATAGGCTTTTCTTGTTCCATATGGCCACAGATATCGCAGAGCACGTTGGCTGAACAGATTGACACCACCAATGTCTTATTGAAAAAGATTGAACTTTTCAATGTATTGCTCCCCTTTGAAAGCTTATGAACGCTAGCACGTTATGAGTGAATTGGTTGTGGTGCATCAAAGGATTGCAAAGCTCAGGCAAAATATAAGCTCTGCTGATCTTGCATATCTAAGAATACCACAATAAGTGGTACTTCAACAAACCTAGGCACTGAATTAGTTGGTTTACCATCGGATACTTCCTAATGGGCCTCTTGCGTCCTTAGTAAGTATTACCTAATGGTAAAGCAACTTCTGCAGTCATTTGTGGCAATACAATTCAGGGATAAGCAACTATAAATGTGAACATTGCCTTAACTTCCCTGCTACAAATCTTATCAATACCAGCATCAAAGCCAGCCTTGTGTTCTCCAAGTTCAGCATTGAAAACCCATTGTGACAATTGTAATTCTACAGAGGCAAGTAGCGCCTAATTCTGATTATAAGGAATGATTATAGGAAGAGGTGAGCGAAAACAGGGTTCTCAGCAGATATATAAAGATGTAATTTTAAGCAGAATGGTCTATGGAATTGTCAGCTTTAAGACTAGCTAAGAAACGGTATATTTAATATTTCATGTTATTGATTGTTACTTTCATTATTTTATTTGAATTTCTTTAGTCGTTTAAACTTACAAAGAAAGCATAGAATAATTTATAGTTTTGCTGGATTGATTATGTAATTGTTTAGGCTTTCTTACTTTTTTTGTGTTCATTTATTATATATTTCGTTTTTTTGCTTTTCAGTATATATTCATTATTTAGAATGTAACCCGTGAGAATTTCCTCCCAGTTTAACAAATGTTTAGAAAATATTTTGAGAATGCTAAGAAAGCATTCAGAATTAATGTAGTAGTTGAATATACTTAGGAGTGAAAAAGTATGTGTATTATGTACTGCATCACTGTTTCTTTGCCATGACCTTTCTGTTGCATACAGGGCTAACAACTAGTGAAATAGTTTTTGTTATACTGAGGGTTTATAACATATTCCTTTTGGATGATTTAACTTGGTTTAATCGGTTTCACTTTGCAAGATCTGTTTTCTTTGACCATCTATTTATATCCTATAATATTCTAAATTGACGAAAATGTTTGTTTTAGATGGGATGAGACTTCAAAAAGATGTAATCAAAAAAGGCGTCATCTTTAAAAGTTTTCAACATCAAAACTATGCCAAAATGCACATGTTTATATTTAAGGTTGACCTTTCTTCATAGCAGCATGATTTAAGCAGACCATTTGTTTCATTTTTCTGATGGCAGATTTAAGGCTGACATTGAAACAGTGGAATTTAGAGTGGATTGGTGAGGGGGAATTCAACAGCGGGGTGACACTACTGTATTTCTAGAAGCTTGGTTTTGCTAAATAAACAAAACAGCGTATTACAGTAGACTATATAATGTAACCCTATGGTTTTTCCAAGTATCGCAAATGAAAGAAATGACTGGATTCCCATCATCCTATCTCACTTTGTGAAAATTGCTCTGTTGTTTTGCATGGTGTACATTGTTGCTTAACTTTAAACAATGGGTGACTTTTCCCCCGGATATGGCTTAATGTTTATCACTACATGTAAGCAGTACATTTATATGTAATGTTAGTATTATGTTCCAGCTTTGAATCATTGATATTGCAATGAAAGTTTTTATTTTGTCTTTTAGTTTTATTAAATGTTTGATATGCTAGTTGCTGTGTGAAACTTAACAATTATTCCCATTATATGGTTGTACTTAATTTCCTTAATTTTTTTTTCCCCAAGCAGCTATAAACTGGTAGTTTCTGGGAATTATTGATCTATGTTTGTATTGCCGGTGTTCTGGGGGGAGGGGTGGGTGGGTGGTTGTTATGTAAAATCAGTTTTAAGAAAACAAAAAAAATATAGATATTTAAAAATTATTACTAACTATACGGGAAAAGGGTCCATTGTGAAAACATAGTTTATCTTTGGATTCAATGTTTGTCTTTGGTTTTACAAAGTAGCTTGTATTTTATGTATTTTCTACATCATATGGCAAAATGTAGAGCAATTGAAATGCATCAATAAAGAGGGATAATTTTCTTTACTGCTGTAACTGTCCTGTGTTTATTATACAGATGTGTCCAGACTTGCTATTTCCGGTGATGCACAAAGGCATTTACCCAGCATGTATTTTGAGTTTGTGTCCTGGCAGCTGCTACAGAGCCGCTTCCATAGTACTCTGCATTAATGATAGGCGTTGCTAGTGTGTCTCTAATCTAAATGCAAAGTAACTCACCCCTTATTCCCATTAATTTCATATGATATCCCATTAATTTCAATGTAATCCACCACTTTTTCCCTTACCATGTCATAGGTCTTTCCCAGAGGGGTCACTGGAATAGAAGAGAATTCACGTGTTATGATTCCAAAACACACCACAGTTGAATTTTAACTCTGAATATAAAGCCCTACTTTTTAATTATAACTCGCCTTCATTGAGAGCCGCATAAGCCCCAACTCTGTTATCAAGCGGCCACAGGGTTGACCATTTTATGACCAAAGAAAAATTGAACCCTCGTGGTAGATAGGTGAAGATCCTTCCAGTGTCTATGCTTGTCATAAAAACAATTGTATTTTTAATATTTCTAACCAATATTAACCCCTGGAGTACTAGGTTGATTAAAATACTTAATATTCCCCACCATTTTTATTACACTGTATAATAAAAAAAATATTTATTAAGCAGCCCTTTTCTTGGCTGCCGGTGAAAGGCGTGGAGTGGGTGTGGACCTTCATTTTCACGCTGATGGACTATGATAAGAAATTCTGGCTGCAGTTTTAAAAGAAAACCGGTCATTCGATACACATTCCATAATATAGTACAATACACAGAGCGATATGGGATCAATATGGACAATCCGCCACTCCCCATCTGGCCCCTCATAGTTGCATTCTGCCACCTCCTGCCATTATGAGCCGTAGCAGAAGGAGCGTGTTGGATCGGCCTGTGTTACTCTAGAAAGAAAAAAAAGTATGAGATTAAACAGTATATGGTATATATAATTTGTACATAAACACAATTGTTATGCAATTATCCGAATACTGTATGTACTCTATTCACACACTTGCTCTGTTAGGGAAAACTACTATCAAGACATGCTCCATCGGGTCCCAGTACTCCAGTGGAAACTCCTGGGCCAGGAACGATGGGATGCTTGATGTCCCGTGAAGGTCCTGTGGGTCAGCCTCGACATCTGGCTGCCTTCTTAATAATAAATGGTTTCTAGTGCCGTTGTTACATTGTACAGTATATTGTATAGACACACGTGTGTCCGTGCATGTGTGAGCATAGGCAAAGATATTCAGTGTGCCATCGTCCCGGGAATATACTGAATTGCAATTACATCAAATAAACCACACAAATAATTTATGCTGGTTGATCGCGGTGAACAGTGTTTATGTGGCTGTAATATTGCACCGTGTCGTGGCGCCAGGGACATTGTCTGGCCACATCTATGCACATCCCATTTGAAAATCATACACAAGTGCTGGAAATATTTAATGGGACAATCCTCACAAGTCTACTAATGCTAGTGACATTTTTAGGTGTTACATCTGGGTGACTGATGAGGTTTACCTGACAAAATATATTTTTGTGACTCAAGCTGTTTCATGGACAGGTGTGGGCTATTTTTTAATTATTTCATAATCAATTAAGCAGGTAAAAGGTCTGGAGTTGATTCCAGGTGTGGCATTCACATTTGGAAGCTGTTGCTGTGAACCCACAACATGCGGTCAAAGGAGCTCTCAATGCAAGTGAAACAGGGCATCCTTAGGCTGCAACAACAAAAAAAGAAAATCCATCAGAGATAGCAGGAACATTAGGAGTGGCCAAATCAACAGTTTGGTACATTCTGAGAAAAAAAAGAACGCACTGGTGAGCTCTGCAACACAAACAGGCCTGGACGTCCATGGAAGACAACAGTGGTGGATGATCGTAGGATCCTTTCCATGGTTAAGAAAAAACAATTCACAACATCCAGCCAAGTGAAGAACACTCTCCAGGAGGTAGGCATATCATTATCCAAGTCTACCATAAAGAGAAAACTTCACAAGAGCAAATACAGAGGGTTCACCACAAGGTGCAAACCATTCATAAGCCTCAAAGAATAGAAAGGCCAGATTAGACTTTGCCAAACAATATCTAAAAAAGCCAGCCCAGTTCTGGAACAGCATTCTTTGGGCAGATGAAATTAAGATCTACCTGTACTAGAATGATTGTATTTTATGTCTTTATTTATATAGCGCCATTAATGTACATAGCGCTTCACAGCAGTAATACATGTGGTAATCGAATAAATAACAGATAATATAAATAACAGATCATGGGAATAAGTGCTTTAGACATAAACATAACATTAAGGAAGAGGGGTCCCCGCCCCGAGGAGCTTACAATCTAATTGGTAGGTAGGGAGAACGTACAGAACATTAGCATATATCGCAGGGTACCTCAGGTATGCTCCTTTTCTAGTCCCCCTCAAACATCCCTCCAAATAAATTGGAGAGATGCTATAGTAGTGCTAGAAAAGGAGCATACCTGAGGTACCCTGCGATATATGCTAATGTTTATGCAAAGGATATTTAGTTGAGACATACCACACTTTGAAAGTTGTCCATAATAACTTTATTGAGTTGACAACCCAAAGGCACCTAGTGACTGGAATGGTGTTTTGTTGTCAGACACAACAGCATTAGAACCCGCAACCTCTACTATTGTGGGTACTCTAGACGTATAAACTAAACCAAATAATAGCTAGCTCCCAAAGCTTTGATAAGGATTGTAACTTTGTAAGGACTTCAAATCACAAAATAATGTCTGTACTGAGGGCTATGGGTTACTGAGGCCAAGTATGAGTTTCTGACATGAAGTAAAAACAGTGTGAATTACAGCAAATAAAGTAGATGCCAAGAGAAAGTTGACTTGAGTTAGTATATCAGATCTTATCAAGAATAAAAACAGTGGGCCATATTTACTAAATGGTATTCTGCCATAAGGCATCTTCTGTCCTGGAAAACATGACAAACTATTCAAATAAATAGACTGTAAGGTGTCTTTCCATGCCAGAAATTATTTCATGGCCGAAGACTGCCCATTAGATAGGGTTCTCTATCCCAGAAGAGGGTAAAATGCTTTGTATAGGTATGAGCACTCAGTGAGAAGTAGCACTAGCAGTCAGCTGGTTTAGCTTACACTGCTAGAGATGCTGCTCACGGTCACATAAGTTGTGGGTTCTAATCTTGTTGGGCAAGACAGTCAAGTTACTTGGTTCTTTAGGCTTGTCTATTCAACATAGTTGTAACATCTTCCTCCTCCTTGATGAAGGATTATGAGGTACAGTATCTGCTCGCAGTTTTTTAGTACCCAATCCCCAGACAGATTTTGGTGTGTGGGTCGGGAGTTGGTTTTAAAAAAATGGGAAAATCTGCAGATTGGATTTAAACAGGTTCTCCCATCTCTACTCACCATGGCATCTCAAGGGTATTGCCTCTAGACACCTCTACATCTGCTGCTTATGAAACACTGGGGGCGTGGAGGTGGGGATGTCCTACTGCTCTGTATGTTGCTTTTCTACATTTCCCGGGTGATACTCCGAGACTCTCCTTCCACTACAGGAAACTTTTCACATAGGACTCTATGCACAAAGCGCCGAAAAGTTTTTTTTCGCCACAAAATGCCTTTGTATTGTATTGTATTGTATTGGTCTTTATTTATATAGCGCCATTAATGTACATAGCGCTTCACAGCAGTAATACATGTGGTAATCGAATAAATAACAGATAATATAAATAACAGATCATGGGAATAAGTGCTTTAGACATAAACATAACATTAAGGAAGAGGAGTCCATGCCCCGAGGAGCTTACAATCTAATTGGTAGATAGGGAGAACGTACAGAGACAGTAGGAGGGAGTTCTGGTAAGTGCGTCTGCAGGGGGCCAAGCTTTATGTATCATGTGTTCAGAATGTTCACAGTGCTATTCATATGCTTCTTTAAGCAAGAGTGTCTTAAGGTGGGTCTTAAAGGTGGATAGAGAGGGAGCTAGTCGGGTACTGAGGGGAAGGGCATTCCAGAGGTGTGGGGCAGTCAGTGAAAAAGGTTTAAGGCGGGAGAGGGCTTTAGATAAAAAGGGCGTAGAAAGAAGACATCCTTGAGCAGAACGCAAGAGTCGGGATGGTGCATAGCGAGAAATTAGGGCTGAGATGTACAGTAAGGAGGGGCAGAAGAGTGTAAAGCTTTAAAAGTGAGGAGAAGAATGGAGTGTGAGATGCGGGATTTGATCGGAAGCCAGGAGAGGGATTTCAGGAGGGGAGATGCTGAGACAGATCTAGGAAAGAGTAGAGGGATTCTGGCAGAAGCATTTAGGATAGATTGTAGGGGAGACAGGTGAGAGGCAGGAAGGCCGAACAGCAGGAGGTTACAGTAATCAAGACGGGAGAGAATGAGGGCCTGAGTCAGAGTTTTAGCAGTCGAGCAACAGAGGATAGGGCGTATCTTTGTTATATTGCGGAGGAAAAAGCGACAGGTTTTAGATACGTTTTGAATGTGAGGGGTGAATGTGAGAGGAGTTGAGTGTGACCCCTAGGCAGCGTGCTTGGGCAACTGGGTGTATTATCTTAGTTCCAACAGTAATGTGGAAGGAGGTAGTAGGGCCAGGTTTGGGAGGAAGTATGAGGAGCTCTGTTTTAGCCATGTTGAGTTTAAGGCGACGGAGGGCATCCAGGATGATATAGCAGAGAGACATTCAGAAACTTTGGTCTGTATAGCAGGTGTAAGGTCGGGTGTTGAAAAGTATATTTGTTTGTCGTCAGCATAGAGGTGATATTTAAACCCAAAAGATGTTATTAGGTCACCTAGAGAGAGTGTGTACAGAGAAAAGAGCAGAGGTCCCAGGACAGAGCCCTGGGGTACCCCCACAGAGAGATCAATAGGGGAGGAGGAGGTGTTAGCAGAAGAGACACTGAAAGTACAATGGGAGAGGTAGGATAAGATCCAGTATAGAGCTTTGTTCCGAATACCAAGAGTATGGAGAATGTGAAGGAGATGAGGGTGATCCACAGTATCAAATGCTGCAGAGAGGTCAAGTAATATGAGCAGAGTGTAATGACCTCTGTCTTTGGCAGCATGGAGGTCGTCAGTTATTTTAGTGAGGGCTGTTTCCGTGGAGTGAGCAGTGCGGAAGCCAGATTGTAGAGGGTCTAGGAGAGAATAGGTGTTGAGAAAATGGAGCAAGCGAGAGAATACAAGACGTTCAAGGAGTTTAGAGGCAAAAGGCAGGAGGGAGACAGGTCGATAGTTAGAAAGACAGGTAGGGTCAAGCTTGCTGTTTTTGAGTAATGGTATAACTGTTGCATGTTTGAAGGAGGATGGAAAGGTTCCAGAGCAGAGGGAGGAGTTAAAAATGTGTGTGAGCGTAGGGATTATAGTAGGAACAAGAGGTTTTAGGAGATGAGAGGGAATGGTGTCAAAAGAGCAAGTGTAGAGGGAGAAGAGGCGATCAACAGCGACACATCCTCCTCTGAGACAGTGGAAAAGGAGTCAAGGAAGGCAGGAGGAGAGTTAGGAAGAGGTGTAGGATGGGAAGAAGAGACAGAGGGGATGTTCTGACGTATGGATTCCACCTTTTCCTTAAAATAGTCAGCAAACTCCTGAGCAGAGATGGAGGAAGGAGAAGCAGCTGAGGGTGGTTTGAGTAGAGTATCAAAGACAGAGAACAGTCGGCGTGGGTTAGACTTGTGCATGTTGATTAGTGCAGAAAAGTAGGCTTGTTTAGCTTGCGAGAGGGCAGAGTTGAAACAGGATAGCATAAATTTGTAGTGAAGGAAGACTGCGAGAGTGTGAGACTTCCTCCAGAGGCGTTCAGAGGAACGAGTGGAGGAATGCAGCATGCGTGTGTGGGAATTTAGCCAGGGTATAGGGTTAGAAGGGCGAGTGAGGCAGAGAGAAAGTGGGGCATGTAGATCAAGAGAGGAGGACAAGACAGAGTTGTAGTTCCTGACCAGGTTGTCGGGGTCTGTAGCAGAGCTGAGAGAGGAGAGGGAGGAGCGTAAAGTGGACTCAAAGTCAGGTAAGTGAATAGAGCGCAGGTTTCTGCAGAACCGGTGTGTAGATGGAGGTGGAGAAGGGGAGAAGCGAGATAGAGAGAATGAGATGAGATGATGGTCAGAGAGAGGAAAAGGGGAAATGGAGAAATCGGAGAGAGAGAGAAGTTCTTAGTGAAAACCAGGTCTAAGTAGTGGCCATCCTTGTGGGTGCTGGCTGCAGTCCACTGTTGAAGGCCAAAAGAAGAGGTTAGAGAAAGAAAGTGGGAAGCCCAAGAGAGAGAAGGGTCATCAATGTGGCAATTGAAGTCCCCAAGGAGAAGAACAGGGGAGTCTGAGGAGAGGAAGAAAGAGAGCCAGGATTCAAAGTGAGAGAGAAAGGCAGAAGGGGGATGAGTAGAGGTAGGTGGGCGATAGATGACCGCCACAAGGACAGGGAGAGGAGAGAAGATCTGGACAGTGTGAGCCTCAAAGGAGGGAAAAGCAAGAGAGAGAGGAATAGAAAGGGTTCGGTAATGACAGAGAGAGGAGAGCAGGAGCCCCACGCCTCCACCCCTGCCATCAGTGCGCGGAGTGTGGGAGAAGGAAAGGCGGCTGCCGATAAGCCACTTTTCGGCACCTTTCGCCACTTTTTAAAATCGGCTGTAATCTAGTAGCCCCGATCATGTTTTCGGTGCTTATCAGAGCTGATCGGCACTCTCGAAAAGCCATTTTTTCGGCAAATCGTCCCGCCAACTCAAAGTTGGCAGGTCGATGGGGAGAAGCATCAGCAAGGGCGACACTTAGAAAAAGTCAGGCCTTTTTTCTGTCTGTGATTGATGCCGGGGGTCTCCGGATCTGATACCCGCACCGGACCCCCCCGGCATGCATTTAAAATGCAGGAAAAATGCATTTAAAGCCCACTTCATTACCTTAGCGGCTAACCGCTAAGGCAATGAAGGGGTTAGCCCACCGTGCCAGCTTTATTGTGAGTAGCGGGGGTGGGTGAAGGGGGTATTTGGCCCTTGCTGCTTGTTTAGGGCCTGCGGGGGTTTTGCGGGTGCACTTAACCTCTTCACGACCGTAGCGGTTAATACCGCTACGGTCATGAAGGGGTTAAGCCCTCCCGCTACCCACCCGCAAGCCCTAAACAAACCAAGAGAGTGAGAGAGAAAGAAGTCATGCACAGAGAGGAACTTGTTAGAAAGGGAGCGAGCATTCCAAAGAGCACAGGAGAAAGGGAGAGAGGAGGGAGGGTGGCAGGGGATGGGTATGAGGTTGGAGGGGTTGACACCAGAAGGAGTAGAGGTTGCAATTGGCAGGCGAGGACGAGCGCATGTAGAAATAAGGCAGGGGCCAGGATTGAGACAGATATCCCCAGAAGCAAGGAGAAGCATGGATAGAAAGAGGATGTGTGAGGATGATTTATAGGGGTGTGTTTTAGTGCAGGGGATATAGCTGTGTGGTGTCAGAGGGCGGAGGTAAGAAAGGAGTTCATGTGAACAGAGAAGTGGTGAAGGAAGGAGAGATGGAGATATATGAATAGAGTTAGAGACATACTGAGGCTGGTAAAAAGAAGTGCATAATTTGAGAAGTGAAGTCACAGCAAATAGAAATGGTAAAGGCAGCATCACAGCAGTAATGATGCAGAGTGGTATAGATGATATCCTCCTTTCCAGCGTAGTTCAAATGCAAGAATCAGGGCCAGATGTGGGTGTCCACTTCTTCACTTCTTTTGAACTTCCTTTTAAACTTGAGTTGTTCAGTAGTCCTGCCACTTATAATGTCTCACTCGAATATGTGCTGCATGCAGACAAAAGCTGTTCTACCTGGGTTTATATGGGCCTAAACAGTCACCTGACAGTGTGGTTCAGTCTGCTTAATTAGCACATCTGAGGCACATTCAAACAGATGGTTTTCTACACAGGGTGTTCCCTGCCTAGGTGGCAACACTTAATTTGCTTAGGGATAGACAGAAAACAGCATTCAAATATGATTTTTACCTAGCATTGTCACTTGCATATACTATATAATACACCGGGGATCCTGGGTAAGTGGAGGCGCTGCACCAAGTAATGGTAAGGGTTTCCCCAGGCTCCCAGCTAGCGGAGGCTCAGATCTCCTGGAGCCACAGGTGTTATACAGCTACCAGTAGTCCCTTAGGAGAGGTGTGCCGCAGGGAAAGGGACCGGTTAGACCACAGGGGCCAATGTGAGATTGGGTGGGTCAGGCCGGTTCACAAAAAGGGCTACAACTATATAATACACACAGCAAAGGCTTCAATGAGGATTTAGAGATGGTTTTTACCTAGCATTGGATCACTTGCATATACTATATAATACACACAGCAAAGGCTTCAATGAGGATTTAGAGATGGTTTTTACCTGAGGAGAGAAGAAGGATAAGATCCATTAGGGTAAGAGTTCCTTCCTTTTAAACTTCAGTTGTTCAGTAGTCATGCCACTTATAATGGGCCACTTGGATATGGGCTGCATATGGGATATATGGGAAGAAAAAAATATGGAGAAGGCTTGGAACGGCTCATGATCCAAAGCATACCACATCTGTAAAACATGGTGGAGGCAGTGTGATGGCATGGGCATGCATGGCTTACAATGGCTCTGGGTCACTAGTGTTTATTGATGATGTGACAGAAGAAAGAAGCAGCCGGATGAATTCTGAAGTGTACAGGGATATATTGTCTGCTCAGATTCAGCGACGCTGATTGGACGGCGCTTCACTTTACAGATGGACAATGACCCAAAACATACTGCGGAAGCAACCCAGGAGTTTTTTTAAGGCAAAGAAGTGGAATATTCTGCAATGGCTGAAGACAAAACTTAAGGTAGAAAGTCCCACGAACAAACAACTGAAGACAGCTGCAGTAAAGGCCTGGCAAAGCATCACAAATGAGGAAACCCAGTGTTGTTTGATGTCCATGCGTTCCAGACTTCAAGCAGTCATTGCCTGCAAAGGATTCTTGACAAAGTATTAAAAATTAACATTTTATTTATGATTGTGTTAATTTGTCCAATTACATTTGAGCCCCTGAAATAAGGGGACTGTGTATGAAAATGGTTGCAATTCCTAAACGTTTCATACGATATTTTTGTTCAACCCCTTGAATAAAAGCTGAAAGTCTGCACTTCTATTGCATCTCTGTTGTTTAATTTCAAATCCATTGTGGCGGCGTACAGAGCCAAAATGATGAAAATTGTGTCGTGTCCAATTATTTCCAGACCTAACTGTATGCCCATCCATCAGTATTGCCCTATCAATGAGATCATAGGGGTATTTAAACAGTCTTGAACATCTAATACTTTTCCCTGATGAAGTAACCCTTACGAAACGCGTAGGATAGGATAGCTGCAGTTTATGTATGCTCCGATTTACACTCTTTGTCAGACTTTTGGACTGTGGTTCAAAGTATTCACTGAACGCTCCGGTTGACTGTCAGTCACTTGAAGGCGCATGTCTGTGACGTCAGTGTTTGCCACGAGAGTCAAGTCAATTGATGGTATGAGAGTTTGGTACTGTGTTACGGGAAAAAACTCCCAAGTAAAATTATCAGTACATAGTCCAACCCCGTGATTCGAGTGGAGGGATTGGAACAGAGGCGGAGAGTGACGGGACAGAGTACGTGATTCGTGGAGTGAGAGTGATCACAGACCCACAGACCGTCTTCATCTGGCAGCAGCTGATGCAGAGACCGTGTGCTTCATAGTGGTAACATGTCCCTAACATGTACTGTCTGTGATATTCTCCATCTAAGTGTACGTGCGATACTTACCTGTGATGAGTCAATATAATCACATTTAATACACTACAAGTTGTGCGCTGTCTTTTGATTTCTAGTGCATGATATGCTGGGCCATCTCTACTAAATAGCTGCAGACTCGTGTGGTGTCAACAGGAGAGATTTGTTTTATTGTATATATCTCACTGCAAATGTTTAATTGACACCTATAAAGCACTTTTATACACTGTTTCTTTATTGTAATATATTTAGTAACGCTCTTAGGTTAATTAGTGTAATTTGTGGGTTTTATCACTGTAATTTCTCACCATCACAATATATATTTGTATCACTTGTATTAACCTAGTTTAGTGCGCATATATTCTTTTTTATTCTTCAAGGCAGGGACTTCTTTTTTTTTTTTTTACAATGTCTATTTGTATGTATCATGCACTTACTTGTATTAGGCTGCGGTCCCAGTCATCACTGTGACACGCGCGCCCGGCGGGGAGGGGTTGGGGGGCGGCAAGCGGCGTGTGCACATCGCTAACCGTGGTCTGAGGGGAGAGAGGGAGATTGCAACGAGAGGGGACGTGGTCGGGAGTTTGCGGGGGCGTGGCCATGACCTCACGCGGCTGGTTCGCCCTCATTGGGTGAACCGCTGGCGGGGTGTGGCCACGCCTCCGTCGCAAGTTCTACCCTCTATCATTGAGTTTTAAAAAAACTGCCAGTACGGCGCGGCTGCACCTTCAGCGTGAAGGTGGGTACTGGGCCCAGCCCCATTGAGGGGCAGTGCTTACACTCCCATGGCACACCTCGTCACTGGGACCCGCAGCCTTATTTCTTGCATAATATCCCAGTAATAATACATAATACATATAATAATAATAATACATAATACAGGCACTATATAATTAAAAATAAAATATAATACACCACTGTGGCCACTTGATGGTGCTATGAGCATCTGAATCCCATTTCAGGGAACAAGACAAGAGGTGGCTGCAGAAGTTAAATGTATAATCTTATTCTATGACATTTTGTAACTGCAGACAGCTGGGGGGAAATGTGGTTAACAAAAGTAAGTTTAGTCCTGGTCTTGTTATATAGCAATTCTCCTGTACTTTGATATGGCAAGCACTGAAATACCATCACTAGCCAGGGACAGAGCAACTACAGAAGCAAATAATTTCAGAGAGGAGGAAAGAGACCAGAACTCCCATCACATCTCTCCCAACCCCCCCTCGCATCGCTCACGGCCCCCCTCGCATCGCTCACGGCCCCCCTCGCATCGCCCACGGCCCCCCTCGCATCGCTCACTGCTCCCAGGCTTAGCAATAGTGCCAAAAGTCATGCAGTAGCTGCAAAGGTAAACAAGATTCTATCTTGCATTAAACGTGCAATGGATGGAAGGGAAGTAAACATAATTATGCCACTTTTATAAAGCATTAGTAAGACCACACCTTGAATATGGAGTACAATTTTGGGCATCACTCCTTAGAAAAGACATGGAACTAGAGGGAGTGCAGAGAAGAGCCACGAAATTAATAAAGGGGATGGACAATCTAATTTGAGGAGAGGCTAGCTAAATTAGATTTATTTACATTAGAAAAATTTAAGAGGGAATATGATAACTATATACAAATATATATATTATTGGATAGTACAACGAGCTTTCAAAAAAACTGTTCATACCAAGGGCAGTACAAAGGACACAGGGTCATTGCATAAGGTTGGTTTAAAGGAGATTTCACCAGCAACAAAGTAAAGGGTTCTTTACAGTAAGGGCAGTTAAAATGTGGAATTCATTACCCATGTGATAGTAGATACTGTAGATTTTTTCAAAAAAGGTTGGACATCTTTTTTAGAAAGGAAAGGTATACATGTATATACCAAATAAGTAAACATGGGAAGGATGTTTATTCATTTATAAAATTATTTTACCAGGAAGATCCCCTTGCACCTGTACAACCTCCCCTAGCTGCGTCCCTGCTCCAACTGCCAGCAACCCTCAGAGTTCCAAATGTATCAACTGCCTCACAGAAGAATCCTGTCACTTCATTAGCCAGGCCTGGCCACCTGACTCCCAGCCCTGTGGCCTTCTGGGGGCTGTAGTCCCCGTGGAACCCCCTTAACATTGGCGCAGCGTGCGCTATCTCTAATGGCCACTGCAATGCTCCCTGCGCATGTGCGAACCTTGTAATGGCCGCCGCACCAGGGGAAGATAATGCGCATGCGTGCGCAAAGGCAAGATGACGGCGCCCTGATCATTAGCTCCCGTTGGAGCTCCGGCGATGTGCTCGCAACTCCGGCAGCCCCCACAGCGACCCCCCCCCCCCTTCTCCCGAGCGGAGGTAAGGGGCCAATCGGGGAATCCAGGCCACCTTTTGAATTTTTAAAATGTTTTTCAGTTTATAATATTTTGAGTTTCCAAATACTTTCATGTTATACCTAATGAAAGCATTTCATGCTTTATGATATTTGATTTGATTGTCCCGCAACAATTTTGTAAAAATCCTAAATCAAAACAAATCAAGTTCTGGCAATTCCAAAACCAGAAATGTTTCAGAACTAAAAACAAAAATCACACGCAGAGGGCTCTGCGTGATATATTTAGGCATATATTTCGACTGCTTTCAAATTGTTGCATGCTGCGCTAGTATTCTGCACAAAAGAAAAAAAATGCCTTACGCCACCTTTAAGGGGATGGAGAAAACCATAAAGAAAAGTAATGCAAGCCACACATTTTTTTTAATACAGCGACCTGCGCCAATATGAAAATGTAACTCTGCCCTAAATTTTCCCACTTATCCATAAATCCTTCACCACTTCGCAGGGAGAAGCAGACATGGCAAGATTACTACATTGACGCTGCCTGGTGCATGTATATACAGTACTACATTTTTTTTTTTAAATATCTTTCCTATGCTGCAATATATGTAGGTGTGAACTTGTTTATGTCTACTACTTTATTAGGGAGAATGTGAACTATTTCATAAAAGGACTCTGCCTTTTGGCTTTTATAGCATAAATACAGCATAAGCCTTTTAAATAAGACCTTCACAATATGCACTGTAATTGTACGACAATACATATTGCTCCATCCCTGACTCACTTCTCACAAAGTTTGCCTCCTGGATACTGACACGATTTTTGCATTCACCTGTCTGTCTCTCATTCTCTCAGTTGAGTTACAGATGCAGCGGCCATAATTTTATGAAATCGCACGGTTTATACCTCGGTATACCAATGTGATGGCACAGGATTACTTCCAACCGTACCGCCTTAAGACGCGAGTGCATAAAATGGCATTTTAGTGTTCTGGCTTACAAACACCTGAAATTGACACAGTATCACAGTACTGTACACATTACAATTCATTAATTTCATTGCATATAATTGCACACAATCCATAAAATTCAAACAAAGCAACCGTGATAAACACGTGTGCCTGGGGCGATTGGTTCATGCCGCGTGGAGTACAGCGCACACGAAAATGGCGCCACGATACCTTAAAATAACGGCCGCTGCATCTGTATCAGCACCATTCTACTTTTGATCAGAGCAACAATTTCAGTGACTTCAAGTATAACACAGCAACTTCATGACACTCACAGACTTCAGGACGCGACCCTGCGGGAGAGAAGAGGGGAGGGCACCAAAAATGAGTACTCCCACCCCAAAAACCATCGCATTACACTCCAATGATGCTGTCATCACTAGGATTAATTGTAGGGCTTACACATCAGAAGTCCACGGTCACCCTTATACTAGAAAGATATGTAATTAAAACAAAAACCCAATTTAGCTAAACGTGTAGGACAGGTTCAATTAGAGCTCAAAGACATTACTTATTACATTGTAGATGTAATATTACAGAAGGTGTACAGATCTTATCAGATGAAAAAGACTACAAAAACATGCAGTACAGATTCAGACAAATAAAAAGGAATTAAACAGAAAACCTAATACATTACCAGCTAAATATTAAAATTGGAAGTGGAAGTTTACATTTACAGTAACTAAGGTGCTTTTCACTATTACACGATCACAAAATCAGGAGCAGAACTACAATTCCCAGCATGCCATGCTGCAAAGCATCAGCATTATTACAGAGATACTACCATGTCCATGGACCAACTTGAATATGGATTCTTGGTCGGGGGCCATTAGTATTGCACCTGGAGATAAGGGGATTGTACAAGGAGATAAGGGGATTTGCTCAGGTATGTGTGGACCAGACAGTTATGGAGCCGGCAAAATACCCACATACTCAACACCCACTTCACAGTGCACATAATGTTCATATAGATTATTTATGTAGCTCAAAGTTCAAAAAGTCATATGGATCCTTGCAAAGTGTACATTTGTTGTAGGTTTTGATACCCTTTATGGAACCAACATGAATATTCTTGATGTATAACATTATAGTGCACAGGGTTTTGGAAACCTCACAGGTATCTTCAAGTGTACTTCAAAAAAGACCTGTAAAAGTCTTCAAGTGCTGCAAAAATAGCACTAGATCTATCAGAGAGTAAAAAATGCACAGCAAGGTTTTTGTTTTGATGTGGTGTGCTTCCCCAGCTTTGCAGCAGCAGCAGCAGCAGGACTTTGATACCTGACCTAACGCTTTATCCCCCACATCTGGGTTATGGATTGGAAAGATGCCTAGAATTGAAAACCATGCTGTTTTCCCATCTTTGAGCATTGCCAGAACACACACAGTGCAGAAGATAAAAGGGAGTCAATATTCCCACTTGTCACGTGGAATACATAACCCCTTAAATGCCAGAGAGGACTTGGAAAGGGCAGTCCCTCATAGAACCAACGTGTACTTATACCAGTGGCATGTTTAATGGATTAAATGCAGTTGACACAATTATTACCTTATTTTTTTAAAAGTCTGGTAAAATGTTTACTATAAGACTGTAAACTCTTGTATATACAGATTTGTAAATCCAGATTATTGTTTTGTTTAAAACTTTAAACTAATTATGGTGCCATAGTTGGTCAAAGAGATAAAGGGGAAGAAGCATTACTCTAAATATATACAGTATGTACAGTATACACACATACATAGAACAGATAAACTGTATATACCGTATATTGTACTGCACTGTGGAGTATGTTGGTGCCATATATAAACGATAATAATATATATATATATATATATATACCACATCACACACACACACACACACACAACACCACACCACACCAGCCATCACACGACAACACACACACACACACACACACACACACACACACACACACACACCGATACATTTAGCTGCTGGACGTTTTGCCCCTTGGTAATGTATACCGTAACCCCCTAACCTTACATAGTTACATAATAGATGAGGTTGAAAAAAAGACATACGTCCATCAAGTTCAACCTATGCTAAATTTAGACAACAGATACTTTATCCTACATCTGTATTTACAGTATATTGATCCAGAGGAAGGCAAACAAAAAATCCCAGTGAAATATTATCTAATGACATCTCATAAGGGGAAAAATAAATTCCTTCCTGGCTCCAAGGATTGGCAATCAGATCACTCCCTGGATCAACATCCTTCCCATGTTTACTTATTTGGTATATCCCTGTATACCTTTCCATTCTAAAAAGATGTCCAACCTTTATTTGAAGATATCTATTGTATCTGCCATCACAGTCTCCATGGGTAAGGAATTCCACATTACCTGCCCTTTCCTCCGACCTTAAGGGGTGACCCTGTGTCATTACTCTTACCTTACTCTAAAAAACCTCTAATATTAACTCCTTACCCTAAAAACCTTAACCTTTAATCCCTACCCTAGCCCGTTACCCCTTACACTAAAACCCCTAATGCTAATGCTAATCTTTACCCTAAAAACTTTAACCCCTTAGCCTAAAACCCCCTTACCTTAAAAAGCTTAACCCCGTAGCATAAACCCCTTAAAGTTAACCCCTAATGCTAACTACTAACCTTAGGGGCGAAACGTCCAGCAGTTGACTGTCCTTGGCGGTTGAACAGCGGTGCCGAAAGGTCCCATTCCGCCCCTTCAGTGCCAGAATTAAATTGCTACACAGGTCGCACTGGAGCTGAAAGGGTTACTGTGAGTATTTAGCAGTTTCCTTCCATCTGGGTTTAATAAAGGCAGGGAAATAGAGAGCTGAGATGTGGCAATGGTCCCTCCCACAAGGAAAAGTGTCCAGACATTCCAAAGCTATGAGCTGGAACGTGTGCAGTAGAATAGAAGGGGAAACGTCTCTTGCAACCATTAAGAGAAGAGTCCTGTGGAATACAAGTCAATTGCAAACGGACTCTAGTGAGGACCATAGATGGCTGGGATTGTGTTACTGACCTGCGCACTCCTTTCTTTTGCCACCACTATCACTGGCCAGGGGCAGCAGGTTTTCCTGGAGTACATGCAAGGAAGGATAGGAGTTTTAGAGGTAAGTGGTCCAAAGTGGGACTGCACCATTTAAGCCTTGGCATGAAGTGAAGTGATGGCAGATATGGATTTCATGCGCAGTGAATATACAAATGCTTTAGTGTTATGTCTGATTTAAAAGGGATCTATATTTATGAAGCATTGGGTCAGTGCTCTTTGGACTGTAACGTAGAAAGAATGAAGCAATATTTAGACTGAATATAGGAAGAGGGAAAGGATTTCTGAAATAAATTCTTTTTTTTTTTTTTTTTTTTTTTAAATGAGACCCATATGTACTAAATAGTGCTATGTCCCAACACATCTTATGACCACTTCTAGTGAATACAGACTTTTCTAAATTTTTTGCGTCTCAATGACTCTTGGCATTAGTGATCCTTTAGTAGTCTTAGTGGAATCTCACATATACAAATCAGTACCTTTCCATTAAAATTGCAATTTGTCACCCAGAATAGGTTACCTGTAGGTCTGAGTCTGATTCAAGGAAAGTTATCGAACACACACACACACACACACACACCACAAACAATGAACCCACAACAACCCACAACAAAACAATAAACAACAACACAAACACACACACACACACCACACACACACACACACACAACACACATCACACACACACACACACACACACACACTATATAAAAGGTCAGCACCTATGAACCGTATCAAAGTTTATTGCACACTGTATACAGAAGAGATCTCTAAGAATATATACAGGCATACCCCGGTTTAAGGACACTCACTTTAAGTACACTCGCGAGTAAGGACATATCGCCAAATAGGCAAACGGCAGCTTGCGCATACGCCTGTCAGTACGTCCTGAACAGCAATACCAGCTCCCTACCTGTACCAAAGCTGTGCGCAAGCGGGGAGACTATAGAGCTGTTACACATGCATTAATTACATCAGTTCTGCACGTACAGTATATGACGATTGCAGTACAGTACATGCATCAATAAGTGGAAAAAAGGTAGTGCTTCACTTTAAGTACATTTTCGCTGAATGACAAATTGCAATTTTAATGAAAAGGTACTGAAAGTGTGGTGTATGTATGTAGTGGTGTGTGGATATGTTCTATATATTATATAATATATATATATCTATATCAATATACTAATCTATATACTACTTATATTCTTCTATAGAAAACAAGAAAAACAGGCGCACTCATAGCGTTAAAAGGTTATAACAATATATTTATGGAGTCAAGGATTTAAAAATGCACACTCCACAAACACAGCTTAATAAAAAGCATTTTTGAGTAAAACTCAGCCAGCCAGACGCAGAGGAACCCGGTAACGGATAACTTCAGTGTAGTGTCCGGGTGTTGATACCCTGCACAGCCTCTGTGAAACGCCTCCGGAGCCCGGGAGCACGAGGGACGCCGCCTTCCTCTCAATCGGCGTCACACAGTGAGTTTCAGCTCCAGGTACCGCGGAGAACTCAGTGAAGTCATATATATATATTAAAAAAAATTTTGAAGCAAAAAGTGGCACTGTGTGCTCATTTGCATGTCATTTCCCAGAATCCCTTGCTGCAGTGGAAGTGCTGTGTGCTGGGTGATAAGGGGAAGGGGGGTTGCAGACTGCCTAAGACATGCAGATGAGCATACAGTTGTATTTACATAAATATATTAAATATATATTATATAGATATATATATATATATATTATATATATATTATATATATTATATATATACTTTAAAAACCTCCTTTTTTAATGTATTAAAAAAATAAAAACGGAGTTACAAGGTAAAACATACTAAACATAATTTTTCATAATTGATATCCATTTTTAAATTCCACAGCTTCTACAGCCATCACCCTTTGACCACCGGGACAAAGATACTGGTTAATAAAAATGTTGCCAACAACAAGCGACAGAGAAGCCCAATGCTACATCCAATATGACAAAAATACACAGTAAAATACTCATATATTCTCTTGAAAAGGGGTCATTTAGTTTAGCCGCATTGTAAGCCTGTGAGCCACGACAAGGCAGACCCAGTTCGCAGGTCCTAACACTACCAGATAAAATACTAATATATCTCTATTAGGAATAAAAAATAAAAATGTTGGTAATATGAGGTTGATTAGCTTTACCTTATAGTCATAGGAAGATGCTTGAATGCTCCACTAGAAATCAATTCTGTAATAAGTTCTCCCTTTAAGTACCTGTCATTACACATTTTGTCCACAGGAGAGAATCACACAGTGGCATGATCAAAGCAGTCGCTATAGCTCGGAGCTGCGCGAGTTCAAGAACAAGGTGCTGACATTGTTGGAGAACATTGAGAAGGAACGGGAGTCCCTCAGAAATGAGATGGAGAATACCAACGTACGAGTGGATCGGTTGGAGAGAGAGATGGACTATATGGAGACCCAAAACCCAGCGCCTCCGTGTGTGGAGGTGGATGAAAAGCTGACAGAGCTGCAAAACAAGAAGAAGAAGAAATACGAGAAACTTACAGGTAATTGTACCTCCTTTTATCTTATTATATGAATAACCAGGGAAATCCCTGGTAAGATTAGCCTTTAAGGTTTGGACTGACCAAGTCTACTGAATTGACGGGAACGCTCTTGAAATCATGGGTCGATTTAGGAGACTGGCTGAATCTCCCATGGCAGTCTTTATGTGAGTGCAGCTGTAGGGGGAGTCAGTCTACTAGTGAATTGGTGCAGTGGTTAAAGAGCATCATGTGCTAGCATTAGGGGTCAACAGCTAAAAATGGCAGAGGACACTATTACAATTAGTGCTTATAAAATATTTACCACTGTCGACTCTCCAATTTTGCCCCGTATGTGTCAGCGGATAGTTTTGATAGCGTCCATAAGAGGAGTTTTAGTGTAAGCTTCACCCATACTTATTGAAATCAAAGTCCTTTTGTTGAAGTCTCAAAAGCTTTAGCAGTATATTCTGCAAAACATATAATTCATTTACTTAATGAGATCTTCTATTGTAAGCAGAAAATTAGAAATATTGCAGTGCCTTGATACACAATCCCTTTGCACAAGTTGATCTTTGTTAATAAATACAGGCCACTCTGGAACCAAGGAAATTCCCAGTGTGCCCAAGGATCAGATTAGCCTTTAAAGTTCAAACTGACCAAGTCTGTTGAATTAACAGGGACACTCCTGAAATCATGGGTCGATTTAGGAGACTGGCTGAATCTCCCATGGCAGTCTTTGTGTGAGTGTGGCTGCAGGGAGAGTCAGTCTGCTCTGCAAGTGTATGCGTCTGTGTATCTGAGTCAGTGTACTCTGTGTATCAGTGTATGTACAGTATGTGTGTATTGGTGTATGTACTGTATGTGTGCATCTGAGTCAGTCTGCTCTATGTGTATCATTGTATGTATGTGTGCACTGTATCTCAGTCGGTCTGCACTCTGTGTATCAGTGTATATCTGAGACTTTTTGCTCGGTGTGTGTCTCTACCTCAGTCAGTCTGTTCTGTGTGTATCAGCAGGGTCGGCAACAGAAATCGTAGGGCCCAGGACAAACATTTTAAGCAGGCCCCCCCCCCCCCCCCCGTCACCCGCATTCCGACCCCCCCCCCCCCCATTTTACACCTCACGAGCCCCCTTTCTTCCCCCCCTCTTCCCATGTATTTCTCTCCCTTCCATCTCACCCCCACACTCTCCCACCTCGCATGTATTTCTTTCCCTTGAGTCTCACGCTTACTCCCTC
Source organism: Ascaphus truei (assembly GCA_036426205.1). NCBI lineage: Eukaryota > Metazoa > Chordata > Amphibia > Anura > Ascaphidae > Ascaphus > Ascaphus truei. The sequence continues at coordinate 25,549,755 of CM071575.1, read as the reverse complement.
TTTTTCTCACTCACCCCCTCTCTCTCCGTCAACTACCCCATGCTCACTCATTCCCTCCCCCTCACACAATTCCCCCCATAAGACATATACCAAAAAACTTCCCACCCCAATGCAAAAAACATCCCACACCCAAATACGTACAAAAAAATCCCCACCGCCAAATATATACAACTTCCCCGACCCCCCCAAATGCATACAAAAAACCCACCTACCCAATATATATATAAAAAACAATACATATAACCCCCCAATACATACATACATACATATACACACACATCATATAAAAACAACCCTCACCAATACATTTAAAAAATACCCCAACCGATATAAAGATTCCCCCAAGTCCCCCAATACATATAAAAATACCCCGAAGCTCCCCAATAAATATAAAAAGACCCCCACTCCCCCCAATACATATAAAAAAATTGTAGACATACCTTGGGGATGAACACACATATTCCCAGCTAGCTCAAACTCCTACATCCACCACATCATGAATATATATTTATGCCAAAATGAGTGCTACTGAGCGTGGCAAATGTATATAAAAGAAGACACGGGTGCCCAATGCTACATCAAATTGACAAAACATATATGGTAATGAGTATAAAGTTTAAATACTTGAATAATAATAGTAATTACTTGTTTTTTTAGTTAAACCCTTTGGCCAAAGCGTCGTAAGCCTGCATGCCAACGTCAAGGTAAACCAAAAATGCAGGTCCTAACCCGTGTCTTCTGTTGTATACATTTGCCACGCTCAGTAGCACTCATTTTGGCATAAATATATATTCATGATGTGGTGGGTGTAGGAGTTTAAGCTAGCTGGGAATATGTGTGTTAATCTATTTCTGACTGGTAACAGTCTATGGAGGTTAGGTGGCACCTCCCCCCAGAGCTCGCCCTTCCCCACCTTTTTAACTTGGGAGGTTCTGGCAACCTGCTGAATGGACAGGACTCACTGCAGTTCCTTCCCCTCATACAGAGGTAACAGGAAGGGTTCACAGTTTTAGTGTTAGGACCTGTATTTTTGGTTTACCTTGACGTTGGTATGCAGGCTTACGACGCTTTGGCCAAAGGGTTTAACTAAAAAACCATGTAATTACTATTATTATTCAAGTATTTAAACTTTATACTCATTACGAGTGTTGGACAAACCTATACATTTGCACGCCCCGGGAGAGTGGATTTAACATCGTGGCAAGCTCCTATTGGCCCAAGCAGCACACGTGTGGTACTAGGTGGCGAGTAGATTTTTTTGTTCGGCGAGTAGAATTTTTGGTGATTTGTCGACCACTGCTCATTACCATATATGTTTTGTCAATTTGATGTAACATTGGGCACCCGTGTCTTCTGTTGTATACCTTGGGGATGGTCAGGACCGGTGGGTGCGGGATCCGGTGGCTGTGGTGTCCAGCAGGGGCTTGGACAGGAAGGCCTGCATCTGAAGCAGAGCTGGGGCCCGGCCGCCATTATCTTTTGTCCCTCCCTCTTGGCGGCCTTGACGGCCACGCAGGGGGCCCGGGCGCCTCGGCCCCCAACCCACTGGGCATGGAACGCCAACCCCGGCAGACCCCCCCGTTGGCGGCCCTGTTAATCAGTGTATGTATGTCTGTATCCATGTATGTGTGTACCTGAGTCAGTCTGCTCTGTGTATTAGTGTGTGTGTGTGTGTGTGTGTGTCTCAGTCAGTCTGCTCTCTGTGTATCAGTGTATGCATGTGTAGCGCTGTCAACAGCTAAAAATGGCAGAGGGTACCATTACAATTAGTGCTTACAAAATATTTACCCTGTTAGACTCTCCTCCCTGCTCCAATTTTGCCCCGTATATATCAGGAGATAGTTTTGGTAGCATGAGTAAGAGTAGTTAAGTGGCAGCTACACCCATACTTATTGAAATCAAAGTACTTTTTCCAGTTGAAGTCTTAAAAGCCCAGTATAAAATGCAACAAATATAATGAACTTAATTAATGAGATATTCCAATGTAAGCAGACAATCTGAAATATTGTAGTGCCTTGATACACAACCCCTTTGCACAAGTTGATCTGTGACCATGTTCTCAAGAACTGACTATGCATTTAAACTGTTAATAAATGGGGTTGGTGGAACCTACCTCTCATGTTATAATAGGTTGCCCCACGGCTGAGATTCATGGAAATGAGGAGACAGATGTGGCGATAAATCCTCCTACCATCCGGAAATCCTGTAAGTAGGTTCCATTAGCCCCTTTAACCTACTGTAAATCAAGGTCTTAGTTTTAAAAGATCTTAAATAGTATACTTTAAAAAGTGTAAATTGGGGGTGAATGGAATTTGCACTGTGCGCTGTTAATGTATCCATGGCAACAGCTTTACTAAAACAGAAAGGGGAGTGATCCACAAGTTGAGACATCTCTGGTCGATACATATTACGGTCCATGAGCGAGCAGATTTAAGCTTTCTGATTGGTTAATCTTGCATCCCTGATTTATAATGTCCTGAGTCTCACCACCTCTCTATTTCTCTAGACTGCAGTGACACCATATCTCAAGTCAGTGCCATGAAAATTCTGAAGCGCTTTGGGAGCACCTCTGGCCTGTGGACCAAGGATCCGGTGGGGAATTCAGAGAAGGTCTACATATTTGACGGAGTCGGTAATGACACAGTGTTTGTGTTTTCTCGGATGAAAGAATTCACACTGTCCTCCTCTTCCCGCAAGGCAGCTAAAATCAAACTCCCTTTCCCCTGGATCGGTACCGGACATGTGGTTTACCAGGGCAACCTCTACTACATACGACATGAGCAAGACAATGAATTCCAGGTCATCAAGTTCAACTTGGCCAACAAGACAGTGGTTGACAGTGCCGTGCTACCAATAGAAGAACAAGTGCCAGTATATGGTCTTTCCCAGTTTAGCTACATAGATATAGTAGCGGATGAAGAAGGACTATGGGCCATCTATGCCACCAAGGAGAATGAGAAGAACATCTGCTTAGCCAAGATAGATCCAAGTAACCTTGGCATTGAGCAGATGTGGGATACTCCTTGCCCCATAGAAAATGCAGAGAGTGCTTTTGTGATCTGCGGTGCCCTCTACGTAGTGTACAATACCAAACTCCCTAGCCGGTCTCGCATCCAATGTGTGTTTGACGTCAGTGGCACCATATCTAGTGAGAATGTCCCCATTATTTACTTCCCAAAGAGATACGGATCCCATTCCAGTATGAAGTATAATCCCAAGGAGAAGCAGATCTATGCTTGGGATGACGGTTACCAAATCATATACAAACTGACCATGAAATCCAAAGAAGATCTGGATTAGATGGAGCTGAAAATATTCCATGATGTTTATAATCTCATTTCATTTATCCATAGTCATTGTAAAGAATGTTAATGCATTTTATAACCCATTATGGAGTATTGGATGGCCTAAATAGCTTTATGTGTTTGGCAGTAGGAAGCCACAGAAGGATATTCCGTAGTAATTTTCTAGGGAGATAAAACAAGCAATCCCCCCCCCCCCCCCCCCACCCCTCCTATTCGTTTTTTTCTCTCCATATTTATTTCTTTACAGAATTCAACTGGAGGCTCTTCCACAGTTGAACAGTGAGATATCAGAGTTTCTCAGATACATAGTTGTTTAGTTGCCAGTGTTCCAGCTTCAATTAAAATGGCCAGCAAATATTACAGGTCCAGTGTATCAACAGGCAGCTGTAATGTCATTAGGGGCATGCGGCTTCCAACTAGATGGCCATGAGTATACAAACTGAGCGGGATGCTGCTTTAACGATTAAAACACTGTGTTCAAAGAGTATTACTCCTTTGATGTAAATTATTGTGTTATTTTTACTGTATGGTGCAGCATACTACCAAATTCTTATATCAATATGAACTTCTTGTCAAACCTTCTTCATGAGTCTGGGGCTTTAATAATTTGTACTACTTTGTACTTCCTTGTTCATACTCAATATGGAACGGTCCAGGGTCACCCACTGCTGAGTGTGAGAAGAAGCTTCACACATGCGTGACATTTATGTGAGATGTTCTCACCTGCGGAACTGGAGATCCAGCGTCTGGGGGGTATGATGTGAGGGGAGTGATGACATAGGGGCAGAGCTATGATATATACGTTGTGGGATTATAACATTGAGGGTGAGTTAGTGACGTTGGGGTGGCATTTTGAACTTTCTCTCAGGGTCTCCTGTCAGCGTGAGATTTACCTCATGCTGCATTCTGTGAATTTTGACAGGGTTGCCAATCTATTGTGAAGCTACTTGCCCTTGATTGGGAAGATATAAGGCTTCATAAAGTTGAATGTGACTTAAATTTAGGCTAGCTTCACAGCATATAGAATAGGGCGCTAAGTGTTGCATTCTTGATTTATCAGTATTACAAGTACAAACAGCTTTCTGTACCCACCATATAATGTAGGATTTTTTTTTGCAACAGTGTAAAATAAAAGTGCCACGTACTCTGTCAAATAATACTAGTGGCACCTGCATTTGGACATACTGTATAAATGAAGTTTTTAAAATACATATACACACATACATACGAATGCAAACACATATATACAGCTTACACAAATGTAATCAGACTTAAAGCAAATATTTTGTTGTTTTGTTTCTTTGGAAAAATGTCTTGTCGTGGAGGCCGCTGAATGGAGGGACGCTTGTCAATCAATTGTTTATTCAACCTATGTATCTGTAAAAGAAACGTTAATCAACCTGATTTAAACATGTCACTGCTATTGCTACATTATGGTCCTACAGTAGGTGAGACTGCACCCCCCTCCCCACCCCCCAAACAAGCAAACAAGCAAACAAACAAGAAAGACTCTATTGCTGAAGTTGCCTTTTTTACGCCTTTCTACCCTTTCTTCTTTATGCCTTGACTCCCCAGCAGCTCGTATTAAGGGATGTTAAGAAAGGTTGCTCTCATTTTTACAAACATCTTTTGATAAAATGAAGTACTGGTAATTATGTACTGGCCATTTACTGATATTTGGCAACATTTGATAGTCGAAACATTTCTAAAGAAAGTTGAACATTTTCCTAATAATGCATAACCGTCACGTCCATCTCATTAACCGATTCACTACCGGGTGGGTTTGCAATGCATGTGCAGCAGGAAAGTGGTGAAAAGATCTCCGTCAGTAACCTTCTCTGCTTCCCATCGGTAATATTTACATGCACAGAACTCTTCTTCTCTGTACTCAGTAAGTGTATGCACTGACAAACCTTAGAGATTCATTTTTTTTTTTAGTAATGCTCATAACTGTAGGTTTACTTTTGGTTATAACCTTTACAAGCTGTGAAGTGTAGGTCCGTGGGCTTTATTTGTGTAAAAGACACCTGGCTACTAAATGACATCTTTGCGGTTATGTCTTCCATGTACGGGTTTACAACCCGAGTTTATTAATATACATATACAATGTGTAGAAAACAGATAATAACTCCTGTTAGAGTTCTCTGTAGGCTGTCATTAGATGTGCTACAAATAAAAAAAAATTCAATCCTATGAAAAACTCAATTGTGGTCTCATTATTTTGTGTTATAATAACCATTTCATATACCGCTTTTCTCCCAATGGGACTCAAAGTGCTTCACATTCACAATATAGTGTGCGGTACGCAGCATTATACATAAGATTTTTTTTTTACAGACAGTCCTTGCCCAGATGAGCTTACAATCTATATTTTTAGTGCATGAGGCACAGGGAGATAAAGTGACTTGCCCAAGGTCACAAGGAGCTGACACCGGGATTTGTTTTCAGAGTCAGTGCCTTTACTCACTGAGCCACTACTTTGAAGGTTAATATTTACAGTTGCCGATTTCTATTAACCTGTAACCCCCAGTATATACAGTACACAACACAGGTATTTCGAATGGAATGGGAGCTGGGGGTGGAGAGTTAGGAGGTTAAAGATAAAGAAATTTCAACAAGTCTATACTTTCTCCTGGACCAATAAAGCTTTGAGAACAGCGCACTGATACATTAGTACAAACAGATACAGATACAGTGGTACTAATAGTACTGCATTTGTGAATACATCCATACATACACTGATACATCAGGGGGGTCCGCATGCCATGTATCGCTCACTGTGTGCTGATATTTCATTGAAAGCTTAAGAATTTGGCAACAATATTAGCCCATTGAGCCTTGGTGAAATGTTTTTAAAGCAGCAGTCCAAGCTGCCGTCCCCCGCCGCTCCCTTTACTTTGTGTGTAACACCCTTTCCCTACACCTATGGGAAATAGCAGACAATTAGTGTTCTAATGCGCCTGTAGGCTCACAGGAGGCCTGGGCCTCCGCTAAATGGGAGCTAAGGGTGTGTCTGGTGCAGTGCCTCCACCCGTCAGGAGCCCAGCGTAGGCAGGATGGCTCTACACGGGAACATATACTCAGTAAATAAATACGCACACAATAGATTAAACAGAATAACTTTTACCAACAGGGTAATGCAGAACACAACATATACCACAACAATAGCACACAGTCCCCTTTCTGCCACTATATCTCTTGGGCACCTAATAAAGCCAGATGCCCATCCAGAGTTAACCAATGTAAGTGTGAGGGCAGCACTATCCTCACTTGTGTATGGTTGGGGCACATGGGTACCTTCCCAGGGGGGAGGGGAAGGGGGGGAACAGTGCTACACTTATATCTGCACTAATGTTCCTATTTACATGCAATACGCAATCAGGAAAGAATGTTACATTTCAAAGTCCTTCTCGCATGCGGTTTAAGTAAAATCATAACCAAGATCCACGCTTGGCTGTCAATTATCCCCTTCCATGACAGAGAGGCCAGTAACCAATTGCAAAATATGGAATCGGTTTACTATTTCCAACTGCGAAATTAGGGAAAACACAGAGCATAAAAGACAAACAAATTAACAGCACCACATTTCTTAAAGAGGAGGAATCCAATTGGACACTCCTTCAGTATGCACTATTTATGACGCAGCAAAAAAAAAAAAAAAAGAGATACATTTTACTCTTATACCATCAAAATTCAATTACTGGCAGTGAAGGGGTTAAACCAGGCAAACTTAAATACAAAATCTACTCCGTGTGTGTTTTCCTCTCTTTGGATCTGTCCCAGATCAAATTGAAAACAAATGTTGAATGGGGAGCTTGTGCCAGAGGAAGATTTTCTTGTCTAAGCTGGACTTTTAAACAACCTGCCACCATAGACAGGCCTGTAACATTCCCTCAGGCCTATAACATGCCTTTAGGCCTATAATGCAACCTACATATTATTTAAAGAGTAACACTTTTGCAGCTCAGAATTAAGCCACTTAAAAAAGTTCTTTGGATTTTAAAAACACTAAACCATAGCTGTTTTAGTATCGTTAAAAACGTTTTTTTGCCAATTGACTTTTCAGAAATACATATCCTCCAACATTTCCTAGCTTAAAATAGGTATACATGCCTATTTACACCCTCACACCCCTAATATATAACCCCAGCATACCTCAAATACACCACACCTACCACTCATAAATACCTCCCCATCCTTCATATATATTAACCCCACCACTGATAACTATACTCCCCCCACCTTTTATATGTAGCCCCGAGGTGAATTTTCACTTTCTGGCCCCCCTCCGCGAGTGCCGTGAGGTAGCGGGTGCCGCCGGAGGCTGCGATGGACCCGCCGGCACTTCGCGAGGGTGGGGGCCAGTGCAGGGAGCGGTGCAGGCTGTTTGCCGGGGACGCGATCGGGCCGTCGCTAGGGCCGCGATCGCGTTGCCATCGGCTGGCGGCTTTGCAGGAGTGCGCCGCCATTATGGAGTCTCGCGCATGCGCAGTAGTGGCAAGCGCAGGGAGGCCCCAAGAGATCCGCGCGAGAGTAGTGAAGGGTAGGAGAGAGAGTGAGGCGGCCATTAGGGGTTCGCGCATGCGCAAGGGAAGCGCGCACGCGGCCCCATGCTTTAGGCAGCCCCTGGGAACTACAATTCCCAGGAGGCTTAGGGAGACAGCATCAGGTGCCTGAGTGTAGCCAATAGGGCGGAGGAAGCTCAGCCCGGGAATATAGATACATTTCCCGGCTTTGCAACAGTCATTCAGGCAGAGCAGAGGAGGTGTAGGAAGGTGCAGGAGCGCGTGGCTCCTTGCATCAGGTAAGGGTTCTCCCTAGATTCCCAGCAGCCCCAATCCCCGTTAAGGGCAGGGTAACTGAAGAGGACGCCTTAGCTAGGGAGGGTGACCCTTGAGTGTGGAAGGTTGCAGTTTGGCAGTGCCGCGGCGGAGGGCTGTGGGCACTGGCAAGAGGCCAGTGTGCATGCAGTGGATTTGCTGCGGAATCCAGGTGGCTGTTGTTGTTTGCAGCTGTCTGTGTGTGTGTCGCTGCATGTGCTGGGCGCAGTGCGTGCAGTGTGGTGTGAAGTGTGTGTGAATCCCTGCAGGCTGACAGCGTGAGCGGTGTGTCAGCTGCAGTGCTTTTGGGAGTATGCTAGTTAATAGCTACTACGCACCGACACCACTTTATTCGAGCAAAATACCCGGTATGTACCTGTGCAGATACCTGGAATCGCCGCTCCTCACCTCTGACAAGCCCCGTTGCATTGCCTTCCCAGCCTGGGTTCATCCTGGCTGACGGGCGGCTGATCTGTTAACTGATAATGATTGGATTAATAGACGCAATGCTTTCGCGTGTCACCAGATTGGCATAAATTCATGAATTGTAAGTGCAGATATATATGGTCTTTGCAGTATGCAGCGCATGCGGGAATAAAATGCTTCAATCCCTGCCCGGAAAATAACTCAATGCACTCGGGCAGAAAACAGTCAAAACCCCTCGCAAAATTAAACCCGTAATACCCGATATTCGTGGGACTAGCCGTAGCTCAGCATAAATGGTGTCGCCAGTTAGTATAGCGTTACATAGTTGGACTGGTAGCTGGGGGAAGGGGGGCAGGTATTGTCACAGGCCCTAGGAGTTTTCCTCCCAAGCCATCCAGGTTTGCGGTTCTTCAGGACAGGCCCTAGGTTAGGGTTGCTGTCACTCTACAGTAGTTAGTGATAGGGATAGCGGCGGTTGCTGTTCCCATGCGGTTTGGTGTTGCCATGATCCGGTGCAGTTCCCGTGAGCGTGGACCCTCGTTGGGGTCCACCGGCAGAGTACCTGGAAAGGATCGACGGACGTCTGACCCTTTGAGAAGAGAGTTTGCGGGTCCCGAGCATCGGAGTGCTCGGAGTATCTTCAAGTATTTAAGTGCACCAACTGGGCCCTAGCTTAACATAGTGACTGCGCAGTCACCCACGACCTTCCGTAGGATTTACGAGACCATTGGGTGTGGGGTGATCACAGGACACTGGGTGGGGAATACCAGAACTTGGGCTGAGTGCATGCGGATAGAGCATCCGGTTATGTTTATGAGTTAGTACTGTGTTATGTGGTTATTAAGTAAAGTGTTAGCTATTGTTTTATATCTACGTGTGTTATGGTATTTCTTATAGGGCTATCTTTCCTAACGGTTGACTGGGTATAGTGGAGCGCTGCACCAGGTACGTTAGGGTTCCCAGGCTCCCAGCTAGCGGAGGCTCTCAGATCTCCTGGAGCCGCAGGTGTGTTTCAGTACCAGTAACCCTTAGGAGCAGTGTGTGTTGCAGGGAAAGGGACCGGTTAGACCACGAGGGGCCATGTGTAGATTGGGTGGGTCGGCCGGTTCACAAAAAGGGTTACATTTGGAGGCGCTGCTGAGATATCAGACCTGGGGTGCCCTGTACATGTTTTTCTAAATTTGTGTCCTATTTTTGTTCCGCCATGGGGAAGCCCTCAAGGTGGAGGAAGCCACGTGCTAAGTTCCCGGCCGCGCGGGAAAATGTTGCCAACAGTTATCCAGGACTGGCGGGAAAACCCGATCCCCGCCCCCACACTGTGAGTGACTCAGTACAGAGCTCGCAACACTCCCTGAAAGAGAGTACTGGATACAGGGAAACTTGCTCGCCATCGTATGGATTCTGGCACACCAAGACTGGGAGCATATCCTTTTTGTTGTGTCCATGTACGATACAAACATTGAGTCTCTGGGGTAGTATGGACTTTAATGTTTTGGCGTGCATGGTAAAATTTCGGTTGGAAGACGCGAACGAGGAGGGGTACCTAGACTGTTTTTGTAACCAAGGTAACTGCTCGTCTTGTAATTTGGCTTGGGGGCGTATATGTGGCTACTGCAGGGTACCGACCCTGCAACCCGTGCCGTTGGTGGTTACAGGACCGTCCGAGGAGGAGGGCCCGAGTGCCTTCGTGAACACTCCAGACCCTCTCAAAGGGGACATGCAGGCGGCGGAACCCGCAGAGGAAGAAGAGGAGGAGCCGGACCTCTCTCCTGGAGTAAGTGATGCGTGTCCCCAGTTTGTTCTAATTCCAGAGGCCTCCGGGGACCCGTGTGTCCAGACCACTGTGGCAGACCCTCTCAAAGGGGACGTGCAAATGGAGGAGCAGGAACCTCTGATGGCGGAACCTGCGGAGGAAGAGGCGCCTGATGGTGCTACCGAGGTGGGTGAAGCCGCTACTGATTTGTCCACTTCAGCCATGGAGGTGGTGGAGGGCCCGTGTGCCCAAATGAACTTTCTAGATGCTGAGCCGGAGCCGCTGAAGGCGGAGCTCCAGATGTCGGAACCCCAGATGTCGGTTCCAGACCCGGTTCCCGAGCAGGAACCACCGAGACCAGAACCACAGATTCCGGAAGGCCAGGGTAAGGTGTTTGTACCCCCGCCCATGTGCGATGATCCTAGCGACCCACCGAGCGTGGTGAGGCGCCTGCCGGCGGACCACTCCAGTGAGGTCACCAAAGCGACCGTCTCAACTGATCCAGACCATGATGTGGGCCCGTGTGCCCTGCAACTGACAGTCTGGCCTATCAACGAGGTACCAGCGGTCCCAGGCTTGGGATCAGTACCTGCCGACAACGACAGGGGTAAGTTGACTGCCCCAGGGGTGTCGGGTGTGAGCTCCCCGGTGATCGTGGAGCCTGGTGACTCCAACGGTAGGGTCACCCGGGCGATGGGCTCACCCCGTCATCGCGTCCTGGTGGAGGTGTCTCCCCCAGAAGATCTCTGCGGATTATGGAACGAATCCGACCTCATGAAGGTATCCGGTGTAGCGGACCGGAGCGACACATACTCCTGCACGAGGAGTCTCCAAGCTTGGCCTTCTCAAGACCCGGGCCTACCCGAAGAAGTGGTGCCGTCCGCGGACGAAGTCACCGTTAAAGGGATTGTTGGAGCGGACAAAAACTCTGTTGAGACCGCTCTGGTAGTTGTGGCCTCTTCCAGGTGCGCGATGGAGCGCTATGTTCGCCATGTGGTGGATCGAGGAAAGAGACTGAGCCTCCCTGTCTCCCGTGAGACAAGACCGGAGGAACCGGAAAGGGTCAATACCCAGAACCCCGTACATTTTTTTCTGCGAGAGGGAGAAGGTGGGTTGGTGCAAGGGACAGGTCTTAAGCTCCAAAAGACTCACAGGAGTCAAGATGGGATACCCTCACCCAATCTGTTAGGGGCACTCCACTCTGAGACTCAGCTGGCCTCGGGTATCCATATGAGGATTGATGACAAAATGCATGTTACATGTGATGTGATTTATGCCATGTATTTTACCCTGTATGGTTGCTACCCAAGCGAGGGCGTTGGGATTCTGCGAAGGGGAGAATTTAGCCTCGAGGTGAATTTTCACTTTCTGGCCCCCCTCCGCGAGTGCCGTGAGGTAGCGGGTGCCGCCGGAGGCTGCGATGGACCCGCCGGCACTTCGCGAGGGTGGGGGCCAGTGCAGGGAGCGGTGCAGGCTGGTTGCCGGGGACGCGATCGGGCCGTCGCTAGGGCCGCGATCGCGTTGCCATCGGCTGGGCGGCTTGTAGAGAGTGCGCCGCCATTACAGGGAGTCTCGCGCATGCGCAGTAGGTGGCAAGCGCAGGGAAGGCCCCAGAGAGATCGCGCGAGAGTAGGGAAGGTAGGAGAGAGAGTGAGGCGGCCATTAGGGGTTCGCGCATGCGCAAGGGAAGCGCGCACGCGGCCCCAATGCTTTAGGCAGCCCCTGGGAACTACAATTCCCAGGAGGCTTAGGGAGACAGGCATCAGGTGCCTGAGTGTAGCCAATAGGGCTGGAGGAAGCTCAGCCCGGGAATATAGATACATTTCCCGGGCTTTGCAACAGTCAGTCAGGGCAGAGCAGAGGAAGGTGTAGGAAGGGTGCAGGGAGCGCGTGGCTCCTGCATCAGGTAAGGGTTCTCCCTAGATTCCCAGGCAGGCCCCAATCCCCGGGTAAGGGCAGGGGGTAACTGAAGAGGGACGCCTTAGCTAGGGAGGTGACCCTTGAGTGTGGAAGGTGCAGGTTTGGCAGTGCCGCAGCGGAGAGGGCTGTGGGCACTGGCAAAGAGGCACAGTGTGCATGCAGTGGATTTGCTGCGGGATCCAGGTGGCTGTGTGTGTTTGCAGCTGTCTGTGTGTGTGTCGCTGCATGTGCTGGGCGCAGTGCGTGCAGTGTGTGTGAAGTGTGTGTGAATCCCTGCAGGCTGACAGCGTGAGCGGTGTGTCAGCTGCAGGTGCTTTGGGAGTAGCTAGTTAATAGCTACTGCACCGACACACTTTATTCGAGCAAATACCCGGTATGTACCTGGCAGATACCTGGAATGCGCCGCTCCTCACCTCTGACAAGCCCCGTTGCATTTGCCTTCCCAGCCTGGGTTCATGCCTGGCTGACGGGCGGCTGATCTGTTAAATGATAATGATTAGGATTTAATAGGCTGCAATGCTTCGCGTGTCTACCAGATGGCATAAATTCATGAATTGTAATGCAGTATATATATATGTACTGTGCAGTATTGCAGCCAGCGGGAATAAAATGCTTCAATCCCTGCCGGAAAATAACTCAATGCACTCGGGCAGAAAACAGTCACAAACCTCAATACACCCGGGTATACCCGAATTCGTGGGACTAGCCGAGCTCGAATAAAGTGTGTCGCCAGTGTAGTAGCAGTTACAGTTAGGACTGGGTAGCTGGGGGAAGGGGGGCAGGTTATTGTCCACAGGCCCTAGGAGTTTTCCCCAAGCCATCCCAGGTTGCGGTTCTTCAAGGACAGGCCCTAGGTTAGGGTTGCTGTCACTCTAGCAGTAGTTAGTGATGGGGATAGCGGCGGTTGCTGTTCCCATGCGGTTGGTGTTGCCATGATCCGGTTGCAGTTCCCGTGAAGCGGTGGGACCCTCGTTGGGGTCCACCGGCAGAGTACCTGGAAAGGATCAGACGGACGTCTGACCCTTTGAGAAGAGAGTTGCGGTCCCGAGCATCGGAGTGCTCGGAAGGTATCTTCAAGTATTATAAGTGCACCAACTGGGCCCTAGCTTAACATAGTGACTGCGCAGTCACCCACGACCTTCCGTAGGATTTACGAGACATTGGGTGTGGGGTGATCACAGGACACTGGGTGGGGAATACCAGACATTGGGCTGAGGTGATGCGGATAGAGCATCCGGTTATGTTATGATGTTATGTACTGTGTTATGTGTTATTAAGTAAAGTGTTAGCTATTGTTTTATATCTACGTGTGTTATGGTATTTCTTATTCAGGGCTATCTTTCCTAACGGGGGATCCTGGGTAAGTGGAGGCGCTGCACCAGGTAACGTTAAGGGTTTCCCCAGGCTCCCAGCTAGCGGAGGCTCAGATCTCCTGGAGCCGCAGGTGTGTTTCAGTACCAGTAACCCTTTAGGAGCAGGTGTGTTGCAGGGAAAGGGACCGGTTAGACCACGAGGGGCCAATGTGAGATTGGGTGGGTCGGCCGGTCACAAAAATTGTACATTGTGGAGGCGCTGCTGAGATATCAGCCTGGGGTGCCCTGTACATGTTTTTCTAAATTGTGTCCTATTTTGTTTCCGCCCATGGGGAAGCCCTCAAGTTGGAGAAGCCACGTGCTAAGTTCCCGGCGCGAGCGGGAAAATGTTTGCCAACAGTTATCCATGGACTGGCGGAAAACCCATCCCCGCCCCCACACTGTTGAGTGACTCATACACAGAGCTCGCAACACTCCCTGAAAAGAGTACTGGATACGGAAACATTGCTCTGCCATCGTATGGATTCTGGCACACCAAGACTGGGAGCATACCTTTTTGTTGTGTCCATGTACGATACAAACATGAGTCTCTGGGTAGTATGGACTTTAATGTTTTGGCGTGCATGGTAAATTTCGGTTGGAAGACGCAACGAGGAGGGGTACCTAGACTGTTTTTGTAACCAGAACTGCTCGTCTTGTAATTTGGCTGTGGGGCGTATATGTGGCTACTGCAGGGTACCGACCCGCACCCGTCCGTTGGTGGTTACAGACCGTGCCGAGGTGAGGGCCCGATTTGCCTCGTGAACACTCCACCCTCTCAAAGGGGACATGCAGGCGCGGAACCCGCAGAGGAAGAAGAGGAGGAGCCGACCTCTCTCCTGGAGTAAGTGATGCGTGTCCCCATTTGTTTCTAATTCCAGAGGTCGTCCGGGGACCCGTTGTGTCCAGACCACTGTGGCAGACCCTCTCAAAGGGGACGTGCAAATGGAGGCAGGAACCTCTGATGGCGGAACCTGCGGAGGAAGAGAGGCTCCTGATGGTGCTACCGAGGTGGGTGAAGCCGCTACTGATTTGTCCACTTCAGCCTGGAGGTGTGTAGGGCCCGTGTGCCCAAATGACACTTTCTAGATGCTTGGCTGATCCGAGCCCTGAAGGCGGAGCTCCAGATGTCGGAACCCCAGATGTCGGTTCCAGACCCGGTTCCCGACAGGACCACCGAGACCAGAACCACAGATTCCGGAAGGCCAGGGTAAAGGTGTTTGTCCCCCCCGCCCATGTTGCGATATCCAGCGACCACCGAGCGTGTGATCGCCTGCCTTCGGACCACTCCAGTAGGTCACCAAAGCGACCGTCTCAACTGATCCAACCATGATTTGGGCCCGTGTGCCCTGCAACTGACAGTCTGGCCTATCAACGAGGTAACAGCGGTCCCGGCTTGGGATCATACCTGCCCGACAACGACAGGGCTAAGTTGACTGCCCAGGGGTGCGGGGTGTGAGCTCCCCGGTGATCGTGTGAGCCTGGTTACTCCAACGGTAGGGTCACCACGGTCGATGGGCTCACCCCCTCATCCGTCCTGGTGAGTCTCCCCCCCAGAAGATCTCTGCTGCGGATTATGGAACGATCCGACCTCATGAAGGTTCCTGTGTAGCGGACCGGCGCGACACATACTCCTGCACGAGGAGTCTCCAAGCTTGGCCTTCTCAAGACCCGGGCCTACCCGAAGAAGTGGTGCCGTCCCGCGGACGAAGTCCCCGTTTAAAGGGATGTTGGAGCGGACAAAAACTCTGTTTGAGACCGCTCTGGTAGTTGTGCCTCTTCAGGTGCGCGATGGAGCGCTATGTTCGCCATGTGGTTGGATCGAGAGAAGAGACTGGCCTCCCTGTCTCCCGGAGACAAGACCGGAGGAACCGGAAAGGGTCAATACCCAGAACCCGTACATTTTTTTCTGCAGAGGGAGAAGGTGGTTTGGTGCAAGGGACAGTCTTAAGCTCCAAAAGACTCACAGAGTCAAGATGGGATACCCTCACCCAACTCTTGTAGGGCACTCCACTCTAGACGCTCTAGCCTGGTATCCATATGAGGATTGATGACAAAATGCATGTTACGTGATGTGATTTATGCCATGTATTTCTAACCCTGTATGGTTGCTACCCAAGCGAGGGCGTTGGGATTCTGCGAAGGGAGAATTTAGCCTCGAGGTGAATTTTCACTTTCTGGCCCCCCTCCGCGAGTGCCGTGAGGTAGCGGGTGCCGCCGGAGGCTGCGATGGACCCGCCGGCACTTCGCGAGGTGGGGCCAGTGCAGGAGCGGTGCAGGCTGGTTGCCGGGGCGCGATCGGGGGGCCGTCGCTAGGGCCGCGATCGCGTTGCCATCGGCTGGGCGCTTGTTAGAGATTGCGCCGCCATTCCAGGGGTCTCGCGCATGCCAGTAGGTGGCAACGCAGGGAAGGCCCCAGAGAGATCGCGCAGAGTAGGAAGGTAGGAGAGAGTAGTGAGGCGGCCATTAGGGGTTCGCGCATGCGCAAGGGAAGCGCGCACGCGGCCCCAATGCTTTAGGCAGCCCCTGGGAACTACAATTCCCAGAGGCTTAGGAGACAGGCATCAGGTGCCTGAGTGTAGCCAAGGGCTGGAGGAAGCTCAGCCCGGGAATATATACATTTCCCGGGCTTTGCAACAGTCGTCAGGGCAGAGCAGAGGAAGTTGTAGGAAGGTCAGGGAGCGCGTGGCTCCTGCATCAGTAGGGTTCCCCTAGATTCCCAGCAGGCCCCAATCCCCGGTAAGGGCAGGGGTAACTGAAGAGGGACGCCTTAGCTAGGGAGGTGACCTTGAGTGTGGAGGTGCAGGTTTGGCAGTGCCGCAGCGGAGAGGGCTGTGGGCACTGGCAAGAGGCACAGTGTGCATCAGTGGATTTGCTGCGGATCCAGGTGCTGTGTGTGTGCAGCTGTCTGTGTGTGTGTCGCTGCATGTGCGGGCGCAGTGCGTGCAGTGTGTGTGAAGTGTTGTGTGAATCCCTCAGGCTGACAGCGTGAGCGGTGGTTCAGCTGGCAGTGCTTTGGGAGTAGCTAGTTAATAGCTAGTAGCAGTTACAGTTAGGACTGGGTAGCTGGGGGAAGGGGGGCAGGTTTATTGTCCACCAGGCCCTAGGAGTTTTCCCCAAGCCATCCCAGGTTGCGGTTCTTCAGGGACAGCCCTAGGTTAGGGTTGCTGTCACTCTACAGTAGTAGTGATAGGGATAGCGGCGGTTGCTGTTCCCATGCGTTGGTGTTGCCATGATCCGGTTGCAGTTCCCGTGAGCGGTGGACCCTCGTTGGGGTCCACCGGCAGAGTACCTGGAAAGGATCACGGACGTCTGACCCTTTGAGAAAGAGTTGCGGTCCAGCATCGGAGTGCTCGGAAGGTATCTTCAAGTATTTAGTGCACCAACTGGGCCCTAGCTTAACATAGTTGACTGCGCAGTCCACCCACGACCTTCCGTAGGATTTACGGACATTGGTTGTGGGGTGATCACAGGACACTGGGTGGGGAATACCAGACATTGGGCTAGGTGATGCGGATAGAGCATCCGGTTATGTTATGATGTTATGTACTGTGTTATGTGTTATTAAGTAAGTGTTAGCTTTGTTTTATATCTACGTGTGGTTATGTATTTCTTATTCAGGGCACTTTCCTAACGGGGGATCCTGGGTAAGTGAGGCGCTGCACCAGGTAACGTTAAGGGTTTCCCCAGGCTCCCAGCTAGCGGAGGCTCAGATCTCCGGAGCCGCAGGTGTGTTTTCAGTACCAGTAACCCTTTAGGAGCAGGTGTGTTGCAGGGAAAGGGACCGGTTAGACCACGAGGGGCCAATGTGAGATTGGGTGGGTCGGCCGGTTCACAAAAAGGGTTACATATATATAACCTCCTGTTGCAGTCTCCACATCTCACCACCACAGGTGCCCCTACTGCACCCACGCTGGGCACATGCTCTCGCTACACTGCCAGAATACCAGCTTCACCTGATATTCTTATTGGCCTGTGGTCGCAGAGAGGCAGCAGGGACTGAGCGGGCAGCAGTGCGAAATTGGTACAGGCAGGCGCACTGCTTGCGGGCTGGTACGCCTTGGGCGAAGACTGTACTGTACTGGCAGAAATCGGTACATGGAGTGTCAGCAAATATTCTGTTTCAGCTCACCATGTTTACAGACTAACTTTAAATAAAATAGTTCAGACTAACTTTTAAATAAAATAGTTAACGGTGCAATCCCACATAGCCTGCCGAAAACGAACAATTTGTAAAGAATTTAAAGGGCAGTTCGTTTTCACCTATCTAGTTGTTTCCCTGCTCACTGATGTTTTAAATTGTGTATTTTATTCCTAAAAAATTAGTCAAAAACCTAAATTAATATGGCTGCAAGGCCCCTCTCACTTAAGGCAAGATACTCAAAGCTCAGTTCATTCACTTAACGCCACATAAACATAAGTTAACGTCATGTTAATAGTATCACTTTATCCTCAAAGGACAGTTAAATAACGTTAAGGCCAATAAGCACAAAGATCTGTCAAATCACCAACATGAGGTTATCCTAACTTAACGCCATGTTAAGACTAACGTGTATCTTCACAGAATAAAACCATAACGTTAAGTCATGTTTTCTCAGCTAAAGAGCACAGCGTTTACTATCATTCCAGTTAGTGATAGGGAGGCAAATTATATGCAAGTGAGGCGCTGTCATCAAATCTCGTATCTATGAAAATCTCTCCAGGTCAACAGGGTTTTAACATTTCGTTAGTATGGTCATACGTAAATCTGGCATTACTCCCATCCAGACCCCGAAATAGGGCTGTTCCAGTGTCTGGGTAAGAGTAATATCACAGTTAGGCATGAGATAAAGAACATAGCTTTATCTCTGCCATTATTTACCTCTTTCTCTCCAATCGAACGCAAGATCTATTTCAGGGCCTGGAAAGAAGTAAAGCACAGACTGCCATAACATCCGGTTATTGGAAGATAAATCTTTATCCTACACTAACATGATGTTTAGCTTTAGCCTATGCTACTGAGATGGTTTTTGGATGTTGTTTTTGCATATTATTGGCTTTGTGTTAACGTGGGGAACATACAGTAACATCTGTTCATGTTTTAGCTAACGTTGCGTTATGAGCCCTGATTTAATGGAGCTTAGAGCCTTTGGACATTAGTAGACTTCAAAGAAACTTATCTGAAAAGATTATGAGTAGACAAGGCATTTTTTCTGATAAAATCCTTTGTAGTCTGCATTAAAAACTGTCCTGTGCTGCCAGGTGTTGTAACAACTAAGAATAAAATAGGCTTGGTAAGGGCATCAATCTTTCAAAATAGGTCATATTGGGGGGAACTGTAACTTTAAGTCTAATTTGCTTCCCCAAACAAACCTAACCATGCTGATGCGAAGATTAATAAAAGTTGAATTTCTTAGAGGACTCTGATTTGGGGAGTGTTTGCCAATCAAGTGTTTTTTTTTTTTTTTTTACCCCTATGCCAATCTGTCCTTATCATATAGCCAATAGAGATAAGGGGAGGCAAAGAAAGGGGGTTCTGGATGTGTAAACTCTTGCTCAACACACAGTGACAACGAAATACTTCTAGTTTAGGCGTCAGATTTAGTTTAAAAAGCTCCAGTCACCCAGCAGCCCTTTAAACATGTCACTGCCATATGTTCACTTTGGTCCTAGGAGGGGTGAAGCTTTAAGTTTATGCTGCTGTAAGTCCAGCAGCACCCGTGTGTCACCGTACCTCCGGAATCGTGACCATGTGATCACGTTAGTAGCAATTTAATGGGGGTGACCCAACCCAAGTGACTTGAACAGAAATTTAAGGGGCTCCATTTACATTCCAATCACATTTACTGGTCCAATGGAGAGAGGAACATAATCCTGTTACGTAACTAACTCAACAGGCAGCAAAAGGGTTAACAGAGTTTTGGCTACCATTGAAAAGTGACTGCAAGATTAAATTGCCAGATACAAAGTTCATAGAGGGGGCAGACTGAAGAGGCTGTTTGCCAATATGGTACATGGGAATAGGTGGGATTTCTGTCTCATGAGATCAATTAGATCTGTAGAGACTGACAATGGAAAATAACAACTTGGACTTCAGAGGAAGGTGCAACAGGAGGGAGGGAGAGAGGAGAAAAAAGACAGAGAGGGAGGGAAAGATGCAGAGACAAGGAAGAAAATGACAGAGAAAGGGGGAAGAAAAGGAAAAAAGGCAGAGAGGGAGAGAGGAAAAAAGGCAGAGAGGGAGAGAAGAAAAAAGGCAGAGAGGGAGAGAAGAAAAAAAGCAGAGAGGGAGAGAAGAAAAAAAGCAGAGGGAGAGAAGAAAAAAGGCTGAGAGGGAGACAAGAAATGATGGAGAAAGAGGGAAGAAAAGATGGAGCGAGAGGGAAGGAAAGATGAAGAGACAGGGAAGGAAAGACAGAAAGAGAGTGAAGGAAAGGGACAGCGACCTAACCATTAAAATACTTCTTCAGAACCTGAATTATAATCTCTGTCTAATTTCCTTTTATCCTAATGTGAAGGAATAGAGAGAGAACCCTGTATAGCACTCAGGTTCACGCTCTGATGGTAGATGAGTGATTTAAAACATAAACTTTATTAATAGCATATATTAAAATAGTTCCAACATCCACTATTTTAATATATGCTATTAATAAAGTTTATGTTTTAAATCACTCATCTACCATCAGAGCGTGAACCTGAGTGCTATACAGGGTTCTCTCTCTATTCCTTCACTACTGTATGTACACCCTAAGCACCGTTCATCACCCTATCCTATTAGTGTGGCTGCAGCAGGGGCCCCCTACTATTCTAACTTTTATCCTAATGGTCAACATTTTCTTAATAAGTTTATCCACTGCTTTGGGCTAAAAATGTGCTTGCTCTTCTTGTATTCCTCCCTCATCAGCTGCTGTGGGTTGTTATGCACATAGTTACTGGTTATCCAAACCAAAACCACTCCATATTTTGCATTGCTGGCCTGCATTTATGCTGCATGCATCAACAGCTGTAATCGAATATAATTACAGGTCCTACAACATTTAGCACATCAAGATAGATGCACTTTAATGGGGTGATCCCTCCTTCAATCAAAGTGTACTAATGACAGTGACATGTTTAAGGGTTCTCATATGGGTGACACCTATAAGTAAGGTATTTTGAAATAATGGGTTAAAGTGAGTTTGTAAACGTGGTGAGCTGAGACTTGGAATGGGTTGGATTTCCTCTTGCTCCCTTTTGGCTGATGTCACTGTGTATTCAACAAGAGTTTGCACAGGCAAAGCCTCACTTTCTCCCCTCTCACCTTCTCTGTATTTGCTTTGTTATAAAGACAGGGTGGGCCAAGAGTAAAGGAAACATGATTTCCAGCTTCCTCCATTTCCCGACCACTGTACCCAAATCCAATAATTCACCGACACCATTTGGGATGTAAAATGGCCACCGCATTAATTAAATGACAACACACAAACTTGCCAGTGAACATTAACATAACTTAAACAGTTTAAACATGTAGTTCTAACAAACATATCATGTCACTCACTAGAATTTATAGAAGGAATCAGCTTCCTTAGAAAAATTAATGTTTCCCTTATTTGCTTGCTGCTTAAAAATGATTATATTTCTGTTTACTTGGGGTTCATTTAAATTGAAAAATTACCTAGTAAATGTTGTTCTTCCTCTTTTTGTTTCTCATCAAACTACAGTAATTATGCTGCCATAATTATCCCAATTATACATCAAAGGGGAAACTTCTGCAACAAAAACAAATCTGCACAGTTTGAAAACAGTCTTATCACAAAGGAGATTAGGAAAGATCATAAAAACACTCCAAAGGATTTGGATTCTATGATGGTATTAAAAGTTTTAAAGTAATTTAAAATAATTATACTTGTCTGATTTAAATACTTTAGGTGTCTATGACAGACACTTGAAAAATGTAAATCCCATATCCCCTTAATATGGGCACATTAGTATACACAAATAATATTTTGCAAACACAACTTTTGCATTTATTTGCATATTCTTATACAGTATATAGTACACACACAAAAACTCAATAGGATACATATTTCCCTTTGGAAAACCGAAAAATATCTACTTGTTTTTAAAAAGGAATCAGAAAAAGGGGGGAAGGAAAACACAAAATGGATGTGTCTCCTAAAAGAATTCACTCTACTGCACTCCTACTTAATATAAAATTTAACTTTTAATATAATTACGTAAAACATATGTTACCAAATCGTTGTGTATTGTGCATTAAAAATAAATTAAATTATCAGAACCAGCGTCCGTGTCAGTAATTGTACGTGGAATAATCTCAGACAGCAAATTATATTCGAGATAGCAGGACACAAAACGCTAATAGTCAGGGTATAAACCCCTCTGGGATACCTATGAGACCAGGTACATATATATATATGTATAGGTGTAACTAACGAACTCAGTGAATGATTGTGTCATAGGAGTACTGCAATCCTGCTAGGACTTATGAACCACAGAGCACTAAGAGATGTTAGTTTGGGATAGTTAGAACCTTTATACATCCCCAACTAACATCTCTATTGCTCTGTGGTTCATAAGTCCTAGCAGATTGCAGTACTCCTATGACACAATCATTCACTGAGTTCGTTAGTTACACCTATACATATATATATATGTACCTGGTCTCATAGGTATCCCAGAGGGGTTTATACCCTGACTATTAGCGTTTTGTGTCCTGCATCTCGAATATAATTTGCTGTCTGAGATTATTCCACGTACAATTACGCACGACGCTGGTTCTTTTGAATTTATTTATTTTATGCACAATACACAACGATTGGTACATATGTTTTCGTAATTATATTAAAGTTAAATTTTATATTAAGTAGGAGTGCAGTAGAGTGAATTCTTTTAGGAGCACATCCTTTTGTGTTTTCCTTCCCCCCTTTTTCTGATTCACTTTTCAGTTCACAGTTTGCACCCACTTTTCTGATTACCATATATTTATTCATTATTTCGCTTCAATTGGTGTGGTTTTGTGATCACTCCCTATCCCTAGTGCTTTCCCTTGTTTTTAAAAAGGTATTAAATGTCAACAGTCCCTCTAATGATGTAATTCAGCGTTTCCCAAACTTTTTTTGGCTACGGAAAACTTTTTTGGGTTGGATATATTGATGGCACATGTATTATAATATTACGGTCAGCGTGGTACATTTCTAACCAAAAAATGACAGCACCAATGCTCAAAAATCTTTTTTTATATTTTTTATTTAAATGAACACAAAACAAATTACGCATGGACATTTTTTTTTTAAATGTGTTTTTTTTAATATAAATTTGTTATCAAGTTTACTACCCCCGGATTCCCTGGTCTCTGTATTGATGCATTCCCAAGCCCACCTGCCCAGGAGTGCTGGCCTCCTGCTGATGGCCAGTCCCATGGCAGAAATTTACTTCATCACCTCAACTGTCACAGATACGTTGCTATGTCTAACTGGACCTCGGCAAGAGGATTGTATCAGTGCCTGAGTTGTCTTATGATGCATTCTGCGTATCAAGGCTAGCAGTACCGCTGCTTTCTGCCCCAGAGAGGGTACTCAATAAACAGGGTTTCCTCAAGTCTTGTACCTGTCCAAGACATTCCCAAAACAATTCAACGTCACCAAGATCACAGAGTGAGTCCGGTTCTGATCGCCTGGATGTCTCTCCTAAAGGGGGGGGATAATGTAAGGGGTCCAGTCCAGGCTGTGGCTGGAACCCGGGGGGGGATAATGTAAGGGGTCCAGTCCAGGCTGTGGCTGGAACCCACCCTTACCTGGCTGCTGTGGACATTTTGATCACTGGCAGCCTGCTATATTGGCTGCACCTGTTCCAGGGCTTAAATGGCAGCCAGTGTCTTCCAGCCCCTGCCTGAGCATTGTATATGTTTCCCTGTGTTTCTGGCCACCTTGGGTTCTAGTTGCTGGGCCTTCCTTGTTCGTGAGCCTTCCCTTTTCCTGTGGCTAGCCTGTTGCTGAGCCATCCTTGTTCGTGAGCCATCCATGCTCCGGAGGCTAGCCTGTTGCTGTGGCTAGCCTGTTCATATGGAATCCCTGTTGCTGAACCCGGACCGTGACCCCGACCTCGCTGCCTGCCACCTTCCCTGACCCTTTGCCTGTTGCCTGGACTTTGCACCACTGCCGTCAGCCCTGACCTCCTGCCTGCTTACCGACTACGGATACTTTAACAGGACTCTGTCCCTGGGCTCTGGTCGCTTAATTTGCATCCCTCCCTCTGCCCTGTGGGTCTACTTCTTGATTGGAGACGAGCACCATCACAGCGGGCTGGAAACACAATATGTTAAAGGCAAGATATTAGGGGGACAACATGCAGATGCGTACCCACAGACCAGATGCAGTCTGTGACTAAAATGGGGGGACAACCGGTAACTTTTCCCCCCGACCTTATACATATGTTTTAAGCACATGTCCCCCCAAATATCCACCCTTAAACTCCCACTCCTGAAATCCCAGGTTTATTGTACAACCGGAAAAGTTATAACACACACGTGTCCCCGGTTTATGGTGCTTCTAAGCTACCGTGGACCCATGGTTTTCAGGGGTGTCCAGTCGGGCTTCACCTTTATTATGAGACTGGTTAACCGTACCGTCAAACCCTTCATTCCCTTTTTACGGTGCTGCAAAATGTAGATGCATTATAAATAAATAATATTAAAACGAATAATACAGACCGGTTGCACTGCACGCATATGCCAGTAGATGGTGCTGTTGAATTGCTTTTCTTATCGGATGCACCGTGTATCACGTTATGTTCCACTTAACAGAAATCCCTGCTGCAAAGTTTTTCTTGGAAATAGTTTAAATGTTGACAGGCTGGATTTGTGTTCCAGTAAATTTCCCTGAGGGGAAAAAAACCCACCAATGATATTCCATAAACTTGGCTTACTCAAAACATCTTATAATACAATCAATTTGAAATTTGTGGGGTTGTTGATAGATGTGGTGAATCTGATTGGTCCGTGGGTCTGTCACTCAGCCTCTGGTCAATCAGATTGGTCTGTATCCCTGCCCCGCCCCGCATGCCTCTCATTGGCCTGCGTGGCTCTATGACGTCACCCAACTACCACTCTCTTCTCCTCCTCACTCGCAGCTCACCTTCCCCCTCGGCCTCACCCAACTGCCACACACACACACCCAGCGGCCCGGACTGCCGGCTTCCACCCCCATCACCCTCCATAACCCCCCCATCACCCCCACCCATCACCCCCCCAGCTCACCTCCCCGCCGGCTCCCCCCCCTCCATCACCCCCCCTCACCCGCAGCTCATTGCGCGTGCGCACAATGCTCCCGTTACCTAGGGAGGGAGATGGGCGCGGGGGGGTAGGGTGGTGGCGCGCGGTCACGGCGCCGCCGCCGGACTACATCCCCCAGCTTCCCCTGCGAGCGGGTGACGTGCCCGTCCCGTGACCCGTCCCGCCTGGCTGCTCCTCCCCTTCCCTCTGGTCCCCTTCCCCATGGCGCTCCCTTGCTTGCCCGCGTGGGGAGGGAGATGGGGGAGGGTGTTTGTGTGTGACACTGTGTGTGTGTGACACTGTGTGTGATACTGTGTGTGTGTGTGACACTGTGTGTGTGTCTCACTGTCTATGTGACACTGTGTGCTGCGGGGGGGGGGGGAACCATAGCTTCGCAATTGGGGGGGCAGAGCTCGCGCAGGGGGGGGGCCAGAGCTGCGGCGAGGGGGGGGGGCGAGAACGGAGTTGTGCCCAGAGGTGCAGATTGGGGTGGGGGGCTCGTGAGAAAGAGACATGTTGACATGTGCAGAGCGGCGGGAGCGCAAAACTTTAATCCCAGGCAACGTCGGGTCTCTCAGCTAGTCTCAAATAAAAGAAAGTAGTGGCACAGGCACTCAATGCTGGTGACTGCAAGAATTTTAAAGGGACTATCCTCCTAGGTCTAAGGAGGGATATTGTGCTGCGTATACTGTAGTAGCCTCGAGTCCCTATGCAATAGCACGGCATGACTGCCGGGACTAGGCTCCCCCTAGCTTCCCATTTCTGTGGGGCCATGTTTTTCGCCTGCTCCTTCTCCCATCACCACTTTGGTGTGTAATGTGGGGAAGATGGGAGGGGGGTGGGCTAGGGAGGTTATATAAATCATGTGCAGGGGTGGGAAGACAGGCCGCGCCCAGCCAGGAAAGATTGAAGAAGTCCCACCTCCCCCCGGGTGAAAGAGTGTGTGTGTGTGTGTGTTGTGGGTTTGTGTATGTGTTGTGATTGTGTGGGTGTGTGTTGGGATTGGGTGTGTGTGGTGATTGAATGTATGTGGGGGGTGGGTTGAGTGTGTGTGAGGAGGAGGGTGCCCTGGGGTGGAATAGTGTGAGTGTGTGGGGAGAGGAATTTAGTGTGTGTGGGGGGAGGGGGAGGAATTGTGTGTGTGTGTGTGTGGGGGGGGGGGGGTTGAGAGTGTGTGTGGAGGGGAATTAAGTGTGTGGATGCTTAGTACTACCCCCCAGGTGAAAGTGTGCGCTGTGGTTTAAATGTGTATGTTATGATTGAGTGTGTGTTGTGATTGAGTTTGTGTGTGTTGTGGTTGAGTGTGTGAGACTAGGTTGTGATTGAAAGTGTGTGTTGTGATTGTGTGGGCGTGTGTTGTGATTGAGAGTGTGTGTTATGCTTGAGTTTCTGTGTGTTGGGATTGATTGAGTGTGTGTGTTTGTGTGTGGGGGGGTCGGGGGGATTGAAAGTGTGCCTGGTGGGGAATTGAGTGAGGTTGTGTGAGGGAGAGAGCAGGGGGGAGAGTGAATGAGTGGGCAGAGAGAGGTGGGGGAGAGAGGGATGGAGAGTAACAACGGGAGTGAGACATGGGTGGGAGTGTGAGGATGAGCGGGGGAACCGTGAGGATCAGAGGGGGGCTAAGAGCAAAGTGTGTGTGAGTGGGGGTGCTCCCAGAGGCGCTGACATGGGGACCCGGTGGAAACGACGTTTATTTTGTGGTGTTTGTTTAGGGGCCCTTTCAAGATTTTTGCATGGGCCCCAAAAATGTAGTTACGCCACTGATCTGAGTGCAGAGGCAGAGTCTCTGGGGCTTGATGTCAGTGAGAGGGACACAGAGCTCAAGGTTCTGGGACGGCAGTGTCCTCTCCTTTGGTCAAGCACATGTAAAAGAAAACTCAGGTTATGATTGTATCCTTTTAGTGCAACAATTACACCAAGTGCAGAACTCCATGCCATCTATTAGTGGTATGTCTGTTTCAGTTTTGTTGTTGGCTGGCAGCCTTGCATGGAGAGTGGGAAGGGTTTTCATAAACCAAGCACAGGTCCACATATTAACCCTGTGAAGGTTTTGGGGGGACAAATTTGAATCCAGCAGTACAGTACCTTGTTGCACGTTATATCCCTTTTGATGACAGATGGGCCTGCAGGGTGTTTCTGGTCTGTGTAGAAGCTGATGGGTTATATTACAAAACACTGGTTGTGTACACAGTAGAAGTGAATGTAACATTTCCTGCATTCTTTTACACCATATGCATTAAATGCAGCCCTAAGGGATCTGCTTGTCTCCTGTAATAATCAATAGTTTGCAAGTTCTAGGGAGTTGTTATGCATTGAGCTAGAGGGTAAGTCTAATCTGTTATGGATGCTTTGTTATGTTATGTTATATAACCATGGCTGGTCCAGCTATCTTTCTGCCCTCCAGTCATGTAAGTTCAGATAGCTACATTGACAGGCTATCCTGTGGGGTTTACCCCCCTCACTCGGCCTCCCTGAGTGGCAGGAGAGGTGGTGACATTGGGTCTGTGCTGCAGCCAATCATGGTGCAAAGCCTGTGCCCTCCCTTTTTGCATTAGGGAGGATGCCTTCCAAATGATCAGTTATTTGTGTGCCTTCCCACCCGGGGAAGGGAAAGGAGCTCAGCCACTCCTGGGGCTTCGGAAACTAAGATCTGTGCAGAGCACACGGCCTCAACATTATCTGCTGGCCAGCACCATCCAAGGGCATGAAACCAATTCTCCACTCTATGCAACACTGTTAAACCATCTGCAGTGGCTGCATCAAATAAAGATCCTTTTATATACTTCTGGCTCAGTCACAGTCTGTTGGACAGAAGTATAGGAGAAAAGAACTGTCATGGTAGGGACTGTCGGCAGCTCTGCTGTAGCATACAGTGACTGGAGGCGCTGTCACCAAATGAAAAGTACCTGAGGATCACCTAACGCCTGTCCTATCCCGACAACATCGCGGAAGATCATCTCTCTTGGACACTCACAGTTAACCAGCACCACACATGCCTAGGCAAAATCTCCCAGAGGGTGGGGGGGGGGGGGGGGGGGGGGGAGGAGCGGGTATCAGTGCTACAGTTATATATGTAACACCTTTAATTTACATCAGACTAACACCTACTGCCTGTGTCCTCCCTGTATATACCTTTCCTGAGACGTGGTCGTAGGTCAGACAATGGGAAGCAGACTACAGTAATGTTTATAACACAAAGGTATTTATAAGATAATTGTATTCATGTACAAAGATAAACTTATGATCCTCAACTGGAGGATCAGTTAATACTAGTGATGTACCAAGTACCCATAAATTACCCAGTACTCGGCTTACCCGGTGCTTTTTCAGCTACCCGGAAATTACCCGGCGCTTTTTCAGCTACCCGGAAATTACCCGGCGCTTTTTCAGCTACCCGGAAATTACCCGGCGCTTTTTCAGCTACCCGGAAATTACCCGCCTTGGCAGCAGGGGTCTGGGACCGGCACCGGGTCGGAACCGGTGCCAGGTAATTTCAGTGCAGCTGAAAATAGTTCAACACTTACCTGCAGCTGGCGACGGAAGGTGAGGAAGACCACGGTGACATCTGGGAGCAGCAGCAGATGTGGCGGTGGCGGTGGCATCAGCCAAAGTCCTTGTTGAGCTGACGGGAGCAGCAGGAGCAGCAGGAACAGAGCAGAAAAAAAGCTGATGCCTGTGGGAGCCGGGGAACCATGTGACTACTACGCCACAGGATTGGTGTTAAAATAAAATAATAATTTATCAATTATTTTTATTTTAATTATAATGTATAACTTATAAATTATTATTTTATTTATTTTATAATTTATAAATGATAAATTATATAAAATAATAATTGATAAATTATACCACATCATACAGGAATCGGACCCATGACCTTTCATATGCTAGTACCAATTCTCTACCTGCAAGCCACAGGGTTTGTGTGATGTCACAGATGCTAAATACAAACTTAACATATAGTACACAGTGCAGTCCACTGCACTGTGCTGTAGCTAAGTAATTTATAGTCTGTTTTATCACACCAATCGTGTGTGTGTGTCCCTCCTCTGTGCTCGTCCTCTACATAAGTGCTGTGGACCAGCAGGGAGAGCTGCAGAGAGGAGAGAGCTGCAGATGCCGGTAAGACCTTGCGCGGCAAAATTTTATAACACGGTCTCATTCTGTGGACCCCGAGGACCGCATTATAACGGGGTTCAGCTGTGTGTGTGTGTATATATACCTCCGTCATGCCTCCGTCATGTTGCAAGACCTTGTGTCCCATATTAAGGCAGGACACTCTGTACTTCTTTACACAGGGTTTATTTACAGGGGTTAAATAAACACAATAACTGGCCCACCGTCCCTTTAGTGCAAAACAAATCATAAAATAAACACCTATTCCTATTCAGGAGTCTAACTACACAGCAGCTCCAGCCCTCTCTAACTGGTAGCCGCCAGTTATCATGGTTATGTATGGTTATGTATGGTTATCAGCCCAAAACATGTACTAGTATACTGTATGCAAACAATGTAAATAGTCACATATAGAAAATAGTTCTTATCTTTGAGGTGCTGGGGAATCCTTCCCATGGCTCCAAGTAATTCACTCTGGACCCTGCAACAGCTTCAAGGTCCTTGACAAGACATCCCTGCTTCAGCGCAGTCTCGCGACTTCATTCCTCCTGGGGTTACAACCCAGGCAGTCCTAACAGGCTCCACGACCACCGTCCAGCGAACCTAAGGCTGCGCTTATAGTGCCGGCGACAGCATCGCGGCAAAACAAATGCATGGCCGCCATCGCGTGTGCTTATAGTAACGATTGGTCGCGATCGCTGGAAGTCATCTCTATTTCATTTTCCAGCGACCGTCGCCTGACCATCGCATCGTCGTCGCCGGCACTATCAGCGTAGCCTAAGGGTCTTTGCCAGCCAGCTTTTACGGGCTAGGGAGAAGTATATCTCTCCACCTTCTCTGGGGAAAGCTATCTCTCAGAAGGCAGCTCTCTGTCTCCATTTTACCCCTCCTGTTCAATCAGGGGGGCTGCAGCTGCAACAAGTCTCTCCAGGGGAGGTTAACTGCTTGCATGCTGGAAAGCTACATCACTCAAGCCTATACAGAGACAGTGATTATATATATATATATATATATATATATATATATATATTGTTTAAATATTGTGTATGTGTATTTATACGTGGGTCTAAATAACTATGGTGGTCTCCTGCACACTGGTCTGAAATCAGGGAAAGTTTGAAACATGCTTCCCAAAACTATTCCTTCCTGCACGCATATTTTCATATCTCTATTTACTGTACCTCTCATTCCAGGCAGGGCAAGCTTGCCCTCCCCCCACACACAGAAAGGTTGAGAATAACAGTGTTACAGTTACAAACACACACAATCTTCCTAGCAATTATAGCATTTTGGGCATCTCACTATGGTTATTAGAGGGACTGTGGTTTGCAGCCTTTTACTCCTCATGCCGCACTGTCATTACATGTTGACGCTTGGAGAAAAACATAGGGCTTAAGATCTTCCACATATTGATGTTTTCCTTTCAAAGGATAACCTTCTAACTGACATAATCTTGCAATTCTCCCATCACACAATTGGCAAGATTGTCAGGGCTACCACAGAGTTTAACATGTCACTATTCCAGTAAGAGGTTTCTTTATAGATATAATATTTTAATGGATTCATGGAGTAGGGCTATCAGTTATTTTTACAATATCAGTAAGAGTGTTAGCTCGTAAAATCCCATGGAATGGAAGAGGTTGGACTTAGTTACGTTGCTAGAGGGAATTGCAACAACGGACACTTAAAGAATCAGTCCATGCAATATCCTACAGCTGCAGCGGCCGTTATTCGAACAAATCACGGCGCCGATTTCGTGTGCTCTGCTTTACTCCACGCGGCATGAATGCGGCCAATCGCCCCAGGCACCCGCGCTTATCTTGATTACTTTGTTTGAATTTCACAGATTCTGTTTCTTTGGGTGCAATGACATGAATGAATTGCAAAGTGTACAGTACTGTGCTACTGTGTCAATTTCAGGTGTTTAAAAACCAGAACACTAGAATGCCATTTTCTGCACTCGCCGCACTTGCGTCTTAAGGCGGTAAGGTTGGAAGACATCCCGTGTCATGACATCGGCATTCCGATGTACACAACGCGTGAAGTGTTCGAATAACAGCCGCTGCAGCTGTATATGTGTGTTAAAAAATAAATTAAAACAATTCTGTATTATTAGATATTACTTATGTAGCGCTGCTCCCCCTCCCCCCCTCCACCCCCCCTCTGGGAGATCTGGCTTTTGCTACTGGTGGTGAAGTGCTTAGTACCTGTTAGGTTCCAGGAGATGCTGAGCTTCCACGATATTGTGGGGACAGGCTTTTGGTTGTCATCAGGTTGTGTTCTTCTCAGGTGTAAGGGCCTCCATTCACAGCAGGCTCCAGCTTAGCTGGAGACAGTCCCCACTGTGAAACACATTGTGCATACCCCCACCCAATAAACTGTAGACTTAGGCAGGGGTATATAAAACAGTGTCTTCTTTATTCAGCCACTGCAGATGATATTACAGCGTTGTAGTCACTGGTGTCAGATCCCAAGTTTCTGGATGTACCTGGGCTCTCTATCATACTTTAGGCCTCTCCAGCCTGCGTGGCATTTCTCTTCAGTCCCCAGAGGGGCTGAGGGCCCGTCTCAATCCCTTGAGGGAGACTAGAACTGACTAGAATTTGGAACGGCTTCCTCTCTAGCACAGAGGTGGAGGGCACAAGGTTTGCACCCGGATTGGCTGCACACACCATGTTCCACCTCCACCCTGGTCACTCAGGGAGGCTGCTTGAGGGTGGGGAAAAACCCAGGATTATGCCTGACAATGCTTTGGACTTACTAAAATTGACATGGCAGGCAGGGCAGACAAGTAGCCAGGACTGGCATGGCTACATTCTCCCTTTGGTGAAATAATCCCATGTCCTCATTGGGAACCGAATTTGGGGTACCATCCATCCGCTTGGGACCTGAAATACAACACAGAGATTACATATTTATTAACCACTATCAAGGTAGGCATTAATAGTACAACTGTCATCCACTGCTTAAAGTGATGATAACAAACAAAACCCTTCTAACATGGGTAAGAAGGAGATCCCTAAAGGATTTAAAGAACTGTGGGACAACCCCGTTGAGGTATCCAACTAAAGGCCAGTATTGCACCCTCAGAATCATCAGACAAGGCCACAAAAACCCCAGAATCCCAGTCTCTATAATCGGTGGAGAAGGTAGGGAATACATTATAACTTCTGTACCTGGACAAGACACATTTAGGGCCAGGAGGGGCAGGACTAGTGCTCGCAGCATGGACGGTTGCTATGGGTGGGATAACATTGTCAGGGGCGGCCTTAGAAGGGACATTGATGATAGAGGCTGGTGATCGGGGCCTAACAATGTCCTGCTCCAAACTCAAGGGTTTAGGCTTACCATGGCCCCAAGGTGAGGGTAAACGCTTTGTTGAAGTCATTGCAGCACAAAGGGGTGCCACCAGGCACTGAATCTAAACGTTCACATACTGAAAAAAACACACTGAAAAAAAAAGCCTTTGCAGAGATAGGTGTGGTGCATGGTAAAGGGTAAATAGATAAAGTCTGTGAGGATCCCAAGAGATCCAATATACCGGCACAGCACAAGAGAGAAACACATAAAGGGGTTTATTGGGTCAAAATGCACACATACGCCTGACGTTTTAGTTCCCAAGGGGACCTTCTTCAGTCTCTGTTGGTGCTCTTGATAAAGGCTCGTAGTGTGTGTGTCTCTCTCTCTCTCGTAGTCTCTCTCTCCCGTAGTGTCTCTCTCTCTCGTAGTCTCTCTCTCTCTCTCGCAGTGTCTCTCTCTCGCAGTGTCTCTCTCTCTCTCTCGCGTAGTGCCTCTCTTTCTCGTAGTGTCTCTCTTTCTTTCCCTCTCGTAGTGTCTGTCTCTCTTTCTCTCTCGTAGTGTGTCTCTCTCTCTCTCGTAGTGTCTCTCGCTCTCTCTCTCTAGTAGTGTCGTCATCCAAACGTGTTTCGTCACACACGATGGCAACTTTTTCAGAGGATTATAAACAGATGTTTTCAGGAAGCTTTAAATAGCCTGGCAAGGAGTTTGACGAGGCTATTTAAAGCTTCCTGAGAACATCTGTTCATAATCCTCTGAAAAGGCTTTGAGATTTTTGAATCTCCCTAACATCAAAGACTCTATTGGGACTTTTGCCTGATCTAGTCCCCAGCGGACCTGCTCTAAACATCTCTTACGAAAGGATTGCAGGACTGAGGTTCTACACTGATGGGATCACTGGCTGGTGATATTTCACACACTGCTTTTAAAATCCCTTCCCTTGTGAGTGCACTTGTTTCCCTCCCACTTCATTTTATCAAAGGATTGTACTTTTTTACGCTATGGGGCGTGCTCTTTCTTTTCTCTTAGGTTACTTAATGTATGGGGTTCATCCCATTGGAAGCAGCCGTGACCCCTTCCACCTGCTGTATTTCATCCAGGAAGAACAACCTACATGTGACTTTACAGGACTGTTTTGGTGTTTATTTTATTTTTTATCTTGTTAGGCACTTACAGTATTATATATATATATATATATATGATATATAAATATATACACAGTGGTTGACAAATCACCAAAAAATCTACTCGCCACACAAAAAAATCTACTCGCCACCTAGTATCAAACGTGTGCTGCTTGGGCCAATATTTACTCGCCCGGGGGTTAAATCCACTCGCCCGGGGCGAGCAAATGTATAGGTTTGTCGAACACTGTATATATATATGTATATGTATATATGTATATATATATGTATGTATATATATATATGTATATCTTCACTTATATATTTTTCACTAACTAGGCTCTTACAGTATGTGCTCATACATTGAATACACTAATTTCTATATTTTCACAAACTGTGTAATACTGTTACACTTTGTTTGACGCTACTATATATTTTATGTGTGTGTGCGTGTGTGTGTCTGTGAAAATAAAAAATGTAGTGGTACACCTATTCTTATCACACTTTGATGACGACACCTAAACGTTTAAACCTTCTTTTGCCAGAAGCTGTACCATTTACTGCCCCACACTTGGCATTGCCCCCAGCATCTGTGTGTGGGGTCACAAACCCCAAATTATAATTAAGAAATATGAGCATATTTTGAATGTCTCACCAGATATGTGCACATTTAGTTAGAGGAGGAATCTTCATCGCAAGCTTCTACTAAATAAATGTTCGAGAAGCAAAATGTCACCCTGTTGTCATAGCAACCTTGATCTGGACCTTCTGCAACCGTTATCATACAACCCAGGTAATCTGCTGGGGATTTCCACTAAGTACATTTCAAATAGTATGCTCTTGTATAGCCTTAAAATCTGCCAGCTTTTGAAGGTGCAGTCCCACTTTGGACCAAAATGAACCAATGCTAGTGACAGAATTAAGTAAACAAATTGGTTGATTGACATTTCCTTTTTTTTTTTTTTTAAATAGGTATTTTCTTTTATTTAGTTCATAAGTGTGTTAAGACATGGGAGATGTTTGATTTTTTTTCTTTTCTTCTGGCTGCTCTGTTGGGTGATATCGTCATTAGTGCCCACTCATTGAACTGCAATAATGGCGTTTCTGTGTAAAACTCGCAGTATCACACGAAAATGAACCTCTCCTTATTCATTACACACTGTGATTGTCAAAAAAATAACATCACACACACACACACACACACACACACACACACACACACACACACACACACACACACACACACACACACACACACATAGTATATGGCAGGATGTCCTTGTGGCCGGGTCAGGACAGTAAGACGCTTAGACAGTGGGTTAGGCTTAACTGCAGTGGTTTAGAATCAACAAAACAACGAAATAATAGCCACACTGTCCCTTTAAGAAAATAAAACATAATATAAAACCATACTCTTCTTTAGGAGACTGACTATACAGCATGTCCCTCTCTAGTTTGCTGGCCTGCAAAACTTGTTACCAGCCCAAAACACACTCATGTATAGAGATGTAATATATACAACAATATCAAAGCCCTTAGGCTGGGGCCATGGTACCGCAGACCATGCGGAGTCGTTCACATGCTAAGCAAACAGATTGCCTTGAGGCAGTTTTCATGTTCATGCAGCGTGCAGGTGCGTCCGCATGGAAGCAGGAGGGGGCGCGCATTGCTTGCATGAGAAATCAGTTAAACTGATTTCTCAGCTCGACAGACAGGTCACGTGAGCAGTTTCCCCAATGAGGCCGACCATCTCCGTGACGTCACTGGCACGCCATCAGACATTCCCACGGTGTAAGGAATCGGGGAGCGTGTCCCCCATGGCGCACTCCCTCCTTACCTGATGTCTCGCGCAGCCCCGCTGTCCTTACAGTGCACGCGCGCTCCCGCAGGAGCTTTTCTGACGTTGCGGAGTCTAGCACCACCCCCCACTTGCGATGCACATCAATGTCACGCGCCACGCACACGTGATGCGTGTGCACCGCTCCCAAGCTGCGTGTCAACTCTCTTCATTATGCCAACCTGTCTCCTGTGTCTCTCCTCCTATCCGTGCTTTGCGGAGGCCACGCCTCTACTCCGGCCCCTCTCTCATTGGTCATGTTCTCCCATATACAGTATGCTCAGCTGTGCCACTTGCACTTTGGCTGAGCATAGTTCCAGTTAGCGCTGTTCTCCCACTTCCTGGTTCCTTGTCCGGCCTTGCCTTGTCTCCTAGCTCCTTGTTTCAGATTGACCTCCTGTGTACCGACCCAGATATTACCTTGGACTCTGCACTTCTAGCTCACCGACCCAGCTTACTTCTGACCTTCCGCATCTCTCCAATTCTGACAACAGTTTACGGACCTCTATGCTCCTTCTGGCTCCAACCCCTGACCATGGCTTAATGGACACTGACCATTCTACTGGCTCCTACCTCAGATCTCGGCAAGTACCTAACCATTCTACTCTCTCCAATCCTGACCCGGCTGCCTGACCAGCCGCACTCCAGAGTTGCCCCAGTGGCTTTGGGTGACGTTTATAACCATTCCCACCTCAGTACCAGGGTCCCACCTTGTCTGTGGTGAGCACAGCATTACACACGGACGGCGACCATACCATGGCCAAAAAACGCACCTGCTTGAAGCGGGTGATTTCACGACCGCACACGCCTCCGCACGGTTGGAAGCACTATGGACCTGGCCTTATGCATAGGAATATATTATTAAGTCCTTATCTGTTATTGATGGCTTGGTCCCATGCGAGTCCAGGAAAATCCCTCTGGACACTGCAATACAGTTTTATTCCCTCTGCAGGGTTGGAACGCCAGGTTCCTTGGAGACAGGGCTGTGACTAGGAGCTTGTTGGTCATCGTGACAATCCGTTTTCTGGGTGGGAGTCCCAGCTGGTCCCAGCAGACCCTGCAGGCCTGGGAAAGCAGATCAATCTCTCCACTCTCTTGGTTGGGAAAAATTAATCAATCTCTCTTGTGCAGGCAACTTCCTGCCTTTTAAATCCCTCTTGATATTGGAGTCTAGCCTGCTTAATTAGCTGTGTCTACCCCAAACATTTTTTCATTCCCTTACTTATTAGCCTGTACCACCTCTGCCGTGAGGCTTTTCCATGAATCCACCACTCTTTCTGGTAAGTGCTTTCTCACATTTCCCCCCTTAGGCTGCCACCCTCCAGTTTCACAGCATAAACTCTTCTTCTACCATTTCTCTCTCTCTCTCTGGGATATGCTTCTCTTCCTTACCTTGTTGAAACCATTGATTGTTTTACAATTTTCAATCCTATCCCCCTTCTCCTCCAAGCTGTACATACTCAGGACTTGTCTACCTGACTATATCTGCCAGCAGTTTTACATTATGAATAAAAAAAATAAACAAATTTTTACTGTTGTAACCAGACACAAAACAAGTTATGGTGGGTAAAAAAAGTGACAAAACCCATCCACCATACATGGTACAGCAAATACAAATACTATTTGTGAGCACATTCACGTCTCAGACAGGTCTGCAACCCTGCCTTTCCCCATTATATCTTAGCATTCAGTGCTTTCACTGCAGCCAGGGATTATGGGTAATGACATGGAAATAAGCACACAGTATCGGCGTTTGCTTCTTGTCCATTTTAACATGGACCCCTGTAAGCTTATTTCTAACTATATGTGCACGTACATTCATGAAACACTGCATTTATAAACGTTCTTACAGTAGGAAAGCAGTGTAAAAACACTACTTTTCAAGTGGGTGAACCAGGTTCAAATCAGTGCAGCTCTCCTCGTGACATTGGGCAACTCAAATCGGGACATATTTATTAAGCTGTCTTCTGCCATAAGCACAGATGTGGAAACCGGTCCCATTTGGCTGGCAATATTTCAGTGCTAATTTTT
The DNA here is from genome assembly GCA_036426205.1 of Ascaphus truei. Classification (NCBI taxonomy): domain Eukaryota; kingdom Metazoa; phylum Chordata; class Amphibia; order Anura; family Ascaphidae; genus Ascaphus; species Ascaphus truei. Next base: position 25,512,526 of record CM071575.1, on the reverse strand, counting down.
GAAACGCAAATCACAATTTCCAAACAGCTGTCTGTGAGTAGGTTTACTGGCTATGCATTTTTTTTTTTTAACACAGGCTGTGCGGAAAAGCTGTGTAATACGGCAGGCATAAGCTTATAGGGGTCAATGTTAACCTGTATGAGAAGTAAAGAATGACACACTGTGCTCAATTGCATGTCATTACCCAGAATCCCTGGCTGTACTGTTTGCTAAGCGATAATGGGGAAAGACACGGTTGCAGACCTGCCTGAGACATGCAAAGGCATCACAAGTGATATTTTTATTTACTGTACAACATATTTGCACATTTTTTTTTGCAAAAAAATAATCAATTTTAGTTACAATGTTGTTATTTTTTTTTTTAAGTTGTGATCCTGTTTACAAACCTTTGTGAAAAAGTTTGCACATCTCTAGCCATAAGACCATATTCTGTCACTGGAAGACTCCTTACAGTTCTCATTCAAATCAATGTAATGGAGTAAGCATAATAAATATAGGCCTGTGTAGTAAAGATTGGTAGCCAGCTATATATGGAAACTAACATTTAATTTATGGGTCTCTGAAGTATAGAGCAGTGCATAGAACAGCTTTAAAATTCAGCATGTTCATGTTCAGGGAGGGTTATCATTCCCGCCCATTATCTATTCTTCAAGAATAAAAATCCAAATCTGTATTTTAGATTTATAAATCCCTATACGCCCCCATACCTACAATACTTAAATGGCACCATGTGCTTTGTTTAAATGAAGTTAACACAGATAACAATAAAATCCTGCTGTTATGAGAACATTGAGAAGATTATATGGTTTGAACAAGGTATAATTTCATGTTCTGATGTGCAAAGTATCCCACAGTAAAAAAAATCTTCTGGTTTATATAAATAATTCTTAGCAGAAGATCAAAAGAAGAGTGTTTTGAAGAGGTTAGTCAAGTCATAATATAATGTAGAGAAACACATGGCTATTTTAGTCTTGTTTCTATGAAACCTTCACACAGTTCTTCGACTTCTCCAAAGGGGCCAGATCAGAAAAACCTTTAGTAGAAGTGCCACAAGCTTATTGTAATGTACAGATGTAGCACAATTTTGCATTGCCGTGACGTTTCCAGCCCGATCAGATTAACGCTGTGGGTGTCCAATTCCAGATCACGGCAGACACTGTCCCAGTGCTGCAGACTTTAGATTTTTCGTCCGTGGCACTGGTGACAGCTTAAAAATACTTACCTTGGAAAGGGTGATGGTAGCAGCTCTGTCTGGACTAGTTGGGGCTAACATAATGGCAGCTTACATGTCCAGTGTCCTGCAGGCCAATAGAAATCTGTGATGTCATTCCTTGCGGCTTTCTATTGGCTCATGCAACGTGGGACATTTAAACTGTGCAGAGATACTGGCAGCACCTATGAAAATAATTATCTCTGGAGGCAGGGGGTCCCCAGAGCGGAAATTAACACGGTGCAGCTTGACACCCCCTACTTCAAACCTACCCAAAATCGGCGTCCTAGTGCGAGAGTGTGGATGTCAGGATCCGGGTACTCCGTCGTCACGGAGTTGCATAGCTGCGGAATGACCTCGTCGCAACGCATTTCGCGTCAGAATGACGCTTTATCAGGGGGTTGGTCTTCACTGTCTCAAGGCTTTAAGTACTAAAGCAAAAAATCGTACCCACGAGCTTATTGGGGCACTATAATGTTTATTCTAATTCCTCCAATCAGTTGCTAAACTTGCTAAATAGAAGGGAAACAATTGCAATCACGTAAAGCTGACATAACTTACGATGCATCCAATCAGCCTGTTGTCCTTAACCCCTTACACACACAGACGGCATGTATGTAACAGTAGGGTACCCTCCTTGATTAATTCACAAGTTGATTTTAAATAGACAGCAAAACTAACATTATTTACTTTACTGTATTTCTCATTCCATCTTAAATAGGTGAACTGCTCCATGACTTCCAATTAAAAAAAAAAAAAAGAATACAATATTTCATGAAAGAATGCAGAGAAATAGGTTGGTATATTCACTGAAAATATATGTTTTATACATAACATCTAATGATGCTTGGTAGAAAGTAATATACATGTACACTCTTTCTTTCTCTAGTATATACTGTAAGATAGCGAGGCAAGACCAGTGAAGTCTAAAGCAGTAATATGTAGCATTATACCAATCTGTACACCTTGCTGCCTTTATTGTAAACTTAAACCACCTATTTTCTGGCTCATCTGACATTCAATTATCCTGTTAACCTTTTCCCAACAGTGAAACTCTGTCGTAAAAACTGCAGTTAAGCTTCATGGAGAAAAATGGGCTTGTGCAACATATTCGTGTGCTGTCTTTGGAGAGATGGAGATCGCTGGTAATATAATGTGTGTATGAGAAGTTACTGTATACAACGGGAGTTATCAACCTGTCAGTGGGAATGGGTCAAAAAAAGGATATGAGATGCATTGTAAAGGTAACGTCAAAGGCATGGTTGATTTTATATATATGTAGAGGTATCTCTACCGTGTTAGCCAAGCTTAATAATCAAAAATGAATAGACGATACCGTTCTGTGGCTAACGAAATGCTTTTATTTGTTCGAGCTTTCGATATACACTGATCTCTTCTTCTGGCGGTGTTACTATGGATAAATACATATAACAAAATATAATGCCGCTCTCCACCAATAGGGGATAGTGTAGAGGATAGGGTGCATACAGGATATGAAGATACATATACAGAGGGGGATGGGGTACAAAGAGAGTAACCCAGCAAGAACCTATTTGCACTCGCTTATCTCAAATAAATGGTTAGGAGTAATTTAATCCTTGGGTGGAGCCCATACACCATTTAATAATTGTGTGATACTACTATATATATACATAGGAGGCACCTTATACGCTACCCTCTGTCCCCACCTACCCCCTGATCAATTTTTAACCATTAGTCGTTAAGTGTCTTTGCATAGATGTTGAATAAAATGTTTTATATGTATTATTAAATGGTGTATGGGCTCCACCCAAGGATTAAATTACTCCTAACCATTTATTTGAGATAAGCGAGTGCAAATAGGTTCTTGCTGGGTTACTCTCTTTGTACCCCATCCCCCTCTGTATTACTATGGATAAAGCAAGAAAGGTTTTTACTTAAAAACAGTGCATCTGGGAATGTATCTGTGACTGAAGCCTATCCCTCCCCCCTGTGCAGTATGCAATTTATGACTTGAAGTGTTAAATGGTCCCTGAATGTTAGTGATGTAAGAGTGTGTGTGTGTGTATGTATGTATGTATGTATATATGTATCCCTATGTACCAATAGGGACCACATAGTATCTACACACATTAATAGTAATGCCACACCCTCTTACATTTCTACACCTTCCCACATCATTGGTATACACTCCCACACACCTTTTGTAAAGCGCTGTATACACTGTGGGCACTTTATGCATTTATATTTACACACACACACACACACACACACACACACACACACACACACACACACACACACACACACACACACACACACACACACACACCTAACATTTAGGGACCACTTAACACCTTAAGTCATAAATCGCATGCTGCACAGGGGGGAGGGATAGGCTTCAGTTGCAGATACATTCCAAGATGCACTCTTTTTAAGTAAAACCCTTTCTTGTTTACCCATTGTAAAACCTCCGGAAGAAGAGATCAGTGTATGTATGTATGTATGTATGTATGTATGCATGTATGTATGTATGTATATATATATATGTAGCATTGGTGCCCCTCGGCCACCAGAGACCCCCCTCCTTTGTGTCAGCGCGGTCGCGGGTGCCGTCGGAGGCAGCGACGGACCCGCCGGCTGTTCACAAAGGTTTGGGCCAGTGCAGGGAGCGCTCGGCGTCCCTGGAGCTCCGGCGGCGCACCCGGCTAGCGGGGGCCGACATGACAAGTTGCGCGAGCGTGCGCGGGATCACGCATGCGCAGAATTAGCTAGAGAGTCACGGCAGCCCTTAGAAAGTCGCGCGAGTCTAGGGACAGCAAGGGAGAGTTTGCGGCGGCCATTGCAGCGTCGCAAATGCGAAGTAAAGATCGCGCACGCGGTCCCCATAGGAAAGAGCTGTGCCAAGGACTACAATTCCCAGCAGCCTCTGGGGACTGCCCTTTCACCCTGGTCACAGGCAGCATTGAAGCCAATAGAGCTGGCAGATTCTCATGCTGCAGAGTTGCAACAATGTTGTGTGCAGACAGGGTTTTTGTCAGTTGGAGCTGGGGAGCTGTGAGGGAAGGAAGGGTGCAGAGAGCAAGTGCAGCTCCTGCATCGAGTAAGGTCCCCCACATCCCAAGTAATGCCCCAACTCCCCACCAGGTTAGTGGGTAAGTGCTGAGGGATGGCTCAAGATAGGGACGCTGCCCTTAGTGCGTGTGATTGCTGTCTTGTCAGGGTCACGGCTGACAGTGCTGTGAGGCCTGACAAGAAGGCATAGTGTTAGCGTGCAGCAGGTTTGCTGTACGCACTCCGCAGGTTGCAGTGCGTGGCTGCGAGTGCAAGTTCTTAGTTAAGTCAGGACTGGGAAGAGTTAGGGGAGTGGGGCAGGCTATTAACCCCTGTAGGCCCATAGGAGTTTCCCCCTAAGCCATCAAGGTTGCTGTGCTGTAGGGACGGCCTATAGTACAGTATTGTCCCCGTAGTTATGAGTCAGTTAGGGACTCAGCGGGCGCTGCGCCTCCGTGCATCGAGGTGGGCGCAGGTCATCGTTGCGGCTGCAGCAGTTCTCCGGGTGGGATCGTCCTGGAGGTGGTTCCGGTGTTCTTCTGTCGCCGGATCCTTTGTGAAGTGTTGCGGATCCGAGTACGGGAATGTTCGGGCAGGTACTATCAAATCCACAAATGCACCAACGGGCCCTTGGTTTAATAGTGACTGCGCAGTCACCCATTGCCTCTCTCTGCAAGAGTGCGGGACATTGGGTGGGGATTCCATGGACACTGGGTGGGATCACTTGGTGTTGGGGAAGCGTCCTGCGCGACGCCATAGTCCGTCTCGCCTCTAGAGAGGGACACCCGTTATTCAGTGTGATTCTATTTGTGTTGTATGCTGTTTCTTATGTTCCCAAGTAAACGTTCTTAGTTACTATACAAATAGGTGTGCAAGTTATTTGTACGTGTCCTGCGAGGAACCACTCCCCCTATGGTGGGAGCCATCGCAGGTGGAGGCGCTGCACCGAGTACGCGGTTACTCATAGTATCATATAATTGCCCGGGTTCCCCGTGGCGGAAGCTCAGCCCTCCTGCGAGCCAACAGGTAAAGCACCACACCTGGTAACACCGTATGTTCTCCGCACCCACACCATATCTTTGGTGTGGTGTGCCTTTAATGTGGGTGTTTTTTTGTCTCACAAATGTCATGATGGTACAGTATATGTTCCTATTTTCCTTTCTGTACCCCATAAATATTAAAAATAAAACGTATCAAGAAAAAAAGTTAGCGTTTTCGTTATTTCTATGGTTAATATAAGGGGGCTATTTACATGATCGTAAAGCTTAATTCACCTTTTTTGATATGGGTTACAGACTATCTATATGTTTGAATTCGTGGGTTGCTTCACATAAAGATTTGAATGGAGCTCTGGGGATATACTGCTCATGAATGTTGGTCCTCGTATTTATCACTTGAAGTGCTTCAACCTTTGCTAAACTCTTATCCCTTGCTGGATAAACCTGACTGCCAAGTTTTAACAACTTTTGTCCAGAATAACATTTTGAGAGTGAAGTTTTAATTGTTAGGACGTTCACACACACAAGTTGCTGTAACGCTCCTTGCCGCGCTTTAAAGTGAGTTGTACAACAATTGTACTAGTACAATGGCTTGTCTTAGGCCCTCATACCTTATCAGGGTGGCTGGAATCATGTCAGACTGGCGGTGGATAACTGATGGAATATTGATTGTCACCAGGAATTTGTTATAGTATAACCAGGAGCTCATTCAGTTCCTTATACACTTTAATTGGTGAACAACCATTTGTACTCTTTAATTCTTCCCTAGGTAATACCTTACTCTCTCATGCGTGCGGGTTGCTTAGCCTTATTGCTTTTACATATAATCTTAATAAAAAAAAGAAAAAAAGGTGCGCAAACCCAGTAGGTGCAATATGTAAAGTTGTTAATGCTAAAAACACAGTGTAAAACACTTTACAAATGTAAGTAGATAAGGGCACATACTAGGATGGTTAGATCCGTGACTTCAGTAAAGCTGGGATAAGCCTCAGTTCCCGTCTCTGCATGAGAGAGCCTCAGTCCAGACACCCCTCCTCCAGAGTTCGGCTTAGCTCCATCTCCTGCTTCGGCTCAGGGTCCGTGCTCCGCTCAAACACGCAAGCCCAGCTAGAGTAGATGGAAGGAAGGGGAGGAGAAGGGGGTCAACCGTGCGTTTGTGTCCTGTGTCATCACTCCGGGGGGTTGGGCTGTAGGGCTGGATGATTACTGTCATCGGTTCAGTCTGACTAATGATCCATACTCAGGTCCTCCTGCTAATGCTTCACAATTCAGCAGCGTTGGTTTAAGATACACGCGATGCTACGCGTTTATCGAGAACACCTTTCTCTCTGTCAGAGCCCCCTTAAACGGTTTAGATGAATCTAGCCCTTTGGGTTATATAGAGAGATATTTGTCATACAGTCAGTGTAGCTTTTTTAAATGTATTTTTTAGGGTAATTAGAGTTTTATTTATTGGTGCATATCTCTCTATCACCACAATCTTCTTCCCCTTTTACTTTATTCTTTAAAGAAATAGTGTTTTTTATTGGCCTTTGATATACACACTTCAGCATAGTTTTTTCCTTTATTAATTTTCTTGTCTTTTTTATTTATTTATTGTATATATTTTCTTTTCTCCTTCTCCCACTTCTGTGAGTTTATCATGTCTAATATAATTAGACAAATGTACATCGTTTGTTTTTCTTTATAGTTATGGGAGATTGGCAGGTGCTATGTAGTTGTGTGTTGTGTAGTTATTTGTGTTTGGGTGTTTTGTGCTCTCTCCTAGGTCATTGGTGGCAGCTTGGGGTCTCCTTGGTCTCTTAGAGAGCTCCAGTGACTCTGGAAGTTCCTAGGACGCAGGGTTGGTCCCTCTGACGTGACTTCCGGTTACGGACACCAATAGCGACATTGTTATGTTTTTCTTCGTATAGAGCGTCCCACAGCTAGGTTGGCGAGTGGTGATCTACTCGATTGTTCCTGGGACGGTCCGGCTAGGACTGGTAACGCTCGCTGAGATTCTCGTTGTATCGCTGATTCACTGTTGCCACTAATACGGCGATCAAATTTAGGTATTGAGATAATGTGTATATAAGTGTGTGTGTTTTTTATCGGGGCATACTCTTGGACAAAGGGTTAGCCGAAACGCGTCAGAGTGGTGGTTGTTCCTTTTAGTGTCTCCCCTAGTCGCTCAATAAAGTCTTTTTAACCTATGATGTGCTGTTCCTGCTATTTGCCACTCTGTGATCCACTTGTCCTCCCAGGGCTGTTTTTCTGATCTTCAATCATTTGGATGCACGCTGTATACGGATATACCTCTGTTCGTTTCATAAATTCCATACAACAGTGAGGTACTGGGTAGTACTTGGCTGGCTTGCTTATGATGTGTCATCTATATGTTTCTGTGATCCTTATCTTGAGTTGGTTGAGTGAAAGGTAAAAGTGGGGAAAGAGACCTCTGCCATTGGTATTTGTGTCCCACCTAGTTATATACCCTAATCCCATCTCTAGGTAGTTTAATCTATTATTACTTGGCGGTGCACGTATTCAATGCACTATAGATTTGGATGACAACCCATGTCATTTCATATCAACAAATACATTGGAACAGTTTTCATTTAGACTTGATACCCAGGTATAAGACTACTGATATCCTTTACATATGGGACTTATTTATTTATATGATTCCCTGCAAAATATTCTGTTATGTTGCATCCATGATTGTGACTTCATGGTACTGTCTTTTCCATGTTAGTTATTCTTGACTGATCACTGGAACTGTGGATCACTTTCCCGGCTGCAAGGTACTGGTGCCTCTCGTTAAGCACTCTGTTTCTGACTCCAATAGTGGGCCTCTCAGCTAGGCCGCTCTGATTAGATACTCCAGGGGTAACTAGTTGTGATAGATCTTTATTTCACATAGGCTTCCTTGTAGTAGGAACCTGTTAGCTTCTGTACTTCCATGGCTATACGGAGGCTAACTGTTAGTGCACTTTCCCTAACTACAGTACAAAAGAACAGAGACTGGATATTAACCACTATACATTAACTTAACAAGGCAACAACAATACTTATTCACAGTGGAGGGGCTGTCTCCAACTTTCCACTCCTAGGAAACCTGAGGTGATTCAGAATTCTTTCAGTCTCACAATATTACACTGATGTGATGTCACTGGTCACATGCATCTGGTGGTATGGCTTCTTACTGCTGAATTCACTCCATACCAGTGTTGGAGCGGTGGGAGAGGGGGGACTCGGAAGCCCACACAGATAAACCCACTTTCAAGGCCATTTACCCATTAATACAATAGGTAAGTTTACCCAGAGGGGCTTACATTGTCTAATATTACAGTAACAGCCTAAACAACTTAAACAACACGTTGTTGAACCAGACACCTGTGCAACAAAAAGGATCACAGGAGATACAAGAAATATTTGCCGAATTTGGCTATGCAAAGCACAGCTAAATTAGCATATCTCAGGTGCGCTCCATTTGTGTGCATGAGGCATCTCTCCACGTTTTGTATAAATGGGTGTGTTTGTGTGTGTATATAAACAACTTTTTAGACTTTAGCAAAAGAAGCCTCTCTCTGACGTTGTTGTTTGTAATTTCCAGCCCCCCACAGATCATGACTGGTTGCACAGCCCAGTTGTGCTGCAATATGGTGGTGATGGTAAAGGTCCCGTACTTCCCCGTGGGCCATACGTAATCGCAGCTATAATCATCTGTCGCACCGTTCCTACAGTATAGCCCTCATGACATAGTCCTTTAAACATCGCGAGGAGGGTTATAGGTTTGTAATTATTAGGGACAGCATGGGTGTTCCCAGAACTACCATTTCTATTTATTTTTCTAAAGGCAAATCTCATTTAATTAGATCTCTCGCTTCACAGATGTTTCTCTCTTAACACATTGTTGGTGATGCTCTATTATTTGATCTCTGATCAAGACTACAGCTCACGTAAAGGTTTTACGAGTTGTCATTAATTCAGGTACCTATGCTCTTGGTGTCATCCCTGGATTTGTCACGCATATTACAAAAATAAAAGTGTCTCTTCCAAACTCCTTTTTGGATAAATTGTGAGCCCCTTTCCATATTGGCCTAAGGGTAACTACGCGGGCAACGTGCTGCTGCGGTACTGTTTGCTCCCCAGAAGGCTCTAAACTTCGCCTCCGCCGTGGAGCCTGGGGTGAGCTCTTTTCTACTGCGTGCAGACGCCTCACCTCTGAGGGATCTCCAGCAGTTGGCGGTTTTATAACGACCCCACGAAACCGATATACAGAATAAGTAATACAACCACCAATGTATATCACTAAGGTTTGACTGTAAACATATTACACAGATAACATAATATACTGTACCCCACGGTATGAACCCAGTGCCCAACACGTGGTGGTTCCCCCAAGTACTGAAGTTGTGTGGCACCAATACCTCCCTGTGTTCCTGCCCAGAAATTCCAACTCAAGTTGTGAATGGGTATGCGGCTCCCAGTGGATTAGGTGCACATGGGTACCTGCCTAGGTACTTCCAGTATCCAGGTGCTGCTTGGCGTAGTGAGTTGGAGGGATCCCACCACAGCGGGACCTCCAACACAAAGTCCCCTCTCTCCAATGGATCTGGATCACTCCTTAACTTCATATTTTTCATTTCATATGGATACAAATGCCAGTTCAAAATACTTTCTGTTCTTTTTTCCAGTTTCTCTACACATTGCCAAATAGCTGCAGGATGGATGTGGGTTTGTATATCTATTGTATATACTGATTGGGATGGCTTACCAGCCAATAAGATTTAAGAGTTTTTAAATATTGTATACATCTAGTACTAACAGTCTTTGTGCCTCTGTAGCTTTCTGTTCCAGCTTCCACTTGCTGTGACTGTCTTCTTGCTTTTAGCACTGAAAAACAATATCAAGGTTGCTTCTCCTAGTTCTCATTCAGGCACTTCTGAACACCATGAGGGTTTTACAAGCAGCAAAGCATTGGAAGGAGAAAGTTACACTTTTTTTTTCCCCAAAAAAACATTTGTATTTTATTTTGTTTAATTTTTAAACATAATGAGCAGAGGGTGGTACAGAAAAAAAAAGGGAGAGAGAGAGGGAGATGGGGACATAAAACATACACCTAGAGACTTATTAAGCTTCTGTTCGTTTACGGACATATAACCACTGAGAGAGCTTGGAAGAAAAGGGGATGGGAACAGGGAAACAATGGAATGGGATTGTAGATAGGACCACATCCAGTAGCGAAGTTGGAATGGCATGGACAACAAGATGGAGAAAAACATTAAGGTACAGGCTGCTTACAGCTTTCCCAGGCTGCCCTCGCTCTCTCACTCCCTCTCCCTCTGTCTCACTCACCCTGGTCCTCATCTCACTTGCCACTCCCTCTTCCACTGTCTTATATACTCTCCTCTTCCGCTCTAACTCCTCCACTCTTCCCTCTCTATTACACTCCCCACACCCAACTCTACACCCCCCTCTCTCACTCACTCCCTCTCTCTCCCGATTTCTTCACCCCCTCGTTCTCAGCAATGCCCCCCTCCTCACAATCCACTCTCTGAATCTCCCTACCTCTCAAATCCCCCTCTCACACTTAATCCACCTTCCCTCCTCACACTCAATTTCCCCATCTCCCACTCAATATACCTCTATCTTGGCTTTCGCTTCGGGCCCAAACATCTGGCGCCGATTGGACAGAGTTTGAGGTGAAGGCCTCACACCGTTGGGGAGATCTGGGGTTCAGCGCCACAGAAGGTGGCCTGCAGCGATATGAAATTAAGAAGTTGGATCCGACCTGGCCTTGTCCAAACTTTCAGAGCCATGCTAATTAGGCTAGTAGCCAGGCACAGTTGTCCCAATTCTCCCCCCTGTCCACAGCACTGTTAAGATATATAATTAGATGCAGAAGAAGTAAAGAAAGAAAGACAGGAACATATAAAGTGAGAGTGCCCGTAAACACAATCCTAGATAAAAACAAGTAAGGATCTATCCTGGAGTATTTAACCTCTCTATTCAGTCGGTTTCCCAGACTCTATTAAAATTTGTGGAGACTATTCATAAGGAAACCCGTCAGTTTTCCATGAGCACCAATATGGTCAAACCTCTTTGGATTTGGAATGCTATGGGAGGAGGAGAAATGCAAATCTAGTGGCTATATATAGGTGTGAATAGTTAATTTTTTAAAGGACTGGGGATCTTCTTAGGTGACGCGATGATTAGAGTAACCATGGATCCATGGGACCCCAGTCCTCACCACTTTTCCAATAAGACACAAAATCTATTCCAAAACCTAGCAAATTGTGGGCAAGTCAACAGAATCAAAGATACATTTTTTAGTTACAAGCAAACGCCATCTTGTGAGCACAACTTCTTCCTGGCCATCCATGACAACGTCCTTTCCTCACTGCTAGGCATCCTCTCTAAATTCCCTTAATTAAAACAATGTTCAATATAAGGGTCACCTATAAATTATATGTAACCCTACCTGCCCGGGCTTACATCACAGTTGACTATCTACATAGCTTTGCTCAGTAACTCATACCTTGTTCAGGGTGCTAAATTGAGAATCTGGGTGTATATAGGTGAAGGAATAATAAAGATAGTAGTAGTACAAAATAAGCTCTTTTAACAGTCGTTGATAAGCTCTTATTCTCAGACATACCATCTCTATTCACAGTTCTGATATATTTACAGTAGTTGTTGTACTATTTGTCTATCCTGGGTACCCTCATCCTAATACGCTAGGGAGGACTTATACTGTTTCTCTGTGGGTTAGGTTAATCATCCCTCTTCTGTATATCATCACAAACTGTCCCATTACTAGTGAGCTCATATGGGTTGGCCGACTTCTTTTCTCACATCCATATCCCGTTACAGTGCCCTGACTGCCACATTGGGAATACTGGGTCTGAGTTAGCTACAGACCTTCGATTTGGATGATCGACTGTGCCCTAAAGTTCTTTATTCTGGGGAACCCTTTTTGGGCACAGGCTTCCTTGATTGAACAAATAGGTTCATCATGGCCATTTGCTACAGACATTAATAGGTAGGGACTTTTTCTAACATAGACACCAAATGGGGATAGGTCAATCTTGGTACACATTATCATAAATGGAACATTTGATTAGTAACAAGAGTCTCTTCAACTGTAACTCAGAGGATGCTAAGTTCAAGAATATCAGGGGAGCTATATATACCCCGATGGTGAGTCACCTCTCCTAGACATTAAGTGTGCATGGCTTCTTATCTGCCAAAGTCACTCTATATCATGTGATGGGAGGGGACATTCCTCAGAGTGAGCCACCCGAGTACCCTGATTAAGGCTGTTAACCCCTTACACTAACTAGAATCCCCAGAGGGGCTATACAATACTATACTTTACAATGTACATATCTCCACACAAAAAAATCATTTCAAATTTAATGAGCAGGAAAAAATTAAAGAGGTGAAATCAGATACACGTACTGCACAGAAAAATATTTAAATATAAAAATACAAACAAGAAAAAATGAGAGAGAAGTATTTTCGGCTTGCATCTTATAGGCATAATAAATATAAATGCACTTTGCTGAAATTGTGCTCAATGGATATCGGCTTGTTCTTTCGGGAGTGTTGAATAGGATGAGGTTATGAAATGCGGGAATTCCTTCTAATGGATGTGTAAAATTCTGGTGAGAATGGTAAAGAAAATACTTCATTAATAAACACTCTCCCTAAGGTTCCTAAGAATGTTTATTTGTAATGAGATGTCCTTCCAAAATGAAAGCAGATAAATATTGTTATTATCAAGGTTAGATTTGTTTATGGAAGCCAATTGACTGTTAAAAATGCTTTACAAACCGGTCTTTTTTGGCTGTATGTGTGACTGCACTTTAAAACATGTTATTGACGTAAACGAGGAAACTCTCTATGTCAAAGAGATTTAGCTAGCAGAAGTAGTAATTCTTAACTTTTACACTCTCAGAACATACCCGGAACATAAAAAAAAAATTAAAAAAATTAAGAGTGAAAGCAGCAAAATCTTTGCTATTAGCATGATTAGATTTATTTGTAAGAAGCCAATTAGATAGGTTAAATTCTTTATCAACGGTTTGCACCTTTTGCATCTTACATTAGTTATTTGGTCAGCCAACAAGGCCAGGCTTCAGGAAATTGACTAGTTATGAAAACTGGCGAATCAGATGATATGTGAACTCCCGCTTCATGTAACTTTAGGACGAATCAGGAGAGAAGCCGGAGGTGAGCAAAAAGGATGATTCCCCAGACTTATTGGCTGTGACACCCTTTAACTACATTTAATCATCTTCATTCCCAGGTGATGGTGGAGCTGAGCTAAGAATTCAAATTCTAGAGGAGGGGAGGTGAAATGAAAAGTAGCGATTCATACAGCTATGCCATAGGGGCAGCTCAGAGATAGTTACAGGAGGGGCAAGGGTGGCATCAACTGTACAGTATATGCACCCGACGAATGGGCTGTGCCCCCAAAAGTGTTACCAATTTGCACTGATTATGAAATCAAAGAAAGCATCAACATATATGTTTATTTTTGCACCACAATTGCTCTATGTAGTTGCTATTCAAATGTAACTGCAAGAGGGCAGGTACTATTTTATGGGTGTGTGTGCAGTACATGCAAAAATAATAACATACAGTAATTGCATTACCATAAGGTGAACATGTTTAAAGCTGTGAAGCATCCCCCACATCCTATCCAGTGTAAACGTCATTATTGTACAAAGGGGCCAGTACATATGTGAAGGTGCAAAAATAACAGGTGGGAGAAATGTCCAAGGTGCCGTGTTATCAGCAAAAGATATATACAGTATATATATATATTTATTTTTTTTCACATCAAGGTCTTGGCAATTGTTTTCTGAGAGATGTAAAAGTTCAAAATTAACTTCTGATCGCTAAATCTCTTTGGTCTTTGTTGATTCACCCAGCTAACTCACGTCAACACATCTTTTAGAGTGTGCAATCCCACAAGCTGACCAGAAAAAACCTTTGGAAAAAATGTAACAGTCTGTTGGTCTCAAAAACAAATGTAACCGTGTAAAGAGCAAATATGTATCTGCTTTTATTTTTGGGAAATTAATTATACTGTACAGTTGAATTTCTTATAGGTCTCTTATGTGGGGAAGGGTTATTTAAATCAAGTATTTTCTTTACCTAGCCTATATTATCAGAATGCCAATGAAAATAAGTGGAATGGGAGTGATTTGTGAGGGTGCTTTGCCTGTGCAAACTTTTGTAGAACGCATACAGTAGTGACATCAGACTAGAGGGAGCAGCGGAACTTTATGTCCATTTATGACACCCCTCTGTTTATCCTTCAACGGTTTTCAATCCAGGTGCATATATTTTTACGAGTCCAATTGTGTTTTTTTTGTACACCACCTCGTGTGGAACCGATCAAAAGCCTTTGCAAATCTAAGTAGACCACATAAAATGCATTACCCTGGTATAATTTCACTTACCTCCTCAAAGTAACAAATAAGGTTAGTTTGGCCTGATTACCCTTCCTAAATCATGCTGGATTACTAATAATTTTGTTTTCCATTAGGTATGCCTGAATATTAACCGTATTAAACCTTCAAGTAGTTTCCCTACTATTGGAAGTCAGGCTTACAGGTCTGTAATTCCCACTTGTGATCTAGCTCCCTTTTAAATATAGGCACCACACCTGCTTTACACCATCTTGTGGTACTGAGCCTATGGAAATGGAGTCCTTGAATATTAAATGTAATGTTGGCTATACTGAGTCTAACTCCTTGAGAACTTTGGATGTATGCCATTGGGGCCAGGTGCCTTATTTACTTAACAGACTTTCAAGACATTTCAAGTCTTTTTAATGATACAGACTAATGCAACATGTTTCGGGGGGAAATCACTCTTCATGTACAAATACATACAGTAGGTGTTCGTTGAAGAAGGGATTTCCCTGAAAACATTGTGCATTATGTCTGCATTATTAAAAAGACTGAAACTGAATGTCTATCTGATTCTAGTCACCAAGATTTTAAGTGCCACAGGATCTGTTCCTTTGAGTCTTTGGATTTTCAAGTATCTTCTGTACAAATGTTTTTAATGTCAGCAAAGATATAAAGTGTGCATGTAAAAGAGCCTACACCCTGTCTAAAAGGGCTTCAATGGAAAGCCTATATTGGTCTGAGGAATTCAGCAGGGAGCTGGTTAAGCAGCTAGAAAAACATAACCAGTCTCCACCTGGCTCTATCAGACTGGTAGAAAAGCCTCCGCTTGAATACAGGAGACTTGAGCACAAGGGACTGTGTTGCCACAAGAGACTCACAGAAAACATGTTCTGAGCACAGAAGACAGTGCTGCCAGCAAGACACCTGAAACCAAACCCTCTACATCCTGGACACAGCGGACCCTGGAACCCACCAGAGGGTGGCCCAACAGACACACATGGAGACTGACAGAACAGAAGAGCCCTTGCTTACAGGTACCTTTGTGGACGTTTGGGTAATAGGTTTGTAAGATGCCTATTCACCCAGCACTACAGATAGGGACGCGAAAGTGAGTCAGCCCTTACAAAGGGCTGGAGTTTTGTTTTTTTTTGCTTCTTCATAATGTATTGCTTAAAGCTATGGGCCATAATAAAACCATGGTTATTTTTCCCAATATAGTCTCCTGGTTGTTATACCTCTGCACGGTTCTCTAAGGCCCCGGACATGTTACCTGCTTGCTGGCGGAAGCGCGTGAGGCGCGCTCCCGCTCAGCACTAAGCCCTACAGTTGCAATTAGAGCGGCTTTAGTAGGGCTCACCTGCGCTTCTGTGCGCTTGCGGAAGCGCAGGTCTTGGGGGAATTTAAAATTACCCCGCTTGCCGCGAGACAGGCTCTGTCACGTGAGCGGTTCGCCCAATGACACGCCCGCCCCGGCCCGCCCCTGACGGTCTGTCCCCCTTTTGCCCCGACATGTCTCCTGGTGTGTGTGTAGTGTGTGTGTGTGTGTTAGAGCATGTGTGTGTAGTGTATGCATGTGTGTGGTGTGCCTGTGTGTGGTGTGTGTGGTCTGTTGTGATGTGGTGTTGTGTGTGGTGTGTGTGGTGTGTGGTGGTGTGTGTGTGTGTGTTCGTGTGTGTGTGTGTGCTGGTGTGTGTTGTGTGTGTGTGTGTGTGTGGGGGTGTGTGTTGTTGTTGTGCCTTTGTGTATGCTGTGTGTGTCGTGCATGGTGTGGTGTGTGTGCCTGTGTGTGGTGTGTGTGTGTGTGTGTGTGCCTTTGTGTATAGGAGTGTGGGGGGGTGAAGGTGGGGAGTGAAGCTGGGGGTGGTGGTACTTGTGTGATGTGGTGTGGTGGGGGGTCGGTGCCGGGGTGTGGGGGTGCGGTGGTGGGTGTGTGTTCATACGGGGGGGCGGGGGGGGGGGGGAGGGCGGAGAGGGGCGTGGGTCGGCGCTAGGGTGGGGGGGGGGGACCCGGTGATGCGGTGTGGGGGGGGGGGGGAGGGGGGGGCGGGGAGGGCAGGTGTGAGGGGGGGGGCAGGGAGGGGCGGGCGCGGGGAGGAGTGGGCTGGGGGGGGGCCGCCGGGTTGAGCGGGCTGTGGGGCGGGTTAGTTGGCGGTCACCTTGAGGTTCCATGGGGCTGTGGTGCGGGGGGGGTGGGCTCTTGGGGTGGGGGCGGGGGAGGTGGCGGCGTTGCTGTGTCTGTGTGGCAGGGGGGGGGCTGTTGTCGTGTTGGGGGGTGTGTCTATGAGCGCGGTGGGTTTGTCGGGGGTGGTCTGGTGTCGGTGGTCTCCCGAGTGGGCGGTCAGCTGAGTTGATGGTGTTCCGGCCCGCTTGTGGTGGAGCGGGTTGTGGGGGTGGTCGGCCTGGGTGGGTGGGGGGGTGGGTGGGTAAGTGGGTGGCTGACGGGGTGGCGGGGGTGGGGTGCGTGCTTGTGAAGTGTGCTTGTGTTTGTATAGTGATGCAGGTGTAGGTGTTGGGGTATGTGTGGTATTGTGTGTGTGTGGGTTGTGGGTGTGTGTGCTGTGGGGGTGTGTGTGTGTGTGTGGTGTGTGTGTTGGTGTGGTGTGTGTGGTTGTGCCTTTGGTGTGTGTGCCTTGTGTGTGTGTGGTAGGCTGTGAGTTGCAGTGTGTGTATGGCATGTGTATGTGTATTCATGTGGTGATGTATGAGTGTAGGGTGTATGCATGTGTTTTTATAATGTGTGCGTGAATGGTGTAGGGTGTCGACCTGTGGGTGTATGTGTATAGAAGATAGTGTGTTGGGTGGTGGCTGTGTGACGTTGGTGTGTATGGTATGTGTGTGAGTGTGTGTGTGTGTGTCGTGTGTGTGGGTGTGTGTGGTGTGTGTGTGGGGTGTGGTGTGTGTGTGGTGTGTGTGTGTGTGTGGCATTGTGTGTGTGGGATGTGTTATGCATGGTTGTGTGTGCTTGTTGTGTTGTGTGTGTATGGATGTGTGGTTGTTGTGTGCTTTGTGGGTGTGTGGGGTGTGTGTGTGTGTGTGTGTGTGTGTGTGTGGTGTGTGTGTGTGGGTTGGTGTGTGTGTGTGTTGTGGGTGGTGTGGGTGGGTGTGTGTGGGGTTGTTGTATGTGTGAATGCGTGAGTGCGTGCGCGTGTGTGGCATGCGTGGAATATATTTATCAAAGTTGCACAATGTTAATAGAATAATTTATTCTACAAATGTCTTTTTTTTAATTTTTAAAATAGTATATATATGAACACACACACACACACACACACCACACACACACACACACACACACACACACAAACACACACACACACACACCACAAACACACACCACAACACACTACAAGACACACAACAAGGTTCCCAGGACAGACATCTGACACCACACTGACAGCTACCAAGGACACACACACACAGTGATACCCGCCCCCCAAGCGCTTGCTGTCTCTCTGTAAGGACAGCAAAGAAGCTCCTGGGTAGACTGGAGCGGGCAGCAAGCGAGAGCGAGCAAGCGCCCAAACATGCCAGGCCTTATAGTGCATGGGTCTCAGCATGATGTTGCTAAGTTCAAAAGTAGGTGACATCACAAATACATTGTATATGCCAATTAGGTGCACAGTAAACAACCCAATAGGGGTGGTAATCCAGTGTACTACGAAAATGCAAAAAAGGATAGAAACCATACTCCAGAGTCTTGGTAAATAATCACAAGTGTACTTTTATGTAGGAGGGAATCAACGTTTCGATCCTAGTTTTGGTACTTAGGCCGGCAGCATTCCAGGTATGTATAAACAAGTCAGAAAGTTAGAAGAAGTTTAAAATGCCAGCCTAAGAATACATCCAGTGTGGCACAAAGCGAGCTGAGAGGAAGAATGTCTACTGGAGTCTGAGTCACTACCTTGCAAAGGATGGTGCTATTGGTTTTCTATATATTGTGGGGATAGAAACTACCCATTGAATGTCTGCTACACTTTTTGTGTTGACTGGTAATCAGCTGAGCTGACCAGTGATGGTAGTTAGATTGTTATTTTGTTTAGTTAGCCTCCTGAGTAAGTACAGTTTTATTTCGTTACTTTTCCTTAAGGGATTAAGTCGCCACAAGTGCTATTTGTTTTAAAATTGTGGACAAACTATCTGAAGTAAAAATGCTCCTGCTGCAAACTTGTCATTTCCACTGATCACTGGTGTATACTACTCAGGTCATCAATATCATTGCAAAAAATAATAAAAAAAGAAAAGGCTTCACACACATGCTGATGTTATAGAAACTTTCCAGCCTGTTAAAATCATTAATAGATTTGCAGTTCGAGGATAAAAAAAAAAAAAAGATTTGACACATGGATGAAATAGATTCAATAATAAGTCATTAATATGAACATGTTGAGATAAATGGTCTCTCCCCTATTTCATTTTGCATCAACTTGTTTATCGATGATCACATTGGAGTGAGTGCTAATAATACACTAAGTGAACCATGAACCATAGCTAAGAGAGAGCAGCAAAAATTGATGTTATCATTGATGCACTTAAAGGTTGGCAATTCCGTTAGTTGTGCAAATATTTATTGTTAACAAAACCTTAACCATGTAAGGTTAAACAAAGGGAAAAATAAGGACCGTAAAGCATAGCCATTTGGCTGTTTGTGGTTTCTTCAGAAATAAGAAAATTTTCTTATTCTCTAGATTTCTGTTGCTTGGTCAATTAGCTGTTTTACTCAACTACAAGCCCCACTTGTCCCATTCGATCCAGTAAAGAAAGGAAGGAATGAAAGCAAAGATAAAAAACAAGGGGGGCTTGCCTGTTTCAAAACCCCCCCCCCTTTGTTTTTTATTGGTTTTCAGCACACGTGATATTATGATAAAAGGGAGCGACATAAGAAATCAAAACCCTCCAAGTTCTGTTTACAAATTAAGTTAAGGATGATTAAATATATAGTATAAAATATATATAAGTATAATATATATGTTAAGGGTATTCCCCCCCCCCCCAATCGCAACACACACACACACACACACACACACACACACACACACACACACACACACACACACACACACACACACACACACACACACACACACACACACACACACACACACACACACACACACACACACACACACACACACACACACACACACACACACACACACACACACGCACACACACGCACACACACGCACACACAGGCACACACACACATGCATACACATACACACACATGCATACACACACACACACACATACACACACACAGGAGACATGGATCGGGGCAGAAGGGGGACAGACCGTCAGGGGGCGGGCCGGGGGCGGGCGTGTCATTGGGCGAACCGCTCACGTGACCAGCCTGTCTCGCCGGCAAGCGGGGGAATTTTAAATTCCCCCAAGACCTGCGCTTCCGCAAGCGCACAGAAGCGCAGGTGAGCCCCTACTAAAGCCGCTCTAATTGCAACTGTAGGGGCTCAGTGCTGAGCGGGAGCGCGCCTCAGCGCGCTTCCGCCAGCAAGCAGGTAACATGTCCGGGGCCTTAGAGACACGTGCAGAGGTATAACCAGGGAGACATATTTGGGAAAAATATACCATGGTTTTTATTGAGCCCATAGCTTTAAGCAATACATTTGAAGGAAGCACAGAAATAAACAAACATCCTAGCCCTTTGTAAGGGCTGACTCACTTTCGCGGTCCCTATCTGTAGTGCTGGGTGGATAGGCATCTTACAAACCTATTACCCAAACGTCCAAAGAGGTACCTGTAAGCAAGGGCTCTTTCTGTCAGTCTCCATGTTGTGTCTGTTGGGGGGCCACCCTCTGGTGGGTTCCAGGGTCCGCTGTGTCCAGGATGTAGAGGGTTTGGTTTCAGGGTGTCTTGCTGGCAGCACTGTCCTTCTGTGCTCAAGACAATGTTTCTGTGAGTCTCTTGCTGGCAACACAGTCCCTCTGTGCTCAAGAGATCTCCTGTAGTTCAAGCAGGAGGCTTTTCTACCAGTCTGATGAGCCAGGTGGAGACTGGTTAATTGTTTCTAGCTGCAATTAACCAGCTCCCTGCTGAATTCCTCAGACCAATATAGGCTTTCCATTGAAGCCCTTTTAGACAGGGGTTAAGGCTCTTTTACATGCACACTTTAATCTTTTGCTGACATTAAAAACATTTGTACAGAAGATACTTGAAAGGATCCAAAGACTCAAAGGAACAGGATCCTGTGGCACTTAAAATCTTGGTGACTAGAATCAGATAGACATTTCAAGTCTTTTTAATAATGCAGACATAATGCACAATGTTTCAGGGAAATCCCTTCTTCAGACGAACACATACTGTATGTATTTGTACATGAAGAAGTGATTTCCCCCCGAAACATTGTGCATTATGTCTGTATCATTAAAAAGACTTGAAATGTCTTGAAATGTCTGTTAAGTAAATAAGGCACCTGGCCCCAATGGCATACATCCAAGAGTTCTCAAGGAGTTAAGCTCAGTAATAGCCAAACCATTACATTTAATATTCAAGGACTCCATTTCCATAGGCTCAGTACCACAAGATTGGTGTAAAGCAGGTGTGGTGCCTATATTTAAAAAGGGAGCTAGATCACAAGTGGGGAATTACAGACCTGTAAGCCTGACTTCAATAGTAGGGAAACTACTTGAAGGTTTAATACGGGATAATATTCAGGCATACCTAATGGAAAACAAAATTATTAGTAATAGTC
The DNA here is from genome assembly GCA_036426205.1 of Ascaphus truei. Taxonomy (NCBI): domain Eukaryota; kingdom Metazoa; phylum Chordata; class Amphibia; order Anura; family Ascaphidae; genus Ascaphus; species Ascaphus truei. Next base: position 25,491,166 of record CM071575.1, on the reverse strand, counting down.
AGCATAGATTTAGGAAGGGTAGATCATGCCAAACTAACCTTATTTGTTACTTTGAGGAGGTAAGTAGGAAATTATACCAGGGTAATGCAGTTGATGTGGTCTACTTAGATTTTGCAAAGGCTTTTGATACGGTTCCACACGAGGTTGGTGTACAAAATAAAACAAATTGGACTCAGTAAAAATATATGCACCTGGATTGAAAACCGGTTGAAGGATAAACAGAGGGGTGTCATAAATGGACATAAATGTCTCGCTGCTCCCTCTAGTCTGATGTCACTACTGTATGCGTTCTACAAAAGTTTGCACAGGCAAAGACCCCTCACTCCCATTCCACTTATTTTCATTGGCATTCTGATAAGTAGGCTAGGGGTAAAGAAAATACTTGATTTAATAAACCCTTCCCCACATAAGAGACCTATAAGAAATTCAACATGTACAGTAATTAATTTCCCAAAAATAAAAGCAGATACATATTTGCTCTTTACACGGTTACATTTGTTTTATGAGACCAACAGACTGTTACATTTTTTCCAAAAGGTTATTTTCTGGTCAGCTATGTGGGATTGCACCTCTAAAAGATGTGTTGACAGTGAGTTAGCTGGGTGAATCCAAAGACCAAAGAGATTTAGCGATCAGAAGTAATTTTGAACTTTTACATCTCTCAGAAAACAATTGCCAAGAACCTTGATGTGAAAAAAAATAAATATATATATATACTGTATATATCATTTTGCTGATAACACGGGCACCTTGGACATTTCTCACCTGTTATTTGCACCTTCACATGTACTGGCCCTTTGTACAATAGATGACCGTTATACAGCTGGAAGTAGGGATGTGGGGGATGCTTCAGCATTTAAACATTTTCACCTTATGGTAATGCATGTACTGTATGTTACTGATTTTGCATGTACTGCACACACACCCATAAAATAGTACCTGCCCTCTTGCAGTTACATATTGAATAGCAACTACATAGAGCAATTGTGGTGCAAAAATAAACATATATGTTGATGCTTCTTTTGATTTCATAATCAGTGCAAATTGGTAACACGTTTTGGGGGCACAGCCCATTCGTCGGGTGCATATACTGTACAGTTGATGCCACCCTTGCCCCTCCTGTACATATCTCTGAGCTGCCCCTATGGCATAGCTGTATGAATCGCTACTTTCATTTCACGCCTCCTCTAGAAATTGAAATTCTTAAGCTCCACACATCACCTGGGAATGAAGATGAATTAAATGTAGTTAAAGGGTTCACAGCCAATAAGTCTGGGGAAATCATGCTTTTTGCTCACCTGCCGGCTTCTCTCATGATTCGTCCTAAAGGTTAACATGAAGCGGGAGTTCACATATCATCTGATTCGCCAGTTTTCATAACTAGTCAAATTTCCTGAAGCCTGGCCTTGTGGCTGAACCAAATAACTAATGTAAGATGCAAAAGGTGCAACCGTTGATAAAGAATTTAACTATCTAATTGGCTTCTACAAATAAATCTAATCATGCTAATAGCAAAGATTTTGCTGCTTTCACTCTTAATTTTTTTAATTTTTTTTATGTTCCTGGTAATGTTTCTGAGAGGTGTAAAAGTTAAGAATTACTTCTGCTAGCTAAATCTCTTTGACATAGAGATTTACCTCGTTTACTGTCAATAAATGTTTTAAAGGTGCAGTCACACATAGCAGGCCAGAAAAAGACCGTGTTGTAAAGCATTTAACAGTCAATTGGCTTCCATAAACAAATCTAACCTTGATAATAACAAATATTTATCTGCTTTCATTTTGGAAGGACATTCATTACAAATAACATTTCTTAGGAACCTTAGGGAGAGTGTTTATTAATGAAGTATTTTCTTTACCATTATCTCACCAGAATTTTACACATCCCATTAGGAAGGAATTCCCAGGCACATTTCATAACTCATCCTATTCACACTCCCGAAAGAACAAGCCGATATCCATTGAGCACAATTGCAGCAAAGTGCATTTATTTATTAATGCTATAAGATGCAAGCCGAAAATACTTCTCTCTCATTTTTTCTTGTTTGTATTTTTATATTTAAATATTTTTTCTGTGCAGTACGGTATCTGATTTCACCTCTTTAGATTTTTTCCTGCTCATTAAATTTGAAATGATGTTTTTTGTGTGGAGATATGTACATTGTATAAGATAGTATGTGTAGCCCCCTCTGGGGATTACTAGTTAGTGTAAGGGGTTAACAGCCTTAATAGGGTATCTGGGTGGGCTCACGCTGAGGAATGTCCCTCTCCCATCACATGATATAGAGTGACTTGGCAGATAAGAAGCCATGCACACTTAATGTCTAGGGACTGGTGACATCACCATCGGGGTATATATAGCTCCCCTGAATGTTCTTGAACTTAGCATCCTCTGAGTTACAGTTGAAGGAGACTCATTGTTACTAATACAAATATGTTCCAGTTTATAGATATGTGTACTAAGATTGACCTATCCCCATTTGGTGTCTTATAGTTAGGAAAAGTTCCCTACCTATATAATGTCTGTAGCAATGGCCATGATGAACCTATTTGTTCAGATACAAGGAAGCCTGTGCCCAAAAAGGGTTCCCCAGATAAGAACTTTAGGGCACAGTCGGATCATCCAAATCGGAAGGTCTGTAGCTAACTCAGACCCAGTATTCCCAGATGTGGCAGTCAGGGCACTGTACCGGGATATTGATGTAGAGGAAATAGAATGTCGGCCAATGCCCATAATGAGCTCACTAGTAATGGGACAGTTTGGATGATATACAGAAGAGGGATGATTTACCTAACCCAAAGAGAAACAAGTATAAGTACCTCCCTAGCGTATTAGGATGAGGGTACCCAGGGCAGAAGCAAATAGTACAAACACTGTAAATATATCAGAACTGTGAATAGAGTGGTATGTCTGAGAATGAAGAGCATTATCAACGACTGTTAAAAGAGCTTTATTTGTACTACTACATTATTATTCCTTCAGCATATCTACACCCAGCATGCTCAGATTTAGCACCCTGACAAGGTATGAGTTACTGAGCAAAGCTATGTAGATAGTCAACTGATGTAAGCCGGGCAGGTAGGGTTACATATAATTTATAGGTGACCCCTTATATTGAACATTGTTTTAATTAAGGGAATTTAGAGAGGATGCCTAGCAGTGAGGAAAGGAAGTTGTCATGTGATGCAGCCAGGAAGAAGTTGTGCTCCACAAGATGGCTGTTGCTTGTACTTAAAAAATGTATCTTTGATCTGTTGGACTTGCCCACAATTTGCTAAGGTTTTGGAATAGATTTGTGGTCTTATTGGAAAAGTGGTGAGGACTGGGGTCCCAATGGATCCATGGTTAGCTCTAATCATCGCGTCACCTAAGAAGATCCCCAGGTCTTTAAAAAAATTAACTATTCACATACAGTATATATAGCCACTAGATGTTGCATTTCTCCTCCTCCCATGCATTCCAAATCACAAAGAAGGTTTGACATATTGTGCTCATGGAAAACTGACGGGTTTCCTTAATGATAGTCTTCACAAATTTTATAGAGTCTGGGAAACCTGACTGAATAAGATGGTTACAATACTCCAGGATAGATCCTTACTGTTTATCTAGGATGTGTTTACGGGCACTCTCACTTTATATGTTCCTGTACTTTCTTCTGCATCTAATTATATATCTTAACAGGGCTGTGGACAGGGGGGAGAATTGGGACAACTGTCCTGGGACTAGTGCCTAATTAGCTGGCTCTGAAAGTTGGACAAGGCCAGAGGTCGGATCCAACTTCTTAATTCAGCTGCCAGGCTTCTGTGGGCTGCTGAACCCCAGATCTCCCCAACGGTGGTGAGGCCTTCACCTCAAACTCTGTCCAATCGGCGCCAGATGTTGGGCCCGAGCGAAAGCCAGAGAGAGGTATAATTGAGTGTGAGATGGGGAAATTGAGTGTGAGGAGGGAAGGTGGAATTAAGTGTGAGGAGGGGGATTTGAGAGGGAGGGAGATTCAGAGAGTGGGATTGTGAGGAGGGGGGCATTGAGTGAGAAAGGAGGGGGTGAGAGAAATCGGGGAGAGAGAGGGAGTGAGTGAGAGAGGGGGTGTTAGAGTTGGAGGGGGAGTGTAATAGATGGAGGGAGAGAGGTGGAGGAGTTAGAGGGAAGGAGGGAGAGTTATAGACAGTGGAAGAGAGGGAGTGGCAAGTGAGTGAGGAACAGGGGTGAGTGAGACAGAGGGAGGAGGGAGTGAGAGAGCGAGGGCAGCCTGGGAAAGCTGTAAGCAGCCTTGTACCTTAATGTTTTCTCCATCTTGTTGTCCATGCCAATTCCAAACTTCGCTACTGGATGTGGTCCTATCTACAATCCCTTCACATTGTTTCCCTGTTCCCATCCCCTTATTCTTCCAAGCTCTCTCAGTGGTTATATGTCTAACCTGACAGAAGCTTTAATAAGTCTTAGGTGTATGTTTATGTCCCCTTCCTCTCTCTCCCTTTTTTTCTGTACCCTCTGCTCATTATGCTGTAAAAATTAAACAAAATAAATCAAATGTTTTTTTGGGGAAAAAAAGTGTAACTTTCTCCTTCCAATGCTTTGCTGCTTTATAAACCCTCATGGTGTCAGAAGTGCTGAATGAGAACTAGGAGAGACAACCTTGATATTGTTTTCAGTGCTAAAAGCAGAAGACAGTCACAGCAAGTGGAAGTGGAACAGAAAGCTACAGAGGCACAAAGACTGTTAGTACTAGATGTATACAATATTTTAAACTCTTAAATCTTATTGGCTGGTAAAGCCAGCCAATCAGTATATACAATAGATATACAAAACCCACATCCATCCTGCAGCTATTTGGCAATGTTGTAGAGAACTGGAAAAAGAACAGAAAGATATTGAAACTGCATTTGTATCCATAGAAAGGAAAAATATGAAGTTAAGGAGGATCCAGATCCATTGGGAGAGAGGGGATTTGTGTTGGAGGTCCCGCTGTGTGGGATCCGCTCCAACTCACTACGCCAAGCAGCACCTGGATACTGGAGTACCTAGGCAGGTACCCAATGTGCACCTACATCCACATGGGGTAGCGCTACCTCACACTTGAGTTGGAATTTCTGGGACAGGACACCAGGGGTATTGGTGCCACAGCACCTTCAGTACTTTGGGGGAACCACCACGTGTTGGGGCACTGGGTTCATACCGTGGGTACAGTTATTATATGTTATCTGTGTTAATATGTGTGTACAGTAAACCTTAGTTATATACATTGTGTGGTGTATTACTTATTACTGTATATCGGTTCGTGTGGGGCGTTATACCGCCAACGCTGGGATCCCTCAGAGGTGGAGGCGCTGCACGCAAGGAGAAAGAGCTCACCCCAGGCTCCCAGAGGCGGAAGTTTAGGCCTTCTGGGAGCAAACAGGTACAGCAGCATGCATCGTTGCCCGCGTAGTTCCCTTAGGCATATGGAAAGGGGGCTACAATTATATCCCAAAAAGGAGAGTTTTGAGAGACATTTATTTTTGTAATATGCATGCAAATCAGGGATGACACCATAGAGCAATATGTACCTGAATTAATGAAACTCAGTAAGAACCTTTAGTGAGCTGATAGTCTCTGATCAGAGATCAAATAATCTGAGGCATCACAACAAATGTGTTAAGAGAGAAACATCTGTGAAGCAGATCTAACTTTAAATGAGAATTTCCTTTAAGAAAAAAATAAATAGAAATGTCAGTTCTGGGAACCCCATGCTTCCCTAGATAATTACCTCCTCCTGCATGTTTAAAGGACTCCTGTCATGTAGGCCTATACTGTAGGAAGGTGCGACAGATGATATTGCGGCTTCGTATGGCCCACGGGAAGTGGGACCTTTACACCACCATATTGCATGCACAACTGGGTCTGCAACCAGCATGATCTGGGGAGCTGAAATTAACACAGTCAGAGAGAGGCTTCTTTGCTAAAGTCTAAAGTTGTTTATATACCACACCAAACACACATTTATACAAAACGTGGAGAGATGCCTATGCACAAAATGGAGCGCACCTGAGATACATGCTAATTTAGCTGTGCTTTGCATAGCCAAATTCGCAAATATTTCTCTGTATCTCAGCTGTGATCCTTTTTGTGCACAGGTGTCTGTGTCAACACGTGTTGTTTAAAGGTTTGTTTAGGCTGGTACTGTATATTAGCAATGTAAGCCCCTCTGGGAACTACTATTGTAATTAAGGGGTAAATGGCCTTAAGTGGTTATCTGTGTGGGCTCATGCAGAGTAACACCCCTCTCCCATCACATGGTATGGAGTGAATCAGCAGGAAAGAAGCCATACCCACCAGATGCATGGTGACCAGTGACATCACCATCAGTGTATATATTGTGAGACTGAAGATTCTAGAATTCAGGTTCCTAGGAGTGAAAGTTGGAGAAGCCTCACTGTTAATAATGTAATTGTGTTGCCTTGTATAGTTAATGTATAGTGGTAATATCCAGTCTCTGTTCTTTTGTACTGTAGTTAGGGAAAGTGCCCTAACCAGTTAGCATCCGTAGCCATGGAAGTACAGAAGCTTACAGGTTCCTACAAAGGAAGCCTATGTGAAATAAAGATTATCACAATAGTACCCCTGGGATCTAATCAGAGCGGCCCTGCTGAGAGGCCCACTATTGGGTCAGAAACAGAGTGCTTAAGAGAGGCACAAAGTACCTTGCACCGGGAAAGTGATCCCACAGTTCATGATAGTAAGAATAACCTAACATGACAAAGACAGGACATGAAGTCCAATCATGGTGCAACAGAAATATTTTGCAGGTATATCATATAATAAGTCCCATATGTAATGGATATCAGTAGTCTTGATCCTGGGTATACAAGTCTAAATGAAACTGTTCCAATGTATTTGATAGAAGAAATGACATGGGTTGTCATCCAAATCTATAGTTCATGAATACGTGACCGCCAATAATAATAGCTTAAATCCTAGAGTGGGATTTATAGGGTACTAGGGGGACACAAATACCAATGGCAGACGGTCCCCTTTTAACCAACCACACTCAGATAAGGTCACAGAACATATAGATGACACAGTCAGAAGCCAGCCAAGTAATACCACAGTACACTCACTGTTTGTATGGAATGAAAACGAACAGCAGGACTCCGTATAAGCGTGCATCCAACTTGATTGAAGATCAGGAAAAAACAGCCTCTGGGGAGGAAAGTGGATCACAGCGCAGGGACAAATAGCAGGAACCAGCACATCATAGGTTAAAAAACGACTTTATTGAGCGACTAGGGGAGACACCATAAAAGGAACAACCACCCACTCTGACGCGTTTCGGGCTAAGCCCTTTGTCAAAGAGTATGCCCCCGATACAAAAAACACACACTTATATACACATTATCTAATTACCTAAATTGATCGCGTCTTTAGGCACAGGTGACATCAGCGGAACCAACCGAGAATCTCGCGAGGCTTACCAGTCTAGCCGGAGTCCCAGGAGACAAATCGAGTAGATCACACTGCGCCACCTAGCTTGGAGGACGCGTCTATACGAAGAAAAACATAACATGTCCGGATTGTGTCCGTAACCGGAAGTCACGTCAGAGGGACCAACCCTGCGTCTCACGAGACTTCCCAGAGTCACTGGAGTCTCTAAGAGACAAGGAAGAACCCCACAGCGCCACCTGCCTAGGAGGACACACCAAAACAACACACACACAAATACATATACATAGCCAGCAATCTCCCATAACTATAAAGACAACGATGACATTTGTCTATTCATTTAAGACATGATAAACTCACAGAAGTGGGAGAAGGATGAAAAGAAAAATATATACAAATAAATAAATAAAAAAAGAAAGAAAATTAAATAAAGGAAAAAAACTATGCTGAATGTGTATATATAAAGGCCATAAAAAACACTTATTACTTTAAAGAATAAAAGTAAAAGGGGAAAGAAATTGGTGGTTGATAGAGAGATATGCACCAATAAATAAAACTCTAATTCAAAAAATACATTAAGCTACTGACTGTATTGACAAATATCTCTCTATATAACCAACATAGGGATAGATATTCCATCTAACCGTTTCAGGGGCTCTGACGAAGAGAAAGTGTTTCTCGAAACGCGTAGGGCTGTATCTACCAAAGCTGCTGAATTGTGAAGCATAGCAGGAGGATCCTGAGTCTGATCTGTCAGACTGCCGGAGACAGCATACCAGCCCTAAGCCCAACCCCCCGAGTGATGACACGAGGACACAAACGCGGTGACGTCACGAGCGCACGTGACGCGGAAGCAGGAGTGGAGCAACGCCGAACCTAGGAGGAGGGTGTCTGGGACTGAGGCTCTCTCCATGCAAGAGACGGACACTGAGGCTATCCCAGCTTACTGAAGTCACGGATTAACCATCCTAGATGTGCCTCTTATCTACTTACATTTTGTAAGTGTTTTTAACTGTGTTTTTTAGCATTAAAACTTTACATATTGCACTATGGGTTTTGCGCCCTTTTTTTCTTTTTTTTCATTTAAGATTATAGTAACAGCAATAAGGCTAAGCACCTCCCTAGCATGAGAGAGTAAGGATTACCTAGGGAAGAATTAAAGAGTACAAACATGGTTGTTCACCAATTAAAGTGTATAAGCAATGAATGAAGCTCCTGGTTATACTATAAAAATTCCTGGTGCCAATCATTATTCCATCAGTATATCCACGCCCAGTCTGCATGATTCCAGCCCCCTGATAAGGTATGAGGGACTAAGACAAGCCATGTACATAGTCAATTGTTGTAAACTCCTTAAGAGCCGGGCAAGGAGCGTTACAGCAACTTGGAACTCTAACAATTAAAAATTCACTCTCAAAATGTATATTCTGGACAAAGTTTTAAACTTGCCAGTCAGGTTATCCCGTGGATAAGAGTTAGCAAAGGTTGAAGCACTTCAAGTGATAAATCGAGGAACCAACATACTGAGCAGTATATCCCCAGAGCTCCATTCAATCTTTTATTGTGACGTTAACCCCATTTAACATATAGATAGTCGTAACCCATATCAAAAAAGGTGATTAGCTTTACGATTCCGATGTAAATGCCCTTATATTAACCAGAGAAATATCGAATCGCTAACTTTTTTTTGATAACTTTTTATTTTTAATATTTTTATGGGGTACAGAAAGGAAAATAGGGAACATAATACTGTACCATCATGACATTTGGTGAGACATAAGAGGAAGCTGCGAATATAAAGTTACAATCGCATGTCGAGCCACTGGGAGATACTTCAGAATAATCCGTAGCAATAACCGATGTAGTAATAGTTGCTGCTGTTGTGGCTACCACAAGGTGCTTCTAAGTCAGTGGCAATTATTTACGTTTATTTATATTTTTCAGGGTGGACGCAACTGACTCACGAGCGCACCGCGACCGCCCAAAATTGAGTTTTAGTATCAGTCATAGTACTCTGCAGTATTGATATGTGGCGCTCGTATGCTAGTGTGTATTTAATCTACATGTAAAGGCAATGTAACCCATCGTTTATTCCCGTTCAATTCATATAATATGATATTCCATTTATTTTAATGTGACCCGCCACTTCTTCCCCTAAAAACTTCAGATGGTTCCTGAGCTAAGAGACCTAGTGGAGGAAGACATAGCTTCTTATTTCAAAGCCAATATGGGCAGTGTGTCCTCACCATTCACCCTGTGGGAGGCTCATAAAGCCACCATGAGATGAAGGCTTATCAGCCTAGCCTCGGGAAAGAAGAGAGAAAGGGAAGATAAAATCAAGGCCGCTAAAGACAGGATAGCGGATCACACCAGGGCCCATCAGAGAGATGGAAACAGTCTAACGCTGGGGAACCTTAATGAGGCAAAACTGGGGCTGAACCTGCTTCTGACATCTCAAGTGGAGAACTCCTTAAACTGGGCCAAAAGCAGGTTCTACGAGAAGTCCAATAAATCTGGAACAATGTTGGCGGCAAAATTGAGGAAAGAACAGGCGAGCCAATCTATCCAAGCTATTAGACAAAAATCTGGCCTTCTCACATCTAGCCCCCCACTAATAAGTAAAGAATTTAAGTCATACTACTCTTCCCTTTATGACAGGAACAAAATGCTTCACAATGGAAAAACCTCAAAAAAAATAGAGGACTTCCTCAAGGAAGTTGAACTATGCTCCATCTCCAGTATGGATAATAGCAAACTTGGTCAAAAAATAGATGTGGAAGAATTATTATGGGTAATTAAGAAGCCCTCGAAAGCCCCAGGCCCAGACGGCTTTTCTAACATCTATTATAAAAAAATGTGCCCATATCCTAGCCCCTCATATGCTAACGCTTTTTAATTCTATATTCACTGAGTCTCAGTTCCCCACAAACATGCTGCAGACATCCATCACTCTAATACATAAAGAAGGAAAGGACCTGACCAACTGCGCAAGTTAAAGACCCCTTTCCCTAATTAACACTGATCTTAAAATGTATTCTAAAATTCTTACGAACAGACTAAACAAATTGTTACCTACCCTGGTCTATCCTGACCAGGTGGGCTTTATCCCATGAAGGCAGGACTCGGACAACACGGGGAGAATTATAGATTTAATAGCCTTTGCCTCCAAAAACAAAATCCCCTCCATTGTCCTGAGTCTAGACGCAGAAAAAGCATTCGACCGCGTAGACTGGGTATATCTGGAGAGGACTTTACATGCTTCGGATTTAACGGCCCTGTCCTCCAAGCAGTCATGGTGCTGTACGCGGCTCCGATAGTGAGGGTAATTTGCCAGGGATTCCCTTTGGGTCTCTTCCCTATAAAGAATGGAACGAGGCAAGGTTGCCCACTTTCACCCTTGCTGTTCACCTTGTGTAGGGATCTGCTTGCAGCATGAATTCTAAAAACGGCGGGTTACGTTCCCTGGCGCTGCCGCAAACTGAAAATTACCAAAAAGCGGAACCAGCGATTTTTGACATCGGTGCATGGCAGACTTGCAGTCCCTCTCGTTCTGCGCATGTGCGAAGTTGGTCTGCGCATGCGCAGACTTGGCGGCCCCCTTCTCGGTACCGCCGTATTGGCAGATCGCCGAGAAGAGAAATGCAGAGAAGTGGGGCACGCCTGTATTTTAATTATCTTGAAGGGAGTCTGCATATACCAGAAGGTGTACCTAAGAAGGTATTTCAAAAAGTTTGTAAGTTCACTAATCATGAAATATCATGAGTCTGACAGCTATTCGCAGGAATAAGAAATAGATATTTGTAAAAGTTGAGATTACCCAAATCAAATGATGCCAACTACTTCATTATCAGGAGGTGCAAATAACAGATATCTGTTTCTTATGCAAAATGATAAGTTGCATTGGCAAAGGTGCTATCTACATGTACATATTAATTATACAAACACATGGTTTTTAATGCCCATTAACAGGCAGAGGCAAAAAGAAGTAATCCAAAAATAGGCAAAAGCTCTTATTTTTTTCTCAGTTATTCACAAAGCAGTGATAAGCTTATCAGCCTATAGAATCTCCCAATATTTTAGCACCAGCTAAAGGCAGGTGCTAAAAAGATTAAATGCATAAAAGCATTTTTGTTCTGCACAGGATTGATACTGGAGGCCTGCGGGGGTCTCCGGGAGTCTCCGGGTGGTCCCCCTGGGTGTCCGGGGATCCTTGGGTGGTGTTCGAGGGTGTCCATTGATGATCCCTGTGGGTGTCTGGGGGTCCTCAGGAGGTCCTCTTGGCTGTCTAGGGTCCATGGGTGGTACCAAGGGTGTCCAGGGGTACTTGGGTTGTCATTGCAGGTGTCTGGGGGGCCCCACGGGTGTCTGGGGGCCTCCGGCTGGTCCCGCAGGTGTCAGGGGCCCCGCTGGTATCTGGGGTCTGGATCTCCTTCGGTGATCCCTGCGGCTGTTTCGGGTCCTTGGGTGGTCCCTACGGGTGTCCAAGGGCCCTCGGGTGGTCCCCCAGGTATCCTGAGGTCCTTGGGTGTTCCCGCTAAGTCCTGGGGCCCTGCCGGTAGCTGAGGTCCTCAGGTGGTCCTCGCGGGTGTCCGGGGTCCTCGGTTGGTCCCAACGGGTGCCTGTGGTCCTCCGGTGGTCCCCACAGGTGTCCGGGGGTCCTCAGGTGGTGTCCAGGGGTCTCCAGATGGTCCCCGCAGGTCCCCACTGGCCTGCGGTATCACTTCTGTGCAGAAAAATAAGTGCAGAAAAATAAGTGCAGAAAAATAAGTGCAATACAGTCAAATAAACACCCCCCCCCCAATACATACAGTACAGTAATGGGCAAAATTACTATTATCCAGATATGGATAATAGTGCATTTGCCCATTTAAAAATAAAACGTCAGCCAGCATAAAGTAAATAAAATTTGCACTTACCGCTGCCATGATGATGACTGTCAACATCCTCATCACCGTCCTTGTCCTCTGTGGGCAGCAACAGTATAATTAAAAAATATAAACTAATGGCCCCTTACACTTACAGTATAACGTATAGGGAATTCTGTTTATTGGAAGAAACTGTCTGCATTTTGTACTGTTCGTTCTTGTAATAATCTCTGTAACCTAAGCACATTTGTACTTTTGACATTTAAACTTTAATAAGTATATCTTTGGGCTGTAATTGAACTTGTACGTTTTGTAGAGTAATACTTTTTCGGACAAATTTTGCTACAGCAAATTTCTGCGTATTAGTGCATATATTTCTTAAAAACAGGGACCATAGACGCTGCAAATTATTAGTTGATTTTTTTTGGTGGTGAATGCAAGTTAAGATATATATTGTGACGGATTGAGGGTAGATATTACTCATTTGAGGTACCATGCGTAAGTGAAAGGTGAGTCAGCTAGTTCAGTGTATATTAACCCTTGTCACATATATGTCACATGCTCACAGGTGTCCCATTCTGACAAGCACTATGGTGTCAGTGTATTTTGTCAAGGTTGGGAAAAGGGGACAAAATCTGATGCTGGGTAAGTCAAGAGGACACAGAGAGAAGGACAAACAAAGATAGAGAAAAAGACAGAGGGAGAGGGAGAGAGAGAGACAATAAGATAATGAAGAGAAAATAGGTCATGACAAATATATGGGGAAATAGAACAAAAAAAAGAGATAGGAAAGAAGAAGGCAAAAAGAAACAGATACAGAAACAAAAGGACCATGGAGAGGAAGAGAGGGTGGGGATGGGGAAGGAAGAGAATTTCCCTCTCTTACCATCAAATCCTAGAATACTTCTGGCCAATACACAGCAGCCCATACAGTCTGTCTGCTTCTCAATTAATTTTAATGTCTCACACCTCTGATGTGCTTAATTATACAGGTTACTGGTTACCAAGAATACCATGTGATACTGTAAGTCACACAGCTGACAGCTTGGTTCTTATCTCTGTTTGCACAAGCTGTACTCGTGGATGCAATTTACGGTTATTGCAAGATATTGCAAACGTTTCTCTGTGCATAAGAGATTTTTATTTAAATCTTTTACTGTGACTACAAAGGGAAAATGTATATATATATATATATATATATATAAATATATTGTATTGTATTGTATTGTATGTCTTTATTTATATAGCGCCATTAGTGTACATAGCGCTTCACAGTAGTAATACATGTGGTAATCAAATAAATAACAGATAATATAAATAACAGATCATGGGAATAAGTGCTTTAGACATAAAAGTAACATTTCGGAAGAGGAGTCCCTGCCCCGAGGAGCTTACAGTCTAATTGGTATGTGGCTACACGTACAGAGACAGTAGGAGGAGTTCTGGTAACGTGCGTCTGCAGGGGGCCAAGCTTTTGTATCATGTTTAGAATATCCCACAGTGCTATTCATATGCTTCATTAAGCAAGTGTCTTAAGTGGGGTCTTAAAGGTGATAGAGAGGGTGCTAGTCGGGTACTGAGGGAAGGGCATTCCAGAGGTGTGGGGCAGTCAGTTGAAAAAGGTTTAAGGCGGGAGAGGCTTTAATACAAAGGGGGTAGAAAGAAGACATCCTTGAGAAGAACGCAAGAGTCTGGATGGTGCATACCGAGAAATTAGGGATGAGATGTAAGGAGGGGCGAAGAATGTAAAGCTTTAAAATTGAGGAGAAGAATGGAGTGTGAGATGCGGGATTTGATCGGAAGCCAGGAGAGGGATTTCATGAGGGGAGATGCTGAGACATCTAGGAAAGAGTAGAGTGATTCTGGCAGCAGCCTTTAAGGAATAATTGTAGGGGAGACAGGTGAGAGGCACGAAGGCCGGACAGCAGGAGGTTACAGTAATCAAGACGGGAGAGAATGAGGGCCTGAGTCAGAGTTTTAGCAGTCGAGCAACAGAGGAAAGGGCGTATCTTTGTTATATTGCGGAGGAAAAAGCGACAAGTTTTAGAAATGTTTTGAATGTGAGGGGTGAATGTGAGAGAGGAGTCGAATGTGACCCCTAGGCAGCGTGCTTGGGCTACTGGGTGAATGATTGTAGTTCCAACAGTAATGTGGAAGGAGGTAGTAGGGCCAGGTTTGGGAGGAAGTATGAGGAGCTCTGTTTTAGCCATGTTGAGTTTAAGGCGGCGGAGGGCCATCCAGGATGATATAGCAGAGAGACATTCAGAAACTTTGGTTTGTACAGCAGGTGTAAGGTCAGGTGTTGAAAAGTATATTTGTGTGTCGTCGGCATAGAGGTGATAATTAAACCCAAAAGATGTTATTAGGTCACCTAGAGAGAGTGTGTACAGAGAAAAGAGAAGAGGTCCCAGGACAGAGCCCTGGGGTACCCCCACAGAGAGATCAATAGAGGAGGAGGAGGTGTTAGCAGAAGAGACACTAAAAGTACGATGGGAGAGGTAGGATGAGATCCAGGATAGAGCTTTGTTCCGAATACCTAGAGTATGGAGAATGTGGAGGAGAAGAGGGTGGTCCACGGTGTCAAATGCTGCAGAGAGGTCGAGTAATATGAGCAGAGTGTAATGACCTCTGTCTTTGGCAGCATGGAGGTCGTCAGTTATTTTAGTGAGGGCTGTTTCGGTGGAGTGAGCAGTGCGGAAGCCAGATTGGAAAGGGTCTAGGAGAGAATAGGTGTTGAGAAAATGGAGCAAGCGAGAGAATACAAGACGTTCAAGTAGTTTAGAGGCAAAAGGCAGGAGGGAGACAGGTCGATAGTTAGAAAGACAGGTAGGGTCAAGCTTGCTGTTTTTGAGTAATGGTATGACTGTTGCATGTTTGAAGGAGGATGGAAAGGTTCCAGAGCAGAGGGAGGAGTTAAAAATGTGTGTAAGCGTAGGGATTATAGTAGGAGCTAGAGGTTTTAGGAGATGGGAGGGAATGGGGTCAAGAGGGCAAGTGGTAGAGGGAGAAGAGGAGATCAACAGCGACACATCCTCCTCTGAGACAGTGGAAAAAGACTCAAGGAAGGCAGGAGGAGAGTTAGGAAGAGGTGTAGGATGGGGGGAAGAAACAGAGGGGATGTTCTGCCGTATGGATTCCACCTTTTCCTTAAAATAGTCAGCAAAGTCCTGAGCGGAGATGGAGGAAGGAGAGGCAGCTGAGGGTGGTTTGAGTAGAGTATCAAAGACAGAGAACAGTCGGCGTGGGTTAGACTTGTGCATGTTGATTAGTGCAGAAAAGTAGGCTTGTTTAGCTTGCGAGAGGGCAGAGTTGAAACAGGATAGCATAAATTTGTAGTGAAGGAAGTCTGCGAGAGTGTGAGACTTCCTCCAGAGGCGTTCAGAGGAACGAGTGGAGGAACGCAGCATGCGCGTGTGGGAATTTAGCCAGGATCTAGGGTTAGAAGGGCGAGGGCGGCAGAGAGAAAGCGGGGCATGTAGATCAAGAGACGAGGACAAGACAGAGTTGTACTTTCTGACCAGGTTGTCAGGGTCTGTAGCAGAGCTGAGAGAGGAGAGGGAGGAGCATAAAGTGGACTCAAAGTCAGGAAAGTGAATAGAGCGCAGGTTTCTGCAGAACCGGGGGGTAGATGGAGGTGGAGAAGGGGAGAAGCGAGATAAAGAGAATGAGATGAGATGATGGTCAGAGAGAGGAAAAGGGGAAATGGAGAAATCAGAGAGAGAGAAGTTTTTAGTGAAAACCAGGTCTAAGTAGTGGCCATCCTTGTGGGTGCTTGCTGCAGTCCACTGTTGAAGGCCAAAAGAAGAGGTAAGAGAAAGAAAGCGGGAAGCCCAAGAGAGAGAGGGGTCATCAATGTGGCAATTGAAGTCCCCAAGGAGAAGAACAGGGGAGTCTGAGGAGAGGAAGAAAGAGAGCCAGGATTCAAAGTGAGAGAGAAAGGCAGAAGGGGGATGAGTAGAGGTAGGTGGGCGATAGATGACCGCCACATGAACAGGGAGAGGAGAGAAGATCTGGACAGTGTGAGCCTCAAAGGAGGGAAAAGCAAGAGAGGGGGGAATAGGAAGGGTTCGGTAATGGCAGACAGAGGAGAGCAGGAGCCCCACGCCTCCACCCCTGCCATCAGGGCGCGGAGTGTGGGAGAAGGAAAGGCCACCTCCACATATATATATATATATATATATATGATCCCCCTGAGGGATCGATACATAATTTTTGTTTTGATATTTTCTGAGTCCTGTCGCTTCTTTGCCGCTTTATGGTTTATGGTTTATGGTAACGTATGCTATATATGTATATGCAGTGTTCGACAAAACCTATACATTTGCTCGCCCGGGGCGAGTGGATTTAACATCGTGGCGAGCTCCTATTGGCCCAAGCAGCACACGTGTGGTACTAGGTGGCGAGTAGATTTTTTTGTTGGGCGAGTAGATTTTTTGGTGATTTGTCGACCACTGTGTATATGTATATATATTTTTATATATATATATATATATATATATATATATATATATATATATTTATTGTGACTGAATCACTGTCCTTATGGATGCGAGAGCTAGCGGAGTGGATAGGTTCCAGTGTACAGGAGGTTAAATTCCTCTATGGGAGCTTCCTGCATGTGGTACTAATTAAGACAACTGGCGCCTCTAATAAAATAACTTGGTGAATATAGTCTGACCAAGTAGAGAGTCCAGTCACGGATACCAAACAGGTAACAATTGTTTGTCATTTTATATAATTTTTTTGTCATATTTTATTAAATTGTATTAACCATTTAGTTATTCTTTATATGTGTTTGTTTTTTTATGTTCATATTTTAGGGTTACACTATGATCTTTTTCTTTGTCTTTTTTGTCGTTTTTGTTTGTCTGTTTTGCATGTGAGACTTCATTCAAGATCCCCCTCAGAACTGTTTGGTATCCGTGACTGGACTCTCTACTTGGTCAGACTATATTCACCAAGTCATTTTATTAGAGATGCCGGTTGTTTTCACTTGTTAAGTCTTTGTTGATTTGGTTGGTCATTTTTTGCCTAGGCAGCCTCACTTTATAAGTAAAGTTTTTAGTAATCACTGTAACAATAATATTGTTATATATCTCACTTTAGCATTAGCGCTGTAAACACTTTTTCTCTTTTTTTCACTAATTAAGACAGCACTCCTAAATGAAGGTTTAAAAAGGTTTAAAAAAGCAGGAAGTACCTTGCACACGAGAGACTGATTTCTCCAAGCCAGGAAGGACTCTGGCAGTTCTAGTTCCCCAGTCCTGCAGGAAGCATGGCTGCTAGGAGCAGCTGGGAACCACACCCAGGATAAAGCTTTCCACGGGCTGGACACAGCCTGCTCCCTGGAACCGGCGTTCCTGTTTGCTGTTGGAGCTACACAGAGACCCTGGGATAGGAATCCCCTACAATACAGATAAGCAATCAATAAGACCCTGTAATGTTAAATGTTGATTGCATAGGATAGTATATGTGTTGGGCTGGGAACCAGTTTAACTGGCCACCACCATTATAAAGAGCCACAGCAAAGTTTAGTTCGTTTCCCTATAGGGAATAGGTTTTTATTTTATGATTTTGTTTTCTTAAAGGCACAGTGTACCGGGGTTTAAGTGGCTTGTGATAAAATAAACCGCTGAAGGTTGAGGGCTGAGTGCCTCTTGTGTGTGCATACAAGTGTTTATCCTTTAATATAAATTTAACCCTAGATGACTGCATCACAAAGAGCCTGGGCAAACGGCAGCGCTACATAAAGGGAGCCGTTTGCCACAAAAATAAAAAAAAATAAAAAAAGATGATATCACATCCTTTAAAAAAAACATTGAAGCTGCCACATGGTACTTAAACCAATCGGATTGGGGTGTACCATGTGATGCCTCACATGGTATATTTCACAATCCAATTGGTTGTAGTACCATGTGATGGCAGTCATTGTTTTAAGGATGACGTCACAGCCTTAAAAAAAAAAAAGTCACATGGTATACCAGCAGAAAATATTGGGGAGCACAGTAGTCACCATATATAAAAAACAAAATAGTAGAACATAGTGCAAATAACGTTTTCAATGAGGATGATACAGCAATGAAATGTCAATGAGATGGGGACTCACATTTCTTCAGAATTTAAACAGCATTTCCCAAATCTTTGTTTGGTATAAGGTGGATGAATGTTTGACTTAAAGGTCTATGTGAAGTTCTACCGGTTATCCAGTGTTGGGGTACTCTCAAATTAAATAGAAACAACCATAGCATGAACTATACCAATACTTTATGAACAATTAAAAGGTACACTTACATAGTGTTAGATAAGCATAGACATGTAGAACTATAGATGCCCTGGATAGCTGCAGCTCAATACCCATCTGTGATCCGGCGTCTCCTCTCCGACGACACTTCTGGTTGTCGTCACTTCCGGTTTCGCGGAGTAGGCAAAGAAAATTATCCCATTCGCTTGGGCTAAGCTTCGGCAGTTGTCTGGCAAGGCACTTGGATCAACTCAAAGCATTTCCCCAAGGTAATTGGCTTTGTCAGGAGTCATGATTATTCCACACCCAGTCATTTATCACTGAGCACTTATATTTATTCTATTTTATTTTCACTATGTTTCACACTTAAATTCCACTGGCTTTATTACCAGAACATTTCACTTAATTGATTAATTCATCACTATTGAATAATTGTATAAGTTAAGTAATTATTCACTCCTCACTAGAGCGCCTTTATATTTTTCTTGGACATGGTACACCAGCCAATCGGATTGGGGTTGTACCATTTGACACTCAAATGTGACGTCACAGGCTTTATACAAGTAGACTGTTAATTTAAATAAAAACGCTGCGATCGCCTCTAAGAGCTGTGCAGGGAGATGCAGCTCTCTCTATGCAGCTCTTACAGACTGCGGTCATATCACACACGGAGAACTTAGAGAGAGGCAGAGATACCATTGCTGCTGTCCCATACAGTATTGGCATTTTCCTACCTCACGGTTTGTGAGTTGTGGAGATGGTTTCAGATTCTTTCTGAATACCGTGATAACACAAATGCCAAACCGTTCGAGATGGCAGCAAAGTTATCGAAGCTACTACAATAGGCCCCATAGAGAGAGAGAAGGTGGCCCTTATTCTGGGAACTGTGAATAGCCCCAATGTGGATGATGGCGCACAGAAAGCCCCATTGATTTTGATGGGAGACATTTGAAAATTACTAAACAGTATATGCAGAGGTGTACAGAAAAATTACTAGCAACGAATCCTTGTTCCAAGAACTTATAATTAAATGGTGGATGTTCCCATTTTATATACAGTAATCCCCTAACAATTATGTTGCCTCTTCTCTGTCCTATGTCTCATGGAGGCTATTATTTTTCCCTGTTCAGTGTATCTTCCATCCCTTCCCCATTATCAGCCAAGATCCACGTAAAAATCTGTTCATTTTTTCCGAAATGTATAATTTTTCAAAGTAATGTGTTTTTCAGTGCAAACACTAAGCTGTGTCAATGCGAAAGAAAAAAGTAAGAGAAAATTCTCAAGCATTACCCTGTAGAATAACATAATTTAATGAATGTTTTTAATTTGTACTGTGCCGCTATGAACTTTCTAGCTAGACAGTGTCAAAATATCTCTCTAATGTAATTATGCATAATTGAAAAAAAAAATCCCCAACTGAACGGATTAATAATAATGAAAATGTGATATTTTAGTGAAATATGTAGTAAAAGTAATCAGTGTTCTTTTTCCCTGTACCCTGCTTTTTTGTATCTATTGGTATATTGCGTAGTGCTGTTCTCCCCACCCACCCAAATGATGTTGAAATCTACAGTACTTCAATGGGATGCCTGTAATGGAAAGGGGCCCAGGAACCAGTAAAATAAAAGTTAAGCCCGGTCCCTGGCCCTTGCCATCCTTCCTTGGGGCTCACTGGCTATCAGACTCCTGAGCTACCCTGTCTTTGCATGCCCGGTTGCCCCTTGCATCCCATGTAAAAGTGTACTATTTATTCCTGTGTGTAAAAATATATTTCAAGTATTAAAATGTGTTTTGTGCAACAAGAAAGCAGAACCAAGGTCTCTGGACATGCTAGCTGCACAAAGGGCTTCCAGAGACCTTGGTTCTTCTTTCTTGTTGCACAAAACAGAGGAAATGGCTGCTGCTGGGACTGTAGGGGGAGGAGAGGGGCCCTTTGTCCAATTCCCAATCCACCGTACACCTTGGCTCTCGTACGGGTAACCCCCTGGGGCCTCACTGACAGAATTGCGTGCGCTAATCGCATTAACTTTGTCCGGTACGTAATGATTACCACCAACTGATACTTGGCCACCCATGGTCTCTTCTGGGCTGCCAGGGCTCGTTCCCTGTATAAGAGTCCATGGCGCCACAGGATCTGCTCAGATCTGGGCTCAGAGGACGGTTCAGCAGCACGCTGCCTCATGTCCTCCAAGCTCGTTCTGTCCCCAAGGCATCCCAGAACACCTGACTCTGCTCCGACCCGCTGGCCTTAGTCACACAATCTGCGATATCAGTCATCATCAAGTCGGGCTCTGCTCATCTTATCTGGTCAACCTCCTCTGGAACATCCATCACTATAGGCCCAAGGTCCAGGGAGCGATGGATTCAGGATTGGGAGCCTGAACGATACTTGTTGCTGGGTCGGAATCCTGGTGACTCTGTCTCTGAGTCATCGTGGTTTCAGCTATGGCATCATCATCCCTGTAGCTGCATTGGAGGCAACCCAGGCCATTGCCCAACAACACTGCGGCATCTAAGCTGGGCAAAATGTTGACATTACGAATGACTTAGCCCATGCCCCAGTCCAGGAAAACACTGATCATCTGGGGGGATTTGCTGCATCCATCCACCAGGGTCACCCTCATTCCCCCGGGTAGACCCAATCCTCCTCAGTAGTTGGTGCAGCTCGCAATGGTTATCAAACGGCTGTAGATACCTGTCAATGTCATCTGTTTCATCGCAAAACTTGGCAAAGCTTCCATAGGTGAGTTGGGGTGCCTGACTGGCCCAGGACCCACAAATTCCAGAGTACGATCGGAACCTCGATCGGGGAGCTGCCCAGGTGGTCAGGAGCTGAATCATGGTGAATCGCTCAGCAGCAGTGGCACTGTTTCCCAGGTCCTCCAGCACACACGTAACATCCACCGACATACCCATCTCCACTGCAGGTAGCACTACTGGAGCCTCCAGCACCTCATCAATCAAGCTGATGGACAGTTCTCATAGTTTGGAAGGGCCATCAACTGTCTCGGGGCTGCCCAGCATCTCAGTTCCAACCACTGAGCGCCTGGCCTCATAAGCCACCAGGTCAGTGACCAATTCTTTCATGTTGCGGTTCTCTGTGGTTATTCCACACTTCTCACATTGGAGTGCGATTTGATCTTTGGTCCAGGCCGATACTTGGCCAACATACTTGTAGTCTCGCCCGTACATTAACTTACCTACAGAGAATGGTAAGGGGTGTGTGTCCAAGCACAGGAGCATTCACAACTCTGAGTTCAGTGGTCTTCAAAATTGAGACTATACTCAGGACAGATATTCGCAGAAGAATATCGGTCCTGATTCCACCACTGCCACCAGGAAAACATGTCACAGGAGACCAGGACAATTACACACACTAGACAGAACTGTAGAGTTTAATAAAAGTGAATTTATTGGTGTGGAGGTGCAGAACTGGGCTATGGGAATTGGAATTATGGTATGGGGGACATATTATGGTAGGCTAAGACTGCAAAAGGTGGGAAATTAATTCCCTAATGGGCGCTACTAACTCCTGCAGTTTATAAATAAAATAAGTATTCTTATAAACATAATAGAATATGCATAGTAGAACAGTCCATGAAAAGTATTGTATGCACAATAAATGTATTAACAGCCCGAAGTTGTGTGGGTTAATATGAAACAAGCCTCATATGGAGCACTATGTAGGGAGAACTGTGTCAAACCTTTTGCACTCTGATGGTGGACATTGCGTGAACAAAATCCTCCGCCGAGCAGGCAGGTCCCTCCCGTGGCTCCGTGCTGTGAGGTCCGTCAGTCTCTCCACACTGGCTGAAGGTAAAATGATACTGTTGGTGAAGTCAATGGCTATACTCAGAACCCATTTTTGGACTGCATCAATGTTGCTCGAGGATGCCCTTCATGATGGCAGGGGTAAGTAGAAAGGTTTATTTATTTATGCTGCCTGGCTAATGTTTTATTTTATAATGGGCAAATACACTATTATCCATATCTGGATAATAGTTATTTTGCCCATTACTGTACGTGTTGGGGGATGGGGGGTGTATTTATTTAAATGTATTGACATTTTTATTGCCACAGGATTGTTACGGCAGGCCAGCGGGGACCTGTGGTGACCCCCGAGGGCTCCCAGACACCCGCGGAGCCCAACTGAAGACCCCCGGACACCTGTGGGGACCACCCAAGGGCCCACAGACACCCGTATGGACCACCTGATGACCCCCGGACACCTGCGAGAACCACCTGAGGGCCCATAGACACACCTGAGGACCCCCGGGGCCTCTGGTATCAATCATGTGGGGGTTAAAGAGGTGGGTATTAGTGTCCTCGTGGGAGGTCTCAGGCCTTGTAAGTGGACATTTGGGGAAGGCAATACCATTCCAGGCTTAGGCGGCCGGAATGGTTGTGACCTTCCAAATAGTATTTTGGGGAAGGCGGTACCATTCTCGGCTTAGGGGGCCGGAATTGTGGCAACCTTCCATAAGGAGGCTCTGTGCCATGCTGCCAAATGGTGAAGTGAGCATGAGCTGTGGGTACCCTCGAGGTCTTGGTGGATAGTGTCATGGGAGACCAGGTTTATTAACACCTTTTTATACCAGGGATCATTGATTGAGCAAAGCAAGGAGGTAAAATAAATTGGCATTTATTTCAGGAAAAAACATACACACAATGTAACACAATTTGCAGGGTTAACACAATTACTGGGAATGGGGCTAATGAATAAATCTATCCTTAAAAATGACCTCTATAGGAGCCCTTTCCAATGACCGGTCGGTACTCACGAAAATCCTGCAACTTATTTTGGAATGCAATGCCAGGCGCGACCGCTACGTTCTTCAGAAGTGGGACTTAGAAGAATTCTTGAGTCAAAATCTGCGAAGCCGGCTCGCGTCTATTCAGTACAGAGAATCTTTGAATTTGCTGCTGTTAGTTTGGTGCTTGGAATCTGCGCTCCTCATTCGTTGCAAGGCTCCTTATGGGTTTCAGGGTCCCATTCACAAACATCTACAGGGGGTTATCAGACAGCCTATCAGAGTGTGGGAATTCTCCTGCCAGCCAATCCCCGATTTGCCGGAATTGTAAAGCTGGGTGGGCCCCTTTTTTCATTCTGCAAGGGGGCATGGGCTAACCTGGCCCCTCTGCCTCTTTGCAAACTGAGCCCACCCGCTGTCCAGAATCCACAGAGTCTGGCAAATGGTGACCGGATAGCCCTGTGTTAGCCCAGGATGCGGTACTCAAGCAGAACTGCAGTACCCCTCCTGTTCTAACATGGCATCCCTGAGGCTTTCAAGTCAGGACTCCGCATAGACCCATAGGCACCAAGCTTGGTAGCCATCTGGTCGCTTGGAATCCATGACTTGGAAATCCCACAGTTCATTCACAGGATATTGTATTGTATTGTATTGTATGTCTTTATTTATATAGCGCCATTAATGTACATAGCGCTTCACAGTAGTAATACATGTGGTAATCGAATAAATAACAGATAATATAAATAACAGATCATGGGAATATATCAGTACATATACCTATTAAATATAACTCTTTAATAAAATATACTGTGTCCTGTCTTATGTATGGTAAAATATTTAAGTCCCTGTTCTGGTGTCAGGGATGGAGTGAGTGTATATATTTCCTACACTCACTAGCCTCATTCTTGGCACACTCTAGAAATGACTTTTAAAACTTTTACTCAAAAGAAAGCACTCTCAGCTTTATCACATAGCTGGAGTTCCCCCCTGAACCCCTATAGCAGGTCCAGGGTACTAGGCATTATCTGGGGTACCCCTCCTTATACTAGGGACCTCTCTTTATTCTAGGGACTCTGTGTATAGCTGCAGGCATACATTAACCCTTTCATGCCCGTTTACCTTGTCTGGAAGATGCTGCAGCAGGAATCCTGGCGGTGAGTCGTAATAGTGCTTTCAGAGTCAGAGTTTGACCGGAGTAATGTGCTTGGCTGTATCCAAGAATCTCACTCGATTCCCGGATCCAACTCCTGGGGTATCCCATAACTCCGGAACCCTGATACATAGACACATTCTGTAAAGACTTTCTCAGTCAAACCCACCCTGAAACTTACAGCCTAGAAATCTCCCAGTTCCAGCATCCCAGGAAAGGCAAAACACACAGAAAGCTTTAATGTTGCATAATTTGTACACAGTCACAGTAATCCATTTAGGACATCTGGGTCCAAGAGCTGACACTCTAGGACCCGAATACACGGATCAGGGGTAACCAAGTGAGCTGAACCTTTATTAGTGAGCCTGGTTAACCCCTTCACCATTACAGATAGTAGCAGAGCAATCTGACTGGGTCTTTAGTTGGGATAAAGTGTTATATTTATCATGTTGGTTGTTTGTTATAAATACAGCTGTAACCAGTTTTACTCCCAAGTTGTCTGGTGTGGTTATTAGGAACACAGGGAGGGGTCCAGCTCAAGGCATGGGATGGGTAAATCAAGGATTGGAGGACAAAAATAAATAAAATAACAAACATTAACATACATTGTTCCAGTATGTAAGGAAGGCCATGCCCCAAGAAACTTACAATTTATAAGGAAGGGTAAGTGGAAACATAGGGCACAGAGGGTAAGAAGGTTGGTGTGTTTCGGATAGCTGCTTGTTATTTGAAGGAGTTAGGGTTGGGGAAGAAGTAAGTGGGATTATGTAAAGGAAGAACTGTAAGAGCAGAGCAATGTGTGAAAATGTAACATGGAAATGCTTTAATATACATCAGAAATGATGCGCATTATCAGGCAGTCACCCAGTTGTTAGAGATTCCCCCTGCCTGAGCAAACGGCTCTGCTACTGTGGCAACAAACGGCTGAGATATACGCGAATGACCATCTGAGAGGAACTATCTGAAAAAACGAGGTCTAGACAGCTGCCACGGATGATCCTCGGGCTGATCTGCTCCTTCCAGCTTTCCTCCATACTCCTCAGGGAGGACGTCTTCCGCACCCTCCGTGTATCCGGTTATCGGGAGTGTGAAGTCACTATTCGCTGCGTGGAGTGATGGTTTTTATACCTACAGGTACTGCTTTTAATTATAATTTTTTATGTATGTGCAGATCTTACCTTTTATACCTAATACATTTATACGAGATACTGCACAATGAGAGGTTTTGCGCTTTCTTCCTTTTTGCCCTTATACATCAGAAATACTTTACCCAAGTCCAATAACAGAGCAGCTGTAACCGCAGCCGAACGGCAGCAAATGGCTTACACCCTTTGGCTTCCACCAAGGACTGCCACCATTGAGGCATCTCAGGTGTTATGTCCCAGAGAGACTCTGGTGCTGTGAAATCAGCTGTACAGCATACAGACCCTCAGGCAGGGGGAGGGGTTGTTGATCTCCAGGTGGTCTTTGAAGTTGTGTCTCTTTTCCTCATGATGTGAATCCTGTCCATGCTGTCTTAGTGGACAGCAGTGAAGGCATGTTGCGGAGATTCTCTTAGGGGGCCTTTGGGGTGACTCGGATGTTATGTCCCACGCATTCTTTGATATAGTGAAGTCAGCTGCACAGCACACAGTTAAGTTAGGCCACATAAAGTTATCAATCACCCTTTATACTTACTTAGAAATGTTCTCAAAACTTTGTACTCACAAATTAACAGAGACAACACAGATTGTATGAAATCTTATGACACATACTAAAGTCACACTCCAACTTTGTCTTATATAAAACTTTATTTCTGTGATGTTTCCAAAAGTTACTTAGCAAAATACCAGTCTAACACATTCGACAAAACCACAATGAACCATGTATATTGTGCTTCTCTTGCCATCTTCTGTAGTACATCAGTTAATACATCGATACAGAAATAAGTATAGAAACAATGATTATAAACATGAGCAACATTATCAAATTGCTACCGTGGTGGAATGTGCCTTAGCCAAAGAGTTAAGACAGAAGGTATCGTAAGATGTTTCACTCATACGGCCCTGATCTAGTGGTTAGAAACTGAAAGAGTTAGGAGACTTTGGGTGTTATTTATTAAAGTCTCCCAGCTGTAAAACGGGGGGCAAAATCAGTCCAAAATAATTGCACCATATTCATCAAAGGAGAATCTCCAACTACTTTCAATGTGATGCTTAATAAATCTGGGTTGTGTTTTATTTCACTGTTACATGATGTCTCTCTTTTGCAGCGGAAAGACTTTAGTACTGTAAGTAGAGTGCTTTGTGTACTTCTACTTATTCATTTATAAAATCAAAGCGGCATTGTAGGTTTGAGGTTACAGAGATGGAAATGAACCAATTATATTGTACAATTATTCTGATTATACTATTC
This sequence comes from Ascaphus truei, assembly GCA_036426205.1. Lineage (NCBI taxonomy): Eukaryota > Metazoa > Chordata > Amphibia > Anura > Ascaphidae > Ascaphus > Ascaphus truei. The sequence goes on along the minus strand of CM071575.1, from coordinate 25,464,346 downwards.
CATCCACCAACAGCATCTTCTCATATCGAAGGGCTACTGCAGCGAGCGACTCTGATCCCAATGTTGACCTCAAATCCCCATTGTCGAGATACCAATAAAGTCTATTGGACAAGATGTCTCCTCTTTCTAACGCTGCTTCATAGCTCAGTCACAGACTAGAAGAATGTTCCTGCTATGTTCTCAATTGTCTAGAACTGGAGTTCTCAACTCCAGTCCTACACGGCCAGAAACAGGTCAGCGTTTAAGGATATCCCTGCTTCAGCACAGGTGGCTCAATCAGCGGCTCAGTCATTTGATTGAGCCATCACAGGTGGCTTAAACGGGGATATCTTTAAAAGCTAACCTGTTGGTGGCCCTTGAGGACTGGAGTTGAGCACCCCTGATCTAGATGCTATAAATGTAAGTAGTTCTAGTTGTAGCATTTATCCTGCTGAAGTGTACAGTAGGTTAATTTCAAACTATATATATATATATATATATATATATATATATATATATATATATATATACACAATAAAGAATATTTCTTGTGAGCACATTCACATGTCTTAAACAGGTCTGCACCCCTGCCTTTCAACCTTTATCACCTAGCATACAGTGCTTCCACTGCAGCAAGGGATTCTGGGAAATGACATGCAAATGAGCACACGTGTCACCATTTGCCTAAAATCCATTCATGAAACCCATATAAGCAAATGCTCTGCTGTTCACACTGCTTTTAAGCACAGCATGGGATTAGATGCAACGCCAGTCAAACCACTCACAGACATGTTTCAACCTTAATGGGTCTCATCAGTGTGAGGTTGGTTGTACTGGTTTTGCAATTTTCAAGGCTGGTAGGTTTACCACACATTTATAGTTATGATGGGTGAAAAAGGCATCAAAAAACCTCCACCGTTAGCATATAGCCATTTGGTTATATGCTAACGGTGGAGGTGTTTTGTTGCCCTTTTGTGGAGAGATATCTATATATCTATATCTCAAGTGAACTTATTGTATAAATATTACTATTCTTTATTTCATGCCTCTTTCTGCCTCTTCATGCCATCTCCCGCTCTCTTTTTCTTCCAGTGTCGACGCTGCTTCTAAATTTTGGGAAAGGGAGCGTCGGCTTTGTTAAGATAGGGTATACAATATTGCATAGATTCGAGCCTCTGGCTGAAATATGTTTACAGTAGATTCCTGAAGTTCGGGGAAGTCAGATTCTGAGGATTTGAACTTGCTTATCTCTGGGAGTGTTGGCTTTGGTAAGATGGGGGATAAAATATTGCGTAGATTCCAGCCCCTGGCTAAATTATTTTTAGATTCCTGAAGTTCGGGGAAGTTAGATTCCGAGAATCTGGACTTGCTCATCTCTACTCGAAATGTCTACTTTTAGCAAATTAATATCTAAATGGAGACTCCTCCTTCTGAAGAACTGAGGTCTCCAATAACTCTAAGCTACACTGCATTTACCAAGACTATCTGATGAAAAGACTTGTGACGTTTTAAAGCTCATTCAAACAACTGCCATTGAGTCTATTAATCGGGATCACACTTAGAACTTTGCATGGACATTAAAACACTGTTACTCTGGTTCAAAGGGGCCACGATATTGCAAAAATCCCACATTTCATCCCAAATCATGTTACTTGTCGTCTATTTATAGACTCTTAAAGAAAGAGAATTTCAAGTTGAATTAGGCAACATTATCCATAAAATTAACTGCGAACATTATATTCGCTAAGTTTGCTAATGTGCACAACTTTTGCCAAGGCAGTTGTGTTGCCCAATAGGAAAAATGTTTACAGATAGAGAACAGGATAGCAAAGAACTACTATGAAAGGTGCATAAATCTTACCGGTTTGAAAGTTAGAAATATATTTTTTTCATGACAAGAAGTGTGTTGTTGGCTCAGTCAGCAACAGTGGTAACATTTACAGGAGCAAAAGCAAAACTGAGATAATTGAATCCATACAAACCTATTTTAGTCTGGGAACAACGTTAAAGTAGCAAGGCAGATTAATGCCCCAGAAAGGCAATATGATAGATTTTCATACCGGCTATAGAAATGATAGATTTTCATACCGGCTATAGAAATGAAAAGGTCAGGTGTCAGGGACCTCATTTGGACAAGCAGAGAGAAGAAAAATGAATGTACACCCCTAAAGGAAAGGTTGATTTTTAATGTGCATCTGAAAGATGCCTTGGAGGCCTTTTCTGCCAATGAGAATCTAGCAATCCATTGCAATATAGATAGATAGATTCTACCAGTACTGCTGGTCCCTTTCCCTTACAACACACATGATCTTAATGATGTGTTTCTATATCCTAGTTTAGATGGGTGGAAATGGACAAAACTATTAATGCATCTTATTGGACCATGTTTGTTTTAAAGGAGGCACCCCAAACAACGACTTCAAATGCTTACGATTGATTTTAACAATGTGGAAATGTGCAAATTAAAAATACTTCTCTGATTTATATTTAAAACATTTTACATCCACTAGTGCACAGAGAGTTGTATCAGAAACCAAGACTGATTTTAATCTTCTCAGATAAGGTTTCTTGAATTCTACCAATGTCACTGAGTGCGGTTTAGTAGCCATATTCATTTAGGTTTTCTGCACTTTTTTTTTTTAGGAAACACATATACAGTTTAAAAAAAAAAACAGCGAAGAGGGAAAGAACTAGAAAGGTCAAAATGGACATTCTACTGAACAGTATTGTGAAGAAATCTTTAAAAAATATGAAATATAAACATGCAAGGGGAACTGCCCCTTTAAATGCACTCACTGAGCAGGGATTTTTAGCTTCTACACTAGCCATAGGTGAGGTCTAGAGCAAACTCGCTGTGCTGTGCCCCCCCTGCCAGCTACCCTCCTTGGTCTCGCCCCCCCACCTCACCTCTAATGTTGCATCAAATGACGCTGCGGGGTCATGTGACGTCACGTGACCCGTGGAGTCATTTGACGTCACGTCTCCATGGCAATGGGCGTAATTTGACGCCGCGTTGCCATAGAGACGTGTGACTGAAGCCGGGTAAGTAAGTTTACAGAGGCTTTGCGCTCTCAGCATAGGGCCTCTGTAAATGCCACACACCCCCAGAAAAGTCTCGAGCCCCCCCCCCGGGGGGCGTGCCCCCCAGTTTGCACACTCCTGGTTTAGAGATGTGCTAAACCTTTGGGCTTTAGTTTGGAAATATTGTTACTAATGTTTCTTTAATTTTGCAGTTAGACATACATTTTCCTAATTGTCTAAACCATTCAGTGAAAATAGTAACATTTTGACACTTTATTTTAAATATTGTAGTAAAGTGCAGTTCACATAAACAATGTGAAGATGAAAGTAAGATGGGCACACGGACTTGCTAATAAATGAAAATGTATTGTGCCAAGATATCCAACATTTTGGCTGTGTAGAACAGCCTTTATCAAGGGGGTTGCCCTTACTTTGATAAAGGCTGTTCTACGCAGTCGAAATGTTGGATTTCTTGCTTATTAGCAAGTACATATGCCCATCTTACTTTCATCTTAATTTGTTGATCTTTTTGGGACCTCAGGATGCCCTTGTGGAATGGAGCAAAGTCTGATAAGTATTTTGTGTTCTACAGTGTACCTGCATCTTCATATGACCATGCAAATTTGTTTTGCAATTTTTAAGGGGGTTGAAAAACTGCAATTATACTCTCAAACAGTTCACACATGTATTACATAGTTACATAATAGGTGAGGTTGAAAAAAAGACAGATGTCTCTTAAGGGAAAAATAAATTCCTTCCTGACTCCAATAATTGACAAACAGATTTCTCCCTGGATCAACATTCTTCCCATGTTTACTTATTTGGTATATCCCTGTATATCTTCCCTTTCTAAAAAGATGTCCAAACTTTTCTTAAAGATATCTATTGTATCTGCCATCACAACCTCCATGAGTAATGATTTTCCCATTTTAACTGCCCTTACTGCAAAGAACCCTTTCCTTTGTTGCTGGTAAAATCTACTTTCCTCCAATCTTAAAGGATGACCCTGTGTCCTTTGTACTGCCCTTGGGATCAATAGTTATTTTCTGGAGGTCTGCGGTCTGCCAGATGCAATAATGATTTGCACTGTTATTTATATTTGTGACTTGACTCTGTTATAGTAAAGTAAGACCAGCCAATCCCAAACATTAAAGGAGCAGTCCCCATTTTTGGATTATATACTTTTCTATTGTAACTGAACCAAGGGGTCCACCGGAGCTGACCTTTAGTAACCCCAGCTTCCATGGAACCCCCTCATTCCTGAAATATTTGTAGGTTTTTGTGCCGGTGTGAAACAAAAAAACTACAAATATGGCTGTAAGGTCCCAATCAGCTTTCCTTTGGCCACCAGAGCGAGGCTGATCCCGGTGGCCATATTATGTCCCCCGGACAATTATTCTTGCCTGGTGGTCAGGGGACCATGGATCGTTCAGGTAGTATAAAAAAAATACCAGCCTCAAATAATGGAGCCATACGAATTGCTGATTTAATACAGCACAACGGAAGACTGTACAATAAGGGGGCTATTAATGAAGGACCTCTGGTTGCAAAGAACTGCATTAGATTTCTCGAAGGAAAAACTCCAATTGCTTTCAATGCGATTCCCAATCTTTTATTAATCGGGTGCAGGGTTTTCGCACTGGTTTGCCCCAGTTTGTCCGCCGGGAGACTTGGTAAGGAGGTTAAAGGGTTTATGGAAACGTGTTAACTTCCTCATAAAGAGTATCTTGCTTTTTAATTTCTGTTTTTGCTACCAGACAATTGGTATTATAAACAAGCAACTGGATTATGGGTTTATTATGGCAAACACAGGCAATACGTCAAAAGTATCATGTACATACAGTATTGCTGAGACATTATATGATAGAGTATATGTAAGACTTTGAAAATCTCTCCCTATGTGTTGTAGGTTGTGATACCTTTTAGGGGACCAGCACGAGTGTACTTCAGACATCAAATTATAGTATACAGTGCTTTCCAAATGACACAGATCTCTTCTTTAAGTGTCCCCACACTGGTACATCACAGCCCACAACATATGTACACTTCTTCAGGACTATTCAGATACAGTACTAGAGCCTTTTAACTACTGTACATTTTTGTCCTGTAAAAGGTTTATGTTATTATTCACACAAGATGATTTCAGATTTCGTCTTTTTTTGTTTTCTGTTCTTTATTTGTGATACTGTAATACACTTTTTAACCCTTCTGTTGCCAGCACGGCAAGCAATGCATTCAATTACTGCCTCCTCTGTTCGTAAACAGGTTAAATCAGCAATCCTTGGTGCTTGGGTCACAACCAGATTTTTTTGTATCCTTAAACCTAGTTTCAGTTTCTTCATACCCCTTTTTCATTCCTGAGATACTAAAAAACAGAATATGCATATTTTTCATTGGTAACCACGTGTGTTCTAGAAACCACACACGTCAATTGAATGAACATCCGCTCTTGAACCTTTAGGAATTCAAAGTCAACAAAGGACTATGGAAACATGGCTGTACGATAACATATCTTCTAAATAAAGGTACAGTGAAAAGGTTGAAATGTTCATAATATATACACTGAGGCCTATATTTAGGAAGGTGTCTTCTGCCATACGACACCATCCAGCTCTAAAAGACCCCTTAAAGCCCATTGTCTTGAATGGACTGTGAGGGTCTTCCAGCATCAGAATGTGCCTTATGGCAGAAGACAGCTTTGTAAATATGGTCCTATGTGTATAATAACTTAACTGACATTGCATTTAGAAGGAGAGTTGTGCTTTAAGTTATATATGTACTGTATTTATGGGTATAAATACATGTGCAAAATTTATGTTTTCAGTGCTGTGGGGATAATTCTCACAGATATTGAAACTTACAGAATGCAGTAGATGTAGTTTGGACAACAGGCAGTGATTAGCTTTGCTATAAAATATAGGTTGTTCTGTATTACCAGGTCACGACTGAGATATCTCTCAAGTCTTGTTATCAAAGTGTTATTTATCAATACGAGGGGGCACATTCAACAAAATGTTTCAATAGTACAAATACGATGATGCACAAAAAGTTTCACAAGCAAGTGCCAGTGATAACATGCAGTGCCTCCTTGCCACCATTAACAATATGTTTTTATATCATTGCTGTCTGCATTAACTTCCTGAGTACTGTACAGGGTTTCACAATGTGCAGCAGATGCCTGGAGCAGTGAATAAGTTGCATTTTTCGGCATCAACTAATCTTCTACATCATGAGCTACGTGTGGAAGGACCAATTCCCATAGAAAGTGAAAATTCAGATAATTATGTCAAAACATGGAACTTGCCCATTACAGCTGCTGTAAGCAATTAGCAAAGCTAAACATGTAAAAGCATGTGTAGTGTTTTTGTAATTTTACTCAACATATCATCAAAGATTACACAAATTATATGTATGATAGTAGTCTGATATCACGTAAAAATAACATAGAAGAAAACTTTAGCATAGCGTAGAAATTCCGAAATGTTTAAATTCTAAGTCTTTCTCTTGATCTGTAGTTATTCAGAGCACCAACCTTTAGGAAACACTTAATTCGTGATTCTACTGCCTGAAAATTGTTCTTCTTGGTCTTCTCTAGAAAAGAACACTTCAATGTACATTCATTGTCCACACAACAACAAATATTTCAGAAATCTTAATTCATATTCTATTGTGCACATGGAGTAAGCACTGCATTAGTTCTCATTCTTTCAGGTTATTACTCCGGTTTTCAGATCCAAACCTGGGCAACACCAAACGACGACATCTTGGGACACAACAGACGAAGAAAAAACCGGACCACCTCTTAAATATTTCCATGCTGCCTTCTCCGACACAAAATAAAATCCATTTGACTTTTATGACTTGCTGTTTAGGAGGTGGGAGCTCGTCTTTAGGATTCTTAAACAAGTCCTGGAGACGGTTGAGTAAAATCAGATTCTGACAGATGTAGATTTAAGGAGATGGTGGAGGTTTTGGAGAAGGGCAGGAGCCCTGGCTATCAATGCTGGCTGCTCGACCTTGCCACTGTAACAAATTGCAAAGAGAATAATTTATTAGAATCAACAAAACATATTAGGATTTGTTTATATCACCTATATGCCAGTGACACAAATTTATTTTTGAAACCTTGACCTTACACCTGCTGTACAGACCAAAGTCTCTGATAGTCTCTCCGCTATATCATCCAGGATAGCCTGGCACCAACTCAAACTTAGCATGTCGAAGACGGAGCTCCTCATACTTCCTCCGAAGCCTGACCCTACTTCCCCCTTCTCCATTGCGGTTAGCAGCACTACACCCAGTTTCAGAAGCATGCTGCCTTGGTGTCACATTTGACTCCTCCTTCACACTTTCCTCTCGCATTCAAAATGTTGCTAAAACTATTTAGCAAAGATACGCCCCCTTTGCCCTCATTCGTTCCTGTCTTGACTATTGTATCCTTCTACTGTTCGGGCCTTACTGTCTCCTCTGTACTCTATCCTAAATGCTGCTGTTATAGTTAGTTAACTCTCTCTTAAATATGTCTCAGCTTCTCTACTGCTCAAATCCCTCTCCTGGCTGCTTTTAAAATCCTGTATTACTTACAAAATTCTCCTTCTCTCTTTCAATACTATACACTCCTTTGCCCCTCCTTGCATATTGACCCTAATTTCTCACTATACAGTACACCTGCTTGCTTGTTGTGTTCAAGGATGTCTTCTGTCTACCCCTTTTGTACCTGAAGCCCTCTCCCACCTAAAACCTCTCACTCACTGCCCCACACTTCAAGAACGCCCTGCCCTTCAATATCTGACAATCACCCTCTCTCTCCACATGAAAGGCCTATCTTAAAACACAAAAACAGAGAGAGCAAAGGAGCACTGCTGACAAGAGGTATTTATTCCATAAGTACACAGGGACAGAAACACAGCCTGGTGCGTGGGCTGTGTTTCTGTCCCTGTGTACTTATGGAATAAATTACCCTCAGTTTTAGTCTGGAGTTGTGCCCTTAATTTTTCCTATAGGATTTTTCCTTTGGATCCTCTTGCCAGCAGTGCTCCTTTGCTCTCTCTGTTTTTGTTGCTTACCCTACCAGGATTGCACGCAGTGGAACTACCCTACAGATGATTTCTGGACTTCAATGTACCCCCGTGGGCAGGTAATGGGCAATAGCCTTTATACTTTTACCTTGCACCCTATATGGGGAAGTGTGTTTGTTAAGTGGGGTGTGTGGTGGGACCACATCTGCGGCAGTCTGGCTGACTGACCGCTAGGTCCTTTATTTTTGCCCCCTCTTAATTCCTTATCACATACATGATGTTATGGATTTATGACAAGTTCCCATCTACCTTTATTCCTACAGTTTTGCTATGAGTCTACACTTATATTGAGTGGCAGTCTCTACATCACTATACTATCTTAAAACACACCTATTTAATGAAGCATTAGAGTAGCTCCAAAGTACTAGGCCATTGGCTCCTCCCCTCACCCCCATTTCACACATCGCAAGCCTCTATTTTCTCCCCTCTTCTCATGTATTTCTCTCCCCTCCGTCTCACTCTTACCCCCTCTCTTCCTCACTTCCCCCTCATCCCTTCTCTTACTCACAGTCTCTACTCTCTCTCCCCCTCATCCATCAAATACCCCACACACTCATATCCTCCCCCCCTGATACCACACAGACAACCCCCCGCCCCCCAAAATACATATCAAAAAACCCCATCCCTGAACTACAAAAAAAACACCCCTCAAATACACACAACCGCCCCACTCCCCAAATACATACAAAAAATCACCCTCCCCAAATACATACAAACCCCTCCACCCCCCGAATACATACAATCCTTCTCCCCCACTGTTGGCGGCCCTGCTAGTCAATAGAGGTTTTTGGCCAATTGCGGTGTGAATGGTTGCTCTGGAGTATATGTCAATTCAGTTGAGTGGACCTTGATGTTCAATAATGGCTACGATGTTCATTACCAACTTTTACATCAATTTTTCTACCACTAAAAACAATCTCTGCCAGATGTAAGGTGTGGCTAAGTTCACTGCAAACAGATTTTCTTCAACTGTAAGATAAATGATTGCCAAAAGAGAGGGAAAAAAAGCTGAATGTGGCATTCTCCTTGAACTTAAAGGTGCAATTCCACAAAGTCGGTGACTTGAGTTTCTTAGGGGACTCTGAATGGGGAAGTTTTTAGCAATAACGTGTTTTCTTTATGTAGCCAGGTACCCTCCGGTCCCCCCGTGCTTCCGGTTCCCCCCCCCCTCTCCTTACCATCAGAGATGTGCGGCAGGGTGACGGAGTCGCGGGCGGTTCCCTCCGCAGGGCGCCGCCATGTTGGTGTATGCGCGCGCACGCGCAGCGAGGTTGCGCATAAGCAGGGCAACTCTGCAGTGGCCATTTCAGGGGGCGCACGAGTGCAAGCTGCAGAGCGGCAGCCATTAGAGGGAGAGCATGAGGCTCCCTATGTAAAGGCTGCAGATAGAACTAGAATCCCTTTGATGCTCAGGGGCAGTGACACCACCTGACACCAGGGAGCCAGTAGGGCTGCATGATTCTGCTGAATAGCAGGAAAGACTATTGCATGCTGGAAAAGGAAGCAGTCAGTGAAGACCAGGAGCCTGAAGCTGCAGGTTAGATCCAAAGAGCACTGCTCCAAGGATTAGGCCAGAAGTTAAACCCCAGGGCCCAGTTAATTCCCTGAGTCACTGTAGAGAAGTAACTGTATTGTGTAGGGAACTGCCTTAAGACAGGGACTCCTTCACTGTACTCCTAGTGAGAAAAAGGTTGCAGGACAGAGTCTGGCTGTCAGCACAGTGTGTAGCAGGAAGAGACTCTGATTGCATAACAGAGACTGTTTGCAAAGGGATCATCCGGCTGGGAATCCCTCCCCTGTGGAGTCAGCGTGTGCATTCATTTCTGCAGAGAGCAGTGCAGTGCTACGTGGGATCACGTTGCGGTATTGCAGACTCCTCAAGGATTCTCCTGGTTAGGACCATAACCAGGAAGGTATTATATTAAAGTGCACCAACGGGCCCCAACACAGGGAAGCGCTGTCCCTCACACACACACTCCAATCTATCGCTGGTGGACACTAAGAGGTTAAGTGCCCTGGCACATTGGTACACCAAGGACTAGGGTGATATAAAGACTGACACTAAAGTGGTGCAACCATTTACATGTGTGGGGTGATGTGATGATATTCATGCAGGGGAATGTCATGCGGTTAATGTATGAAACGTTATGCAAAGGTTATTATTATTATGCTAAGTAAATACTGTTTTACCCAACTGCGTGGGGTTACTGTATATGTTGGTTCTGATAAGGGAACACACCCACCAAGTTGGGATCCCTCATCAGTGGAGGCGCTGCACCCAGTGTAAGTATACCCCAGGCTCCCAGTGGCGGAGGCTCAGGCCTCTTGTTAGCCTCACAGGTGACAGCAGCATCAGTAGTTACCGTACCCCAGGGGTGCAAGGGCTATATTTGCACTTATCCAACCCTGTCCATATTCAGTAAGAGAACCAATACAATTAAGGGGAGAGGGGACTCTGGCTGTACAACCAATTCTGAATACACAGTGACATTGCACAAAAGTCAGATACAAATCAAATTCCACCCAAGTCTTACTTGAAAAAACAAATACATAGATTAGGGTAAAAAGGGTATCAATTAGTCAGATTGCATATATTATCTTTACCTAGTCATGAAATGTCTTTAAATATAATGTATATCCCTGTTAATTTAATGTAAATGTGTACTGTTATAACTGTGCCCAGGACATACTTTAAAACGAGAGATAACTCTCAATGTACAGAATTACTTTATGCCCCTTTAAAGTTGCAATACCATGTAGCTGATCAGAAAACAGCCTTTTGTAAACAATTTTAACAGTCTAATTGGCTTCCTTAAACAAATCTAGCCCTGTGAATAGTAAAGAATTACAAACTGCATTACTTAGAGCAGCGGTGCGCAAACTGGGGGCGCGCCCCCTTACGGGGGCGCAAGATTATGTAGGGGGGGCGCTGGCTGCGTGCAGGAAAACCTGGGGGCGTCCAGAAGCTCCGTGCTGAGGCTGCTTCCAGTTCTCTGCTGTGTCTCCTGCAGAGGGGACGGGGCCTTGCTGCGCACTGCACACAGACAAGCCCTCCTCCTCCTGTCTTTTACCCGCCCGGGTTCAGCAGCACATGGGGGGACCTGAGCAGGCTTAGTTACTCCCTCCCACCACCCACCGTGTGTGTGTTGTGTGTGTTGTGTGTGTTGTGTGTGTTGTGTGTGTTGTGTGTGTGTTGTGTGTGTTGTGTGTGTTGTGTGTGTTGTATGTGTGTGTATATATTATATGTGTGTGTGTGTGTTGTGTGTGTATATATATATATGTGTGTGTGTGTGTATATATATATATAGGGACTGCAGTGTGTGTGTGTGTGTGTGTGTGTGTGTGTGTGTGTGTGTTGTGTGTGTTGTGATTGAGTGTGTGGTGTGTGCCTGTTGGTTGTCTGTGTTGTGTTCTGATTGAGTGTTGTGATTGAGTGTTGTGTGTTGGTTGTGATTATGTGAGTGTTGGTTGTGTGTGTTGTGACTGTGACTGTGTGTGTGTTGTGATTGAGTGTGTGCTGTGTTGATTGTGATTGAGTGTGTGTTGTGTGTGTGTGTGTGTGCTGTGCCTGTTGGTTGTCTGTCTGTGTATGTGCTGTGATTGAGTGTGTGTTTTGGTTGTGATTGAGTGTTGGTTGTGTGTGTTGTGATTGTGTGTGTGTGGGTATTGTGATTGAATGCAGCGGTGCACAAACTGAGGGGGGGACGCCCCATGCGCAAGATTATTTAGGCGGGGGGCTTGCGGCAAAACCTGGGTGCGCAGGCAAAAAAGATGTGCGCGCGCAGGCGGCCAAACAGAATAGTGCAGGTGGCGGCCACGTGATACGGAGATACGGGGGAGGAGCACGCCCCACCGCTGTGATGTCAAACGCCCCTCCTTCCGGTGTCTGCCCTACAATAGCGCTGTGTTCCTGCTCTCCTCCGCTGGCAACCTGCTTTGCTGTGATCCTCTGCAAGTGTAAGGGTAGGCTGCCACTATATCAATCATACTATGAATGTACAGAAATAATTTAAAAAAAGTGTAAACACTCCCCCACTCGTGCTTGCAAAATTATACAGGACACCCTGTGCTCATGCTTGGAGAGTTGGTGATGTCACCGCTCTCTGCAGCAGCGTGGACGCAGCCTAATTTTGCAAGAGCGAGCTGTTGAAGTATGTAAGTATTTAGGCTGCGCTTATAGTGCCAGCGATGCGACGTCGCCAGAAAACAAACGTATTGTTGGTGCGTGCGCTTATAGTAAGTGTGACGTGGCGACGCGATTTTTTTAAGCCGGCAATATTTGATTTTTCAGGGGCTGTCGCCTCATGTGACAGCCCCTGAACCAATCAATTGCCTGGTTTCCGTCGCCGCAAAGCGAAATACAACTTTCGCTAGCGTCGCCGTCGCGGGCACTATATGCGCGGCCTTAGACATATTTGTATTTACATTGTATACCGTTTAATAAAGGTTTTTTAAATGTGATTTTGATTACATCAGGCAGGGGGGGCCCGAGAAATTTCATGGATAAAAAGAGAGGCTCGGCATAAAAAGTTTGCTCACCCCTGACTTAGAGGCCACAGCTCTTGCATCAGACAATAGAGAACATCAAACGCCTCCCAATACATAGGCTCTGTGGTGTATTCTCATTACATTATTTATTGTGAATAAAGGCACAATGAAAACGGGATAAAGAACCTATTCAGACTTAAATGTATCATTGGGTTTAAAAAGCTGGACACAAGTAATGAAGTTATTGGTTATCCACATAAATTGGTCCTTAATCCAAACTTCTAGTGATCCATCACTGACTGCTTAATAGCCAATTTTTATTCAAACATAATATTGACAACGTTGGTCAATATGTCAGCTTAACTACATGTCCGGCTATATTAAAAAGGAGATATGAAAAAGGTCAATATCTCATACAGATAAGAGATTTATGCAAACGCCTCATGTGGTAAAGTGCAGACTTGACGCGGTAGTGAAGATAAATTGATTCTCTTGAACAAGTTCTGAATATCAGATTGGAAATCAATGATAATGTTGCAGCAACAGTATTTAGTCAGTGAAAACCCCTCAATAATAATGATTTGCCCTTTGTTTACACAAATGATTTGCTTTAGTTATTTATACCCACTATGAAATAACATATTCAACTACATTGCTCCCACTATACAACACTGCTTCCTAATAAAAACAAAAACAGAAAGGCCAGCGCATCATACAAAATGACACAACATATAGTGCAATACCTCAGTGCTTATCTGCTCATGAAAAAAAAGGGTCATTTAGTTAAACCCTTTGGCCAAAAGGTTATAAGCCTGCAGCCACTGCTTCATAATGTACTGCAGGCAACAAATGGGTTAAAGAAACAATCCTCTCTCGTGCCCCTCCCCTTATTTTGGGTTGGGTCTGAAGCAGGGGGGTCCTCTAGTGAAGGACTGAGGTGGTCACGCAGCACAAGGCCCAGTTATAGAGAAATGTTATTATTTAAAGAGGCAATCCAAGTACAGCTTTTTGTTTTGTGCTTTAAAAAAAGAAATTAAAAAAATAGGCTTGAAGCAGGTGACCCCCTGCTTCCCGAGATACAAACCTACATAGGGGGTGTCAGTAACAGCTCTGGTTGGTCTAGCTGGGGGTCTCATAATGGTGGCTTCAAAGCACTTGCGTCCTGCAGGCTAATAGGAAGCCGTGATGTCATTCCTTGTAGCTTCCTATTGGCCTGCATCACCGAGATACTGGCACCCCCTACGGAAGTAAGTGTCTTGGGAAGCAGGGGATTCCTAGAGCTGAAATGAATGGAGTTCAGCTCCTGAGACCCCTTTAAAAAATAAATAAATAAATACAATAATTTGTGGCCTTACAAGATGGCTGACAGTCAGCTTTCTGTCTGTAAGTCAATCAAGAACAAACAGTTTCTGATTGGCTCACAAGCTCCTTAATAACAGTGACAATTTAGAGTTCCTGAAAATGCTGGCAACTACAGTATATTTAATTTTTTCTTCTTCAAATTGTTTATTTGTGTTAGTAGGTGTATACACTAAACCTTAGTTAAATATACATTGTGTGGTGTAGTATTCTTTACTGTATATCGGTTCCTGTGAGGGGTTATCCTGCCAACGCTGGGATCCCTCATAGGTGGAGGCGCCGTACTGCAAGGAGAAAGAGCTCACTCCATGCACCCAGAGGCGGAGGCTTAGGCCTTGGACATGGTCAAAAAGACCGTGCTGAGGCGCACTGAGGGGAAACATTATCCCTATCAGCGCGGTTTTAGACGGCGCTTCCGCAGGCGTGTGGAATTTCAGCCGACAGACAAATTTTAGATTTCCCCTCTGAGGGAAGCGCAGGGCCGGTCACGTGACTGTCAGAAGCCAATGGCAGTCCGTGACGTCGGCGCCGTGACGTGGCACGCTAGCTCCGCCTCCAGGCCCGCCTCCCGAAAGCCTCCCACCCGGCACACAAGCGCACTCGCTGACGCTCATGCAGGGACAAGAAAAATCTCCTGCATGAGCACCATGTCCAAGGCCTTAGGTCTCCTGTGAGCAAATAGGTATAGCAGCATGCGTAGATGATGCGTAGTTCCTTTAGGCATAGGGGAAATATGTATATATATATATATAAAGCAGAAAGTAGCCGTGTTAGTCCAGTTGCGATAGTGCAGAATAAATGAGTTCTTCAGTATTCGGTGATACCTTTTTTATTTGGACTAACAATTTATGTCATAGGACAAGCTTTCGAGAGTTCTCCTCTCTTCTTCAGGTCAGAATGATAAGACTCTTTGACACCAAAACCAAGGGACTTAATGTGGACATGGGGTTTCTCACACCCTACCAAAATTGTCTGTAATTATCCTGCTTGCCTCTATTCTTATCCACACTTTCTCTCCCCCCCCCCCCCCCCCCCAGCATCCCTTCCCCTCCCCACCTTTCTTTGACACTGTCCCCTGGCTTCAAACACACTTAACACCTGACCTTATCTACAGTAAATATCTGTTTTTTTTTTTTTTCTCTCTACACTGTTTTAGCATTGATTCCTGTGTAAATCAGTATTGCTGACCTGAAGAAGAGAGGAGAACTCTCGAAAGCTTGTCCTATGACATAAATTGTTAGTCCAAATAAAAAAGGTATCACCTAATACTGAAGAACTCATTTATTCTGCACTCTATATATATAAATAATCAACCAGATATTGATCCGTCCACATAACGGAACAGCCAGTGAGCAATAGGACCCTAATAAAATGTATAGACAAGGCCCACATGCCATTCCCCATATAGTATGTCAGGAGCATGCAGACTGTTACACAATAAGAACACATTTAGAGATTCTGTGTACTGTAGCAGTCCCAAATGTCCATAATTATTTCTGTAAGGAAATAAAAAACGGTATAACTGAGAAAAAAAAGAAAACAAAAAAGGAAAAAGACAAAAGGATGCAGTTAGTGGATAGAAATATCTGTTACATAACATCTATAGTAATGGTAAATTGGGCGATTCTAGTTGCTACATTACTATAGATGTTATGTACTGTAATAGATGTTTCCATCCAGTAACTGCATCCTTTTGTCTTTTTCCTTTTATTTTCTCTGTTATCCAGTTTCTTATTTCCTTTCAGGAAAATGTATGGACATTTGGGAAATCTATATGAGATCTGTAAATGTCTTTTACTGTATAACAGCCTGCTTGCTCTTGTCACATATGGGGCTCGTCATGTGGGTATTGTGTATGCACTTTATTAGGGTCCAATTGCTCTCTGGCTTTCCGTTATGTGGGTGGATCAATGTCTAGTTGATTATTTTTATAGTTTTATTCTCAAGATTGTATGTATGTAGGTATACGCTGTGCTTGGGGTCCAAAGAATCACATCGCATTATAAGCGGATCGCGTTTTAAATAATGTACAATTGTATGCATTGTACACTAAAGTATTTAAAATACCAATAATCGTGTTGTAAAGTATTCATAAATATGAAAATTGGGACCCATGCTTGCAACGCGTTATAAGCTGATTCGCGTTGTAATGGATCGCGTTATAACGGGGTTGAGCTGTATATATATATATATATATATATACACACACACTCTCTCTTTTGTTTAATATACTTTTTATGTATATATAAATTACTCTGTGATACTGTTAGGTTACATATAATCTATTTCAAGTATACACTGTTGAATATTTAGGGCTAGATCCATCTACATGCACCTGTTTGATATTTAATTAGGTAAATGTTTATTCTGAGTAGTCGTGTGATGGTTGCTTGCCTATTTAAGGATTAAGAAGCAATGCCATTGGATATATTTCCCTTTACAAAGTGGCTGATCCACGAAACGCATAGGGCTATTTCCTGCAGGACAGGGGTCCTTTTTTAAACTTTGGCTATCCGTAGTCCAACGCAAAGTATTGTGGGAACAAATGTGCAGAAGGAATAGTGTCAGCGGCACTAGGAGCTTCCCCCAGCATTACAGACCAGACGGACGAAAAAGAATAAGCCCTGGGATGAGTGAGATCAGACTGAATATAGTATTCAAATGCTGTTTTATATTTCATACCATGTGAGTATGATACTTACCCTGAGATGCTCTATGACCTAATGCACAAACAATATCACACTATGTGGCTCTTTCTTGCACATGCCTCCTGTTATTAATACTAATACAATGTTAGAAGACCGGAGTTGAGAAATCTCACAATGATGCGCTGCAACTGAGATATACTGTACCGCGAGATCGACTATACAATTATTGCAAATGTAAGTGTTTTTTTTTTTTAATTTTGTGTTACCATGCTATAACAGTATTTGGAGTGTCAACCTGAGTTGTCACTTGAGTCACTTCTTTTTACTATATTTTTCACATTATACCCACTTTTTTTCCGCTTTCAATCCACCTAAGATTTTATATATTAAAAGTGGGATTCACTAGTTATATTTAACACTGATTAGCGCACTTACTGTAGTTCACTTTGTTACAGTATATCTATGTTGCCATGGACAAAAATGTCAAAGTACAGTTACTCCCCAAAATGATTTTTTTCACGAATAAACATCCCCCTTTCTCTCAACCCTTCCTCCTCTCTCTCCCCCTCCTCTCATTCCCCCTATCAAAAATCCCATTCTCTTTCTCAATCGCCCCCTCTCTCAGTCTCCTTGCCTCTTCCCCCTTTTCTCTCTCTCACGCCTTTCTCTTTCAATCACCCCTTTAAATATCTCTGCCCCCTTTCTCATTCTCTCCCCTCTCTGTAACACCCCCAGATTTTTCTCACTCTCCGCCCCTTCTCTTCCTCCCCCTAATTCTTCTCTCGTCCCTACTTTCTCACCCCCCCCCCCTTTTCTCTCTCTCTCACACTTTCACCCTCTCTTACTACCCTCCTCTGTCTTCTCCCCCCGGGACCTACCTGTGGAGCAATGAAGGGTAGGGGGTCAGTCCTGGCAGTGGCGGGGGGCCCAGTAAAGTGCCCAATATGAGAAATTGGCCCCGACTTCCAAGATCGGGCCCGGAACAGATGTCCCAGCTCTCCCCCTTGTCATGGCCTCTTCTGCGCCCTCTATAAATAAGGTGCGCCCGGAGCAAGTCCCCCACACGCCTCACTCTAGCAGTGCCTCAGCACACAATAAACATATATACAGGCAGTCCTCGGTTATCCGACACAATGCGTTACTCAAAATGGCGTTGGATAGCGAAACGTTGTAAAGCGAAACACGTTTTCCCATAGGAACACTGTTTAAATGAAAGGTTCCGTTCCTGAAGGCATTTTTTTTCAACTTTAAGTTTTTATTGGAAAGTACAAATACAGCCATTGTTCCACAGCCCATTATCACCTTTCCGTTTTTGTTAAACACATATAAAAAATGCCTCGGAAGCACAACCATTTAAAACTTTACAAACAAGACCAGACGAACTTGACAGGGGGACAGGGGAAGAGGGGAGGGGGAGGGGGAGGGGAAGGGGGTGTAGGGTGGCTAGACTTAGTTATAACTTTCTCGCTGATTCTTGGCCCACTTGTTAGGTCATATCTACGGAATTTAGCTGGGGCAGGTCCTCCTAAGGGTTATTGCTAGTAGTGGGATTACCCTATTCTGTGACCACGTAAAGGTCTGCTAATTGTGCGTCACTATGTCGTTATGTTTAATCTGACCTTAAAGGAGACCGCACCTAGGTTAATTAGTGCAAGATCGAGGTGGCGTCCACTCCGGGGATGTCTACCTGGGTCAACCATGGATCCCAGACTTTTAGAAAGTTTGTGCCGGTGTCATTAACTAAACTCGTTAATTGTTCCATCCGGCAGACATGCCAAATTCTGTTTTTGATCTTTGGGATAATTGGTATCTCCTGTTGTTTCCATAGTGCTGCAATCTCGCATCTTGTGGCAGTGGCGAAATGCGCTCTTAATTTATGCGACGCATTTGACAGACCCTGGATCCGCCTGCCCAAAAGGAACAGCCACGGGTCCAGGGGGATCTCCAAATCGAGAATCCGCTGAATCCAGTCTCTGATTTGTTCCCAAATAGGGGCCACCTTAGTGCAAGACCACAGCATATGTCGGAGATCTGCTACTTCCCCACACTGTTTAGGGCAGAGAGAGGAGTAGCCTTTTACAAATTTCGCTAAGCGCGTTGGAGTGTAATACCACCTCATAAGGACTTTATATGCGTTCTCCTTTAATGTGGTGCAGATTGAGCTTTTCGCCGCCGCCTGAATAATTCTGTCCCATTCGTCGTCCTCTAAAGTCTCTCCTAGATCGGATTCCCAGTGTCTCATATAACTCAGTCTGTTGTCAATAGGCGACTTCTGGCAGATCACTTCCCTGTATATTCTAGATGTGAGTCCCCTTGTGTCCGTAGCTCTAGAACACAGCTGCTCGAAATTTGTTCGCGCCGGTCGAATTGGCGTCTTATTATAGAAGTCTCTGATCTGGAGGTACCTAAAAAATTCGCTGTTTGGGATATTCTTAGAGGATTTAATTTGATCAAATGTCGTTATGCCCTCCAGATCTAGTAGCCGGGATAAACCTTTCTGTGTCCACATTAGGAAGTTTTTGCTATTCAGGCCCGGAGCGAAGTCTGTGTTGCCCACTATTGGTGTCATTAGCGATGTTTTGGTGGTCAAATTACATTTGAATTTCGTGGCCTCCCAAACTTTTAGTGAATTGACCATGGTCTGTATCGGGTTGTGCATCTTGCGTACCCCTGCTTTGGGTAGCCAGATTCAATTTTGGAGTTCAATTGGTGCACAGCAGCAGTTTTTCTCCAACTCAACCCATCTCCGTAGGCTTGGGTCTGTGTGCCATTGGAAAATCTGCCCTAATTGGGCTGCTTTATAATAGGCCAGCAAGCAAGGCCCCGCTAACCCTCCTCTTGATGTAGGACGTTTTAATATTCCCTTATTGATTCTTGGGTTTTTCCCGTTCCAGATAAATTTCATAATTTTTGACTGGAGGGAAAGGATGTCCGCCTGCACCAAAGGGATAGGGAGACTCTGGAAGAGATATAGCATCTTTGGGAGGAGATTCATTTTCACGCTATGTATCCTCCCAATCCATGAGATGCTCCCCTTCATCCAGGTTCGGAGATCCTCACCCAGCGTCTTTATGATCTTGGGGAAATTTGCTTTATATAATGTTTTGTACTCTCTTGTGAGATACACCCCTAAATATTTGATAGCGGAGGGTTGCCATTTGAATTGAAAATTGAGGTCAATCAGCTTTTCGACTTCTTTTGGTAGATTAATATTGAGGGCTTCTGATTTAGACTGATTGATCTTAAATCCCGAAATTTGGTTGAATTTACCCAGTATGTTGAATACATTGGGAAGAGATGTGAGAGGTTTGGTTAGTGTGAGAATGACATCGTCCGCATAAAGAGCGGCTTTGTGCCTCTGGTCTCCCACCGGGATACCAGAGATATCTGGGCTATTCCTAATGTGTGCCGCCAAGGGTTCAATACACAAAGCGAACAGTAATGGCGACAGCGGGCACCCCTGACGAGTTCCGCTTTTGATTTCAAACTGTTCTGAGGGGAAGCCTTGATATCTCACTCTTGCTGTGGGGTTTTTGTACAACGCCAGGATGGCCTGCAGGAGGCGTCCCTCAAAGCCAAATGCTCTCAGTGTTTCCGAAAGGAAGGGCCAATCTATTCTATCGAAGGCTTTCTCGGCGTCCAGACTTAACACCATGGAGTGAATTTTTTCTTTTTGGGCCAGATCAATTAGGTCAATGATTCTCCTGGTGTTATCTGCCGCCTGTCTACCTCCGATAAACCCTACTTGATCTGTGTGTATTAACCCTGGAAGAACGCTACCCACCCTGTTGGCTATAAGTTTAGAGTATATTTTGAGGTCCGAGTTAATCAGTGAAATGGGCCGGTAGCTCTTACAGTCTGCCGGGTCCTTTCCGGGTTTATGGATCACCGATATTGAGGCTTGGAGCATTTGTGCTGGGAATGAGGCCCCTGCTAAGATTTCGTTGAATAGCTTCAACATGTGGGGGGCTAGAATTTTTAAATATTTCTTATAATATAAGTTTGAAAAGCCATCTGGCCCTGGGGCTTTAGCCAGTTTTAGTGCTTTAATGACCCCAGAAAGTTCCTCCATCGTGAAATCCGACTGGAGAGCCTCCCTCTCACATCTCTTCAGAATGGGTAAATGTGCCTCTTTTAAGAAGGTCCGTAAGTCTTCCTTTGTTTTTGGGTTATGGGTTACCTTATCTCCATTGTATAATACTTCGTAATACTTTTTAAATTCCCCTGCGATGTTCTCTGGGATGGAGGTAAGGTCCCCATCTTGGTTTCGAATCGCGTGAATGTGATAATTTGGCAGCTTATTTTTTAGCTTATTGGCAAGTAGTGTGTCAGGCTTGTTGGCCTTTTCAAAAAATTTCCGCTTGGACCATGTCAATTCCTTCTCAGCCTGGGCGGAGAGGAGGAGGTTAAGACTCGTTTTAGTGGCTAGTATTTGAGTCAGCGTGTGGGCATTTTTGTTTTTTTTGTGAAGGGAGGAAAGTTCCGCTAGCTGTTCCTCTAGCTTCAAAATTTTTCCCTCCCGCTCTCTTTTCCGCTTAGCGGCCAGATTCATTATGACCCCCCTGAGGGTAGCCTTATGGGCCTCCCACAGCGTGGAGTATGTAGCCACACTCCCCTCATTCTCCTCGAAGTATTGTGTAATCTTTTTCCCAATTTCTAGCTGTAGGGCTGGGATTTTCAGCAGAATTTCGTTTAGTTTCCAGTTCGCTCTAGGTCTGTCTAGTGGGATTAGTGTGCACCGCAGCTCTATAGATGCATGGTCAGACCATGAAATATCATGGATCTCGGTGTGAGAGACCCCAGGGACCATTCTGTTGGATACAAGGAAGTAATCTATCCTGCTATATGTGTCATGTGGGTGTGAGTAGAAGGTATATTCTTTCTGTCTCTGGTGTTGTTCCCTCCAGATGTCGAGTAACTGGCAGTCGCGTAGGCCCTGTTTAATTGTTAGTATGTCGGATCTGTGTGTAATTTTAGTGGATGTACATCTGTCAAGGTCCTCCCGTAGCGCCCTGTTCAGGTCCCCGGCGACAATGATATTGCCTCTGGCCACTCTGTTAAGTTTTCCAAAGAAGGTAGAGAAAAAACCTGGGGCTGTCTCGTTAGGGGCATATATTGTTGCTAAAGTAATTGGAAACCCTTGAATTGTCCCTCTTACTATGAGGGATCGTCCCTCTTTATCTTTGAAGGTCCTATCAAGTACGAACGGTATTCTTCTATGAATTAGTATGGCCACCCCTTTTTTTTTGACCTTTGCGGAAGACAAAAAGTGTGTCGGGTAGTCTCTATCTAGGAATTTGGGGTAGTTGTCTTGGGAAAAGTGTGTTTCTTGCAGAAACAGGATTTCTGCCCCTTTGCGCTTATAATCTCGGAAGGCGATTCTTCTTTTGGCCGGGCTGTTAAACCCCTTGTTATGTGATACAAGCCTGAGTTCCTTATTCATCTGAGAATATGTGATGACTTTGCTGCTGAGTTCTGCTCCGGGTTGATGTCCCTGGACCAAATTCCCGACCTTCTCTCCTTCTCGAATTGTGATGTCTCACTGCGCCACCTACAGGGAAACACAAGGGGGAGCACACAAAAGGGTACACCTGGGGGGACACACGAACACTAGACAAGACAAAAGACAGTAACATTCTCGTCGTCTCGGCGCCGCCGCCTCCTTGACGAGATCATCGCCCTTGGGAAACTGGGCTCCTCTCCAAATGTCCGGAGGAAACGTGGGATGAAGTTTACTCACCCCCCGCGCCCAGTCCCCGAGGACTTCACTAGGGCCCAGGAGGACCTCCCTCCTCTCCCCTAGTGCGTGGCTCATGCGGAGTTTAGAAGCAGGTCTCTCTCTCCCTCTCCTGCCTCGCTCTCCCTAAACTTGAATTAATGAAACCTAGCATCTACTCTGTATAACTAGCGTCTGCCCTGGCTTTGATCACCCCTGTAGTATATCCGGTTATGCCCTCTGTGTCCTGTCCTCAGCAACCTGCGAGTCTTTGTGATTCCCCTATTACTCTTCCTCCTTCCTTTTGCTTTCAATCTTCCCCCTTGACCCCTGCTGTTAATCTAAACCGTTTGTCTTCTTACTACTCGCTTTCTTGCCCCTCTCTCTCTCCCCCTGTCTTCCTCAACCTTCTGATCCGACCTTACATCCTTTGCTACCTAGCTCCTCTCATCCTACGTCACGTCCCCCTATCCTCCACTTCCAGTCACCACTCCTCCTGTCCATCTTGCATCTTTCTATATCTTTCTGGTTTCCTCCTTGCTCCCCCTTTCTTTTTCCTACTTGCTAGCTTCCCTCGTACTCCTCTTCCTTCTTTCCTCTCTCCCCCTTCCTAACTCTTTTCTTCCTCCCTGCTCCCTTTTTTTCATTCTAGCCTACTTCCCTACTCCTTCTTACGAATTTATCTCCTAAGATGTCTCCTTTTCATCTTATTTCCTTTCCTTCTCTTACTTTCCCCCTCTGTTTTAACTCCCCCTCTTCTACTTACCCTGCCCTTGCTCGCTTACTGGGACCGCCGCTGCGGCGCTATCCTACCGCTTTTCCCTTTCCCCTGTCATCTTTCAGCGTAACTCAGCTTCTGATTTAAAACTGCCCGCGGCGGGCCGGTGAGGTGGCTACTTTAGGCCTGCGCGGGTCGACCGGCATCTTCTGGCCTGCTTTGGGGTCCTTCCACAGTCCTCGGTCTTTGGTGGTAACGTCATCAGGTTGCGCCAATGAGGGCAAGTCTCGCGCCACCTCCAAGATGGCGTCGCTCCTTCCGGCCCGCATCTGTGACGCGTATCCGGGGGGCGGCCATTTTGGAAGTCGTCTCCAACCCGTGCGGAGGTGCGCGCCTCTGCTCCTGTTTCCCGCTCACCGCTCTCTTCCGGCTCCTGCGTTTCAGTATGGATTCCCGCCTTCTGGGTCTGCTTCGCCATCTTGTGTCTGGGGCCGCCATTATCTGCCAGGTAGGCCACACTTTTTCTCCACAGGTGTTCTAGTTCGTTGCAGGCTGCCGGGACTCCGGACATCCGTTGTTGGGGTGTCGGGGATCCCCGTTCTTTCCCTCAGGGATGCGTTGCTTTTTTTGGTGGTGTAATCAATGTAGCCCGAAACTCAAACATATTAGGTGATGGAACTTCACCAAGTTTGAACAATGAACTGAGTCTTTTTATTAATCCTCTGGGACCCTTATGTTGGTGCTGCACCCCTTTGCTCTCTTGGGGATTTTGCCCATTGGTCCCATGTCGGCTCTTGGAGGGCATTGTTGGGGGCATCCGCTGCCGGGGCCTCCCCTAGGCCTAGCTTATGGAGGAAGGCTGGCCCCTCATCCGGTCCTCGCAAGGTGCTTGTCTTGCCGCCTCTTATTACTTGGAGGCCCAAGGGGAAGATCCACCTATACCTCACCCCTTTATCCCTCAGGGCCTTTGTGAACGGCAGCAGGGCTCTACGGCGGGCAAGTGTCTCTGGGGATAGGTCTTGGTAGATAGACATACGCACGCCTTCATATTCTACGACCGGCAGGGGTCTTGTTTTGTGCAGCACCGCTTCTTTTGAGCGGTAATAGTGCATTCTGAGCACAATGTCCCTTGGCTGCTCGTGCATTAGAGGCTTGGATCTCAGGGCTCTGTGGCACCTGTCGAGGGCTAAGCATTCTTTAGGGGTGTCAGGCAGCAGGGACTCCAACCATTTCAAGATGAAATCCTCACAGTCCAGGACTGTTTCAGGGACCCCCCTCACCCGGAGGTTATTACGTCTGTCCCTGTTTTCTGCATCCTCCTGGCGGTCCCGCAGCTCGTTTATTTGCTCTTGGAGGTTGATGTATTTGCGGTCCTGTCTCTTTATGGATCTAATTGACTGGTCCATTTTAGTTTCTAGGACATTCGTCCTCTCCCCCAGCCCGGTAACCTCTCTCTTAACGTCCTTAAGCTCAGCTTGTAGCAGTGCTTTGAGGTTTTCATATAACTTATCCAGGTCGCATTGTCTCACCGGCCGTGATGCAGGATTATCCTCTCCTTCTCCGTCCGGCTCCGTTTCCGAGCCGGCGTTTGAATGTGGCGCCATTTATCCTCCTGCACCGCCGGATCCCGCGCGGCCAAAGTACTCTGGTAGCACCTTTTTTTTGCCTGTTTTGGGGGTTTTCCGTGACATTGCGGGGTACAGTGGGGCTTTATGTGTCCGATGGAGTGTTGATCGGGCGATTTTAATGGGTTTCAGTAGGTTTCAGCTAACAATATCTTCTAGCGAGGCACGGAGCACTTATCCTATGCAGCCATGCTCCTTGCCGTCGCGCATGCGCCCCCCTGAAGGCATTTTTAATGCTAAAATACACAAAATATTTTACGCAGACAATAAGATATGCCGCATACACATAAATTATATAGTGTATATACTGTATTATATATATATAATATAACATAATATATAATATAATATAAAAATATAATATATTATATAATATATATATTATATACACATAAACAACTTTGCAAAGCGTCGTAAGAGCGTTGGATAAGCCGTTTTTGCATTGTAAAAATGAACATAGGTATGTATTGCATAGCGTTGGATAAGCCATTCGTTGTAAAGCGAAGCGTTGTAAAACGAGGACTGCCTGTATATGTATATATACATTTTGCATAGTTCACACATCTCTACTTCTTAGCGCACAAGCAGGAGTTACGCCATTGAAGTTGATCAACTTGCCCTGACCACCTAAAAGAAACACCAATTATAATTCTATAATGAGACACTAGCAACAATGTTATAGAATTTTACTATTAAAAATGCTCTTGAGGTCTTAGAGTGTAAAACTAAATGAGGGGGACCTGTCATTTGATATATCAACCATGTAGGCAAGGTCAGGAATTAAATATTAATTAATTAAGAATGCATATTAATCGGTTAAATGCTCCCCAATTATGTCTTTTAAACAGATATGGCAAGGACACCTAATTTCCAGCCAGAGGAAAGAAAGCATTCTATAGGATGGTTTGTCTCAGTTTGATGCATTCCTAGTATGACTTGGAAGAATGATTACAACTTTTGTATTTATGTTCTGCACATCTAACTAGCTGCACATGGACATTTTAGCATTTGAGACCATAAAAGTGCAATTTACAGTAAGCATTCAAACTGATGGTATATCAGCTTTTGTTAATATAATCCCCCCTATCTTCCATGTGAATTGTCATTGTCAAGGGAATGATTTGCATGTAAACACTGAGCAACGGAGAGGAGTTCAACAAAAGTAAGGATTGTGTTCTCTATGGGCCCATGAAAAGAGTGAGGCGTGGCCTAGGGAAAGCAAATAGGATCCAAGGCTTGATGGTCCTGGGAGTATGGAATGCCACTCTATATATGATATATCTACAGACCTGTAGTACCACTATTTTTTTATTTAGAAATGTACTGTTAGTTCTTCTTTTCAAATGAAAATACATTTATTTGACCCTTTCCCTTTCTGTGTTAGAGCGTAAATGAGTAAATATAGCACTTTATGGCCTATTCATGTTAATCGGCTGAATGGTGTCTTTTGGCAAGGAAAATGTCTTATGGTATAACACCACTTAGTAAATACGGCTCTTAATGGATCCGGCATACCCATCCCTCTAACCCAGTGATATCCAACCTTTTTTGTTTGGAGGAACCCTTGAAGTTTTTTGAGAAATCTCAGGGAACCCCTAAATGGCTGACACATATTAGGTTAATTTCCCACCTCACGAGCCGCCTCAATTTCCCACCCTCTACCCATGTATTTCTCTCCCCTACGTCTCACTCACTCTCCACCCCCTCCCGCCTCGCATGCATTTATCTCCCCTGCGTCTCACTCTTACTCCCTCTTTTCCTCACTCCCCCCTCTCTCCTCTCACTCACCTTTACCTTCCGTCAATTATCCCACTCTCACTCATTCCCCCCCACAAAATAGATACCAATAACCCCACCCCCCTAAATACATGTAACCCCACCCGCAATACATAATAAAAATGCCTGCCCCTGCCAATACATATTAAAAATGCCCCGTCCCAATACACTTTAAAAAGACCTCCACCGTCCCAATGCATTTTAAAAAGACCCCCACGCCCCAATACATTTCAAAAAGACCCCCGCAGCCCAATACATTTTAAAAAGACCCCCACCCCCCAATACATATTAAAAAGTCCCCAATACATTTTTAAAAGACCCCCACCCCCAATACATATTTTTTAAAAATCGATCCACACTGGTAAAATTATCATCACATTTTCTCCCCCAGCACCCACCACTACCATCATCATCATCATATCCTCCCCCAGCACCCTTCATCATCATCCTCATACAGTGTATATCTAACCCAGCACCCTTCATCATCATCCTCATATATTTCCCCCAGCACCCTTCATCATCAAAATCCTCATATATCTCCCCCAGCACCCTTCATCATCCTCATGTATCTCCCCCAGCATCATTATTATCATCATCATCATATACCCACCCCCTGCATCTCACATCACCCTCATATACCCACCCCCCTGCATCTCACATCACCCCCTGCATCTCACATCACCCCCCTCCCTCCCCCCTTATTCCCCCCCCCCCCCCCCACAGTATCTCAGATCTCCTTCTCCCACCCCCTCCCCCCCATATGCCTACCTCAGGCGGCGGTGGGCAGGAGGCGATGACGGGCTTGTGTGGCAGCAGGAGGCGGCAGTGGGCAGGATGCGGTGGCAGCTAACTACAGAGCACACAGGACTGCATGCACGCGCTCGCTCTAGCTAGCAGCAGGCACCGGAAGTGCCGCATTGCTAGAGCGCGCACCTGAAGTCCCGTGAGCAGGCTGTGGGGGAGGATAGGGGGAGAGGCCGATTTCGGCAGGAAAGCCGCCGCAGGCCGCACAGTGAGTTGGGGCGGCTAGGCAGAACCCCTGGGACTGCTCCAGTTCCACGGAACCCTGGTTGAGAAACACTGCTCTAACCCATAGCCTTGGCTAAATTCACAAACATGCTTCTTTTGCACTTGCACCCGCACCTCTGAATTACTATGGAGGAAATCTCCCTCACACTGATATTCTACACTATAAATGGCTTCTCTCCTGTTTTAATTATCCTTTCTGTAATGCAAAACAACACTACTTCTACTCACTTGTCAACACTCCCAAATCTAATCCATGCCATCTTTTCTCTGTATTTGACTCCTTTCTCCGACCTCTGCTCCCCCTTCCCTTCCATCCTTCCTTTACTTCTCCTCAAGCCTTTTCTGACCACTTTAAAGGCAAGGTGGATGCTATCCAAAGTGATTCCTTCTGTCCCTTCCCCTCCTCTCTGCATCTAAACCTAAATCACCTTCCACGCTTAACTCCCTTTTTCCTGTTACAGAATTAATTTTCTCTTCTCCCTCTACCCCATGACCACTCAATCTTAACCTCACAATTTATCAGAACTCTTACTCCTATCTAAGTCCACACTCTCACCATATCTTCAACTCCTCCCTGTCCTCTGGCACTTTCCCTCCTCCTTCAAACACGTGGTGGTCACACCCCTATTCTCAAAAACACCATTGACCCTCCATGCTTTACTAACTACCGCTCTGTATCCCTCCTGCCTTTTGCCTCCAAACTGCTAGAATTTCTTGTGTCCTCCCGTATTATAAACATTCTTGGTTTCAATACCCTCCTGGACCCTTTATAATCTGTTTTTGGTACAGCTCACTGAAATGAGACTGTCTTCACGAAGGTAGCAAAGGATCTCCATTAAGTAAAATCCCAAGGTAATTTTTCCCTACTTATCCTACTTGATCTCTCTACAGCCATCGATACTGTTGATCACTCTCTTCTTCTTCATATTCTATACTCTCTTAGTACCCGTAAGCAAGCTTTATTCTGGTTCTCATCATACCTCTCTCATCGCACATTTTCTGTCTGTTGCTAACATGTCTTTATCTCCTGTTGTTGTACCTTAGGGCTCGGTTTTGGCACCTCCCCTTTTCTCTCTCTATACACACTATCACTTGGTGACCCATTCACGCCTTTGGCGTCAGCTATCATCTCTATGCCGATAGTACACAGATACAGTATATCTATCCAGCCCTAACCACACACTTGCAATCCAGTCCCAAGTCTTGGATTGCCTGTTAGCTATATCCTCGGGGATGGCTGTAAAAGATGTGTGCAGAGGTACATATAATTGAGACTGGTTTGGGTGCAATTATATCTTGGCTTTATTGAGCCTGTTCCTTTATCCAGGCAAAACATACAAAAACAACAAAATAACAAACCCCTATCCCTTTGTAAGGCTAACTTACTTCCCCAGAACCTATCTGCAGGACTGGAGGGATATTCCCATTACCAACCAATCACCACAAAGTCTCAGGAGGTACTTAAGCAGATGGCCCTCCATGTCAGTCTCTGGCAGGTTCCTGGGTTCTCTGTGTCCAGGAAATATAGGTCTCAGGGTGTCTGGATGTCTTGATCTCAGCACAGCCTTTGTGCTCAAGACAGTGTCTGTGTGCAGGCTTCTTTGCTCTCTTTCTGTCAGCCTAAAGGTGAGCTAAGGATTCTCTCTCCTGTGTCTCACATGAAGCTCCCATTAGTCCAGGTGGAGACTAGTTCATTGAGTGGCTGTAATTAACTATCTCTCTGCTGGATTCTCAGAGATCTGAGGCTGCTTTATTTAAACAGGGATAAGTCCCTGTTACAATGGCATTCTGCTTTCTCAAATTTAATATGTTTAAAATTGAGCGCCTTCATATTTCCTCCTAAACTTGGCCTAATATCCCCATTTTTTTAATCAGAGTAAATGGTAATACCATCTATCCTGTTGCAAAAGCACAGTGCCTAGGTGTGACATTTGACTCCTTCCTTTCCTTCTCAGTTCACATTCACTCCATGGCTAAAATGTGTCACTTCTTGATCCGTAACATTGCCAAGATCCATCCTTTCCTCTGTCAACCTGCTGCTAAAACTTCCATGCATGCCTTTATCCTCTCCCGTCTAGATTATTGTAATATTCTTCTATCCTAAATTCTGCAGTTAGAATCATTTCAATTTATCCCAGGACAGTCCTTGCTCATCTCCCCTCTCCTGGCTTTAAGTTCTCCTTACATTCAAGGCTGTCAACTCATCTGAAGTTCCCTGCATATCAGCTTTGATCTCGCGTTATCTCCTGCACTCTGTTCATAACTGCTTCCTTTTACCCCCCCCCCCAACTACTCTCTCGCCTTTAACCTTTTCCTTCACTGCCCCTTTCCTGTGGGACTCCCTCACAATTGGTATACATGCCAAGCACCTTCTTTCCTGACCTTTAAGTCAAACCCAACTACACACCTCTGCAGTTAAGAATTTCAATGGCCTCGCCTTATGGCTACTGCCCCACACCAACAGTCACTCTTACCAGCCATCGTGGCCAAGCTCTGCCATCGACTACACTTACTCCCTCACCTGCTGTCTCTGTAAGTCTCTCAACATACCACTATAATTGTATACTCTGTGGGGCAGGGATTTCCTTTCTTTTTGTCTGATATTGTTGGTTGCCCTTCTTGTATTATAATTCCCTGTATTGTCTCTTTTGTAAAGCGTTGAGTACACTGTGGGTGCAATATAAATAAAGATATACATACATACATAGATTCATTTTAATGAGGCCATAAATGTCTGTCAGCATGGAATGTGCCTTATGGAGTAGCATAGCACTTCATAGTAAATATGGTACTATATGTTTTAACATTACGAGGTATCGAGTGAGCTGGCCATGCTGTGGATTCTGAACGGTGGTTGAACCACACATCACACATGAAACATAGACTAAAAGATAAGATACAATTACAAACCTCTTTGAATGACTTCTTCATTTCCACCAGTGAGTGCCAATGTGTTATAGGCTTCCGTGGATACGCCAACATCTCATTCCAGTGGTCTCTTCCAAGTCCTTCCGTGTTATTACCTACTCGGCACACACCGATAATCTCATTGTGCCCGACACTATATGGAGGTTGCAAAGAAAACTAAGGTAAGTACAGATTATGCTCTGATGTCCCTTATTGGCATTTAACGAATTTCGTCCTAAATGTTATCAGGCATTTGTAGAAAGAGTTTATCGGTGAATGACCTCACAGTCAGGCACCTGCTTTGCACTATACTTAGCTTTGTACATTGTCCCAGTGCTTTGAGTGCTAGTTTACCAGTCCAGAAAAGTATAATGTAATTTCTTCACAAACATCCTTCTGTGCAGTGTGCATTAGAGCCCAATGATCATAAGACTACAGGTGGGGTCTATGAACCCTCTTCCAGGGCAGAACATTGCATTTGGCATTGATGCTAAACCAGCCTTTCGGAATATGTGTTAAACTCCATATTCAATATAGAGAGGTGGGGTCGGTAATGCGCAGTAAACCCTTTCGCTGGGTAGAACATGAATTAATGATCCATCAAGTTATAGTCCCTTGAATATAAGTTGGTGCTCCATTGACTGTTTTCCTCCCTCTTGCACCTTAAATTTATGAAGTATCATCGTATCCACTAGGAATAATTCATTAAAAAATCATGGCGCTAAGAAAAATGCATGAACTCTGGTGTAAGTAACTTTACTAATACAAACACAGATAAGGTAGCGCTAACTATATGAATAATCAATCCCTAAATTAGGGGGCTGCCTAAATACTAAAACTGATCCCCTGGTCAGATAACAAGGTAGAGAAAAAAAGATTAGTATTAAAAAAGGCGCCAACAGGAAAGGATATAATCACCAACAGGAGGAGACCGATGAGGATTCCAGGTGATAAAGTTGGGCTTAAAAAGAAAGTAAAAAAACACAAAACATAGTGTAATACTGTTTAAACAAACAACATATAATATAATAAATTATATATCAGCTGAGATCAAGGGTGAATAGAAATGACAACATTTAATAAAATAATTAAAACACTGGACATACAAAACATGTACAATTGAAAAATACAATTGATATAACAATTAATAGGACAATTAATATGGGACCAAATATCAGCTGCACTAGGTGGAGTGCCCACTCACCGGACGAAAGATATATGCAAGCGGTGGATATATCTGAGAGTATCCCCTCTCTCTTTCCAGCTACCACTGCTACCGCATCAAGGTCAGGGCCAGGGTGATGGTTGTAGCACGCCAGACTGCGTGTGGCTCCCTTGGTCCTCGTTTTACCTCGCAGCTTCTGGCAGGTTGGAACACAATGGATTTGTGCAGCTCCCACCGCTGCTGCGCCGAATTTGAGGCCAAAGATGTCAGCTACACACGCTAGGCAGCGTGGGCTTCCCTCCGCCCTGGCGTTCTCTCCTCGCGGTGGTTGGTAAATTCCATACAGCAGATTCGAGCGGATTGATGGTTTAGCTGACAAACAGCAGATTCGTCACGGCTCTTGCAAGCAATTCCAATGCACTGATTCGGGTCCCAGCAAATTAACCCTACGCGTTTCGAGAGCGAGCTGCTCTCTTCCTCAGGGGTTCTAGAGATGTATCCCATAATGTCCTCTTTTATAGGTGTTCAAATAAATCCAATTAACACCCTAATTTGATTGTTGCACATGCGCAATCAGCAATGTGTGGAAATCAATGTCCATTTGTTCACACATGCGCAGTAAATCTCAATAGTGAAATACAAACAATGTTAAAAATAACGATCTCAGCTGAATATATATATAAACTTAATATAATGAGTGCTTTGTGAATGATAGCACTGAAATCAGTACTAATGAATTGTGTAAATAAATAATAATAAAAAATCTAAACTAAACTGTGAAGTGCATATGTTAAGACATATGTGTATGTGTTATACTATAACCTAATCTTGGGTATAAATGATATGTGTGTGAAATATAAACATCTATAAAATATGTGATTAATAATAATATAAAGATAAATATCTATGTATCAATAGAAGTGATGTGTTAAGAAACAATAATATATATATTATATAATATGTTTGTGATAATATTAAGTGGCAGCGATGGAAAGATCTAATCTTTTACAATATAAGAACAAAGATAAAAACAAAACTGCTAATTTTAGTTTTATAACACAATACAATCAGATGGCACCAAATATAAGGAAAATATTCAAAAAATATTGGCCTATCCTCAAAAAAGATAAAGAACTTGAAGGTATATTGCCAGAACATCCTCAGATAGTATTTACTAGAGCTCCAAACATCGGACGCAAATTAGCTCCCAGCTGCCCATCTTTACAACCAAAGTTACGTAATAATGTCACAAATAAAGGTTACTTCCCATGTCAAAGGTGTACTGCGTGCAAATATAGTACTAAAACATCCCAATACATATCTAATAAGAAATCCAAAAATTATATTATTCAACAACACATCACTTGTAAAAATTTATTTGTAATATATCTTTTGGAATGTCCATGTGGTCTGCAATATGTGGGTATGACCACTAGACCTGTCCAAAGACGCATATATGAACATATATATAACATCAGGAGAGGGTTAACAACGCACAACGTATCGCATCATTTTCAACAAGTGCACAACCAAGATCCCACTGGTTTGAAATGTACGGCAATTGAAACTATCACTCCAAATTGGAGAGGAGGAAACGCTGTGAGCCAACTGGGGAGACGAGAGTCTTATTGGATATACGAGCTAAAGACCTTATCCCCACTGGGCCTCAACGTTGACTTTGATTTAAAATCCTTTTTGGTTAACTAATCTAAGATGTGGTTTGTCCATTCTGTTTTTTGTTCTCTATTCCTATATTAAAGGTTGTAATAAATATGATAAATATCAAGGTATATATATTGTACTTTATACATTTTCCTTTTTTTTAGTGTAATTTTTAATGATGTATTATGTAAAATATTGGTATAAAACTATGTCACATATCACATTAGTAATAAGCACCATCACTTTAGAAGCACATATACATTTATTGTTTAATTAAACAATTTTATATATATTCTTTTCTCCACAGTGGAGTTTATATACACTATATACATATATTTATTAATATATTTTTTGTTTTTGTTAATTTGCACACACTTAATATTATCACAAACATATTATATAATATATATATTATTGTTTCTTAACACATCACTTCTATTGATACATAGATATTTATCTTTATATTATTATTAATCACATATTTTATAGATGTTTATATTTCACACACATATCATTTATACCCAAGATTAGGTTATAGTATAACACATACACATATGTCTTAACATATGCACTTCACAGTTTAGTTTAGATTTTTTATTATTATTTATTTACACAATTCATTAGTACTGATTTCAGTGCTATCATTCACAAAGCACTCATTATATTAAGTTTATATATATATTCAGCTGAGATCGTTATTTTTAACATTGTTTGTATTTCACTATTGAGATTTACTGCGCATGTGTGAACAAATGGACATTGATTTCCACACATTGCTGATTGCGCATGTGCAACAATCAAATTAGGGTGTTAATTGGATTTATTTGAACACCTATAAAAGAGGACATTATGGGATACATCTCTAGAACCCCTGAGGAAGAGAGCAGCTCGCTCTCGAAACGCGTAGGGTTAATTTGCTGGGACCCGAATCAGTGCATTGGAATTGCTTGCAAGAGCCGTGACGAATCTGCTGTTTGTCAGCTAAACCATCAATCCGCTCGAATCTGCTGTATGGAATTTACCAACCACCGCGAGGAGAGAACGCCAGGGCGGAGGGAAGCCCACGCTGCCTAGCGTGTGTAGCTGACATCTTTGGCCTCAAATTCGGCGCAGCAGCGGTGGGAGCTGCACAAATCCATTGTGTTCCAACCTGCCAGAAGCTGCGAGGTAAAACGAGGACCAAGGGAGCCACACGCAGTCTGGCGTGCTACAACCATCACCCTGGCCCTGACCTTGATGCGGTAGCAGTGGTAGCTGGAAAGAGAGAGGGGATACTCTCAGATATATCCACCGCTTGCATATATCTTTCGTCCGGTGAGTGGGCACTCCACCTAGTGCAGCTGATATTTGGTCCCATATTAATTGTCCTATTAATTGTTATATCAATTGTATTTTTCAATTGTACATGTTTTGTATGTCCAGTGTTTTAATTATTTTATTAAATGTTGTCATTTCTATTCACCCTTGATCTCAGCTGATATATAATTTATTATATTATATGTTGTTTGTTTAAACAGTATTACACTATGTTTTGTGTTTTTTTACTTTCTTTTTAAGCCCAACTTTATCACCTGGAATCCTCATTGGTCTCCTCCTGTTGGTGATTATATCCTTTCCTGTTGGCGCCTTTTTTAATACTAATCTTTTTTTCTCGTAAGTAACTTTACTGTTACAATTAGAGATGTGCACTTGGACTGGTGTTCTGGTTTCGGTATTAAATACATTTTGAGTTTTGGTTTTCTCCAAGGCCAATGTGTTTGGTTTTCCATCATTTAATATAATCAAAAATATATGAATGACATCACAGAATTACAGTAACATGCACTTTTGAGTTACCAGAAACTTGGCACGATCAAATAAATATAAATCTTTTAAAATTCAAGAAAAAAGTAAGAAAAAAAAAGACTCAATTCATTATCTTATTAATAAAAACATTAGAGTTATGGCCCGACAGCCTGTTTTGGTTTTCTTTCTAAAATAATGTGGCCTTTATTTTCCACCTCTAAGTTGAGATCTTTACCCATTTACACTTTGAGTAACATCTGCAATTGTCTCTGTAAAGCCTTAGAAATCAAAGACAAAATCAGGGCACAATTTACACCAACCACCAGTTAAATGTGATTGTTTCACCTCATTACAGCAATCCTGTAAGCCTCACAAGTACAGCACAGTGAGACTACAGGTAACAGAGAAATCTCCCAGGGGGTGGGGAAACACCTGTTACACACGTTTAGAGAGTTAAATCTAGGTGGTTGACACATATT
Source organism: Ascaphus truei (assembly GCA_036426205.1). NCBI lineage: Eukaryota > Metazoa > Chordata > Amphibia > Anura > Ascaphidae > Ascaphus > Ascaphus truei. Next base: position 25,428,911 of record CM071575.1, on the reverse strand, counting down.
TTTTTTGCAACTCTAAGGCCACATTTATAGTCTTTGCTACGGCGATGGCGACGCGACGGAGTGATGTCATCCATCACCGTTGTAGCAGCGATTTTTGCTTATAGTGTTATAGACAATAGACGGCGACTGGAGGGCGTGGCGGGGGGCGTGGGCGTGCGCAGTTCGCCCTCACTGGCTGAACCACTCACGTGGCCGCTGACATCACACTGCGGTCGGTGAAAAATCAATTTTCATTGACTTCTAGAGATCGTGACCAAGCCGTTGCTCCGCTCCTACTATAGGCGCACGCGACGGATTCAATACATTTATTTTACGCAACATCGCGTCGCCGGGACTATAAGCGCGGTCTAAGACACCTAGAAGTATTTGTAATCATTGTTTAAAGTTAGTTTGTAAACATGGTGAGATGAGACTTGGGAGGGGCTTGATTTCTCCTGTCTGCTTCCCTTTTGTGTGATATGACTATGTGCTGAACAGGCATTTGTACAGATCAAGTCTCCCTCTATTGCCTCTAACAGTGAGAGAGTGGGCTAGAAGTTGAGTAACACTTGATTAAGAGCATACTGTGTCTATAATATCTCAGTAAATGGGAAATGCGCAGACTAATTTATCCATACTGTATGGTCCACATGGGAAAGTATGTTTAAAATACACTGTTCAATTGTTATATCTATTGTAAGTACAATAGAAACAGGCAAGCAAGCTAAATGAAGAGCCTCACTGTGGTGTGCACGTACCGATCATAATCCATAACTGAGATAAGGAGGCTGACTTGGTCCATGTTCTCAGGGGGGATGTCGAAGATGATGGCCTCGTTGTATGTAGGGTTTAGGGTGTTCTTCTTAATGGTAGTTTTCTTCTTTTTCAACCTGCGCCCATCACAAAGTAGGGACACCTTGACATACGGATCTGTAGAGACATGGACCAGATGGTATAAAGTGCTGTTTGGAGATCAACAACATTAAAAAGAGAAACGTTATTCTTTTTAAATAATAATTTAAAAAAAAAATCTTCTATATAGCTTTGACAATGTACACCATACTGTGCATATCATTTTTGCAGGCACAATTAGTCCCTGTACCAAAAAGCTTACAATCTAGCACATACATTATTTGCCTAATAAAACATAATGGCCAAGCGTTTATATATAATCATCTGTCATATAGGCAAATATTTAATACGTGGTGTTATTCTATAAAATACTTCTATTGGCCATTTACTTGAATGTCTCCATAGTAATCAGATCGTTTGGATTTTTTTTACTACCGTATCTTTACCAAACCTTTTTGTGATAAAACAGTTTGAAAACCATTGTAGATACAGGTGAGTTGTTGATCCAAATTGTTTTAACCCTAATGATGCTGTCGTCATCATGTCGTCCGATTTAAGGGGAAGAACATCAATTATCGGATAGGTTTAGAATCACATACATTGCATATGTTTCAAGAAAATTTAAACATTCATTTTTACACTGGAATGACATTTGTGAAAATGTTACTTGGATCTTGGCAACTCATGTTGATAAAAAGCCCAAACAAACTTTGCCTGCTAGGTGGGGTTGAACATTAACCCATACAGCGCCGGAGAGGTCGGCAACATATTGACCCGCCACTGAAAGGGTTAATGTGTGGCGGAAGTGATAACATGACAGACAACTGTTTACACATGGCGCAGTGATCCTTATCTCACAGCTGTAACAGAGATACAAAAGCCTGCACTGATTACCCACAAGGTTATGAGTTTAATTCAGACAGAAGGGACTTCATGTCAGTTCTCCGGTAAATGAATGACTGCTAATGTACGACAATTGGCATGCATAATTAATAGGTATGCCGTCCGTTGGGAGGTTGACTGCATTTATCATGCACTTTAGGCCAAATTACAGCTCATTATCCTATTCCCCGTATTTACTTAGCAGCAACCGTCTTCATTTCTGAAAAGGATGTTTTGAAACTTGATCTTATATCATATATACACAAACTGCTACAGGGGACTGACTAGCTATCAGCTCTTTGCACTTAACCACTGAGGATTCGTAATGTTATTTACCTTTTTCTTGCTCTGATAGCACATTGAGACTAACAGAATTGTTCAGCATTGGGGTTGTATAGAAACTTTTTTTTTCCAGAGATAGCCACTTTGGTACACAGCAGCTATATATAGCATTTAAACTGCTCTGTATAGTCTTGAGAAATCCAGGGTGGACTAAATACTCACTTAACAATGTTAACTATAGAGGTGCAATAGTCAGGTGTTTCTCTGTGTTACAGGCATATTTTGCATATTGTCCTTATTTGAATTTAATATATCAAGTTCATGCTGTAAGCATATTCAAATATCAGTGGTTGGTATAGATGAGAGGTTTTGTTTGGAGGCACATAAGGGAAGAACCTCAGACTCAAAAGGTCTGTGGTAACGGGCATGAAGAAGGGGCGATTTAGGCCCCGAAATGTTGCCTCCTTGTATATATCACCTTATCTTTTATGATTGTTTTACGTAGCCCCTTCCCCTTTTTATAATGTTTGTATTTTCATGCCCCTTTTTCCCTTCATTGTTCCTCTCCTCTTTAGTTTGACATTATGTCGTTCTGTTTGATGAGATGGAGTGGGAGTGGTCACACCCTCCGTTTTTTATGTAGCTAAATAAACATTTTTTATTACCCAAGACCTGTCTCTCTAGTGCTGTGCGCTTATCCCTTTCTTCTTTTGGAATTCTCTGGACATTGATGTGGCTGCACGCTGGAAGATCCTCGTGGTGAAGCTGTGTGAGCACCTATTGCTTTATTATTGCTTCTATGGAGGGGCTATCCTAATGAGGAGAGGAGGAGGGTTATCTGTATCCTACCCCTTGCCTTCAGGGTTTTTGTGCCCCCAGCAACAGCATTGGTTTCTCTGGACAACAGGATTATTTATGGACACCATGAATTATTTTCCGTTTATACTTCATAAGGGACATTATAACCATACATAGACCTAGCACTAGAGCACCATCCACCTTTTTCACGTATTACAAGATTTAGACCCCATTCAGATGATTAGGCCTTAATCTTCTCTGGCAAAAAGAAGCAAGCTCCTTAACATGCTGAATATGTATGTGGTGGTTACGTGTTGTGTGATTTAGTAATGATAATACAATGTTTTTCTTATATACTGTAGCAGTGACAGTGTGCATGGCACTATACATAGCATTTTGCTGGTACAAAGAGCCCCTGTCCTGAAGAGCTTACAATTTAATTTTGGTGCTTGAGGAACAGGGAGATAAAGTGACTGACCCACGGTAACATGGAGAGGTAACACAGGGATTTGAACAAGGGTTAACCAGATTTAAAGGCAGTGTTCTTATATGACCCCTAAACTACTTCTAGCTCTCTTATCTCTGCAACTAGCATCATAAACTATTTACCTAATGAAAGATACTGGTCAAGTGGTCATATATAATCATCACTCACATAGTAGGCTCATATTTACCAAGTGGTTCCATGCATTAAGACTGGCACCAAGAAGACACCATCTTGCCAATTCACAGACATTTCTCATGCTTTGGATTGTTTTATCATCTTTTCTTAATGTATTTTGTGATAAGACTGCTTGATAACCAATATATACAGGAAAAATGGCTAAATCAGATATTGTTTATAGCTTACCACTAAGCTAGTATATCATCCTTCGATTTGGCTCTGCTTGTGTCAATAGGTGGTCCATTGGTTGTGTTTGGTTTAAAGGCAGTGTAGGCATGCTCTTGTGTGGGCTTCTATTTATATAAACGTATAAGGGAAGACTTATTTCAGCAAGGGCCAAGGTTAGCGTGGCTGGTATTTTTATAAGCTGCACTTGTTTCCTCTTTGGTGGATGTGGCTTTTACTTGTCAAGTAAATCAATGCAATGCAATGCAATGCAATCAAACTCGGCTGATGGCTGTAAATTAAATTGGTTCAGATCTCAGCTCTGTTCCCAGTAGATCAAGGTCTAGGTTTAAAATGGCTCTGCAGTATTATATTTATTTGGTCAGCAACCCAACACCAAGCTACTGGGGCAGCCTCAATGTAACTTCTTGCTATAAATGTCACTAGAACTCACTGATGATCTTATAGAATGAGACATTTCTGAATGGGCTCTGGAGAAAAGTGGAGTAGAATCTAGTGTTTGCAGATGCACACAACCATGGGTAAAACTCAATGCAGTATTCAATATAGTACATGTGATGCTTTACATAGCAGAATAACAGCACCTCTGTGTTTAATCAGAGACTGAGTTACAGTATGCAAGTAACACTAGCTGCTGTTTATGATATAGACAAACGTGAATTATTCATGCGTGACGGTGAGAGGGTAACCAGGCTCACTAATAAAGGTAAAGTCCTCTTTGTTGCCCCTGAGTCATGTGGTGGGATCCTAGAGTGTTAGCTCTTGGACCTGACGGTCGTATATATGTACTACTATGCATGGTATGAAAATATGCGACAAACGTTTTGTGTTTTGCCTTTGCCAGGAGTGCCAGCAAGCAGGAATTGCTAGGCTATGAGTTTCAGGGTGGGTTCGACGGAGAAAGTCTTTACAGATTGTGGCTATGTAGCGGGTTTCCCGAGTTACAGGATACCCCAAAGATGTACCCGGGAATCAGGTAAGATTCTCGGATACATTAAAGCATAATGCTCCGGTCAAACTCCTACCCTGAAAACGTTCTTGCAGCTCACTGCCAGGAGTCCCTGCTTCAGCACAGACAAGAGAGGTAAAAAGTGGCATAGGGACTTGTGTATCCCGGGTATAGTCAGGGGTCCCTGTTTTAGGGGGAGTCCCCCACGGTATATGCCCAAACCCCCAGACTCGGTATAGGGCTTCGGGGTATCTCCAACTATGTATAAGGTTGCGAGAGTAAAATGATTTCTTAGTCCAGCTGTGGTACAATTGAAGCAACCCTGCAAATGAACCTAAGCATTATTTGAAGCAACTTTTTAGCTAACTTCTTTTACAGTAGGAAGGTCTAGGAGCTCTGAAAATGAACGTCCGCATCTTTTCAGTAGATCCTAGGGGATAAGGCGTTGAAGAATTTTGTATGCTTTTTATGAACATGGTGTATAACAGAGTATATGTATATGCCCTGTATATCAACTGGGGAATTTCCAAGTCCGTGGTTCCAAGAGACCAAATGGCCACCAAGTTTGGTGCCACTGTGTCTGGTCGGGTCCTGGACTTGAAAGTCTCAGAGATGCCAAGGTGTAAGGGCGGGCGGAGTACCGGAGTTACACTGAAGTACCCACGTCCTGAAATGAAAATGGGCTATCTGGCAACCATTTGCCCATCCCCAGACTCTGAGGAGCCTGGCACAACAGGGGGTTTGGTATGCTAAGTGGCAGAGGTGCCAGGTTGGGGCATGCCCCTTAGCAGAATTGAAATCAGTGCTCGCCCAGCTTCAGAGTACCAGCAAATCTGTAATAGGCTGGTAGGAAAATTCCCAAGCGCTGATTGGCTGTAGCATTTTGTGAATGGGACTGAAAATCCTATAAAAAACCTAGCGGCCAATCAGGTTGAGAGATTCTAAGCGCCAGGATAGCAGCGGCAGATTTGAATTGACCAAAAGATGCTCTGAGAGAAATAGACGTAAGCCGCCTTCAGAAATTTCAAAGCGAGAAATTTTCTAAGTCTCACTTTTCGGGGCCAAGTTCTCTGAATAGAACGTAGTGGTCCCGGCTGGAACTACAAGCCGAAAAGAGTAACAGGAAGTTGTGCCCCCTCTTAATGAATGGAAGAGAAGGGGCAGAGGCCCAATTTAAATCTTCACTGGGATTGGGAGGGGGCAGGACCAAACGTATTCTACCACTCGGTTGGGGGAGGGGAAGAGACCCAACTTACACTCCCACTGGGATCGGGGGGAAGGCCCCGCATACACCCCCTGTGGGTTGGGGTGGGGGAGGCAGGGACCCCACATATACCTCGGAAGTGGGGACCAGGGATCTCACATACACCCCATATATATCCCATCTGGGATGGGGGGGGAAAAGATCCCACTTGTCGGTGGGGCTCTCCAATTGTTCATGCGGCGGATGTAGGGGCAGGATCAGCACTCTTCTATCAGGGATCCTGCTGTGCCAGCGGATCTTAGTGGTTAAAAACTATTTAGGGTACAGGGAAGCGTTGGCGGGGTATAACATGTAACATGATTAGGGGCCTCGGGGCTCTCTGAGCCGGTGACAGTTAAACCAGTTTATTTGAATTTGAGGCTGGGTTTAGGCTCAGCCAGGGGGAGGAAATTGTATATTTCATTAAGATGAGTTTGGGGGTCACGGAGCTAGTGGGCAGTGTTACACCAGATAAATTGAAGGGAAGGCTTGGTTTCATCTCAGCCAGTGGGAGGATAAACTTGAGAGACCTCTGGGCTGTGGAGAAGTGATGGTGTTAAAGATGGCGGGATGTTGCCAGTACCTGCATCTGAGGCTGGGTTGGCCTCCTTCTTTGGTAAAGGGGGAGGAGGGTGGACCCCCACCTCGTGGGCAATGGTCAGTTCTTGCCTGGGTGGGAGGCTGCACCTGCCTCGGGTAGAATGGTGGTAGTGAGCTGCCTGGACCCTCAGTAGACCCAGGGGAGGCAGGTCATGCAATTTGCATTATTTTGCTCCAAATTTGCCATGATACATCACCCCTTAGTCTCTGTAATTAACACGGTTTTTATTATTCATAATATGCGGCCCCTATAAATAAAATGATGTCAAGGAGCTAAATTGGGATATTTGAATTATTCCTGTGGGGCTGTTATGTCTTTTTAAGGTTAAGCAAACATAGAAAATTATGAAAATCCTATGGCATTAACAGATTCAGACCACTATTTAGTAATATTCACATGAATACAATTGCCTAAACAATGAGCTAACATCAATAAAAATATACAAACTACATTTGCTGCAATTTATCACCTGGGATTATGTATAGTAATTGTACCAAGCAATACAGTGCCATATGGTTCACCCACTTGAATAAGCGGTAAGGTGCTTTATGGCTTAATACTGCTTAGTGCATAGGAGCCTATGTGCGTTATGTACTCGTATTAAGTCTACAGTTGCCAATGTATTGAAAACACAAATATTAGTGTTGATGCTTTCCACCATTGTCTGCTCCACGCTGCATCATACGTAACATAATTGTTAATTAAACGTGCACGTGGCACCCTGTGCTAACAAGGTGTTTTGATGCCGACGGGAGAAATTGATGCACAAGGGTGCACTATTTGATACGTCTCATTATAATCTGTGCATCATGTACCTCCTCCTTTTGACACTCCCCAAAGTACAAGCTGATGCACATGGGGCAAAAAGTGAAACAAGACCTTGATACGTTGAAGCAAAGAGACACAAGATAAAAGTTATGCTATTATGACTGTGTATCACAATACCAGGTAAAACTGGAGCAATAACGCTCACGAGATTTATCAAACAATAAGGTCTCATATAATATCATGTATTTTTTTTTAATATGGTGCTGTTTGTGTGCACTGTTTCCCCACCATGTTTTGCAGGATTGTTTAGTAAATAACCCCCAAAGCCTCCATTGTGTGTTAACGTTGCTCTAAAATTGCCTAGATGCATTGTAGATTGTACAATACAGTAGTAATACACTTATTAAGGGCTATTTAGTAGTCTCCAACTGCAACACTGCCAGGACAACTCCAGATTTATCAAAGGAAAAGCTGCTGTTTCATTCATTAGGATACTTTTTCTTTGATAAGTGCAGTGCTGTTTTTTGCACTGGTTATGCCCCCGTTCTGAAGCTGGGAGACTGTGGGAAATAGAACCCTTTGTGTTTGCAATATGTATTGTGGGATTCTTACCGACCATAACCCCATTGACCCCATTGTGGGCCATATTTACTAAACAGTGCTAGGAAATAAGACACCTTAAAGCCAATAACAGTCAATGGGCTATAATTGGCCATATTTACTAAGTAGATTTGTACCATAAGACACCTTAGAGACCATTGACTTAATGGGCTGTAAATTGTCTACCAGCTCCAGAAGATGTCTTATGGCAGAAAACTGCTTAATAAATATGTCCCAATATGCTTAGCATGGCCTAGTGTGGCTTGCATCAATGACAGATAAGCCGAGTAAAGCCGAGAAGCCACCTTGAGACATAAAAACCAATGTAAAGGAAGATTAAGGTCTTGGATTAAGAGAGACTGATTTTCTTGGTTGCACAAAGTAATCAGCTCCACTTTTATCCCCTAAGTTAATTATCTCATCAATCCATGACACACTGTGTGTAACCACTGTTTATGGCAGCATCATTTGTCAGCAAATCGCTCAAGGAGACAAATAAATAAACATTGTTGCTGCTTTTTCTACTTGCCTCTTGTCAGCATGATTCCTGGAATACACGGCTAGGATCCAGTAATCCTCAAAGCTGAGTTAATTTTTCTGAGGAGGAATTTTCTAAGGCTCAGTACAAAATAGTGGGACTGTTTCAGATCTCAGCGAATTCTACACGTTCGTCTTTGGGATAAAGCTGTATGGACCTTCATATAACCAGACAGTATGTTTTCTTTAACCGTTTGAGTGCTGGTGGGGCCGCCGCACCAGAGTGCCACGGCCCCTCCGGCACTCGTGACCACGTGACCACGTGATCGATGTGGCACTAATGACGGAAAACGGTGGGGGTCCTCCTCTTTCTGACAGATCGCATATGTGCAAAACACGAGCTTTCCTAATTAAACGAGCAACTAGATTATGACATAGGTACTTTGTCATGTGGCTCGTGGAGTGCCAGACCCCAGGGCGTAATAGGTATGTAAAAAAGGCACCCACAGAGTTAAAATGAGAGAGCCCTTTTATTGGGAGAAAGTGAACTAATGTCACTGACGTGTTTAAAGGGTCACATCTGGGTGATTTGTGCCTTTTTTTAAACCCAAAACTGACACCTGTAAGTATTTTAAATCCTTTTTAAAGTTAGTTTGCAAACATAGTGAGTTCACTCTGAGGCTTGGGAGGGGTTTGATTTCCTCTGGCTGCTCCCTTTTGTCTGATGCCACTGTGCGGCCTATGCACTTACATTATATTTGTTTCAAATATGTGCATCAAAATTTCAGTAGTAAAATATAATACAAACCTTTATAAAATGTGTGTCATATGTAAGAAGACTTCACGTATAATCTGTTGTTTTACATTTTTTTTTGTACGCATCTGGCTTTTTCCTTTTTTGTGATGTCACAAGAGTGTTTAACAAGAGTTTGCACAGAGTACCCATCTGCCCCCTTCCACTTATCTTTATTGGCTTTCTGAGAAGGACATGGTGAGTTATGGGTAAAGACAATACTTTATTGACAAACCCGCCCCCATTAAGAGGTCCCTAAGAAACGGAATTTGTAATTTCCCCCCCCAAATAAAAGCTGTCAAATATTTGCTATTGGCATGGCTAGATTTGTTGAGGGATTAGATGTAAATTCTCTTACTCGAGGCTGTTTTCTGGACGGCTAAATAGGATTGCACCTGTCCTATAACTAAAGTGAACTAAAGACAGAGACGTTTAAAGAGGCAGTCTCTCACAGGATCAAAATAGAATGATAGCATTTACATATTTAGGGATTTAAATTGAGGTCATGTACACTTTTTTTTCTTTCAAAAATCATTTTTTTATTTTAGTTTGTAAACATGGTGAGCTGGGACTTGGGAGGAAGAAAATAACCGCAGAGTCACTCCTCTTCTAGCTATTACAATGGTTTAGAAGTCAGTACATTTTTAAGGTATTCTTGGAAACAAAAATTGGATTGTGTGAGTAACTGGCACCTTTTTCTAAAGATGCGTTTGAAGCAGCTACCCATTTGTTCACAGCAACATAACCTTGGGTCCTCCAGAGTGGAACTGCACCATTCCTAACTCTGGGTAGCCACCGGTTTTAAACCATGTTACCCCTTTTCAGTTTTCTTATTCCTTTCGGGATTTTAAAATGGCCCCGTGTCCGCTGTCCAATAGAAAATTTGATACAATTAACAGGGCATGACATTGTGGCTTCCTATTGGTGATCGTCTTGATTTTATTTCAAGAATATTTAAAAGCACATTTCTCAGATACTGGGGGTCCCCAGAGTGGAGAATAGTGTGGTTCATCACCAACTGATCCCCCTGTAAACACCCTGTTTTGTTAACCCCTCTTTGAACAACCTCAAGCATTATCCAAGCATAATTAGAAAGGACTCATGTGTCCCACCTGCAGATCATACGTACCTGAGTAGCCAGTGATGTCCATTGCTTTAAGGTTCCTACATTTAATTACTGTTAAGGTCAGTCGCCCGGCAGTGGGTAGATAACAAAGAGAGAACATACTTTCTCCAAGGTCCACACTTTCCTTAAAAAAGAAAATGAAAACGTATTAGTCATCTTGAGGAGCGTAAGTTACTATGTATGTATGCATGCACACTCATTGTAGAGGTAAAACTCATGAAAATGGGCCTAGTAAAGAAAAAAAAGGACTCAGTAAAGACGTAATACTATGGGTAAGGCTGGGGCCATAGAAGGGGAAGCAGGGCTGGACCGCGCTGACGCTGAGGCTCGCCTGCTGAAATCTGCGCGATTTCATGCCCATGCAGGCGAGCCAGCGGGCGCGATCGGAGGCGGGGGGAGACTAAGGGAGGCAGGGCAGTGACGTCGCTGGGCCAATTGCCCGCGATGCGTCAATGTCAACGTCACGGCGCCGTGACGTTGACGTTGCTCCGCGCTGATTGGATGTTTTCAGCCGACAGCGCACTGAAAAACAGCTTGGCTGTCGGCTGAAAAATCCAGCGCCTCAGCACGCCTGCGGACACTCGCGTGAGCCCCCTCTCAAGACATCCTCATTGAGGATGCAGGGGCGTCCGCACGGCTCAGCGGAGCCTGTCCTTCTATGGACTCGGCCTAAGGAAGGGAGGGAAGGGTTAGGGAAGTATTTATGCTTAGTTTGTTGCCTACTAGGATTGGTTATGCACCTATTACTACCAGTCCTAGCTAAATAATTTTTAATACTACCAATAAAAGGTTTGTAAGAATTACTCACCATATCGTATTGCGAGTGCATTCTAAAGGGATTTCTTTTTTCTTTATGTACTAGGTGCATCTACTATCCCTATCGTACCACAGTGTTTATACATTATACTGTACTTATCTACTAGGCTGAAGCAGAGTTTTTCTTCCCTAACCCTTCTCTCCCCCCATTCCCTCCCTTCCTTACCCATAGTATTACGCGAAATTTGTGAACTAAGTTAATTTCTACTCCCAGCTTTCTACTAATATTTGTATATTATTAAATTAATTGGTAACATGAATGGTTTGTTATCAGCTCAACCCGATCTCTCCCTTTGGCTAAATGAAGCCGCCACTATTTTCTCCCCTGAGGGGGACCCTTTAGACCCAACCATAAGTAATATTAACAGCTATTTTGCTAACCTCGATAAAATATACAAACAACAAGCAAGATTGTGGTGGGAAGTTTAAAGAATTATATTAAATCCAACCTTATCTCACGAGGTTTGAGACTCAACTTGTCACCTTCCCATCAATATCTTGATGAGGAATTTTAAAGGCTTGGGACAAAATACTCAGCCACTGTTCTATTCATTAATGAAGTTGACTGCATATAAAAATGATACATTGAAAAAGGTGAACATTGAATTAAGTGTACAACTAAAAGAGGCTGACAAATGGAGAGAAAATACTGAGTTTTGTCACCATGAGAATAAATAAAAAAATAGTGTTGACAAGTTTATGAAGAGTTGAAAGACAGAAAGCACACATACATTTTTAAGAGATACTAAAGACTATAATGGTGGGTAAGATTTATAGGCTAATCAAACTGCCAAAAAGTAAGGCATACCATCAATAATATTTCACAATTTGGATACCTCAAACGATGAGGGAGAGGCCACAGAACACACTTAACATTTCTAGACCTGACAATGACAGAACTGTTTTTTTAGATCAGGGTTCCCCACTATCCCCTTTTTGCAGGAAGGAGAAGACTCGAAAGAGGAAAGGTGGGCTGGTGGTTAGAAACAGACGTTGGTCTACAGGGAGAGGCCCAAACGCCGTCGACGAGCAGACAATAGGCAAACCAGCCTGACAGAAATCATATTGTTAATCTCTCTGACATTTTCCTGAATGATAATCCATCAAGGCACTGAATAGAGGCTTTTCTTTTTCCCTTCAGAAAATTTCAATTTATTTGCGGTCGAAACACCGTTTGTGGTGGGTTTATTGGCTATGATCTTAAACCAAGCTTTTGCTGATAAGCTGTGCAATGCAACAAGCATAAGCTTATAGGGGGTCCATGTCAAAATGGATTTGAAGCAAAAGGTGGCACGTGCTCATTTGCATGTCATTTCCCAGAATCCCTTGCTGCAGTGGAAGCGCTGTGTGGGGTGATAATGTTGAAAGACAGGGTTGCAGACCTGTCTAAGAAATTGCAAATGAGCATACAGTAATATTTCCATTTGCTGTCATGCTTTACGGTGGAGGTTTTTTTGTCACTTTTTACCACCATAACTTAACATTACCCTGATTTAATGTGTACCTTATCTTAATTTCTATTGGATTTCAATCCATATCAGGGGCTTCATTGCTGCACACGAGTATCCCCCCTCCTTTTCAATACATGGATTTTTTTATTCTTGGAGGTATACCAGGACTCTGGCTGTTGTAGAACATACATCTCTGGTACTTATGGACTGGGCTTAAGCCCTCAGATATACTTTGTTTTGGGTAGATATAAATTCTGCTCAGGTTCTCTTCATTACATTTTGTACCAGGCTATTATAGCTATAATGAAGAAAAAGAAGGTCACAGCCAAGGGAGTAGGGTTCCAAAACAAAGAAAAATGTTTGAAGCTTGGTTAAAAAAAAGCAGGTACACATTCTCCTACGTGTTTCATACACTACTGTACTTTATCAAGGCATATTTATTGCATATATGCCTTTCTTTGGTGTTTTTAGCTGACTGCAGACCTGTTGCCATTATTAGCCATGGTTATTCTGTGCCATGTAATGCATTATGCTACTCATTTACCTTGAGATTATTTGCAATTTTGATGCTGTCCCTTTGATTTACAGTTGTGAGGTTGTTTGTTCAGCTTCTTGCCACACATTTCGTGAAACGGACGTCTTGTGATACAGAGAATTATTTTTCTCTGTTCATATTATTCCAGTTATTTTGATTTGCACTTTATTCTGTGTCAGTATACTGATGTCCGTTGGAGTTTTTTTAGGGGACCTGTGTTTTTAAGCTATTTTTCTGTTTCACATAAATAGTTTTTCATTTTCTGTAAACGAGTGCTCTTGTTGGATTTTTTTGCCCCTTGTTTTGTAGATACAGAAATACAGATTAACGATAACATCTCAAAGAAAGCGTCGCAGCTACACTCTCAGAGTGAAAAAAAAAAAAAATTTATTAAACATAGGCAACCAAAACGGAACCTAGAGCAACCTAGATATGTGTTTCACTTTGTAGTTGTGCTGGCTTTCTGTTTTTGTTTCTAGAGCAACGTACGTTTCAGGACGCACACAGTACGTGCTCTAGGTTACGTTGGTTGCCCTATGTTTCAATACAGTTAGTTTTTATCTGGAGAGTGCGTGCGAACCTGTCTTTGTTCTATATTTACTGGACTGTTTGCGTTCCTGTCACCGTGCACACCCAATACTGTTAAGTATACTTTCTCTTATTTTTTTTTTATATGTCGCTGTGATTTGAGTGCACCCCAGCATTTTTTAATCTTAAGATAGATATAGATATATATCTGCAATATACCTGTGGGTAATGAAGAGACAGCATCAAGACAAGGAATAACTAAAGGTGTATTGATGAACATATACACATAACCAGTGTTCGACAAAATATACATTTGTCGCCCCGGGTGATGGATTAAACCGGCACCGTTTAAATATTGGCCCAAGCAGCAACAGTTTAGTGTACTAGGTGGCGAGTAGATTTTGGTGATTTGTCAACCACTGCAATAACCAACCATTCGTCCAGTAGCGGAACCTTCCCTATGGAAATGCTACTGGACTGAAAACGTTGGTTATGTGTATATGTTTAATCAATACACTTTGATTTATTCATTGTCCTTGAGTGCTGTCTCTCATTACCCACAGGTAATATTGCGATATTTTATTTTTATGCGATACACATCTTACATCTGACTAACAGGTGAGTGCTAAGCTACATTGATATTGATACTATATATATATATATATATAATTTATATTATAAATATATATAATATAGATATAATTATACAGGTTCGACAAACTCTATACATTTGCACGCCCCGGGCGAGTGGATTAACATTCGTGGTGAACTCCTATTGGCCCAAGCAGCACACCATTTTTTGGTGATTTGTCTTGACCATGTATATAGAGAATATATATATATATATATATAATCAAAAAATAAATAGATTATACCGTTCTGTGGCTAACGAAATGCTTTCAATGTGTGTGTGTGTGTGTGTATTCAGCAAAAAAGGGACCCCTTTCATTTTTAATCATATCTTATATATGTGGACAATTGTAGGTCTGTTCTGTAGATTAATACCAAAAAAGAAATACAATGTAGACAATCAACTGATAACTACATTTATTTCACTGTATTAGGTCAACAAGATACACTGTGGTAGGTTCATGTTCATTAAATGAGGAATATGAGTTTTTCCTTCCTACTGTAGCTTGTAAAAGTGTTAAACTGTTGTAATCTAATCTGGAACACTAAGGTTAACAAAGTATGGTTCAAAGTGTGTGTTCACACTGCCCCCCTCCTTCTGCTGAAATGCATACAAGAACGCCACTGTCTGATTGCATAATGAATAACACGTTGATCCATGTGCTCCCACTCCTGAACGATACGTTGTTTTATGAATTTGTTTTTTTTGTCCTCCTAGCGACCATTCTTTATCAGAAAACATTTTAAGTAACCGTTTTGGACAATAATTCTTGCTCTGCCTCAAGCACTTTATAACGTGCTTATCTTCTTCACTAAACACCATTTTGTAACTATGCACATGATGAGGTCATCATGCCATCACCAATTCCAAAGAATATTTATTAGATTATCAAATAATTCTTAAATGTAATAATCTACTGTGACAGACCTATAATTGCTAACATTTTCATGAACATTTTGTGATTTTTCTGCAAGATATGACAACTAAAAGGTGTACCTTTTTTTTCTGAACACATACATATTGAAATATACTGTACAGTATGTCAGATCAAAGAAGTGGTCACAATACTGACATAAGCTAAAAAAAATATATGATTAATGTGTTTATTTCTCCATATAACAATGAATAGCCTGACGCTTTGGTCCCCTCTGGAGTGTTATATAAAGCAAAAAGCACATTAATCATATTTTCTTGTTCAGTGCCAGTATAGTAACTGAAGCAAACCCAGTACCATGAAAATGAGAAAACTGCTAATTATAATCAAGTTTACATGAGTCCTTACAGTATCCCTTTAAATCCCCTATAGGATCCAGACCTCACACATGGGGCAGAATCAACATATTGGTCCCTAAGAGGAACTGGAACCCCGGCATTGGAGTATAGAGGCAAACAGCTAAACAGAAACCACAAGCAAGGACAGCAGCATAATGCTTTAGATAAAACAAAACTGAATTTAACACGGCAATGGATATGAACCAGTACCTGTACTAGAAAAAAAAAGGGAAAATGAGAAAACCGGAAAATCACTATTTATTTATTTATAAAATGTTTTACCAGGAAGTAATACATTGAGAGTTACCACTCTGTCCTAGGGAATTATAATCGAAAAGAACATGACAATTACTTTTTATCCAAAAAGCAAGAGATGGAGAGGTTGAGGTATCTAGCGTATATATTTAAAAAAAGCCTTTTGTCTCAGAAACAACAATGATCTATTTCCAAGATGCACACAAACATGAAATACCCCGCTCTACTTGAGGGAATCAAGGAGAGGGTGCTACCTCTGGATTGGTCTTCCTTGGAAGCTTGTAAACACGAAGACAACAGAGACAAGACAATCCTTTTGACGAGATGCGCACCTCTAGATAATTGTTTATTTATTCAATTTTTAGGTTAATGATCTGCCATGTAAATAAAACGTAACTAGTAATAATAAATTACAACAAAAAGAAATAGAACAGAACCTTCTGCTAATGACCAAAAAACGATACAAATACATTCTAAAGTATTTCAGTGAAATTAGCGACAAGTAAAGTGAGTTCAAAAGTTATACATTTATTAACAAAAATGGATAATAAAATACAGGGTCTCAGAGCATGACTGGAAGATATACTAGTGTGAGGTCTTCCAACCAGTGTATTGATATATTTAGAGGCAAAATTAGCCTACATCATGTCAGACTTTAATTGGGGTTAGGTAAGTTGCCCAAGTTCTGACACAGTGCACATATAATTGCCACGTAAGGGTTTATTTCCCTGAGGTTGCTATAGCTCTGTGTTGGTTGACAAGAATAGCCCCCAGCTGCTATACAGGAAAATGCCATTAGCAGTTCTAATGTGAAATGGAGAAAAAATGGACGGAAGGCGGTACACTGCTAATACGAACTGCAAGTTGATGAAAAAGACAATTTAATTAGAAAAAACGGAGATATAGATAAACAAGCGTTACTCTTGACACATTTTGTTCCGGAATGAAAACGCGTCAGAGTAGCGCTTGTTTATGTATATCTCTTTTTTTTTTCAAATTAAATTGCCTTTTTCATCATGTTGCGTTTGGTAGTTTGGATTAGCAGTGCACCGCCTAATCTGACCAATTTTTCCCACATTACTTACCTCAGCTGGAGCACGCTTACATCACGGATGGACATACAGCTGTTTTCTCTCCTGTCAGCGCCTTATTCTGGAGGATTAAATGGTGCACGTGTTTCCAGTCTCTGTGTGACACCAGGTATAGTGGGGCTGTGGGATTGTAGAGAGGGTTGGGGTTTACTGGGCTCCTCACCGTACGGCTGGCACTTCAGTGGCTCCGTTTTCCTCCTTCATTTATACCCCTCCCCCCCAGCCTGTATGCATTTCCGCGCCACTATATGGGACTTGGTTATTTATGTGAATACACAGCTCTTATGTCCCACTTCATCCAATTAATTTTTCAAGGATTTAATTGTGCCAGCAGTATTTGAGCACTAGTTTTGGGTTCATAACCCATTTTTCCTAATGTGAAATGGGCTCTTGGAGGCACAAATCACCTATGTCAGCCTCTTATTGCATTTTAGGCAAATAGCACAGGATCTTGGTAATAGCATATGTGATTCCTAAGAAAGGGTTAATGCTCCTGTGGTTGTTATACACGTTGGTGTTAGCTGGCTTAGAAAACCCCACAACTGCTATACAGGCAGGCCCCGCATTAACGTACACTATGGGACCGGAGCATGTATGTAAAGCGAAAATTTACTTAAAGTGAAGCACTACCTTTTTTCCCCACTTAGCGATGCATGTACTGTACTGCAATCATCATATACGTGCATAACTGATGTAAATAACGCACTTGTAACAGGCTCTATAGTCTCCCCGCTTGCACACAGCTTCAGTACAGCTAGGGAGCCGGTATAGCTGTTCAGGACGTGCGGACAGGCGCAGGCGTGAGCTGCCATTTGCCTATTGGGCGATATGTCCTTACTCGCGAATGTACTTAAAATGAGTGTCCTTAAACCGGGGTATGCCTCTATAGGATAATACTCCTAGCAGTTCTAATGTGAGCTGGGCTGTGGGAGCAGTGCTGTGACTGCCTAATGTGAAGAGAAACCAATATATGAATCAGGGCGTAAATAACTTTGAATAGCTTAATTTAACCCCACAATGTTGCCTGATTAGCAACTTAATTTTGTAATTGGAGTAGGTATAACCGCAGCAAACTGATACTCCTGTATCTGATGAACTCAAACAAAGTAGCAGTAAACAATTGTGGATACCAGAGGGAGAAGACATTCTGCACATACGCTAAATGTCTCCCCTGCTAATCTCAGACCCTGTTACTAGTTGTGTCAGAGATGACGTCTAAGGCCTCAGCCAGGTAGGGAACGGGCGCGCTGGCGCAGGTGCCCTGCACCTGCTCGGCCGGGCAATTCGTGGCCGGCTAGGTGCGAGTGTGCGTCTGGGGGCACGGCCACGAGGTCACGGAGCTGGTTCACCCTCATTGGGCGAACTGCTCACGTGACGCGCTTGCGAGCAGCAAATTCAAATTTGCTTGCTCGGCAAGCAGCTAAACACCGAGCAGGCGCGCCCGCCCGCTCACGCTGGCCACACACATTGTCGCAATGTGTCTCATCGTGGCGAGCGTGAGCATGAGCGCCTGCACAGCGCCACCCTGGACGAGGCCTAAGCGTGATGACGCTGCCCTACATACGTTTCACTATAACTACAGCTTCTTGTGGGGTGGCGTCTGTATTGCCTGAGGAAATCCTTTTATTGCACTTCTATGGCAATCTCGGAATCCGGAATGGACTGTTTGGATACAATGATACCACTAATGTTGTTATGACAGATATTCAAAAAAGAAGAAGATAAATAGCTTATTTTGAACAGCGTCTCCATCTAATGGCTTCTAAGTGTCCATCTGAGAGTTTTTCTAGTCAGCCAACTCTGAGAGGTATAGCAACTTCAGGGGCATTAACCCTGTCTTGGCAATCATATGTGCACTGTGTCAGAACTTGGGCCCCTTACCGAGCCACAATTAAGGTCTGACATAGGCTAATTTTACCTCTAAATATATCAATACACTGGGTGGAAGACCTCTCACTAGTATATATGTAATTCATGCTCTGAAACCCTGTATTTTATTATCCCTTTTTGTTTTTTGTTAATACATGTATAACTTTTTACCTCACTTTACTTGTCACTCATTTCACTGGTACAATTTACAGTATAATTTATTTTTTACTTTTTTTTGGTCATTACCAGGAGGCTCTGATCTAATTCTTTTGTTGTGATTTTATTATTAAAAGTTATGTTTTATTTACATAGCAGATCATTAACCCAATAATGGAATAAATAAACAATGATCTAGATGTGTGCATCTCGTCCAAAGGATTGTCTTTTCTCCTTGTTTTCTTAATGATTGATTTCCCCATCGACGCATTTTCTTAATGCAGTCAATGAGCATACATCTCTACATAGAATGCAAATGTCCTATATTTACAAAATGTCTGCCGGTTGATCGGAAGTCCCATCTCTAAGGGCTGCTACACTTATGCTAGATTGATGAAGGGCTAACCATTCTTTCATCTATATATCAGTTTGTCATGTATACAAGGTTACACGGGCACTTGATGATGTACAGTGTACGACGTGTGAAGAGTTGCAGGAAAGATGATTAATTATTTATATTTTCCATTCTATAGATGATAGGAGCGTTTGCCCAGAATTAGACTGTGGCAAGTAATGCAACCTGTGCACTTAAACACCATTATTAGGTTTTTTAAAAAGTAATAGATTTTAGTATTTCTTTACTTTGTCATTGGAAGTCAATCTATCCTTAATGTACTGCAACAAACCTTTGTTTTTATATCGGTACAGAGGGTCAGCAGATACAATGTGCCAGTGTTTAAGATATTTTCAGTGGGATGAAGCTATATTAAACTTGTTAGTGATGATAAAACAACTGTCAATACAGTAGTTCCACTTTGTGCAGTGTTAGTACATAGCGAATGGCCTAGTCTCAAGGCTTTCGCAATGCTTTGTTTTACTGGACTGGATGTATACCCTCTTTCTCTTCATTTTGTACTCATTCTTTTTCCGGTTAAGGGGGTCATCACTAATTCTCACCATTCTTACCATCTGAGAGCAAGGTAATCCCTTTTAAAGGCAACTCTGCATGTAGTAATATGTTTCTGTCAGTCGTCTTGCAATATACTTTGTTTTGCAATTTTTGCTCTTAAGTAAATAGAAAATTCTTAAGCTGGGGCCATGGTGCCTTCGCCCCTGTGGAAATGTGCGCAGCCGTGACGTCACCCGCTTGAAGCGTGTGCGTTTTTCGGCCATGGTGTGTGCGCTGTCCGTGGGCGTGTCTATGGGCGTTCCCGTGACTTCACAGAGCTGGTTCACCCTCATTGGGCAAACCGCTCACGTGACTGGCCTGTAACGCCAAGAAATCAGTTTGAACTGATTTCTTGCACAACGCGCGCCCCCCCCTGCTTTCGCGCGCTCCCGCACCCACATGGACATGAACACTGCCTTAAGGCAGTCTGTTCACTCAGCGTACGGACGCGTCCGCATGGTCTGCGGTACCATGGCCCCAGCCTTGGTGACAAATTCGCACTGCTCAATCTAATCCGAGTTAGCAATCTGTCCACAAATGTAGTCAGTGTGTCAAACGGACCAGACCAAAGGAAAAACAAGTAATCTTTGAAGTGTTCCTTTCTCTGTGAGGTATTCCCCTTGTAAGATAAACGAGGAGATTACCTGCATGGGAGCGAACATAATGTACAGCTACCAAACCATAGAGACTTTAAAACCAAGCCCTTAAAGTGCGAGTGCATCATTTCACTATATTTAACTCTCTCTTTTGTTCTTTTTTTGCACCCAAGGTCCAGTGATATTTGAGATATATATATATATATATATATATGTGTAAAAAAGAGAGGTGCACTCTCCTAGTGTAATAAAACGTAGACAATTTAATATGCAGTTAAAAACATCAATGGTTGCACTCAAGAACGTTGGGTATCAACAAGCATTTCTGAGTGCAATACTCAATGGTTTGTCTCCGTCACAGCTAGAAAGGCTCCACGGTCTGTAGCTCATCACCAGCATGTATAGTTGCACCAAACTGGATACCGGAAGTGGTGCCGGTGCACCGCACGCTCAGTCCCCCGGTCGAATAGACGCAGACCCAGGAGATCCTCCGATTAACCCCGGATGATCCTTAGATGGTAGATTGGGTTACTTCTGGTTCTGAGCTTGCACTCTGTCAGTCCGGGCTGCTAATGCAGAAGCCTTCACTGGGGGACTGAGCGTGCGGCGGTGCACCCCACCACTTCCACAATTGTAGTGCTACAAAGTAATACAAGCCTTTGTAAAAATGTGAGTTGTATGTATAAAGACTTCATGCTCTAATGGTTTTAGATGCATTGCATCATTTTGAATACCTGATTGATACGATTTTAAATTAAACAGAATTGTGTATATTTTATTTAGGAGTCTTGGTAAATGTAAATTATTTGCATAATATTATTTATAAAAGCCATACTTTGCTTATAAAACATTTTGGGAACCTGTATAATGAAACATCCCTCCTATGTCAAATAACATTTTTGGTTGATACATAGCAACTTAATTCTGCGCTTTTATCGCACTTTGTATTTTCAATACCCTTTCCTACTGCATCTATGAAAACAAAGGATTTACACTAAAAAGCTGTGCACTTCTCTCAATTCCTTTTTAGTTTTTTGTTTTTAGGGTTTTATGTCAAGTCGAACTTGGCAGATAATTTTGACACACTATTTTATGGGCGTATTAATTTAAGTACATCCCACTAATATCTATACACCAAGCACAGTCCATTTCTGTGCATCCTAAAAATCGCCTAATTTTTACGCTGATGGCGATGACTGATTGAGAAATTTTAGACTTGTACCTAAGTGCACACATGCGCAATTTAAAATGTGATTTTCACCAAAACGCTGTTTTCAGCACTTAGTAAATAGGCCCCAGTGTATTTACCAAGTAATCCTGCCTATCTCCCTCTCCCCTTATCATGATTGAGTCTCATACAGACAGAGTGGGAAAACACTTAAACACTTCTCCATTCAGAGGAAAAAATTAAACGTGTAGTTCATTTCCCCAAAAATTAGAGCCGCCAAATCTTTGCTATTAGTTTAATTAATTTTGTTTAGAAAAGTCAAGTAGACTGTAATAATCTTTACAAAAGGTTTTTTTTTCTGGATTACACCATAAAAAAACCATGTGTTTTTCAGAATAGGATGTTTTTCAGAATAGGATTGCGACTTTATTCCAGTTGGCATGCATCTTGACATCAACAGTTTGCTGGATGCAAATGAACAAGGATTAGAATACATTTTGCCCCAGTTTGGAGGCATATAATTGATGTGCCACACTTGCTGGCATTGGTGAGATTTAAATTTCACGAAGACGTACGTTTTTACCAGATGGAAGCTTTAAAAAGACTCTTAAGCTCACTGCGGTCTCTGTGAATTCTGGACATCTGCCTTCCTTGTTGTCAGTTGCTCCCGCCAAGAGCACTTGCTCACGTTCTTCACACTCTGCCGATCCCCTTCACAATTCAAGAGGCTGACGGCTTAATGAGTTAATTAAACAGTGAAAAGTTTAGGCGCTCAACCCCTTGAAGACAAGATGGTTTAAAAAGGATGCGTGATGTGTAAACACGTTTTTTAAGTTGAAGGCAGTGCAATGCAGCAATCGCTTCCGGAAGCCTAAAGCTTATGTATATGAGTTTAACCCATTTAATGTTAATATCTTGCCCCCTGTGCAAATCCTGCTCTTTTATTTTTGCGGTTGTTCTTCTAGTGTTAAAAATCATGATTTTTCTTACTCTCTAGCATCTGAGATTACCATGGTAACCTTTAAACTGCACAGAGCTCTGAAGACAGGTTAAGGTTAACTTCCCAGCCATTTAATATTCAACCCAATATACCGTCTGAACAGAGCAAATCGACTTTAAAACTAAAAACGGATTAAAGTAAAAAATATAATGCAAATAGCGATTCCCATAGGCTGCTGCTTTAATTCACGCAAACGTTAATCAATTCACTGTATAAAGGGCTTGCAGTGGAGTCAATGGTAGGGGGCAAAGAAAATGGCTGCAGGTGTCTCCAATAGAAAAGTCTATCCATCCCTTAATAAAGCAGCAATATTACACCCCCTCCTTTTTGTTTTCTTCTTATTTTTAAATGTAAAGCACGTGACAATGTCTAGTTGTACATTCTTACCTAAGCTGGCAATCATTTGGTGCTCCTGTTATAAATCTGTAAAAGTCCTGATTGTGACTAACATAATGGCCGCCTTTCCGTTTCAATCAATCCTTCAGTCAGTGTAACTCAGCAGCTACAATGTATCCTGATATTACTAAGGTAACATTATCTATTGTTACAGTTTGCAGTTCAAATTGCTGGGGACATTGGCAAGAAATTATCACAAACAGATGTGTTTCAAAGATCCTGCACTGCTTGGAAAGTGGGCTAAAATCTGCTATAAAAATCAAAGGATGCTTTAAAACTCATAAAAAATGGCATTAAGAGTTGAATAAAAATAAATGAAAAGGGAAGAAAACAGTCACTATTATGGAATAATACAATTTCACATGGGTTGCCGCTTTAACCATGGTGTGGTCTAATGTAACCGGCCCGAAAACAACTTCCCAAGTCTCAGCTCATCATGTTTACAAACTACAGTAACTTGATAGAATGATTTAAAAATACTTAAAGGTGTAAGATTTGGGTAAAAAAGCTTTCGATCACCAGATGTGACCCCTTGAGCATGTCATTGGCATTAGAACACTTTGGTCCTTGCAGGGATTGTTCCTTTAATGTTTCAATAAACATTTTTTATGCGATGTGTAGTGACTCTAACCCTTTCTCATGATACAGCCCTCGTGTGATAACAGCTTACATTTTGGGGGATAGGATATGTACGTATAATATGGCTCCAATAATTGTTTTAACCACTTTGCTGCCAAAATGTGAGGTCTACAAAAAAAAGATGAAATATATGGTTTGAAGTGTAATGTAACAAACCTAAACATATATAAGAATGTATAAAAAGCACCCCCATAATTCATTCATTCTACCTGTCTCTCATACCTCTCTCTCTCATCTCTCTCTCTCATCTATCTCTTTTTCTCATACAGTATATATCTCTCTCATATCTCTCCTTATCCTGGAACCAGCCATATACACACCTGCTCTCTCCCATGCCTCCCTGCCACCTCTTTCCCTGCTAATGGTGATAACCCATCTGATTTAATACTGACTAACCTTAAAACTTACCTCTCAAATGAAGCATCCCAATAACCTAGACTCATGGCTACTGTCCCACACCCACAGTCACTTCTACCAACCATAGTGGCCAATCACTGACATCTACTACACTTATTCCCTCACCTGCTGTCTCTGTGAGTCTCCTAACATACCAGGGATTTCCTTTCCGTTTGTCCGACTTTTCTGTGCTAATCGTATTACAATTCCCTGCATGGTATTCTCTTTGTAAAGTGCTGAGTACACTATCGGCGCTATATAAATAAAGACATACAACATAGATATATATACATAATGCAACATACTCCCTTTTAGAGTGGGGAAAATACTTCTTCAACTTTATTGATGCTAAATGGCCCACACATTTTTGGGTGCTGATTTCTATACAAGCTTAGCTGTACAGGCGGTGTAATTAAGCAGGCAAAAGCTCTAGGGAATCCACATACAGTAATAGATTGGAGCGGAAGCTAAAAGTGAAATCCACTTGCATGTCACTACCCAGAATTCTTGTCTGGAGCTTAACCAGTAGGGTAGAATGAAGCAGGCTTGTGTACCTGTTGAAGACATGCAGGTGCAACCACGGGTATGGAATTCAATTGCTACTCAAATGTAAATACTATCCTTATATTCTGCAAGAAAGAGTTAAATCATTTCTACTTGCCTTTTTCGCTTATGTCTCCAATGCCTAAAGGAAAATGGATTACAGCTCGTGTAACCCACTTTTATCATCATAATCCTACTTTGGCGATGTATGTGAGGCTGACAGACCACACAATGTAAGCAGCCATAGCAACATGGCACTAAGGGATGCTTCTAAAATGGACCAGCTTCTCCATTGTGAGTTAACTCAGAAAAAGATTTAGTGCAGCCATCTCCTGCGCGGAATCTTGGCAGGAAATTTCTAGAAGGCTTCAAGATAATAAACGTATGGATAATGTTATTGAACAGATCTAATGAGCAATGTTGTTGAATAGCTGAGATAAATTAGGATCACTAGACGGTGTTAGGAGTAGCATACAGTATATAAGGGTCTATGGGGCTTATTCTATAAACTCCGGAAAACTCAGTCTGCTTGGAAAATCCCATTGAAGTGAATGGGGCTTTCGGCACAGATCAGAGTTTATAGAACAAGCCTCTATATATCAATGCAATTTTGCAAGACAAATGGGGCATTTTCATTCTGCAACTACTGTAGGTATCAAAGCCTTTTGCTCCAATTTGACCCTGTCTGGTCCAGTTTGTACCCTGGGGAGTGTCAGTAGGAGGAGGTGTAGAGGAGTTACACAGTGCACAGATTATAGTGAGATGTATCACTGTCTGTTCTCTCTTTTTTTTGTCTTTTATTCCCCCCCCCCCCCCAAAAAAAAATTATTCTATATCTGAAGTGGTGCAAGTCTAAAATGATGAAACTGTTCTTACATTTGCCGAAGCTTGTCTCCAAAAAACATAGTGCGTCTAATTTACTACATTCATACATAGACCCCATAGTCTTGGACTCCTTTTCGGGGCTCTACAGTATGGCTATAATTCAACATGCTGTGAAGACACTTCAGCAACTGGAGACGAGTTCAGCTTAGTTGAAATTAATAGGACTAGGATCTTATTCGGTACATGGAAGCGAGCTCACAGCATACAGAAAAGGGACTCTGGTCCATATTAACTAAGTGGTGCTATTCCGTAAGACATCTTCTGTCACCAAAATACACCCGAAAGCCCACTCATTTCAATAGGATGCAAAATGTCTTCTTAGGCTAGAAATTGTCTTATGGAATAGTATCGCTAAGTAAATTTGGCCCTCTATCTCCGTGGCGTTGGCTGCTTTCCTTTATGATTCCACTCTTAATGATACAATTTCGAATATCTGTTCAGAAAGCACACTTTTGTAAATGATTCAACAGTCTAACTGGCATCCCTAAACAAATTTAACCATGCTATTGGAAAATATTTGGATGCTTTCATTTTTTTTACATTTTGTTCCGAGTTGAATTTCTTAAGGGCCTATGAATGGGGGGAGTTTTTGTCAATCAAATATTTTCGTTACCCTTATCTCAACCCTGTCTTTATCAGGGAGCCAATAAAAATAATGCGAGAGTGAGTGTGGGGCTCTCTGCCTGTGCAATCTGTTATAAAACACATGATGACATCATACAAAGGGGAGCAGCCAAAGGAGATCAACCCCTTCCCATATCTCAGCTCACCATGTTTAATAACTGATTTAAAAAATGTTATATAAACATACTTATAGGTGTCAGATTGGTGTTAAAAAGGCATCACCTACCCAGTTGTAAGCCCTTAAAAGTGTTACTGGCATTAGAACCATTTGGTCCTAGGAGGTATTGCCCTTTTAATGACCAGCTACTTTATAACCCTCTTGTTACCTGCCTAGGATGTGAACCAAGACCTCAGCTCTGACTGACAGTGAGAAAAACACCATCTTAACATGGTTTTGACCAAGTTGCCCAAGCCTCCTCTTACCTGTCCACATCTGCAAGCTCCTTCAAGTTCCCTTTTTCAGTATGCAGTAAAGCTGCTTGCCAGTTCTAGAGAAGTCAGCGCCCATCAAATGAATGGGGCTAAAAATATACTTTAGCACAGGGATGACGACTTCACTTCATATGAAATAGGGACACAAAAGTGAAGTAAATCAAAATAACTCATTGTCAGCAGACTCCAAACTTCTACAGGCTCCCTCCGCACACTGTTTTCCAAATAGAGGCCAGTTCAGCCTAATCACTAATAATTGTACCCAGTATCACATAGCCAGCTGTATAACTGTCATGTATTTGTTGGAAAAGTTATTGTTTACTGTACAAATAAGGATGTGCTGAATCAGACATTGCAGTGCCAGCTGGAAGCTGTGCCTAAAAGCTGAACCACACGCTTCTGCACTGCAATATACAACATTGCGCTAGGAAGGCTGATTGACTGTTTGAGTATAACTCCTTATAATTAAAGCTCACAGTTGAATTATTTCTAGCTTCAAGGGAATCATTTTTGCTTGTGATATTGACTTCAACCAAGCAAATACTGTAGGTCTGTAAGGCATCATGAGGACATGGGTTTCAACTTCAGATCACACTATGTTTTCTTATTTTCTTTCCATTGTGCTTTAGATATTTTGAAGTGAAACTTGTTTGCTGGCGCCTACAGGGTTTTCATGGGAAAAAATCCTTACCTTGTAACGAAAGTCCGTTATGCGGGTGACGTCACACTCCTAATGGGCGCGCACGTGTGCACAAAACCACCATTTACGGCTGCACGGAGGTTAAAAACACTGCCAGGTCTCGCCGCACATGCGCAGTGGAGACTGGAGTCCGCGCTTGGGAGACAGAGGAACCCAGAGGCAAACACACACACACACAGAGGCAGGCGCGCACACACAGGCAAGCACAAACACACACACACACACACACACACACACACACAGAGAGGCAGGCACACACACACAGAGGCAGGCGCGCACACACACAGGCAAGCACACACACACACACACACACACACACACACACACACACAGAGGCAGGCGCACACACACACACAGAGGCAGGCACACACACACAGGCAGGCACACACACAAATAGGCACCAGAGGCACACACACAGAGGTACCAGAGATGCGCGCGCCCACACACACACACAGAGACGCACACACATACACAGAGAAACACATGTACGCACTCACGCACACTGAGACAGTGAGTACAACTATATATGTGCAAATAGCTAAAGCAGAGGTGTGTGCCGAGCACACGCGTTCTAAGTCAAACTTCTTTGCGTTTTCCCACTGACATCGTTTTGAATTTAAATTCAAAATATCACCATCATAAATGCAATATCTGTGACAAAACAGTGACCAAAGACAAAGAAGTTTCACTTAAAATGTGCGTGCTCAGCACACACGACTATTTTTATGTGTGTGTAAGGTTGTAGTTTAAATGTGTTCGACCACATTTATTTAAAACAAATTTGAATTTATTCCATATTTTAAAAAACCAAACCAGTCAAGTTTTCGCAAAAACATAGACATTTTTTAGCATCAAAACACCAGTGAAAGTGCCCACCCTTAATAGATATAACAGTAACCCATATTCCCCCCCCCCCCCCTAGACCCATCTGACATATCTAGGGTGCGTGAGGGCAGATTACATGGACTGGGTGGTGCGTACCTGCGTGGAACAGGAGGGCCTGAGTCTCCCGCGATGGTGTGGGGGACAACAGGACCAGGTTTCTGGGGTATTAGCCTCCTCACGCAAGGTAGGGCATGAAGGGGGAAAACCCATGATTACTACTGGCGCCTGGTCTTAACAGGACTTACCACAGTAGAAGGAAGATAGGTATAGCCGGTGCTGTTTACAGGGGGCTACACTCTCCCTCTGGTGGAATCCAATGGTCCCCACTTGGACCTAGCTCTAGCAGTACCATCCTGCGGTGAACAACCTGGGAAACAAACACATATCATGGCAGTGTAAGTATACATAGGCACATGAGGTAGTTCAATGAAAAACACACGGTTACTCCCAACGTGGAGAACCCGATCAATAATGTTTTGGATCTGGCTTTCTTACTCGTCGACCATTGTGATCCGTGATGGTCACAAAGAACGATTGCACCGACCCATGCTCCGGTCGATACATCACGCTGTACATGTATATGCACCTCCCGATGCTCCAGATCCTTACCAACTCACTTATTTTGTCCTCGTTATGATAACCCCCCTGACCGAACTTGGTCCGAAGATACTCCTGTACAGCCTCTAAGAGCCAGCTATCCCAATTCTCTTCTATCTCTCTCATGATGGGCTCAAGCACATAAGGGTATTCGTATCCATGTGACTGCCTATACCTAGCCACTATGGCCCTGTCAGCATGGCTCAATTTAGTGAGCTTGCAATGACCTGCCCTGCTAGGCAGTACCCAAAACTCTGGCTCTTCCGGAGCAATTTCATCGTACAGTATACTGGGGCCTTTGGGCTTAATGAGTTTCTGCTCGATCTCCCGGAATCTATGGTCTATCTCATCCTCTACCTCCTGGGGAGTAAAGGCACCTGCCGCCCACCAATGGTCAACGATGTTGCTCTTAATGAGCAGGAACGTGTACGGTCCATCCCTGCGTGGTACCCAGTGAACAGGGGCGCCCACCACTTACCACGGTGCTCGTACTCTGTGGACTGACTAGCGTTCTCTACCTCAGACTCTGCTTGGGACGAGACACCGGAAGTCCCCGCCTCTGTAGAGCACGAGCAATCTCTCCTCCCTTTGGCATTAAAGTACCTGGTAGGGTTCATCTTGTGAACCACCTCCTGAGCAGGCCCAGCCTCGGCTGGAGTATGTGACCCTCGGGCTCTCCCTCTAGCGCTAAGGGAAAATGGCACAGGGTTAGACACAGGTATCACACGATCATAAGATATTTCACCATCCGACCCCTCATCGCTCAACTCCCAGTCCCGCAAGTCCTTGGAGTACTTAGGGTATTTGCTTAATTTATCCCCGCTAGGTCCCGGCGACGGGGCAGGGGCAGTGGCCGGGGGTAGTGGCCGGGGCGATGGAGCTAGGGGCTGGGGCAGGGGCAACGTTCATGTCATTGTCCAGCAAGTGGGTAATACCGCGACGAAGGGACGCCTTCTTGGGCGCGTTCTCCGCCATGTGTCGCGCCTCTCTCGATGGACCTTGGCTCTTCAGGGTGGCCATTGCAGCGGCCATGGCTACTCTCCATGAGGAGAAAAGCGCTCCTGGGCCTTGTTTCCCGGTGGAACCAGAAATGACATAATCAGCTGGGCCCTTAGAATCTCCCTCCGCTCCGTGGTCATGCACCGGAAGTACGTCGAGGACCGGCATGGGCGTTGGCGGAGCATCCGGTTTGCGGACGGACAAGTAGGCCTCAAGCCTCTCCTTCTCGCCCTCCTCGGTTGCTGCTTTCACCTGGCGGGGTAAGGGGGTGGTGGAGTCTCCTTACCGCTCCGCTGCTGCTTGGTGATCTTGGGATCCTCTGAGGTCGTCTCGATCTCCGTTTCCGCCGCACTGGGAGTCACCACAGCCGTGGGACTCTTACGGGCCTCCGGCCGCACCAGCGCTCGCTGTCGGACGGTTTCCGGACTCGTCTGCTCCTTCTTGGTACCGCTGGGGTGGTTCGCCGGTAGGCGCAACGCCACCGATGGCACGCCAACCTCTTCCTCCGAGGATATCAGGATCGGTTCCTCCGCTAGGGAGTCACCAGGGTCTTCTGCGATACAACCAGTGGGTATAGGCACGAAACCGTCTTGCTCCGGTACCTCCACTGCGGTCGCGCTCTTCTCCGTCGACAGCTCGCTTGGTTCTGTAACGGGCTGGGCCTTGGTTCGTCCCGCTTGATTGCAACGGGGAACCAGGGCAGTCTTGTCTTTACCTTCCGCCACCTCCGTTAACGGTACCGGAGAGGCACCCCGCAGGGTCTTGATCAAAGGCCATGGCTCGTTCGGCCATAGATAAAACGTGCCACATTGAGGGCATCGTGCCTTGGTGCTTGGTACCGCGCCCGGTATCCCGCAGTGTACGCACAAACACCGGAGGTATTCGTGCTCAGCTACCTCCACTACCAATAAGCCTCCTGGCAGTTGGTAGATTGTAGTGCTCATCTCAGACATGGTTAGCTCAGGGGTTGGACCGTTCAGTGTTTCAGCTCCTTGCTCCTCAAATGCCAGACAGAAGTGAAGCTCTTCGCTCTCGCTTCCTGTCCCTCCCTTTGCTGAGGATGCTCCTGATTGGCTCTCCTTGTGCCCCCTCCCTCTGGTGGAATCCAGAGGCAGGACAATCCTTTCTTCAGTGTGATGCGACCTGGTTTGTTGACCAGTCACAGCACAGGTGGGTGGGCTTTCGGCTTTCGCGCCGCTCTGCTCCTCTTGCAGGGGATCTGGGTTTGGCGCCAAACCCCTGCATATTTCCCGCCACATTTCTCGCACAGTCTGTTTGCACGATTCACGTGCTCGCTCCAGGAGTGGCGGGAAACGCCATTTTAGATCTGCTCCTATTTGCTGGGCCATGGATGGCACATTGGTCGCCATTTTAAGTCCTTCTCCTTTGCTCCTCGGAGCACATGTAGAGACGGCCGCCATCTTTGATGCGCCCACTACATGTAATGGTACACTACTCTCGGTGTCTAGGGTGTAACTCAAACCTAGACACTGACTGTACCCACTGACACTTCCTGCTTCTCTCTGCATGCTCATCTGGTACCCACTAATATGAGGTGGCATACCCCAGGCTAGGCAGAACTCCTTCTTGTGCACTGAACTCGATGACTAGTCCGGCAAGTGCTCTGTGGGGGCGTGGTGTGTGGGTGCTAGCTAGTGTACCGGGCATCTCCCTAGGTACGGGCGTCCCTCTATTGGCCACTCATAGTGCGGGCCCTGGGCCATGGTCCCTGGACACGTTAGCAGGCTACCCCCCCAGTTGCCTCACACTATCTGCCTCAAGGGACTAGGCTAGCTATAGCTATGCACCCCTCTTACGCCCCCCCTTTTAGGGTGCCCAGAGCGTACAGTGCGGGAGCGGAGGTCCACGCTCCCCTGACTACCCCCGGTATGCAATTGCGCCCCACTTCCTTCAGCACTTGACCCGAGAGTGCACATCACTCTTTCTGCTCTGCCCTGCTGTAAGCCTGGCCTGTTCTGGCTCTTAGCAGCTCGCCTCTAAATGTAACCCATATTCCTCCCCCCCCCCCATGACTCATCTGACATATCTAGGGTGTGTGAGGGCGGATTACATGGACTGGGTGGTGCGTACCTGCGTGGAACAGGAGGGCCTGAGTCTCCCGCGATGGTGTGGGGGATAACAGGACCAGGCTTCTGGGGTAGTAGCCTCCATTCTTCGAGTGGTGGTGCAGCGCCTCCATCTTCTATACCTTCCCAGGGATGTGGGAAGAGCTGTCCCTGGTCCCAGGGTGAAATGCCCGAATCACACAACAGTCTTTGCGGTTAAGATCAAGGTCATTACTTTATTTTACTTACGACCGTGCCGAACAATACAGCAGCTCAGTTGCTACAACACAACAGCAAGCCTCGCACTCAAGACTCTCAAGATCTCCCCTCGGTACAGTCCTTTCCTCCTCTCTTCCCATCCAAATATGCTCTCGTCGCTGATGGACTGTGCATTGGGCCACTCAATAACCTCCACATGCCCCACCGCAGAGGATATCCTCCCCATCACCCTTGCCTCTGGGTGAGGGGCATTGGTCCCACCTGAGCTTGGCTCGCTCTCCAAATGTAATGGCCCAGCTCTTTCTCTGGCTAGCTCCCAGGATGGAGCTTGGTCTATCACTCCAACTCCTTGGACAGACCCGCTCTCGATCAAAGGCCATGGCTCGTTCGGCCATAGATAAAAAGTGCCACATTAAGGGCATCGTGCCTTGGTGCTTGGTACCGCGCCCGGTATCCCGCAGTGAACGCACAAACACCGGAGGTATTCGTGCTCAGCTACCTCCACTACCAATAAGCCTCCTGGCAGTTGGTAGATGGTAGTGCTCATCTCAGACATGGTTAGCTCAGGGGTTGAACAGTCCAGTGTTTCCGCTCCTTGCTCCTCCAATGCCAGACAGAAGTGAAGCTCTTCGCTCTCACTTCCTGCCCCTCCCTTTGCTGAGGACGCTCCTGATTGGCTCTCCTTGTGCCCCCTCCCTCTGGTGGAATCCAGAGGCGGGGCCCTCCTTTTTTCAGTGTGACGCGACTTGGTTGGTTGACCAGTCACAGCACACGTGGGTGGGCTTTCGGCTTTCGCGCCGCTCAGGTCTTCTTGTAGGGGATCTGGGTTTGGCGCCAAACCCCTGCACATTTCCCGACACATTTCTCGCACAGTTCTTTTGCACGCTTCACGTGCGCTCTCCAGGATTGGCGGGAAACGCCATTTTAGATCGGCTGCTATCTGCTGGGCCGTTGATGGCGCCTTGGTCGCCATTTTGGAGGGTTCCTTGCTCCGCGGAGCACATGTAGTGATGGCCGCCATCTTCGATGCGCTCACCACATGTAATCGTGTGCTACTCTCGGTGTCTAGGGTGCAATCTGCTCCTAGACACGGACTGATCTCCTGGACACTTTCTACTCCTCTCTGCATGCTTGATATGGTACCCACTAATATGAGGTGGCATACACCAGGCTAGGCAGAACTCCTTCTGTGTGTGTGCACTATACTCGCTGTTCGTTCCGTCAAGTGCTCTGTGGTGCGTTTCGTGGGTGCTAGCTAGCGTGCCGGGCATCTCCCTAGGTACGGGCGTCCCTCTATTGGCCACTCATAGTGCGGGCCCTGGGCCATGGTCCCTGGACTAGTTAGCAGGCTGACCCCCCCAGTTGCCTCACACTATCTGCCTCAAGGGACTAGGCTAGCTATAGCTATGCACCCCTCTTACACCTCCCGCTTAGGGCGCCCAGGGCGTACTGTGCGGGAGCGGCGATCCACGCTCCCCTGACTACCCCCGGTGTGCAATTGCACCCTACGTTCCTCAGCACTTGACCGGAGAGTGCACATCACTCTTTCTCTTCTGTCTTGCTGTAAGCCTGTCCTGTTTATCTCAGCAGCGCCTCCAAATGTAACCCATATTCCCCCCCCCCCCAGACTCATCTGACATATCTAGGGTGCGTGAGGGCAGATTACATGGACTGGGTGGTGCGTACCTGCGTGGAACAGGAGGGCCTGAGTCTCCCGTGATGGTGTGGGGGACAACAGGACCAGGTTTCTGGGGTATTAGCCTCCATTCTTCTAGTGGTGGTGCAGCGCCACCATCTTCTATACCTTCCCAGGGATGTGGGGTAGGACCCGTATAGAAGAACCGTCCCTGGTACCAGGGTGAAATGCCCGAATCACACAACAGTCATTGCGGTTAAAAGATCAAGTCTCTCTTTATTGTTCTTAGCCGTGCCCGACAATAGCAGCAGCCTGCAGCTACAACAACAACAGCAAGCTCCTCAGCACTCAAGACTCTCCCCTCGGTACAGTCCTTTCCTCCTCTCCTTCCATCCAAATATGCTCTCCGTCAGGATGGACTGTGCTGGGGCCTCAATACCCCACTGCCCACCGCAGAGGATATCCTCTGGGCGGGGGATGAATCCTCCCCATCACCCTTGCCTCCGGGTGAGGGGCATTGGTTCCACTTGAGCTTGGCTCGCTCTCCAAATGTAATGGCCCAGCTCTTTCTCTGGCTAGCTCCCAGGACGGAGCTTGGTCTATCACTCCAACTCCTTGGACAGACCCGCTCTAGAGCCATTTGAGAACAGACAGTCACTTAAAGGACTTGGCTGCTAAATAGTCTCGGTCCCACCTCTTATGATGCCAGCAAGACCTCCCCTCTGCTCACGCCTGCAGCAGAGTCCGAGGCCTGCATCTATCACGCAAGGTAGGGCATGAAGGGGGAAAACCCATGATTACTACTGGTGCCTGGTCTTAACAGGACTTACCACAGTAGAAGGAAGATAGGTATAGCCCGTGCTGTTTACAGGGGGCTACATAACATTTCTTGTTTCCTCAAACGCTAGTACTTTATTTTATTAACACTTAGAGCACCACATGTTTAAACAATTCTATGTTACTTTTTTCTATATTGCCGATATCACTACTAAAGCAATATAATGCATGCCGCCCTGGCAGCAAATCAATACGCTGAGCGCAACATCTCTGTTTTTCACCACTGACCATTTCCACAGTAAATACGATTAAGAAAAACATTCGATTATTAGATTATAGAACACAGAAAACAGTGCTCCAATAACGTGCAAAATAGCCTTGAGTGTTCAATTCCTACCTCCAAATGTTATTGCTAACAGTTGAGCGTACATCAAATATAACCCAGTGTCATGATCTTTGCTATGTTCTAGAATTGTTTAACAGGCGGTCTTGCTAGTCTCTCTAGTTAAACCAGAGAGGGGAAGAAGATTTAACGGAGCATAATGATTCTGCTTATTATATAATATTTCATCTATGTAGCTTGTGGCAACCAGATAACACAGCCTATTCCATAATAAAGCAGAATATCACAGAGTGTCCATTGGGATTCAATGGCAGTAGCAGTGCAGAAATATCACAACAGATCCAATTAGACAGTAACACAGATTATCACAGAGTTTCAATGGGATTCAATGGCAGTGCTGGTGCAGAATGTCACTATGTATGTACACCACCAGAGGGGTCAATGAAGTCTGCTATATCAGTTCAAATGTAAATCAAAATATTTACCAGATAATACTAAAATTATATGAAAAACCTAAATGGCAGGAAAGAAAGTTTATTTCTTTTTTAACATCCAAATGCAATTGACTATTTATTTCTGAGGGAGCTCATTACATTGATAAACTGGATTAAAAAAAATAAATAAAATTTGCCCCGATATGTAAAACTGCCCCTTTAACCTTTAAAGTGCAGAGGGTCTGGCACTGGTTCTCTTGCACATCCGGGTCATGTGATCACTCCTGGGAGATAACATGACTGTGAAGGGGGCTTCACTTTCATTTTGACTGTTGGAGCCAGATTTCCCCACTGCCCCCCTAGAAAATGAGAAAGTGCCTACGATGTACAGTCCCTGGTATGTCATAAGGACCTCTGGTGTGCCAGGGCCCATGCCATGTACACCTTTAGAGTACTAAGTGTAGCCCTGGTAAGAAAATGGGCTATACGTCTATCCTCCAACTGGTGTAAGTCCTGCTAAGGGCAGGCTGCCAGTAGTTATCATGGGTTTCCCCCACCTCAAGCCCTGCCTTGAGTGGTGAAGGTAGACTGACTCTGTGTCTAAGGCAAGAGACACAAGGGAGGGGTCTGCTGACATCATGAGGGGCAGGGCTGTCTAAAGTTAGTCTTGCCTGTTCCTGTCAGTGACAAGCAGTTCTGTCTTGGGTTCAGAGGAGTGCAGTTCAAGAGTGTCAGTTCTGAGAGTTGCAGAGGATTAGTGTGTTACATTGGACGAGCTCAGGCAGGCCCTGAGTAGAGCTTATAGAACTGTGGTGGACCAATGCCCTGCTTAGGGGGTGAGGGAAGAGCTGGCCCCACCATGAGTGCCTGTGACTTGTGGTGGTGGCAGGGAACAACTGGAAGCCCCCAGACCCCAGACCATCCTGAAGGGGTAGAGTCTGGAGGAAGGAGATCTGCTGTACCCGAGTGCTGTTGCTGTGTGCTGCTGTGTACAATAAAGAAGCTGCTGCTGTTTTATAAAGACTTGAGTGAGACTGAAATCTCTCGCCCCATCAAGGGGTTCTCTGGAAGGATTTCACCCTACCCTGATAGGGCTTGCCAGAGATGGAGGCGCTGTATCACCACTGAGAAATGAAGGCAAGAACCCCAGAAACATATCCCTGTTGTCCCCCATACCATCGCGGGAGACTCAGGCCCTCCTGTTCCTCACAGGTATGCACCACCAAGAGACATGTAGCCAGCCCTCAGTACACCCTAGGGGTCCGATCTGCGACCGGGGGGGGGGGGGGGGTAGATGGGTTACATAAGTATAGAGACAGTGGCACACCGGTTCTTATAAAAATTCATAAATAATTCCCTCACTGGTGCTCACCCTCCGTTGATCCCGGCATCTCAAGGCTGGATTCAGAATAATGTGAATAGTTATAATGGAGAAAGCATAGAGTATGGTCTGAGGAAAAGGCCATTGTATCCTGAAACGTTACGTTTGTACATGCTCTGCTGATGTATAAATACAAAGTAAGTTTTGCGTACATATCAGACTCCTGTGTGCTTTCTCCATTACAACTATTCACCTTTAGGGTACTGTAAGGATTAAATTAGACTGCAGGTTAAATGTGGATGAGCCAGCACCCCTATGTAAATGAAACCATTGTAAAACAAATAAAAGTTTATATAATTCTAGGTGGATATTCAAGTGACAGTAGGGAAATTCAACAAAGATCTAAGTATTATATCAGGTGTGTATCCTGATATAATCTTGTCATACTCTTCCTCTACTTTGTATAAAATCCAGCTTGGACAAGTGATGAGGACCACATACCCCTAACATAAGAGTGACTAATAACTTTAATTTCTACAACTCTGGCTGCAATCTTTGAAATTAGATTTTGTCTGGTTCTACTGTACTGTATAATAATATTTTTCCTTAAATTGCCCATGAAAAAATTACATAGCACTGTAGATATAATTTTTCAGGCACAATGCCTCATAGAGCTTACAATCTAATTTATAGTGCCAGAGACACCATGAGATAAAGCGACTAACTCAGTGTCACAAGAAGAGTCGAAACTTGGCTTTGAACTTGATCTACCCACTTCAAAGGTAGTGACATTAACACATTACTCCTTACAGACGCATATACTGTAACTCATAGAACTTTGCTATTGTGTTACATTGTTCTATAACATATATTGTTCTATTTCTTAACGTGGACTTTAATTTCTAGTGTAATTTGGGTGTCATTTCTATTTTGCTTAAAATATGAGAGAAAAACTAAATTAACTCTAAAGCTGAATGAAAATGATGTCAGATAGAAAAAACTGAATTATCTTTTGTGTCTATTTTACTGGAATAAATTATAGGGATGTACGATCCCAGTAGCTTTAAATGTTGACTGGATGAACATCAGATAAAACATTTCTAAATGCTTTGTCATTCTAATTGTTCAGTTGCAATTATGCTGTTGTTCTTATAATATGTTTCATGTCTCATAGGACCAAGCTGAAAACAAGGCTACTGTCTTCATTTTCTTTTTCTTAGTGAACACATTTAAATAAATAAATAAATAAATAAATACACTTACAAGCACAGTGGGAGGCAAATTAGATGTGACATTACACATCTAATCTTGAAACAAATTAAAGTTATTTTTATAATACAATATTCACTGATCCTTCAAGCCCTAGTGCAATTGATGCTTTGTAATCTACAGGGGTTATTCATTAAAAGTCAATAACGCTGATAATGTGTTGTGATAATGGCCCAACCAGCACTATGGAAATTTAATAAATAACCCCCTACAGTATGTCACTGTAATGTTGTGGTAAATTACAAAAGGGGCATTTCATCCTGAGTCTTACAGTACCATTGCTATACAAATTTGTATCTGCTGTGTGGCTTCGATCTCAATCTGGGGAGAGTTAATACAAAGAGTTAGGAAGTCGTTAAGTAACAGTTACATAGCAATGTATTATTAATGTGTTTCTTTGCATCATTATTTTTACAGCTCCTTCACCCTGCGCATCTGAATGTCTTGCTCTTAATGAAGAAGAGATCTACATTTATTTTGCTTCTAGAAACTCTGCATAGCAGAACGTAAAAACAGGACCTATAATCTGGGTGATAGATGCTTTGCATAACGTATCATTTTGCAAAGAAGAACCAATCACCTAAATTATAAAATTCTTCATACCAGAGCCCAGTACCTGGGTGATAAAGGCTCTGCGTATCATTTTGCACAGCAGAACCCAGCACCTGGATTGTAGGGGCTCTTCATATCATTCATAGCAGTGCCTAGAACCTGGGTGATCGCCTCTGCATAGTAGAACACGGTCCCTTGGTGAAAGAGATGCTGCATATCTTTCTGAATAGCAGAGCACTTGTACACCTAGGCTCTGATATGCGGAGTGATGTTCAGAGCTTCTCTGCACCCAAATTGCTGTGTTCAGAACCTAGTTGCTTTTTGAAGCTATTGCACATTCCACGTTGGGAACAAGACTGAATGAAAACTGGGAATTATCTTAGGGTAAAAAAATAAACCTCCACTATGTCTGAGATGGCAGGAACCATCAAATGTAACCAACCTGGTTAACCAGATAAACTCTTCATCAAACCATTGGGAGTTTTCAGCATTAATGCCCTTTTGAACTTTAATGAATAACTCCCAAGGTTTTCATTGTAACAGCTTTTGCAGATACTGTGTAAGTTATGAAATAAAATAAATGGACAGTGGCATATTTTATAAGTGAAATGAAAATGAATGACACCTTTTTTTAAATCTGAAAATATAGGTATTTTAACATATATTTCCATGGTAAACAAAAGCTTTGGGATGTTTTTACAATCTGTATCTTATGTAGTTTACGTTCAGTGCTAATGTCACTGCAGTTGAACTTGGTGAACTCGGTTCAATTATCAGTGTCAGTTCCACTTATAACTTTGGGTCATATTTATAAGCTGTTTTCTGCCATAAAACACCTTCCAGCACTTAGACACCTTATATCCCATTAAAGTCAATGAGTTTGTAAGGTGTTTCCCAGCACTGAAAGGTACCGTTATCTAATAGCAGAATACTGCTTAGTAAAAAGGTCTTCATCTCCCTATGCCCCAGGCACCAACAAATGATTTTAAGCGCTATGGTGCAAGAACTCAATGTGCTTGAAAAAGTATATGTGCTACGCTGCTTATAATGACAGAGGTATACCGATGTAGCCAGTCTTACCATCCCCAGCGCCGTGGATAAAATGCTGAACAGACGAGGAGCTGGGGGAGGTGACTTCCATGACGACGCTGTGTGGGGGTCCATTCTTTTCAATGGGACCTTCTGCAGCGTTAATCCTTCCGGCTCGCGTTTGCGGCTACGCGAACGGGAAGGCTGGTCACCTCTGTATAACACAAATATTATTATTATTACAAAAATGTTAGTGTTAAGACTGTTTTGTTAGATCTCAAAGTCCCAGGTAAATTGTTAGATTTGCTCTTTCTTCTGTTTGCGAAGTAATTAAGTAATTATAGTTCTATAACTAGACAAACAAATTAACATAAGTAGCTAAACTCAGTGTTCCCGACAAGAAGGGATATTCATTTTGTACAAGATACAAATAAGTAAGACAGTTACTGTAAGGCCCAGAGGCACAAAGCTCAGTTAAGCTACTTAAAGCTGCAGTTCAGGCAATATCTTGCATGTGTGTTTTTTTTAATAAATCAGTTCTGTAATAAAACAACTTTGAAAGACCAATTTTCTTGTATTCTATTTTAACAACCATTTACTAAGGCACTGCCCCTTCATGTCCTGTCACAAGCCCTGGCACACCCCTTTGTGAGCCCTGCCCTGCCCACATGTCAGTGCAGGAGTGCTCATGAATATTCATGAGCTTCCACTGAGTGACAGAAACAGAGGAAATACATTCCCCATATTTAAAGATGTCGCCAAACTTTGCCGATCAATAGACGGAGAACGAATTAACCAGCAACTATGCAGTTCTTTAGGTAAGTAGAGATTGCCCACATGAAACTATTGAAGTTAAAAAAAAACTATAATTTTTTTTTTTTTAAAAGCCTGAACTGCAGCTTTAATGTGACGTAACCTAACGTAACGTCGTGTTAAGGCTAACATTTTCAAAGGACAATAATGTAACAACACCAAAAAGAAAGGTGTTTCTCTCCACAGAGGCATATGGAAACTGGAAAACCCAGTTGCGTGCACTCTCTAAATACATTATACTGGGCATTAGATTAAGAAGTGGTAAGTGTGGCTAGCATAGAGAATTATTATAGTAAATATAGCTGGTAACCCCTAAATAAGTGGTGACAAGTAATCTGGTACATAATACAAACTTTGCTATATTTTACAAACAAAATAAAATAATGGAGGTGAGTGAAATCACCACACAATTGGTGATAGTTAAAACCACTGAAAAATCCTAAACAGGTGCTGATATAAACAAATTCTGTTAATCATAGGTTTGTACTTGAAATATTAAATACAAACTAATTCCCCTAGTGGCAGTTTTAATGTGGGGAGTCTGTGATTTGGCAGAGTTTGAGTCAGGCCTGTTATTAGCAATAATGTTAAGTCATGTTTTCTTGTGTGACGAGCATAGCGTTAAGTATAATGGTCATTAATGATAATGAGATGTAAATTAGGCATTATCATACATGAACAGGATAATTCTGTTTGGCCACTGTATGACAATTTGCAACGACCATTTCACCGCAAGGTTTAGGCTTTTTAGGGATAGGGGAAAAGGTTAGGTTAGGGTTAAGATTGGGCTCAGGGGTTAAGTTTAGGATTAGGGGTCAAGGTTAGGAATATTAGGGTCAGGGGTTAGCGAATAGGGTTTTTAGGGTAAGTGTTTAAGGTTAGGATTAGAGGTTAAGGTCCTAGGTTGTAGTTCCCAGCATTACACAAAATGGCCCTTTACACAAAATCTGTTGTAGCGAACTGTCCTACCAGCCAACTGTCCGGTGACCAAATAGCCATTGCAAACAGCTTTGGCTAACTGTCCTAGACCCCCTTACTATACCATCTCATATTCACCCAAGTCTTCTACGGTTACCGCCGGGACTAAACGTTACATTAGTTAATTTCTTAATTTGCCGTTATTCACAACCAGTACCTGAAGTAGGGCTTTTGTTTTGTCTGGGTGACTAACGCCATAGTTAAACTAATATAGGGTTATTTCTCGGCATTAGTTCCCTCTCCTCTCCTTTTTCACTCCACTTCAGCAAAAGCCCTATTTCTAGGTCTGGGTAGGAGTGATGCCATTACCAACACTGACATAATGTCACTGTGACAGGGCCTCAACCCCTGTCTAAATAGGGCTCCAAATAGAAAGCCTGTACCTGGCTGCTGAGCTCAGCAGGGATCTTGTTAATTGCAGCTCAAGCCAATTAAACAGTCAGGTAGAAAAGCCTCCTGCTTAAACTGCAGGAGATCTCTAGCACTAAGGAAGTGGGTGCTGCCAGAGAGAGATCCCAAGGAACCAGACCCTCAATCCCAGGACATAGTGGTCCCTGGAACCCGCAATAGGGTGCACACCAACCAAGACCTGAGCTGATATACAGAGCCCCTGATAACAGGGATCTCTTGAGACTTTGGGTCAGAGGTTGGTAAGATGCTTATGCAGATAGGGACTGGGAAGTATGAGTTAGCCCGTACAAAGGGATAGACTGTTTGTTTATTGGTATGCTGCCATGAAGCTCTGTTGTTTAAGCTACCAGCTAAATAAAAGCCAATGTTTATTTTCCCCAAATCTGTCTCCCTAGTTATACTTCGGCACTAGTCTCCTACAGTCACGTTATTGAAACATAACGTAACATTATGCTACAATAACATGGCGCTAAGCCTATGCCAATGATATTTAGTTTGGATATTAGTTTTGCATATAATTAGCTTAAACTCAGGGACTATAACCTCCATGACTGTTTTAGGTAACATTATGAGCCCTGACGTAACAGAGCTTTGTGAATCTGGACCTAAGAGTGACAATATTTCTACAGAAGTCAACTACATGGATAAGTTGTAAAAAAAAAATGGTTTTACTATAATATTCCTATAATATTAAATACACATGAAGAAAACCTGTGAGGTTTTTATAGCTCTGTACAAACTGTAACAATGTGTATGAATAACACTCTTGGTCCATTAAAAGTGTAATCCCTCTCACAAAAGACACAGCAATTCACAGAATTTAACTAAATGTTGAGCAGCCTGTTTTTACTGCTTGAAATACTGTATCTCTTTTGAATTAAAATTGTTCACATGCAACCGTCATTTCCTATGGAGATAATGGCATTCAATTTTGTTTTATGCCCCCAAACTACAAGCACACAACTCCTGAGAACTATATAAGTTAATGTCACTGCAGAGTGTATAACACATGTACTCTATTCATTTCTTAATGTTGTTATTTTGTTGTTGCTGCGATCATTCCATAGATTTCTTTCTTATTATTTGTTGCCAGAAAGTTATATTAATTTGCATTTTTACTACCACACTAATTTAACCTTTTATAATAGAGCAGACAATCTATGTTTTATCATTTGTCACTATGAACTTAATTACCTTGGCACGTTGCAGCTCCCAAGAACAGAGTATCTTCTTTACTAGGCTGCGTGTTAAAGGCCGTAATAATTACCCTCGCATAAAATGCTATCATAAATCCATTCTCGTGAGTGCTTTTTCTTAAAAACCATCAGATGGCAAAGGTTGTTAAACCTCTCCTGGCTATGCTTAACCTCACTAAATGGCATTAGGGGGGATTTTACTGTACTAATGCTATAGTTACAGGTGCAATGTCACTAAGGGGCCTATGCAGAGAGCAGCGCTATTTCGAAATTCGCCATTTTTTGGAGAAAATCGCGCAGAAAGCAGCAGAAAATGGCGAGTTCCGAAAAACGCGCCAATTTTTCTTTTCTATTTGTAAAACTCGCCTCGCGGCTGGCGAGAACCTCAATCTCGCCAGTTTTAAAAATATCCTAATGCAGAGAGGCGCGAACGGCATCTAGCGGCTGTTCGCGCCAATAAAATGGCGCGATTGTCTCCGTTTTGCCTCGCCAGAAAAAACTGCCGCTCGCGGCCATTGCAAAGGGAAAAAAAAAGGCGCGAATTTGTTTTAACACATT
Source organism: Ascaphus truei (assembly GCA_036426205.1). Taxonomy (NCBI): domain Eukaryota; kingdom Metazoa; phylum Chordata; class Amphibia; order Anura; family Ascaphidae; genus Ascaphus; species Ascaphus truei. Next base: position 25,385,696 of record CM071575.1, on the reverse strand, counting down.
TCTGAAGCGCGCATCTCGCCAATTTAAACTCGCCACACGCATCCATGTTAAACATAGCAGAATTCGCACTTTTCTGCATATGGAGATTAAAACTCTCCAAAAAAGCTACTTTTTAATAAATTCGCCAATTTTAAAATTCGCTGCTCTCTGCATAGGCCCCTAAGTCGGCAAAAAAAAACATTTTGTAAATATTTAAAAAATGTAATGGGCTTCCTTAATCTAACAGTGCTAAAAGCAACGTCTTTTGATTCTCTGGAAATTACACTAAAAAGAGTCCTCTGATTGGGGAATTTTGTTGTCAATCAAGTATTTCCTTTACCCTTATCCCACTCTGCCCTTATCAGAGAACCACTAGACATAAGGGGAGGGGAGAGAGGAAGGCAGAGGTCAGACAGGGCAAGATGTTTTTGTAAGCACAAAGTTTAGATGGTCACCGTCCACCCCTAGTTCCTGCTACTGATGCAAACATTCACTAACACACAGTTACACGTACAGACACACTGTTGCACACACACATTAATAATAATTCACATTCAAATATACGGATAAAAACACAGTACACACATATTAACACACTGATTCACATACTGACACACTGATGCACACACATTAACACAATGGTACATTTTCAAAATCACTTTGCACATACATTAACACAACGTTACACAGACACAAAGGCACTGGTACTCAGACAAAACACAGGCTTGCTGTTATATAAAATCAGAAGGGTTGGTACTTGCAATGGTGTTTTGGTATTGGTATTGGTTTGGGTTCTAAAAACGTGTCGTGTTTTGGCCATGATTTTGGTTATAAAATATTTATTTTATTGTGTTTTGCAAAAACTAAATACAAAAAAAAATGGCAAAAACTCAAAATAAGTAGTAAATTGGTAAAATAACTTATAAGGCTAAAAGAGAGCCAACAGTGAAAGATATAATATAGGATGTGACGGTACTGTAGTTATTAAATGCTGGACAAATCGTGGTTAATTAATTCTATGCCTCGTTAAACGGGTAGGTCTTGAGCTTGTTTTTATAGATTTCCAGAGCGGGGGCCTCTCAAACAGTATCAGGCAGTCTGTTACAAAGTGTGGGAGCAGTGTGGCTAAAAGCTTGAGCCGCAGAGGAAGTCAAGGATATTCTGGGCCCTGTCAAGATTCCTTAATCTGCAGATTGAAAGGAGTGAATGGGAATGTAGGGAACTAGAAGCTCTTTTAGATAACTGGTTCTGTAGTATTTTGAATGTCAACAAGCAAATCTTTAAATAAATTTGCCATTTTACAGGCAATCAGTGCAGAGAATGGAGAACAGGTGTCATGTGGCAAGAACGGGTCTAGTTAGTTAAGACCCGTGCTTGAGGCGGTGCAGCTCTTTTTATAGAAGACCGGGTAGAGTGCATTGCAAGCGTGAGGACATAAAGTCATGGACAATTGTAGTAAGATCCTCTGGGGGGGCAAGTGCTTAATCCTGGCTATGTTCTTTTTGTGGACGAATGAAGATTTGATCACGGCTGACAAATGATGTTTAAGGGTAAAGTCACAGTTAAGGACAATGCCAAGATTCCGCACACAGACAGAGTTTAGCAACTGGGAACACCCAAGCTTAAGGCCAGGGTGGTAACCTAGCTGCAGTCTTTTTGTCTTCCGATGGTGAGCATCCACCACAAGCACTTCGGTCTTATGAGAATTCAACCTCAACTAACTGGCACTCATCCACTCTAAGAGCTCAGATAAACATATATTGAAGACTAATAATGGGTCATTAGTACCTGGTGCAAAAGACAAGTAGAGTTGATTGTCATCTGTATATCAGTGATAATCAGACTGTATGGCCTGGGTTATGTCACTTAGTGGCAGCATTACACTGCAAACAACATAGGAGATAGGATAGAACCCTGACAGGAGCATTGGTGCAGAGGAGTACACTCCTGAAGATACTCTCTGTGACATTCCAGTGATAGAAGATCTGAACCACCTGAGAACATTGTGACGGTAGGGGTAAATGTGACTGTTTTTAATAAAGGTCAAGCCTGCCATTAAACATACCTTTCAGTAATACACCTGTATTATGTTTGTGTATACATGTGTATATATCTGTATTGTCAGCCTGGTAACAGCACTTCAGGAACCGGGGTTAATGTTATGTTCAGCTGGAATGTTGCAAAGTGGTCTGTGATCTTTCCAAGTAACTCTTTTCACAGAACTGTGTTTGTTGTTGCATTTCCACCGACCAATCAGGGGCTGGGTCATATTTAAACACCTGGGGGGAGATCAGGGGCTGAGTCATATTGCAAACACCTGGGGGAGGGAGATCCCTATCTAGATCAGATAAGATCAGATCAGCTTTAGCTGTGCGTTCAGAGTTTTTTAGTTGAGGCAGCTGGGAGTAACTGGGAGAAGCTGCAGTCTGCAGGAAGAAAGAACAGGCAGGTCCCTACACCCAGGTCTATAGGGTAACCCCAGTTTTAGGCGTGTGTTGTTTTGTTGTAAATAGTTGTGGATATTTCTTTTTCCAATAAATTAGTTTTATAAACTATGTGTTTCTGTCTGGCAAATTGATCCCTGGTCTGATAGTTCTGGTCTCCCATGACAAACATGACATTAGATTACATGAAGATACAAAATAACCCGGAAAGTAAGTGTTTCCGGGATGCGGTTTTGTAAAAACCGAACAATCACCCTGTTTGCAGGTTTCGGATTTCAAATCTGCGAACACGCCCATCCTTAATATACATTATACATATTTGCACATGTATAAGATACATACATATTTTGATACTGTTATCTACTTATGACATTGAGAACCTGGACCTTCTTGCATATCTGGGATCTACATCTCTCTATAACCTTACAAAACAGGGAAATGTTGAATAAGAAATAGAATATAATGGAGTTGATTTGTCTACTGTTAGGATATGTTTTCATTGTTTAATGCTCCATTACTGTACATTTTATGAGTTTGAAAGGTTTCAGACACTAATATATGCATGTGCAGGTTGCAAACAAAGCCTGTTTCGGAGCTAAGATTATACACAAAATAAGTCTCAGCCTCCCTACTCCTAATACCTCAATTTATTCTTCCATAATTCCTGTCATTTCTTAATACAATTGTTCCTGTGTAGCTGAACTATTTTAAAATCCACAATTCAAAGTCAGATTGATTTGGCTTGTTTGATGTGGTTAAGACAATCTGCCAGTGCATTAGTCTGAGGTAGTGGAAGGAAATAAAGGGACTATTAAAATCTAAGTACTGTAACTACCACATCTAAAGATTTTAGACCAAAGGAGTTTTTTCTTGGGTTTTATAATGGTCATTGTAAATCAAGTTCGTTTTTATCATGACTGTTGGATATTAAAACCCTTTCTTTGCACTAGATGCTAATGCATATGTTTTTGAAGGGGAAGTCTCACTTGGCTCAAGCAACAATGTAATTTGCTTTCTTAAAAGCAGTCATTCTTAACTCCATTTCTGCCAAGTATTTCCTACTCCTTGTCACAGGTGCAATAATGTGAAGTTAAGGAGAAGTCTGGGCCCGTGTGAGGTCCTGCTCAGAAGAGATGGGCAAAGTTTGTTTTTTTTGGATTTCGATCCGCCACAGATCATCTGGTTCCTTTAGTCCACGGATTTCCAAGGATCAGTTTCAAAAAGGCCAATTCACAGTTTCCAAATGTGTTTGTCTATCACGGACAATCCGACCAACAGATTAATAATTAGAACCAATAAATATAATCCGTGATCCGCGGATGAGGAGGATCTGAGGAGTATAAATAGAGGTGGAGCCTCAAGATGAAGCTTTGTTTGCAGGGTTTAGCTGTGGGTTGGTTAGGCTGTGTATTGTTGCTGTACTGTTATAGCTTACAAATGTAAATAGTATTAACTTAATAATAGTGTTTGCATTAACGTTCTGTGATTGAATGGACTTTCAGTGAAGTGTGCTCTTTGGCCTCAGTGCTGCACGTTTCTGTGATTGTAGTAGATGATCATGATATATAGAGCAGCATTTGTTAGTATTAATAATAATAATAATAATAATAATATTACTGTGAAAAATATTTCTAATAATTATTGAGATTCATGTTCCAGAATAGTTTGTTAAATGTAACTGAACATTTTTGGAAAGGACAGTCAAAAGTTATATATCTAGTGCTGTAATCAAGCTTGATTTTCTATCATTCTCTACTTGTACACAAAGGGCGTGGATTTAAATGCTTAGTGACACTAATAAAAAATTACTCTTGTGTCAAAGTATACCTTATTTAGGTAACAAAAGTGGGACCTAATTGAACCATTAAACAACAACCAGGCATGATAAATAATATAGCTCTATATAAGACAAAAGTTAAGTAAAATAATTACATCCACATGTCTAATAGTAGAAATACAACACCAATAGTAGAATATCAGTTATAGTCTTTTGAATAAATATTTGGAAAGTAGATGTAGGAGGGGGGAAGAATACGAGATGCACGTAGTTTTCGTGGAGGTCCTTGTGGTGGTGGTAGTGGTAGTGGTGGTGATGAATCTGATAAAGTTAAATTAGTTAGTTAAAAGTGGTGCCTTGGGTAGTACTGAAAGTCATCATAGCAGTCACAGCAAGTATAAGCACAAGGACAATAAGGACACTGTCATTGATTCATCAGAACAATCTCACTGCATAAGGTCCACTCCCCCACTCTGTCTAGTAGACAATGAACTTCCAGTTAGAAGATATACCATATAAAAAGGGTACTGAAAGAAAAAGTTCAAGTCAGCCGGCTATATCCCTAGCTTGTACTTCTGAAACTAAAATGGATAATGTTAATGATAATATTGAGAATGTTAATAAAGCCACCACCACCAACGCCAGCTTCTGCTGTGCCTGGTACTGTTGCCAGTGCCAACAACATTCCCACCATTTTCAAAAGGCTTATCCTTTGTCACAGTCCAAAAATGCAATTGGTGCCAAAGATGTTTTGACATTGATGTTACTAGACTCTGAAGAGTTGTTAAAACAGTTGAAGCTGACATCAACATGCAGGATGTATGGCTGCTCTGGATCGGTGTACGCGTTTTCGCAGGCAGACATCCACTTGTCTCTGAAAGGTGTTCGTGGATATGTGGTCTTCTGCCGTGGTTCCTCGGGGTAGATCTTCAACAGGTTATTGAGGACCTTGGCCTTGCTGGAGTACCCCTCTACGAATCTGCAGTAGTATACGCAAAATCCCAGGAAGGATCGCAGCTCCATCACATTGTCTGGTCTGGGCCAGTTCACTACGGCTTCGACCTTAGCACGGACCCATTGTTCTTGAATACTACCATGATGGGGGAGGTGTAGCAGCTACGGGACTCCGTTATGATGCCCGTAGTTTCCATCTCCTTCAGGACGTCCCTCACGTCCTCCACATCTCTGGGAGCAATGCATCTGGAACGCTCCTGGAATGGTGTGGAGTCATTCAACTGGATCGTGTGCTGCGCTCTTGCTGCAACCCACATCCATCTCGCTGATGCAGAACACCTCCCGGCGCTCCTCCAATTTGGCACTTAGCCGTTTCTTCCAGTCCACGGGCACTGTACTGAGGGTGCCTGGGCACCTAACCACCCTGGTGTCCACAGACAAGGCCCACCCAAATAGTGTGTGTGGAGTAGCGCTACCCCTGTGTAGAGTCATTGGTACACGTGGGTACCTTCCTGATCTCAGGCCAGACCAGGGTATATGGGAATCTGGAATCAGCAGGCCTGCAATGTGATCCCACGACACGGGGTCTGCCAAATCCCCTCTCTCCTTACCGATGACTCTGTGTCTTGAGGGAGCTCCATCAGGAGTGTCTCCCTTAAAGTCTCTAGTATGGCCTGTGGTCTGGTCCCAGACTGCAGTCCGCAGTCCGCAGATCACTGCATGATGTTCTGTCACCTTTGAATCACACTTCTATCACAGTATTAAAGGGAGCATCCCTACCTGGGGTCTTCCCTACAATACTGTACTCTACAGTGACTATGGGCCTAACTGGGGCCTGTGAGGGAAGTCTGGCCTAGTCCGGGAGCCACTGGCACCCGGACACTACTTGCTTCCTCAGCTGCCTCCGTCAGACTGCCGCATGCTTTCCTTCGCACCAAACTTAACTTCTGCTCTGTAGCCCTATTGGCTGAAACCCCCCCCATGTGGAGTTACCCCGGAGGATCCTGGGACTTGTAGTCCCTTGCGGAGCCATATGTAATGGCCGCCGAACTGCTGCTCGTTACTGCAGATGCAGGACCATTCACTGCGCATGCGCAAGACACTTAAGATGGTGGACCTCTGCCGCCAGGTACTCCGCGGAGCTCCCAGCACTCCGATCGCAGCCTCCCCTCCCCGCACAAGAGGTAAAAGAGGACCCGGCTACATCTATGTCTACATTCATATGTTTTTATCCTTGAATGTATATGTCATCTTCTATACATTAAATGGTCTGCATGCTCCTATTGGAAAGAGCTGTGTACATGGCTGCTGCTATATACAAATACACCATTATTTTTTACTACTCCTACTACTAATAATAGTATTACTATAAAAGGGAGGAAAATATTTAAATAAATAAGAACTGTAAATAGGATACCTAAGTACCACTTAATAGCATACGAGGCTTACTATAGTGGTTTCGGTTTAAAACTAGTTTGTTGGTTTAATTCTCACCAGGACTACTTACACGCACGACCATTTTATTTAAAACCCAATTAGCAACACACATTGAATGGGTAGTAAAAGAAAAGTGCAAAGGCATGTAACACATTCAGTTCTTTTGGAAATTGTGTTTAATAGGGTTTCAAGTACAAGTAAAAACATCTAACTTCACACACCAGAACAGTTACACAGAAAATACAATTGATACAACAAAAGAGAGCAAAGATGGCTAAAGTGGTCATAAAGTTGCAGAAATCTGGCCTGCTACTAGGATCTTGATAATAAATTCCAAAATTGGTCATGTTTAACCCTTCGTGCACCAGAGGCACAGTCCCCCGGCACTTCGTGATCATGTGATTGCTCCTAAAAGCGATCACGTGATCGCAATATCACCGATGACGGGGTCAGAAGAGGAGTCCTTCTTTTCCATAGCATCTGCCTCTTCCATGAGAAAATATGCCGAAAGCCTCTCTAGTGCCAGACCACATGATGTAATGGTTACGTCATGGGGCATCCAGAGTTAATAAGAAAAGGAGACATGCGCAGAGGTGTTTAAAACAGGGGGCATTTTTTAAGGGTAAATCAAAATATTATTTTATTAGCCAGAACGTACTAAACATAAACAGCTTGGGATCAGCAAAACAGGGATAAAGGAAAACAAACAGACCTAACTCCTACATGGAGCGCTAACTAACCACAGCATATCCCCTGTCTAGGGGTTTTGGGTGTGAGCCCCTTATCAGCAACAAATGACAAAATATGGCGCAGGTCAGTTACCTTCGGCCGGGGTAGGGGTCTGAAAGGGAGCCAAGGAGTTAAACTCCTTTGCAGGGTAGGAGACTGAACTCTGAGTCAGGTTTCTTGCAGGTGACATGTAAAACTCCTGATTGAACAGGGGATAAAAGGCAGGAAGTATCTGGTTTTCAGTGCCCCTGTTGGAGTCTGAGGAACACAGATTACAGAGGTTCCGCCCGCAGGGATCCAGGCTTGTTAACCACAGAGTTTGCCTGGCTACAGTGGGGAACCAAAAGCCCACATAGCAGAGAAGCCTGCACAGATAGGGCAAAGGACTTACTGGGAACAGCAGGACTTCACTGCCTGCATCTTAACGTGCCTGGAGAAATCAGAGACGCCGGAGCAGAACACACAGATAAGACTTTCTATATTGTTCCCTGGTCTTGGTATTGTTTTATGTTTTGGGGTTGTTAACCAGCTTAGCTAGTGACCCAGTTAGAAAGGGCCGGAGTAATGTTTATTTAGTTTCCCTGAAGGGTATAGGTGTTTTTATGATTTATGTGTTACCTTAAGGGGCAGTAGCCACAATGTTTTAGTTGTTTTTGTGGAGAATAAAACCACTCATTATTATGGTTTACCCAAAAATGCATGTGTGGACTCATATCTGACCTCGCCTACAGGCCGCTCCGTCACAGGGTCTGAAAGGCCTTGTGCAGGATTTCTCTTCACAGCAGCCTGCTCTCTACAGCGGTTCAGTGTGTGTCTGGATCAGAGAGAACATTAGACTGCTGTTAATTGCCTCACGCAGAGATTAACAAGTTCCCTGCTGCACTCACCAACTAGAGACATGCTTTTCTTATAAAAGCCTTTAGACGGGGAAAGACCCTGTCACAATGACCCAGAGAAATTATTTCTGTGAATTTGAAAACTGGTGGAGGAAACAATAGTGTTTGTGATTAGGGCAGAAAAAGGTACAAGCAATTTGTACAAGTAAAATGGTTGAGTTCATTATAAAAAAAGGTAGTTATGCTGCTTGCTTATGCATGAGACAACCCGATTCATGGGAGCATGCAGAGAAAGCCATTGTCCCACTGGACAGCTTTGAAGAAACATCGCCAAGCAGCCAGGTTTTGGATCAATAAGGTTGGCTAAGGTCATTTGCAAACATGACTTATGCACAAGCTAAATGAGGCTGCAGTTATGCAGTTGGAGTATGCATCGAATCAACTGTGACTCATAGGAGTGGATTGAAGAAACCAAAATCCCACTAGACAACTTTGAAAAAGATGTCAGGTTTTGGATCAATAAGGCTGGTCAAGTTCACAGCAAACATAATTTTTGGATTTATAAGCTACATTCAGATCAATCAATATGTTACTGCAGGGAAGCCAAGCTCAATGAAACCTTTCCAGAGGCACCAATGAGGTTGTTATGTTCCCATTGAGCAGTTGCAAGGCTTAATCAGGGACCAGTTGAACCGTTCCAGCTGAGAAGGTTTTCGGGCTTTCCTTATTGCTTATGTAATGTATGAGGTGATTTGCATTTAATGAGTGCAATTAAGAGACATATGGGTGTAATCTCCACACATTCCATTATCTTTGCTCGCTTGTGGCCCTCAAGGACATAAGTTAGGACTGGGGTGGCAGGTAGTTTTAGAGAGATGTACATTAATTGCAGGGATATGCAAAAAAGATTATAATGAACTATGGAAACTTACTGGTAGACTTGATGGTAAGTAAGAAATGTAACAGGTTGCCTGGCTACAGACAAATAGATCGATATACCAAGCTCAAGTTATGTATGTACAGTATGTATGTATGTATGTATGTATGTATGTATGTATGTCTTTTATTTATATAGCGCCTGTAACAAGGACTTGTCCCTATTGAAGAAATTGTCTCTAAATCCAGCAGGGAGCTGGTTAACTGCAGCCGGGCAATTAACCAGACTCCACCAGGTTAATTAGATCTCTTATAAAAAGCCTTGTGAGAAACAGAGAGAGATTTTCCTCAGCACACAAGGGTGCTGACATGAGGAGAGGGGTCTTGAATGCACAGGAGGATTGTGTGTTGACAGCAAGACACAAGGGGACCAGTAAACCTGCCAGAGGCTGGACCCTCAAGCACACCAAGACACCTGGACACCACTGACATGAAGGGCCACCTGCTTTATGGTACCGCAGAGACTTTGGGGTGATAAGTGGGTAAGGGACTCTCCCTCCACCTCCCCCCACCAGCCTTGCAGAGAGAGACTGGGGAAGTAAGTTAGCACTTACACAGGGATAGGTGTTTGTTGTTGTTGAATATTTTTGTTTGCTGTTTAAAGGGACAGGCTCAATAAAGCTATATGTTAATTTCACCCTAAACAGTGAACGTTTCTCCATTACCTCTGCACACATCTCTTACAGCGCCATTAATGTACATAGCGCTTCACAGCAGTAATACACGTGACAATCATACAAATAACAAATAATATAAATAACACACAAAGGGGAGAAGTGCTTCAGACATACAAGTAACATTTGGGAAAAGGAGTCCCTGCTCCGAAGAGCTTACAATCTAATTGGTTGGTAGGAAGAACGTACAGAGACAGGAGGGCATTCTGGTGAGTGGTCTGCAAGGGGCCAAGGTTTAGTATGAGGTGTAAATTATCAGTCATGGAGCTACTCATATGCTTCCTTTTTTGTTTTTGTTTTTTTTAGTGTTTTGTGGTGGGTCTTAAAGGTGGATAGAGAGGGTGTTAGTCGGATATTGAGAGGAAGGGCATTCCAGGATAGACAGACAATTGGAATATGTTTTTACCTAGATAGAACTAAATACACAGCAGGGGAGGATATCAGGATAGACAGACAATTGGAATATGTTTTTACCTAGATAGAACTAAATACACAGCAGGGGAGGATATCAGGATAGACAGACAATTCGGAATGTATTTGTACCGAGAGAAGAGAGATGAGATGAGTGAGTGATTCAATAGTCTTTCTTCCTATATATTATATATATATATATTATTAGATATATACGATATATATATATTATTACTATATATAACCTATCCACTTATATTCATGGTATAACCTGTAAATTGTGAATATAACACATATTTAAAGGGGCGGGCAGGGGGACTCTTATTGCTGTGTATTTTGGGTAAACTATAATATGTGACTAAGTGACACCAAAAGTAGAGCAATTTGGGCTGCCAGGTGTTGGACTTCAGATTGTTAGGGCGGTCGGAGGGGCGTGCTACCGTTTCAGCACTTCTCCAACCACTCGCGACCCTCCCGGACAATCCCCGACCTCCATCCTGGGTCCTGAGTGTTCGCGCCTACGTCATCCAGTGGCGTCCGTGATCTCGCGAGAAGAGGGCGCCGGCGATGACGTCAGCCCTAAAGGCGACAAAAGCCACTCTGCTTCCCGCACGGAGACCAGGAAGGAGCTGGCAAGATGGCTGCAGTGTTTAAAGTTGGGTGCGTGTCAGCTTCAAGGCGGGAAGGAAACGATATCCTACATCAGGAGACATCCATGTAAGGCTGGTCCATGGCAGGGAGTCGGGGGGTCATCAATGCGGTATTCCGCGGCATTCCGGCTCCTCTAGTGCAGGAGGGGGGGGGTGGTAAGTGCGGGATCTTATTTGGCATAGCACGCAGAGGCTGTTATTTTAGCATGTCCAGGTGTCGTCCGGTTGCGCCATCTTTGGTGGGTTTTCAGTGCTCGAGGTGCAGCGCGGACTCCAGGTGGGTGTTGGGATGCTGGAAACGGGTCGGAAGAGATGTGGGGTGGAATTATGGTTAGCCCGGTATGAGACCAAGTTTGGTTAAGAACCCTCCCCTTCTTCAGGGCTCGCAGAGTGTGTGCTACTCCATTTTAATGGATAGGAGGGCGCAGGGGAACAACCACCTATACCTCGTGTTGTTATCCTGAGAACCTTAGTGATGTGTGCTAAGGCTTTCGTTTGGTCAAGGTGGCCGGGCTAGGTCTTGAAATTTGATTTTACTCCTTCAAAGGCTAGGGAGTTATCCTCTCTGGCAAGCCTGCAGTACCTCCTCCTTAGTGCGGAATATAGTGTGGAAGCGGGCAACAATGTCTTGGGGGGGTCACCTTTCTGAGGCTTGCCACGGAGAGCTCTATGGCACCGGTCCAGTTTGATTTCAGACTCCGGTTTATCAGGGAAAATATGTTCCAGCCAGCTATTTGTGAAATCCTCAGGGTCGAGGACACTTTCTGGGACACCCCTCAGCCTTATATTGCACCTTCTGTCCCTATTCTCAGCATCCTCCACTTTATCTTCCAGAAATTTGGGTTTTTGAGGGTGCAGTTTCTTTTTTACCTAATGTAAGGGTGATTCTCTATATATTTACTCTGGGATATGGTGTTATCTTCCTTTATTTTGAGTCGTCTTCATTGCACCTAATTTATTTTTTCATGAAATGATACATTGTTCTTCTTTTTGCATCGAGTTCTCACTCTTATTGGTATTTATGTACAGTAATAGACTAATATATCCCCATAGACTTCACTGTCTCAAGCAACGCTCTGCTTCCTGATAATCAAACCTAATTATCTTTCACAGTGCAAAACCAATGCATACTAAGAACGACATGAACTAGTATAATATTGATCAATCTGCACTGAAAGATAAAACACTGAATAGTTTATTTTTCATAGAATAGATGGAATCTATCAACTAGAAAGGAAGAACCTGTAGTTTCCTGCAATAATATGTCTGTATATATGCCACTGAGCTATAAAACTGACTGAGGGCTTTCTTAAGAAACACCTTTTGTTGAGCAGATCTGATTTATAAGTGCAAGCTTCCTCAGTCTGTCGTGGATACCTGTGCCTCGCACAGCGTGAGGCACAAATGTAATGGATTGTGGGTAGCAGTTCAATATTTACCATCCAAATGCTTTCAAAAGGATTACCCAAGGACCTAGACGAATAACGAAGCTGTTTCTTGGCTTAACAAAAAACTTATTAAAGGTGCACATACTCTTCCTTGTGGAAAGCAATACAAAAAGACAAAGTGGGTTACTTATGTTTCAAAACCTCCCAGCTGCAACTGGGAGACTTTAATAAATACCTTACCTAGAGTTACTAGCTGCTATTTAATTGCCCTGAAGCTGGTTCCCTCTTGCATAAGAAGAATTAAAGGTGCAATCCCATGTAGCTGTCAAAAAGGCAACCTGCTGTAAAGCAATTATCAATCGAATTGGCTTCTTTAAACTCCCCTAACCATGCTAAAAGCAAATATTTGGCTGTTTCTTGTTTCCATGGAAATGCATTACAAATTGCATTTCGCTGGGGTTTCTGAATGGGGAACGTCAATCAAGTAATTTCTTTACCCTTCGCCCACCCTGTCCTTATCAAAACGACGATAAAGAGGGGAGGGGGAGGGAAGAGGTGGGCGCCGGCTGTGCAGGCTCTTAAAGAACAGACTGAATCAGGCAAAACAAACTTTAAAAAATGATGTAAAAATATTTGCAGGTGTCATTTGGGTAAAAAAGGCACCAATATCAGTCACCCAGAAGTAAACTCCTAAACATGTCAAAGCCATTAGCTCTATTTCGTCCAGTAGGGATTGCCCATTTAGGTCCCACTTAAACTTATTGAGATGATGGGGCCTATGCTATAAGCGTTCATAAGAAAAATCGCCTGTTTTTTAAGCGTTGCTATCACCGTATTCAGAAAGCCTCGATTTACCTGTGATGGCAAAATTCCCAAAATGGCGAGTTGCCGGCGACGTGATGATGGCCTCTCTGAAAAGGCCTTACCCGGCGATTCCTTCCTGCTGCAGAGAGAGCTGCTCAGAGAGAGCTGCCTCTCCCTGCGCAAATCTCGCCCGAAATTAATGTTTTTTTTTAATACAATGTTATTACTAGTGTAGATGAGCAGGGGGTCTCCGGAGCAGAACTACGTTGATTTCAGGTCCGGGGACCCCCCGCTTCCCGAGATACAGGCCCCGTTACGGGGTGCCGGTATCTCCTATGCATTTTATTCCCATGGTCACGTGACACTCAAATACATAGGAGATTCCGGCACTCCATATATATATTTATATATAGTACATTTTGAGCAATATTTTCACTTGGATTCATTATTTATTATTTCATAATTTTTAATACAAATTTCATTAATTTAACTACCAATTTTACCATATAACATGATATTTACATATTATGTCCCTTTATCTCCCCGTGCCTCGGGTATGGATTGCAACCTCTACAGCAATACGTACACTATCAGTGCATTACAAGAAACAAATATTAATATTGTGCTGTAAGGGATCTCTTTATCATTATAAGGACAATTATGCTTACTGCCTCTGATAAGTCATGATTAATAACATTAGTGCCGCTTGCGATGTGAAAGAGACCCTTTTTTATCAAGTTGTTTGCAGAGTTGTGACATTTTATCATTACAGTGATAAATCTCCAGATGCACAGAGCGAACACGAGACTCCCCACTGATTAGCAATAGTCATTAATTTATACAGTGAAACCTTCTGGGACAAAGTTAAGGATACATGAGATAGCTGCTGCTGTTTGCTGTTACCCGTTTGTCCCATTACTTAGATACTCTTATTCAATAACAATCAGCTTTGCCATTTAATATAGAATATATGTGTGTCCAGGTTCCCCATCTGGGCTCCACATGTCCCCTTACCTTCGTGAGTGTGGTGGGGTGCGCGCGCCTCTGGTGAGTGCGGGGAGGTGGCTGAGGCAGTGCAGGGTGCATTCAGGATGGCAAGCGGGTTGCTGAGGTCTGCGGTGGCTCCCCTTGCAGGGTGCCGCCACATTGAGATTGGCCGCGCGTGCGCAGTGTGAGTTGCTCAATCGCAGATGGGATGGAAGTGCGGCGGCCATTAAACAGAGCTCGCGCATGCGCAGAAGGACAGCAATTGCAGCGGCCATTACAGGCAAAGGGCTCTGTGAGGACAACATGTCCCACAAGGCATTGGGGCTGGAGTCACATGTCACAACAGCCAATAGGGCTGCCCGAATTCCCTGCTCCCCAAAAGAGACAATACAATACAGAGACAGAAACAATACAATAACAAATACACTCTAATGGCCCCTAGCCCCTTAATCGCCTTAGTAGTTAGTAACCACTATAGTAATTAAGGGGTTGACCCACCATCCCCCACTACCCACCCAGGAGGCCTAAACACCCTCCCAAGGCAACTACCCCCACCCTCCACCCATTCATTGGTACAGTGGGTACATCATGCTCATATAATATGGGCATGATTTACCACTATAGCAATAAATGGTGAAGGTAAAAAAAAAAAACAGGTCCAAAATAAAACACATTACATAGAAAACTAAACACATTACAAATGCTAATAAACCAATTGATTGGCACAGTGGGTACATCATGTCCATATAATATGGGCATGATTTAACACTATGGCAGTCAATGGTCAACCTACAAAATTAACAAACACCAACAATATCCAATGCAATCAAAACAATCACCAAATAAACAACAATAAACAAGTAAACACAACAAAATTACCACCAATCAATTAAGCAAATACCAAAAAAACAGAATTAACAATTAAACACCAAAACAAAACCATCAATAAATAAAAGAAAGCTCAAAATAAACACCATCATTCAAAATCAAAATACCAAAAATAAACCACTATTAAAAAGCAAACACCAAAACAAATACAGAAATAAACAATTGTAAACCCAACAAAACACACCATAATTCAAAATAAAAACACAAAATAAATAGCATACATATTTAAAAGCAATGAACAAAAATACATTTAAAAGAAATACAAGCAAGCATTTGCCAAAAAAAAACATTGCTTGCACTGTATGTATGTATAGCCGTAAAGGGGCATACATCAATACATTGGCAATCAATGGAAATAAAAAATTACAATACAATACAAATACAATGAAAAAACCTGTTAAAGAAAAATAACTTACATTCAATGTTTTTTCTTACCTTAAGATGTCTTCACCCTCCGATTCCAATGGTCTCAGCAAGCTCTCGAACAAATCCACGATCAAAAACAGCAACGGGCCTCAGGTAAAGTCCCTTTCTTCTTTCTTTATCTTCATCTGTTAATTGTAATCCATTTGGGGGTTTCTTTCTTCTTCTTCTGTATCTTCATCTTCATCTATCTTCATCTGTAACGCCATTGTAATCCTATTGGGGAGGAGGTCTTCACTCCTTAGCTTCATGGCGTCAAATGAGGCTGCACAAGCTTTTATAGGGCCTGCCATGTCACATTTGAGTGGCAAATGGTTCCCACGCCAGCATCAGGCTATTGAGCACTGCATCGAGGGTCAACAGTTGGAGCCAGAGTAGGAGAAAGGTGAATCCAGCAAAGGTAAGAAACACATTGATTGAATTTTATTTAATTGTGTATTTTTGTTAGGTTGCCCGTTGACTGCCAATGTGCTTATCTATGCCCCTTTATGTGTACACTGTAGATAAGCACAGTGACAAGCAATGCATTTTTTGGAAAATGTTTGTTTTTATTTAATTGTAATGTATTGTATTTTTTGTTATGTTTTTTTTTTAGGTTGCCCATTCATTGCATTGTGGCAATCCATGTCCATATTGGGGGCATGGTTTACCACTGTGACAATCAATGGGTAGAGGGGGTGGGGGTGAGGTAGTTGCCTGGGGAGGTTGATTAGACCTCCTGGATGGGGTGGGGGGTTAACCCCTTAATTACTATAGCGGTTACTAACCGCTAAGATGATTAACGGGGTAGTGGCCAGCAGTTTTTTTTTTATTGTAATGATGCTGCCCACAGAGGACAAGGATGACACAGTTTCCCCAGTTGCAGGTAGTTGCCCCAGGATAGTGTTTAGGCCTTGTGGGAGCGTAGCTCGAGGGGTTAACCCTTTCATTACCTTAGCGGTTGTAACCGCTAAGGTAATGAAGGGGTTAACTTCTACTGAAACCCTCCCGCAAGGCCTAAACAACCACTATGGGGCAACTACCACCTTCACCCACCCCATGTATCACCAACAAATCAGTGCCTGCTATTTAACCCTTTCATTACCTTAACGGTTAGCCACTAAGGTAATGAAACTGGCTGTAATTTAATTTTTATCACATAGAATTGAATCCGGGGGTCTCCAGAGCTGAACTAAATATGTGGGTCAGCTCCGGAGATCCCCGGATTCAATCCTGTGCAGTAAAAATAAAAGAAACTACTTGATATGCAAATCACACTTCATATCTCGCCACCCTTTGGATTGCGAGAAAAGAATGCAAGTGTTTATATTATGATATGAATAAAGCAGAAAATAGCTTTATTCCCCCCCCCAGCATCCCTTCCCCTCCCCACCTTTCTTTGACACTGTCCCCTGGCTTCAAACACTTAACACCCTACCTTATCTACAGTAAATATCTGGGTTTTTTTTTTCCCCTCTCTCCTCACTGTTTTAGCCATAGATTCCTTTGTATATCAGTATTGCTTGACCTGAAGAAGAGAGGAGAACTCTCGAAAGCTTGTCCTATGACATAAATTGTTAGTCCAATAAAAAAAGTATCACCGAATACTGAAGAACTCATTTATTCTGCACTATTATGATATGCATAGCGAAGTTTAGTGAATAGCAGTTGCTGGCAAAAAATGTGCGTTTGGGCATTTTTTCAGCTACTGTACCACACTAATTGTTGTAGCCAGAGTTTTATAGCTCATTAAAAAGCCATTTTAGTGTGATAATGCCTGTTATCAAAGCTTTGTGAACAGTTACATCTGCAATATCACTCTAAAAGGGCACTTATCATGCATTAATGCACTTATCAAAGTTTAGTGAATAGGTCCCTAAGTTTCCTGATCTTTTCGGAGCAGACCACAGAGGCTGAACACTAATTTCTGCTCTGACTTCATTGAGAATTCTGGAGAATGACTGCGCAGTGAGAAATAAAAGCGCACATTAAGATGCATGGGCAGAAGTCCGTCCAAATGGACAGAAAGTCTTAAGAAGTTCATACTTTATTGAATATTAATACATTATTAATCTGTCTACAGTTATTATAAGTCTACTGAACATTCACTCAGCATCCCCAGACAATGAATGTCCATCAAACATCATTATAACTCCATAAAAACCTCAAACAACCAGCTTTGCATATACTGTAGAGACAGTGAGACTGTTTAAGGCGCATATTTCCTTAGCGGTGTAACAGAAACATAGAATTTGACGGCAAATACCCTTGACTGACCATTCTCATGTACGTTGTAAAATCTCAGACCCTATTTGATCATTGAGTTTCTTTCATATATGGGACAACCTTACTGTATTTGTATCCAACATTTTCTTTTTAATTCCCTTATAACTTCTGTTGGGAGGTTATCCCACAGATCCACTATATTTTCGCATCAAGTTCACACCATTTCCACTGATTTATTTTTCTTAATCATAAAATATATTTCTTTAGGCAAACAGTAAAATAGCAGTCCAATATTACGTGGGTAAGTACAGATTTTTTTACCGATAAAAGCCCGAATTAGACTATATGGAATACCGGTATTTCAATGAGCACACAAATGTTTTTCTCTGATCTCAAACCAATAATGTAACCATTAAAAAGCGCTCGGGTGTATACTGTAAGTCCTTGGAAAATGACATCGATATTTAGCAAGACTTAGTGTCCCCAGCGACATGGATGAACAAGCATACTGTATGTCTGTTGTGATCACGCTGCAGGGATCCATGCTTCTGAATTAGACCCCTCACAGTGTTCGGTGTCCCAACCACCGCCATCGCAGCACCGAAGACATTAAGTCACATGTGTATGACTTCTGAAAATTCTAGGGCCTGTCACAGAGATTATTTATTTTTTATTTATAAAATGTTTTACCAGAAAGTAATACATTGAGAGTTACCTCTCGTTTTCAAGTATAAGATGACAAATAATACTGTACATGGTTACAAATACATAGTTACATTAAGTGAACAGGGTATATATTATATACAAGACATTGCATGCACAGTTAGAGATAATATATATTATAGGCGTATGTAACAGTTTCTGATCAGATTAAAATGTGAGACAGCTTTAGTTTTGAACGAACTTAAACTGGTGGTGGCTGTGAGAGTCTCCGGTAGATTGTTCCAGTTTTGTGCTCCACGGTAAGAGAAAGAGGAGCGGACAGATACTTTGCTGAACCTAAGGACCATGAACAGTCTTTTGGTCAGATCTAGATAACAGCAGGGGAGAGATCTTATTTATGAGATGAGATTACTGTAGTCGTCATCCCATGCCCCTGGGATCTAAGGTTTTCACCAACCATCTTGGGAAAATGTATGCTATCTTACAATGTTAGAAGGCTCCTGTCTGTAAGTCCCAATTACTAGCGTCCCTTAGACAGAATTCACTATGCATCGGCATAGACAAACCAGGACAAGGTGCTGTCTCATTCACATATTTCACATCACACAGTAATTTTACTGTGTTTATTGTTATGTATGTACGGTATGTACTGTATCTTTAAATAGTGCCATCTACTGTATGTACATAGTGCTTCACAGCAGTAATACACGTGACATAATAATATAACACATAATGGGAATAAGCGCTTGAGACATAAAAGTAACATTACGAATAAAATCTGGCATATTGTCTACATGGAAAAACTCACTGCCTACCTAACTGGTTCCACTTCACAATTCTCCGAAACATGGACTTCTTGGTTTAGACATGCAGGTATATCCCCATATTTAGACAAGATTATTCTGAACAGAGTGATTTAAGATTTATGAACTACTGTATGTTGTACCTCACCTGTTATTTAATATGTTATATGGTTACAAATGCTGTCCCCTTCCCCCCTTCCCATACTCTCCTCCCCTCCTAATGTGTAATCAGACTATTTGCAATATTGTACCGTTGTATTGTTCCCCCCTTTTTTTCTTTTTGTACCCCTCTTACTTTTGGAAAAATGATTAATAAAAAACTTAAGTAATAATAAAAAAAAAAAAAAGTAACATTACTAAAAGGCGCCCCAAAAAGTAAGAAGGAAGAATCAAAAAGACACAGTAGGAGTGTGTTCTGGTAAGTACGCCTGCAAGGAGTCAAGGTCGATTTATGAGGTGTATAGAATCAGCCACAGAGATACCCATTTGCTTCGTTAAAGAGGTGTGTTTTAAGATGTAGTGTCAAAGGATGCAAATAGGAAAGGAAATCACAGGAAATGAAAATTGGAGAAGGAAGAAGAGATGGAGATATATGAATCGAGTTAGAGAAATACCGGGGCTGGTAGAAATAAATGTGTAGTTTGAAAAGAAGTGTGGTCACAGCAAATATAAATAGTAGAGGAGACATAGCAGTGGTAGTAGTGGTAGTTTAGGCCAAGTCCATAGACGGACACTCCGCGCTGAGCCCCTGCATCCTCAATGAGGATGCCTTGAGAGGGGGCTCACGCGAGCGTCCGCAGGCGTGCTGACGAGATGGAGTTTTCAGCCGAGCGCCAAGCTGTTTTTCAGCGTGCTGTCGGCTGAAAACATCCAATCAGCGCGAAGCTGCGTCAACGTCACGGCGCCGTGACATCAGCGCCGTGACGTTGACGTCAGTGCATCGCGGGCGATTGGCCCAGCGACGTCACTGCCCCGCCTCCCACCACCTCCCCCCGCATCCCTATCGCGCCCGCTGGCTCGCCTGTATGTGCATGGAATCGCACAGCTTCAGCAGGCGAGCCTCAGCGTCAGCGCTGTGCAGCACGGCTCCCCCCCTCTATGGCCCGGGCCCTAGTGTTGAGAGGTGAGTGAAGACTGGGCAGTGAAAATTA
This sequence comes from Ascaphus truei, assembly GCA_036426205.1. Taxonomy (NCBI): domain Eukaryota; kingdom Metazoa; phylum Chordata; class Amphibia; order Anura; family Ascaphidae; genus Ascaphus; species Ascaphus truei. The sequence continues at coordinate 25,365,557 of CM071575.1, read as the reverse complement.
AGTTAGGATAAGGATAAAGTGGAAGTTGTGAGAAATGCAATATGAGTGTAGGTGCTCTAGAGTGAAGAGTGTTGTGTCTTCTTAAGTCTGTGATAGAATGTCTCCTCCTTTCCAGCGCTGTTCAAATTCCGTATTCAGAGCCAATAGGTATTCTGTTGTCCACTTCTTGTTCCACTCCCTGCTGAACTCCACACTGTATGCCACAATAAAAAGGATCACTTTAAAGATGCTCTCTTTACATGTAGGCTGCTCCCCTAGTCTGTCTCTGGCTGTATAGGTCTAAGAAGTCATGTGACTCAAATAAGTTCTGCCCAGACACAGCTCAATTAGCACATGTGAGGCACAGAGGACAAATATTATTTGTAATCAGACAGTTCCCATACCCAGGTATTAGCAGATTAAATTACCAAAATATGCACACAGCAATAGGTGAGTCGAAGACTGGATTAAAGAATGGTCGTATAGTGGTTGAAGCATTACCACTGTAGTAAACTCACTTGAATGGCCCATATGATATCCTCTGGAGCCATAAGTCTGCAATGGAACAGAACTGCTTAGTGAAATGGTCCTTAATGTTTGATGCTCTAGGAAATATTTTGAAAAGTAAAGTAATGCACAATTAACAATGGTCTCCTTGGCAGTGAAGGTTTTAAGGCTCATCATGTCATCCTGAATAAACACCTGTCTGCAGATGTGTTATGGGTTATTGACCAATTACTGCATCTTTATTGCAGTGTGCCTCTGAGGTCAGAAAGATCGGCCCAACTGTTTTCCCAAGGAATTACCATCTAACCTTGAGAGGTCGAGCCTTTTCGAGTGTAGCTTATAGGATCTGGAATTCCTTACCATCAGACGTACGGAATGCACCAAGTTTGGCTCACTTTGAATCACCGTGCAAAACTCACTCTTTCTGTCTAGTTTTTCCCTAATTTAGTTATATTATTTTGTTTACTACTGTATGTACTCTTCTGTACTGTTTTTAATTATCTTACCTGATGTAAGGGTCCGGGTGTTGTTGCCCCCTTCAGTGGGAGGGAGGGAGTTCCAAACCTAGGCCCTGTACTTGTGAGGGCCAGTAAATAAAGTGATGATGAATGATGATGAGTGCATTCTATGTACTAAGGCAACTTTGAAACAAGAGTAACTTTCATTTCGCCCCACTTAGTATCAATGTATAGTTTGAAGGTCTTTGCTCTTTGTGTGTGAGCTTGTGATTGTCGGGAGTGTCAATCGGGGTTACATGACACACAGATTATCTACATGGTGTACATCATACAATTTATCAGGGAAAGCACAAGGACATCAAGATGTACAGCTTTGAAGAGAAAATGGAGAGGGGGGTTAAATTGAAAATCTCCAGTGTATATAAAAGGTTTCAATAATCCAGAGGAAGGAAGAATCAAAGAAAAAGATGTGCTAGAACAAGTAGTCATGCTTGGAAATGAGGGTGGGAGGCTCTGGGAAAATGTGGGAAAGTACTTCTTCATGGAAAAAGTGGTGGATTGGTAGAAGAGCCAACAGAGATGGTACTATAGATGCTAACACAGTAATGGAATAAAAAAAATACTTGGGATAGACATACAGATGTTGTAAATATGAAAGAATTCGATAGAATCTGAGGTTTTGCAACAGATAGGAATATGGGCTGGGTTAGCCAATTGGTTCTTACATCAATGGTGCTATACAAATAAAGACATACAATACAATACAATGTGCTGTCAAATTCTATGTTTCCTTTTCATAATGACAAAATTATGCGCGTATTTCTCTCCCTTTAATCTTTTTTTTTTTTTTTTTAATCCACCATTTAAGGTGGCGTCTAACAATCGGCACCAGATGGAAGAAACTGTTTCTTCATTTGAACCAAAATAAATTTATTGCAACATTACCTATTTTAAGGTAAGCTACATGTGATGCCCTTTAAAGGCGCAATGCCAGACTGTTGGCACGTTGTATTTCCTAGGGGCCTCTGAACGGGAGAAGGGTTTGTCAATAAAGTGTTTTCTTTACCCTTATCCCACACTGTCCTTATCAAAGAACCAATAACGTTAAGGGGAGGGGGGCTCTGGCTGTACAAGCAGTTGTGGAACACACAGTGACCTCCCACAAAAGGGAGCTGCCAGAGGAAATCAAACCCCTAACTTAAAAAAAAAAAAAAAAAACCTTATTGATGACCGATTTGGGTACAAAAGGTATCAATTACCCAGATGAGACCTGGGATAGGGTAGTTTTACTGTCTAATAGTTATGCAGGAAAACATATCAGTACTGTAGCTACTGAGTCCAGCAAATGAGCTGGTTAATCTCAGCCTGAAAGGCTGACATAATTAACCAGCATTCACCAGCCTCGTTAGGACGGTTTAAAAGCTTGGATCTTCCCTGCAGTCCGAGTCTCTGTCTGGTCTGATACAGATCACATGTGCATGTCCTGGGACACCAGGGTGTGTAGGCCTACAGTATAGAGCCGAGGTGGGCAACCCTGTCGCCAATCGCCACAAGTGGCGAATTGGCCATGAAAGTGTGGCGAATTTAAGTTTGCCAGCTCCCACAGTAAAATAAACTTTTCCCTCACGGTGTGTGCTGGTTTCCACTTTCAGAATGAGTCACTGACGCAACACAGCCATCCAATACTCCCCTCTGCCTTCAGTTGCAGTCTAGACCCGACCTTGAACTGTTATTTTTTTGTATGGGAGCTAAAATGTGTTGTGACGCAAGTAAACGAAAAGCATGGTGTGGCGATTTTCACTTCTCATTCGCCACACCTGTGGCTACATTGAAAAATAGGTTGCTCACCTCTGGTATAGAGACTCCAATATGCTGGGAACTAAACTTTGACCTAGGAAAGCCCTGACCTTTATTTTGCTGCCCTTTTTTGTTGCATCTGGGCTGAGAAAAAGCCAATGTATTTGCTTATGGCATCTTGGCAAAATTAAAGCCTACATTTATTTTTCCCAAAACGGTCTCCTGTTTTCACCTCTGCATACATCTCCTACAAGATACGTTAAACATATAACAGGAATTAGTTCACTTTGGCCCTAGCAGGGATTGCCCCTTTAAAGCAGAATACCAACCGTATGTCTATTTATTGTCATACTTGTTTTGTATTTTTGTTTAAAACGGCCCAAAGCCTGCAGTAGTGTTCACATGGCAACTTCTGCAGTTTATTCTCACTCCACCAGGTAACATAGAGCTGTTTTCCATGCAGACTACAAAAGGACATTATGATACCCTCCAACATTTCCCAGATTAAAATAGGTACACACACGTCTATTACACCCCCACACCCCTCATATTTAACCCTGCCCCTCATATACACCCCCATCCCACTCATATACACCTCCACCCCAGTTATGAAAACCTCCACCACTCAGATTCCCAAAACCCCTTGTAAGACCCTCCAACACCACTTATAAGCATTGGCGAACTTACTTTTTTTCTGCATGTACGATGGTGGGGTGGTCCTCCTCTGCAGCCTATGATGTCATGACGCCGCATTGTCATTGCAACCCAACATCACGGTGTCATGTGACACCACCTTGTCATGGCAAAGTGGAGTCATGAGACGTCACGTCGCCATAACGACGCCCTGCTACAGGAGCAGGCCCACTCCGGAAAAGGTAAGACACACACACAAATTGCCTCCCCGAAACAGTGCTGCCCCCCCCCCAAAATTGACACACTAAGCTATAGCCTTCTCAGCCTTATCCACCCCTGCTTATAATACTCCAAATGCCCCTTGTATAGCCCCCAACACCCTTATAGAACCCCAAACACCCTATAAGACCCCCAGCATCCCTTATAAGACAACCAACATTCCGTATTAGACTCCCAACACCCCTTTAAAATAAACCAAAACAACAGAACCCCTTATAAACCTCCTAAAACCTTTACAAATGAAAAATAAACAGCTTCTTACCCTTACCTGCAGGCAGAGCAGTGTCATTACCCTCCCCTCACCTCGCACAAGACAGCTAATCAGTTTTATCGCAGATGCAGATTGGCAATATGCCTTGCAAGGTACACTGCTTGTTGGTCAGTACAGTATGACCAAAAATTGTACTGTGCTGACCAAAACAGTACAGTTGGTGTGCATTATTAAAAAAATGTGTTATCTTTATCTTCTAAGATAAGGTTCTTTGAGGTCTACCAAAGACACGAAGGGCCTTATTCTATATATGCTGAAGCAGACATTTTCAGTCTAAAATCTCTATTAAAGTCCAAGAACTGTACTATGGGGAATTTTGCCCGAAAAGAGCACGAATTACCGCTTTGGCAGTTATAGGATTTTACCTCCACTTTGTTCTTTCTCATGGCCTCATTGAAATGTTATTCTCTCCATCCACTACAAACGCCTCCCTCCTGGCTTACGCCCAACATCACCATACACCCTGGATTACTCAAAAGCCTTGCACTATTTACTGAATGTTGGTGGAGAACCCTGAAAACCAGCACACCAACCACCGTACACTCAAATGGCAAACATCATAAAGTAACCACTTGCAAACAACTACTCACATTTCTACTCATACTATTACTCTCCTTAGCAGGTGATATTGAATCTAACCCAGGCCCTCCCACTTCAACTCTGTCCCACACCCCTGAGATTATCCCCTTCAAATTCCAAAAAGGGCTATCTGTCGCCCATATAAATATCCGGAGTCTACTGCCCAAACTGGATGAACTAAGAGCATGGTGCCTTATGCATAAACCAAAAGCCATCGTTCTTACAGAAACATGGCTAACCCCTAAAACCCCTGATGCACATATTGCCATTCAGGGATTCTCCATTTCTAGGAGAGATAGGTCAAAGAGAGGAGGAGGGGTGTTATTTTATATTGCAGAAACCTTAAAATTTACACTGTTAAATTGCCCCCCAAGCCCAACCTCTTTTGAAATCCTAGTTGGCAGAATCTTCCTCCCCTTTTCTAAGCCCATCTTGCTAGCTGGCATCTACCGCCCCCCTAAAGCCCCTCTACAGTCCCTGACTGATATCACCCAGTTTCTTGGCTCCATTTCCTCTCTGAATGAGAAGAGTGAGCTGCTAGGGATTTCAACTTCAATTGGCTTGACCCTAAAAAACCACAAAATCCACACACAAATTAAATCGCTTAACCTATCGCAACTCATTTCCCAACCCACACGGACAAACCTGAAAACGCCCAACCATTCCTTGCTTGACTGGAGTCTCTCCTCAAATCCCAGCAGAATCCAATCCTCTGGCATCCTTCCTGACATTTTCAGTGACCATGCAATAGTGTACTGTGTAAGGAAAATTAAACCGCCCCAATCAAGCCCTAAAGTTCTCCTCACTAGAACATTCAGAAACTTTAACCCAGAACAGTTTCTGGCTGACCTTACCAACTGCCCTTGGCACAGAATCAATTTAATTCCTGACCCTGATTCTGCGCTCGACTATTTCCAATCCGAGTTCTTAAAACTCTGTGATACCCATCCACTACGCAGAATAAGCGTACGGGGTGCCCACCTTCCATGGGTTACACCTGACCTTATAGCACTCTACCAGTTCAGGGATGCCTTGTGGAAAAGCCACAAAGTAACTGGCACTACCAAGGATCTCAATCACTACAAATGCCTGCAGAACATGTGCACAAGGCAAACAAGGCATGCAAAAGCACAATATTACTCTGACCATCTCCTCCAGAACACATCAAACCCAGCTACTTCTGGAAGGTTATCAACAACATATTCCAGCCTTCTAACCATCAACAGCCAAGTAATATCACTAAGGGCGGTATTACTCTGACAAACCCCACCGACATTGCAAATGCATTCAATGATTACTTTGTGGGGTGTGCCACTAACTTATTAGCAAAACGCAGCCCAAACCACAAACCTGAATGTCATCCTGGGAGTACCCCTATAGCCCCACCCCCTCCCAACACTGCCCACAATTTTCAATTTGGCCCAGTATACTACGAGGAGATTACACAAGCGCTTCTCAAATTAAAACTAAGCAGCCAATGTGGACCTGACTTACTACAATCTAGGTTCCTAATACTTGGTGCCCCAGCAATTGCCAAACCAATTGCTTCGCTAGTCAACTCTATCCTGTCTGCAGGCCATATCCCTAAGACCTGGAAAGCTGCCAGAGTTGTCCCAATCTTCAAAAGTGGGGACAAAAACACTGTCTCAAACTACAGGCCAATCTCCCTTCTCCCAATCCTTTCCAAAGTCATGGAAAAATGTGTCCACTCCCAATTAAACGATTACTATAACAAGACAAATTTCCATAGCCAATTCCAATCTGGCTTTCGCCCCAAACACTCTACCGTAACTACCCTGCTAAAAGTTTGCAATGAAATCCAGTGTGGAATGGAACGGGGACAACTCACTGGTGCAGTATTCCTAGATTTTGCAAAGGCTTTTGATACTGTTGATCATGCTATCCTGCTTAACAAACTTCAGATCTCTGGAATAGGGAAGCATGCTTTAAACTGGTTTCAGTCCTACCTATCAGGAAGATCCCAACATGTGTCCATGTCTGGCTCTAACTCTAACCCCCTGGATATCACCTGTGGTGTCCCGCAAGGCTCTGTTCTGGGACCCCTACTCTTCTCAGTGTTCATTAATGATCTTCCCACAGCTTGTAAGGAAGCCTCAATACACATGTATGCAGATGACACAATCCTATATGCACACAGCCATAGCCTCTCTGACCTTCAACACATACTTCAGTCTGACTTTTTCAGACTCGAAAACTTGATTTCCCAAAACAAACTGTTTTTAAACACTGACAAGACGGTAACAATGGTATTTATGACCAAGACTAATTTTTTAAAGCTTCCAGCGACTGAGCTCCAGATTAGAACCAACACTAACACCACCCTAACTCCTGTTACTAGTTTTAAATACCTGGGCATATGGTTTGACTCCCACTTAACATTCGGGATGCACATTGATACCCTGACAACCAAGACCTATGCTAAACTAGGGGTACTTTACAGGAACAAATCCTCCCTAAGTCTCCTGGTCAGAAAACGTATCGCACAGCAGATGCTAATGCCAATTATTGACTATGGTGACATAGTATATGGCTCGGCACCTCAAACCCACCTTAGCAAACTTGACACCCTCTACAATTCAATATGTCGTTTTGTTCTCCAATGCAACTATAACACACATCACTGCGAAATGCTCAAAGAACTAGATTGGTCATCACTCGAGTCTAGGCGCAAAGTTCACCTTTCCTGTCTTGCCTTCAAATTCTTTATGGGCAAGCTACCCAGCTACCTGAACAAGCTCCTCACCCCTACCACATGCAGCATCTATCACCTGAGATCAGACTCCAAAAGACTGTTCATGGTCCCAAGGCTCAAAAAAGTATCCGGCCGCTCCTCCTTCTCTTACCGTGCACCCCAAAACTGGAACAACCTACCAGAGACTCTTACATCCACCACCAGTTTAAGTTCTTTCAAATCTAAGGCACACATTTTAATCTGGTCTGTAACTGTTTCATACGCCCATAATATATATTATCTTTAACTGTGCATGCAATGTCTTGTATATAATGTATACCCTGCTCATTTATGTAACTGTATTTGTAAACATGTATTTGTCATCATAACTCTGTGCCCAGGACATACTTGAAAACGAGAGGCAACTCTCAATGTATTACTTCCTGGTAAAATATTTTATAAATAAATAAGTGAGAGAGACTTAGCAGCCATATTAATTCAGGTTTTGGGCTCGTTGTATTCAGAACAAAATACACAATTTCCAAAAAAGTGAGCTGGGAAAAAACTAGAGAGGCGAAAACAGACACCATATTGTACATTATTTTGAAGGCATCTTTAAAAAAGAACAATATGTTTTGAAACAATCCTTTTACCCAGTAAATGTAACATACCTTACTTCAAATGTGAGATATATAAGGCGTTGCCATTGAACAATAAAAAAAGAAACATGAAAAATGTATCTTTATATCCAACTTCTGCCTGCTTTATATTGTTTATTTCTACAATATTTACATCAGGTGTGAGATATATGCCTGATTTGGATATCAGTCATATTAACAACACACGGTGTTCTTAGACACATACTGTATATCATTCTTGTTTGTGAACTATACAATGGAAAGGGTGTAAAATATATGAGTGTTGGCAAACAAAAGTTTACTATTAGCTGGAATATACTGTATATATTTTGCACCTTTTCATACACTATATGAGAAAGGTATACATATATTTATTATGTTACCATATATACACTTCTTAATATTTTATATTCTCTTTATCTTTGTAAAATTCATCCTCCACATTCCAGCAGTTTCATGGTATAGGAAAACATAGAATATCGAATCAGATGAAGTCTGTCCTCACTTGAGAAGCAGTAGCCAATAAACACTGAGGATGGGATAAGCCAGGGATTATGGGAAAGAAAAAGCAGCCATACAGTCTCTGTGATACAGCAGCAAATCAGTTAAACTGACATGATTTGCAGACTTTTTTTTTCAATTGATTAGGTAATAATAAACCATTTGTTCATATGAAATGTTCAATTTAAAGTCAAGATTGCACTCCTAATACAGATGTACCAGAATGGATAGACTGTTGGTTTGAAGACAGAAGCTTGTGAGTTTAATTCCTGCTTTAGACCACTTATAAGGTTATAATAACTGCTTAATTTCAGAACTTAATTTTTAGTAACATCTTAATATATATTAATCTGAAGTTTGTGGGGTTGTAGATGTGGCCAGTCAGATTCGTCCGTGGGTCTGCCCGCCCACCCGCGACTCTCATTGGCCAAGAGGTAAGCTCCACTGTGACACACACATAGACACACACAGACATTGGTCCCTGTGTCCGCCCCCACACGACTCTCATTGGCCAAAAGGTACAGTGACATCACTGACACACACCTACTTGACTGTCACACACTGACACTGACACACCATACCCCCAGAGAACCCCTGCGGAGTCCAAGGTAACTTTCATCCATCTCACACTGTCTACACACACACTCACTGTCACCCCTGTGTACACACACACACACACACACACACACACACACACCTGAGACCATGCTTCACACACACTCACACCTGAGACCATGCTTCACACACACTCACTGTCACTCCCGTTCACTCCCGTGTACACACACACACACCTGAGACCAATAAAAACGGAAAATATGCCTTCTTCCCCATATAAATACGGAAAATACGCCACCTAATAAAAACGCATTCAGCTCCGCACACACGCCCGCACGGACCGCACACACGCCTGCCCGACACTCCCTGCACACACGCCTGCCCGACACTCCCTGTAGCCGCGCATACACCACACTCCCTGTAGCCTCCCACATTTTACTGTAGCCGCGCCCGCCATAGCCTGCACCCGGCCGACAGTCCCTCTGCCACACACGGCCGCACCACACTCCCTGTAGCCTCGACCGCCACACCAAAAATCCATAATCGCATTCACAATGTAAAACACCATTACACAAAATGTCCGCATTCAACTGCCTTTCCCCCTTCGCACTCTGAATTGGCATTACAAAATGGCCGCCCGTATAGCCACGTTCACCTACGCAGTCTTAATTTACATTCACATTATAAAATGGCCGCCAGCCTATGGCTTACATTTGCATTGGGCCTTCATGATTGCCTTCACGTTCAATACATCTACAGCTTTAACACTTACGGCGCCGCACGGGACTGCGGGGGGGTGGGGCCTGCGCCAGAGAAAGGCGCCACACGGGACTGCGGGGGGACCGGGGCCTGCGCCCGAGAAAGGCGCTGCACGGGACTGCGGGGGGCGGGGCCTGCGCCCGAGAAAGGCGCCGCACGGGACTGCGGGGGGGGGGGGGGCGGCTTGCCTGCGCCCGAGGAAGCCGCCGCTGAGCACTGCACGGGACTGAGACATCTGTGTGTGTGTCACTGTTTTTGTGTGTGTGTGTGTGTCACTATTTGTGTGTCTGTGTGTCTCTCACTGTTTGTGTGTGTGACACTGTGTGTGTGTCTCACTGTTTGTAAGTGTGTGTGTGTGTGTGTCTCTCACTGTTTGTGTGTGTGTGTGTGTGTGTGTGTTACACTGTGTGTGTGACACTGTGTGTGTGTGTGTCACTGTGTGTGTGTGTGATACTGTGTGTGTGTGTGTGTGTGTGTGTGTGTGTGTGTGTGTGTGTGACACTGTCCCCCCCCTCCTGTCCACTGTCCCCACCCCCCCTCCAGTCCACTGTACCCACCCCCTTCTTGTCCACTGTCCCCCCCCCTCCTGTCCACTGTTCCCAACCCCCCCTCCTGTCCACTGTCCCCACCCCAACCTCCTGTCCACTGTCCCCACCCCCCCTCCTGTCCACTGTACCCACCCCCTTCTGTCCACTGTTCCCCCCCCCCCTCCTGTCCACTGTTCCCAACCCCCCCTCCTGTCCACTGTCCCCACCCCCCCTCCTGTCCACTGTACCCACCCCCTTCTTGTCCACTGTTCCCCCCCCCCTCCTGTCCACTGTCCCAACCCCCCCTCCTGTCCACTGTCCCCACCCCACCTCCTGTCCACTGTCCCCAACCCCCCCTCCTGTCCACTGTCCCCCCCCCCTCCTTCCACTGTTCCCCCCCCCCTCCTGTCCACTGTCCCTCCCTCTGGGAGGGGGGGGGGGTGAACGGAGAAAGAGGGGGAGCACAGAAATAGGGGGAGAGGAGGGAGCGGGAAATTTAACTCACGGGCAACGCCGGGTATATCAGCTAGTATCTTAATAAAAACAGTCAGTAGATTCTGCTTTAACCCTTTCAGGACAGCAAAAAATGCTTTGAGATTCCCAATGTCTCCTCAATTCAAGGTTCTTCTTTCTTAACTGAGCAATACATGAGTAACTGAAGAGAAGAGGGGCTGATGTCTTATGTGCAGACTGTAGAAATGTGATGTTATTGAGCCATCTTGGTTTTTATATTTATTATTGTGCTGGAACAATTTTTAAAAAAAATGAAATTTCTCTGCAGCCAAAAGGTCTCCAGAGCAGTTAATTTCCAGATGAGAGAGAGAGAGAGAGAGAGAGAAAGAGAGCAAAATATGTACAAACAATATCAAATTGTATCAATGGATGCTGCCACAATGTACTGTATGTTATTTACAATAACCAAGAGTTATATAAGAAAAAAGGCGCAAACCAAAGATAAATGATGGAAAATACAGTAGTTAAAAACCACCTACAAGGAAATAGATACAATGAAAGTCCATAGATAATTCCAGGATGAGGCAAGACCAACAAAATGAGAGAGATGCCAAATATAGTGAAGTAAGTTGTATTAGGATTATAGCGCAAGTAGAGAAGCTACTTACAATGTAGCAGTAGGTCTCACACGCTTGAAACCTACTGCTACATTGTAAGTAGCTCCTGTACTTGCGCTTTAATCCTAATACAACTTACTTCACTCCGATAAGAGCGCACCAATTAATAAAGGGGATGGACAATTTAACTATGAGGAGAGGCTAGCTAAATTAGATTTACAGATGCAACGGCCATATTTTTAACAAATCACGCGGTGTATACCTCGAATACAAATGTCATGGCACGAGATTTCTTCCCATCCTGTACCGCCTTAAGACACGAGAGCAGGCGAGTGCATAAATGGCATTTTAGTGTTCTGGTCTTTTAAACACCTGAAATTAGCACGACTAGTACACATTACAATTCGTTAATTTCATTGCATTTAATTGCACACAATCCATGAAATTCAAACAAAGCACCGCGATAAACACCTGTGCCTGGGCAATTGTTGACGTTAATGCCACGTGGACTACAGCAGCGCACACAAAACTGCGCTGTGATTTTGTTTCTATAACGGCGCTGCATCTGTATTTACATCAGAAAAGAGGCTTCTAAGAGGGGATATGATAACTATAACACAATATCCGGGCACAGTACAAGGAGTTTTCAAAAGAACTATTCATCCCAGGGCATGTACAAAGGACTCGGGGCCATCCCTTAAGGTTGGAGGAAAGAGATTTCACCCAACAAGGAAATGTTTCTTTACAGTAAGGGTATTTAAATGTGGAATCCATTACCCATGAACTGTGATGGCAGATACAATAGATATGGTCAAAAAAGGTTAGACATCTTTTCTAGAAACAAGGTATACAGGATATACCAAATAATAAACATGGGAAGGATGTTGATCCAGTGGTTTTCAACCAAGGTTCTATGGGCATGTCCAAACGGTTCCGTGAGCTTTTTCACTCTGTCCGGACATATTGCATGTTAACCAGGCACGTGAGTCACGGCCCGTCAGACACAATAATGTCAAGCTGGGAGACGAAACGATGTCAGACGACTCAATAGTTAGAAGAGGTAATTGTAGCGAGATTAATTCTGCATAAATCTAACATATTGAGCAAAGCGTAAAATGTGTGTGTCGCATATTATTATATGAAAAAAAAAGGGCGCAAACCAAAAATAGGTGGATGGAAAATAATTAAAGTCACCTACAAGGACATGGATACAATCCCATAGTAATTTCCAGGATGAGGCAAGACCTAAAAAATGAGAAGGAGCTGCCGAATAT